>JARYHS010009186.1:14704903-14723947 GCA_031002005.1 Vandiemenella viatica | reverse complement strand
ACGAACCTTAATTTTGTTCTTCATACTTTTTGATTCTTTAATAAACTACCTTTTGTATAGTTGTAGTAATTAGCTATGCCTGTGCGATACACTTTCACCATCTACTCGTATAATATTCGCGCACAATAACTATCTTCCTTATCTCACGAAATTGTATTTCACTTCACCATACGGCACAATGTCTTACGTTTCCCTCAAAACCCACGATACCTTGTATGTAACAAGCCTAACAGATTCTTTCAAAATACAGCACCACAAAATGACGGGTATTCTGGCTTAACTTGCTTCTTTTACTTCGTGTAACACATCAGTCAGTTATACATTTATTCAATAGTTAATGAATGAATCTGTGTCGTAGAGGAATGTAAAATATTTGGGTAGCTTCAGAAGAAGTGTTTGTGTGTGTGTGTATGTTGTGAGGTGGAAAAAGACCTTGCATATAGACAGCAATCTGATTATGATGCCTCAGTGCATTCAAGCTACGGACATCGGGATATCCAGATTCCAAACGGTTTTTGCTATCGAGCTGGGCAGCAAAGCCTTCAGACGGACTGTACTGTGCTGCCTATATAGAAAAGACTAAATACGCATGAATGAGCCGAGTCTTACTGGTGTCCGCCGATATACACCTCAACCACACAAACACTATCTCAGTGTAAATGAATGTAAATAAACTATCTGAGTGCTTGAAAAACAATGCCGCAATTCTGCAAATCATTATTTGTCAGGTTGAAATAACAGGGACGTGGCCACCTACACAAACTGGGCAATTATCTTGTTCTGTGAAAAGTTGGTAGAAGGACGTTCACTCTTGTATGCAGTGGCGTAGCTAGGTCAACAAGGGCACCTGTAAAAAAAAAAAAAAATATTTTGGGCCCTCAGTTCACAATGGCGACGACGTTTTTTTTGGTAGGGTAGTAAGTCAAGTGTCTTAGGGGCCCCTAAAAAAACTTGGTAGAGCTAAAAAAAAGGGGCCCCTGCTTGTATGCTTCCTCTGGTCAGGACGAGAGACTTAACGTGACGATTACAAGACAGCAGCTTCCATAGAGAGGAAGATTTTGTAGGGGCCTGCCTTTCCATTTCTAGTTGATTCCATCTGGTTTACCATCACCCCGATACTGTAAGCGGCCTCCCTTCTTGTGCAGCGAAAATCTGTGATTGCAGGCAGCCATTACATAGTCTTCGTACAGCTGATATACTTCACCGCCAACAAACGGAAATACCCACAATCTTTACCCCTTTGGAACGAGATGAGTATTTTGGTATTCAGCCCAGTAACAAAGACCTCTGAGATAGAGAAACATAGATCTCATGCACGGCAGCAGCGATCTTACAGGTAGCAATCGTTTTTTTTTTTTTTTTTAACTGCTTTACGTCTCTCAACAGCGAGGTCTTTAGAGACGGGAAAGGATGGGGGCAAGGAATGGGAAGGAATTTGGCCATGGCCTTTTTAAGGAAGCATTCCGGCATTTGCCTGGAGTGATTTGGGAAACCATGGAAAACCCAAATCTGGATGCCCGGGCGGGGATTCGAACCGTACAGGTAGCAATCGTTTCTTGTTTCGTAATGATGATTTTCAACGCTTATTTTCATTCGGTATATTATTATCATTTTTTTAATTGTAATTTCGAAATGAACTTAGTGATTGATGTCACTAAAACTTTGAATAAATAAATATAATTCTCTCTGCATTTTTTTATTATTGTAATATCACCTTAGCGTCCCAATAATACATCAGGTGATAGTAATTTATTTGGCTCTCTGAGTGACTTTACACTCGCTGCTATAAACCAGATCAAATATAGTCACTCCTACTTCAGGTCTGTCGGTCATTTAAACCGTACAACTTCACAGATTTTATTTAGTGTGTTGTGACTTTTCTCATGTATTGCAAAATAAACGGCACGAAACAGTTCTCCGTAACAATAACGCACACTGTAAGTTGGTGTCACGTCATTGAAAGCTGTAGGTTAGTGAGAAAATGTCCCTTTTGTGTAATTTGGTTTCTCGGTTTGTCTACGTCGAGGCCAAGAGGGCTGATTGAGTATTGTTGGCTGGAAAGCGGAAGGAAATGTCTTTTGAATTACCAAATCTCTATCGATTTCTGGAAAACCAAAATCTGGCATGGCCATAGCGGGGCTCGACCAAGTGCCATGCCAGACCTGTGTTAAGCCAGTTAGAAGCATTTACCCATAAATATAATGTGTGTGTATGTATGTATGAACACGTGCTCTGCACGTAGGCGGCAGTGTTTCGGAAACGCCATTTCTGCGCTTCCCGCGAAGCCCATTCGGCGTCGGATGCCCAAACAGCCGTTATTGCGCGTGTTTTATCGGCCGGTGCGCGCGTGTTTAATGTGGGATTTGCCGAGCCCTGTCGCGCCCTCCACCGGGCGCAATAAATCACATTGGCGTTTTGTGATTGGCGATCCGATAACACGCCGGTTGATGTTGAAATAAGGATACAGCTTCCGATTAAATTTAATCAGGTCCACGCAGCTCGATACCGTCACACGCTGCGGTAGTTCCGTCGGCCGGCGAGCGCGGCGCTGCAGGCAGTCCACCAGCCACAGTGCACACACCTGTCTACCGCTAGTGTCGCGACTCAGCTCCTCTGTTAGCAGCCAATCCATTAAAAACATACAGTCGTCAGGACAGCTATCTGCTTTTCTATGTCCCGCGAGTCGAGCGTGGCGGGTCTGGCGACCTTGTGAGTTCACTCCAAGCTGCCCCCCACTATTCCACGTCGCTCCGGCCGCATTGCACGCAATCGTCCAGTTCGACGCCGCCGCATCCATATGTACACAAGTGTATTGCAATCAAATTCTCTGGAAAGTGGGTAAGTTAGCTTTACCGAGACAGTTGAATAAAATTTTCTGGGGTAACTAGCCGAGTTAGTTCATGTGTTGATCGGTGGACTAACTCGGGTAGTAACCCCACGACATTTTATTCATTTTCAAAACAGAGAAAACCCCCAGTCTGATCGAGACAGTTAACAATGCCTTAAGAAATACTCAAACAAACCAACACACACACAAAACAGTCTAGAAATTACTGCTGTTACTTACAGTTGTACCAAGTTGACGTTTAAATAGGTAAAGTAGGTAAGCATGCCCTGTTGGCTGTGGGGTATGAAGATGCGAGTCCAGGCGGTGGAAGGAACTTTGAACATCCAGACTTGGCCGGCTGGGTAGGAGTCCAGGTCTGCAGTTGGTATGGAGGGAGGCAGTGTTGATGCGACCTGATTTGTTGGTGGGATGGGGACGTCAAGCTTGGTGCCTCCCCCCCTCCCCGTCCACTTGGTGTCTTTCGGAAGAGTACTCTGATTAGGCCGGCACCAGATTTCACCCTCACCCTTGTACATCTCTCGCTTCAAACAACACACCCACCGTTACTGCTGTCCGCAGCTACAACAACACGTACGAACAGACCCTGCGTAAGGCAAGTGGAAACCACCCAGTTCATCTTACTTTCTTCCCTAAGCCCGGAGTCATAAGAAGAATATACATAAATCATACAGCCACACAACTATTGATTTATTACTGTGTAAATACTTCAAAATACAGTATATCTGAGCCTAAAAGTTAAAATTATAGACTGCTCTGACGATTCTGTTCACAGCGCTAGCTCGAATGGAAAAGCGGGACGTACACTGGCCAGCGAAAACATTATCACCACCTACCTACTAGCATATTGGTCCACCTTCCGAACGCAATACAGCAGCGATTCGGCGCATCATGGATTCTACAAGTCCTTGGTATTTTTCCTGAGATATCTGACACCAGAGGTCTACGTACATGTCAAGAAATTCCCTTAAATTACGGGCAGTGGTTTGACTCCTGGGAACGAGCATCTCGAAAACGGAGTGGCTGGTCGGCTGTTCGCGTGCTACTGTAGTGAGCGTGTATGGAGAGTGTTTGAAGGACGGTGAAACCACGAGTAGGCTACAATGTGGTGGACAGCCACGACAGATCAGAACGTGGAGGTCGGAAGCTCGCCCGCTCCGTAAAGCAGGATAGAGGGTGATCTGTGGTAGATCTGACGGAAGTGTACAATCCTGGTAATTATAGAAGTGTTACACAGCACAAGAATCGCGATTCTGCCACAGATCACCCTCTATCCTGCTTTACAGAGCGTGCAAGCCTCCGACCTCCACGTTCTGTGGTGTGGCGTGGGTGTCCACCACCTTGTCGCCTACTCGTGGTTTTACCGTCCTCCAAACACTTTCCACAGATGCTCACTACAGTAGCATGCGAACAGCCGACCAGCCACTCCGTTGCCGAGATGCTCGCCCCCCAGCCGTCCCCACAAACCGCCGGCCTATAATCTAAGGGAACTTCGTGCCCTATGCGTAGAACTCTGGTGTCACATACTTCTGGAAGCCTACAAAGAACTTGTAGTATCCATGCTAAGCCAAATCGCTGCTGTATTGCGTTCGAAAGGTGGCCCAATATGGTAGTAAGCAAGTGGTGATAATGTTCTCGCTGGCCAGTGTATTAAGGAGGACTTGGTTGTTGTGTTGCTGCTGGTTGCACTACGGCTCCGTTTCGCTGTCGGAGCTCGTGATCACGTGATCACCGGGAGGGGTGATTGTGCTGTAACCTGACGGTTGGAGAGCGGCGCAGTAACTCTGCAGTTAAGACGGAACTCGACGCCTGCAAGCTATAAAACGGCGCCCTCGCCTCACGCGGCACCTCCTGGCCTCCAGAGACAGACCAAACCTTCTCACGACCTCTCACTGTGGGCGGAGGCGAAGCAATAGCGGAGCGCGGGATAAAACTAGCAACCCTAGACTAGTGACTCATAATTCCTGAAACGCCATACCACCTCATTAGCACGAATCGACATATAGTAAACAATTACCTGGTTATAGTCTTTCGTAGCCAGAAAAGGGTGGCAGATAATAAGAAGAAATAGAAAAAGTTTTTTTTTTTTTATTTTTTTTTTTTTTTTTTAAATCATATCCACAGCGAATATGTAGGTGGCAGTTTTCTGCGTGTGTTAGCGTATACGGCTATATTTTATCGGCTCATATTATTTACTTCTGGGTCTCGGATTCCAGCCACGACAAAGACGGAATGCGCGGCGATACAACGCTCCCCAGCAGGACGCCACTGCTGACTGGCTGGCCGTGTTTTGGATATTGTCGCTATTTTTTTTTTTTTATGGCTTTAGCCAAAGGCTAATATAGCCAATAACCTCATACAATTTATTCGCAGGAATTTTACATTACACCTTTACTACAATTAACATACAGGGAAATTATCTTGACCGATTTCTTGCTCGGAACTGAGAGAGATTGCATCAGAGAAGTTATATTAGTTATATTCAGGCCATCTTCTAGCAGTTGTTTTCTCGCTGATTGATGTTGCTTGCAGCTCAGCATGAAGTGATAAATATCCTCTACAGAATCACACGATGGGCACATCGGCGAATCCACTAACTGCATGACGTATTTTTTGTTACGTAATGAAGTGTGTCCTGCCCTAAGTCTGTTCATTAACGTAATTTCTTTCCTGTTCAGTTCTAGCTGAGCGTACCATGGCTTGCTTACTATGTTGTTGCAGATGGCTCGATACCAAAGAGCCTTTCCCTGGCAATCGGCAAACCATCTCTTCTCCCACTCAGTCTTAACAATGTTGGTAACTATGGCCTTGAAGTCTGTACAGGGTACCGAAACTTTTTCTGTGTCTGCAGCAGTAAGGTGGCGACGTGCTGTTCTATCTGCTGCCTCATTTTCCGACACCCCAAGATGGCTCGGTACCCAGTGGAACTGCACTTGTATTCCTTCTACCGATAACTTCTGAAGTTCCCTGGCTATGTCATAGACTAAATAGTTCCGGCATCTTCCTTTTGATACTTCCATTATTGCATGTAGGGCACTTCTAGAATCTGTATAGATCACTATATTTGACTGAGCTGTCGAATGAATGTATTGCAGCGCTTTTAGAATGGCATAAAGCTCTGATGATAAAGTCGAAAACTGGCTTGGTAACCTGTAGGCTTCGTGAACGCAGCGACCAGGGTCTACAAATGCAGCAGCGGAAGCCTTTCCTTTTTCCTTTGAGCCGTCTATAAAAATTTTGTGCCACGCCTTCCATCTCGAGTTCAGTGCTTCTAGTGTGAGGCACTTCAGTTCCTCCTTACTGTGATGATATTGTCGCTACAGAGCTCTGTAACTTATTAGTTGCCGGCCTCGGTAGCGTAGGGGCTAGAGTGCTAGCTCCGCGTACCGAAGGTCGCCGGTTCGAGTCCGGCCGAGGGCATGGGTGTTTAGTGTTGTGTCTGTGAATGTCTTGTCCGGGTTGTAGTGTCCTTGTGTCAATACTTGACAGCAACAAATCACATTGAGCTGGCTGTATGGCCCAGTAGCCGAATGCCACTAAAAAAAAATAACTTATTAGTTTGTTGTTTCGTCACCTGCAGCGCCACCACGCAAAGTGTGGGATTGTTAACATCCTGTTGACCACTGTCCGTTTGTTTTCATTTGCGCTGCAGTATTTGTACAAGAATTTAGCCGTTAAAATGTTGACGTTATTACTTTTTAATCCCGGAGCACATTATCTACAGAAGTATACTAAGCAAGAATTGGTTAACTGGTCAGAATTGAAACCATCGAAACCAATTGAATTTGCCGTTTAATCTGGGCCTCTTGCCGGCATTTCACTCCTCGTTTTAAACTGCTTGAGATCATTTTAAAATTAAAAATGTCTGATTTTAGGTCAAAGATTTTTAATCACTGTTTTTAGAATAGTTTCTGCGTTGTATTTACAGGTAATATAGGAGAGAAGAACTCCTGAACATTAGCCAAACATTAGAAATTGTTCTTCGGTATGCTAATTTCCCAAATATTGGTTAAACAAATTTCGTGTCGTATCTGAAAATAACTTTTTTGATTTTTCACGACGATACGTAATATTAGCCATTAGTTTTTTTATTCCTTTTGATCAGTTTAAAAAATCGGTCTATGTTGCTGGTCGTCCGCAAAATGTGCGTCGATTGACGGCAAATTCAGGTTTTAACTACTGTTTTTTTTTACCTTCCTGTAAAATACTGTTCACATTATGGATTGTTCAGCTTCCAAGAAAAATCTTAACTGCAATTTATTTTTGTCATCTCCTACATATTTTTTATTAATAAATGTCAGTTTAAAACGATGACCTTGATCAAACCATTTAATACTTTTTGTCAGTTAACTAGATTTTCATTCGATCTAAAGTATTTTTAATTTTCTCTTAGAATGTAGCAGAAAAAAGTAAACAATCCACAGCAAATCAAGGCTATGTTCCCTTAATCTAAGCACAACTACAACATAAATAATGATTTCCAGCAAAGGTGCATACGATGTTTATTCAATCACTTTATAATCTTAATTCAAGCGTGAAAATCAAGCAACCATTTACCACAGCTGTCAAGCGATGAATTAAAATCCGATTTAGCAAAACGACAACTACGCACTCGGGTCCACCTCGATGGAGTTTTTCCATGCCGCAGTTGTATAACCCAACGCTTTCGCCGCTCTTTCTTTTGAAAAAACATGATAATTGAGACCCAAATATCCTCAGATGCAACGATTAACCGGCGTATCTTCGTTTTTAATAAGCGTTGGGGTGACGATAATACATCTAAACACAGCGCTAGAGCCCAACCGGATACCACATTTCGTTGGCCATATTGAAGTTACAAAGCTCTATAAATGACTAATTGGTCATGTCTTGGATATGGTCTGCAAATTTTCTCAGTAAATAACATTTTCATTTAACGTGTAATCTACTTTATTTTGCAACTTCTTTTACAAAATCAATCACTTTTTCCCATAAACTCCTATGCTTCACCACATAGGTAGCAAGAATTGTAAATATTAGCGCTCCAATTTTCAGCACTTGACGTTATTATTCACTATTTTCGAAGTTTTATCGACATATCTCTAAGCTTCTCACAATACACTTTTACAAGATCACATGAAGTTCATGTCTCCTATCTCTCTGTTTGTTCGAGATCTTTCTGAATGAAATTCGTTGTGAAATATTTAAAATGACTTGCTTAGTATTTTAAATAAAGAGTTTTAGGTATAGGATATTCACCAAAATTTACCACTTCAACTCCAGTACCAGATTTTTATGTAATTCGACTAATTTGAGCAGGAATGTGGCAGTGCCGTTTTGGACATTCCCTCTACGACTTGCTGTTAGTTTTTACGCGCAGTGAATAGCAACGTTCTGTTAACCGTTAGTCGATAAATCGAATATCAGGAGGATCAGTTTCATCAAATTTTATTGCTGCCAGTTTCATTTAATATTTCGCGGTTAATATGTTTCGTGTGCAATCTGCTTAGCGCTCATAGTTACCCTGAACCAGGATTAAACCTCGCGTCCCACGTTCCGAAATCTGTCATTTTCCATGTCGTCAATGCTGTGCTGTGACTGCCACCTCTACTCTCTTATAAAGACTCCCGTAATTTAATCGTGCCTCTGCGTGTCTTAATGTTACGAGATTAGTGTTATCACTAATAATTCCCTATTTGTATTAAAATTGTCTTTATTATCTGCAAGTGGCTTCTAATTTGTCTTAGCGGTACCACATTATATAATTGCAGTGAGACTTACAAATACCCTGGTGTTCAAAATTAAAGCAACAAACGAAAATTTTGCAAGGTTGCATTTATTTTGCCACGAAACAGTATAAACAGGTGAAAGTAAAATAGAAACAATGTAAAGAATACAGAACGTAAACAACCGCAACATGCATAACGGTAGAAAAAATGTTCTTAGATTTTTCCAACTTAACGGATTTGCTCACACTTTCCGACAACTGGCTAATGTGCTCTGTGACCACCCCTGGCAGCAATACAGGCCTGACACAATCTCATGTTGAGGCGATAGCGCCCATTCGTCCTGCAGAGCTGCTCGTAAGTCTTGGAGAGTGGTTGGTGGTGCTGACGTGATGCAACTCGTCTCCCTAGTGCATCCCAGACATGCTCTATGTGATTCAAATAGGGAGTGCGAGCAGGCCACACCATGCGTGCAATATGTTCCGTTTCAAGAAAACATCAGCCCCCCGTGCTCTAAGAGGTCGAGCATTATCGTCCATCAGTATAAATTTTGAGCCCACAGCACCTCAAAACAACCACACATGAGGTCCCAACATCTGGTCACGATACCTAACAGCAGTTAAACCTTGCCGATTCACCCGTACAATCCCCATATAATCCCTGCCCACACCATTAGGGATCCTCCTTGATATCGGTCTCTTTCCAAAGTGTTTGGGTCTCGAAATCAAGTTTCACATTCCCTCCAGATGCGAATCCGTCGAGAATAACTCACCAGGCCAAATCTGGACTCATCTGTGAAAAGATCATTGGCCCACTGTTTGACCGTCCACTCGGCATGTTGACAACTCCACTCTAGACATTCCCTTCTGTGACGACGCGTGAAGAGTACACATACAGCAGGTCTCCGACAGTAAAGGCCACTAAGCTTAAGCTTTCTGTACACTGTTTGCCTGGATACAACTGTTCCAGTGGATGCTGCGAGGTCAGATGCCAGTTGTCGTGCAGTACTGAGGTGGTACCGTCGTGCCCTTAAAGCCAAACTATGGCATTTTCCTTCTAATGTCACACGTGATCGGCCCTGCCTTGGCCTTCGAGATACAGTTTCGGTCTCTATAAACTGTTGCCACATCGGGGAAACAACAGAACGATTCACATCGAGCCACATCAGTTCGAGACTGCCCTCCCCCACAGAGAGTCTGGTAAGCGTCTTCTCTGTGCCATACTGCATCGTCTGTGGATGTGGGACTACCCAGCGTTTGAAAGGTGCGTTGACGCCATGTTTGGCGTGCTTTTACGGTGACCGGAATGCCACCTCCTTGCAGAACACGATTCTACGATACTTTTTGACGGTTTTCATGCGTAAATTAGACACAGAACGGAGAAATAGCGGTTTGTTGCTATAATTTTGTACACCAGAGTATATAGACGGTTGCAAAAGTTTCATTTAGTTTGAAAGTGTTAAACTTGCTACAGGAATGTTGTAATCCTCAATCAATGATACCGCTGAGTGTAAAGCCGTATAATTGATTGAGCAAGTTTAATGCTTTTAGAACTGAATGACGAACCACGTAGTTCAAAATAAGAACTGAACAGTTCCACATTAAAGGTTGCATTACACATTACACTTAACGTTGGCACATTGCCCGAGTGATGGGATGCAAGTGGTACGAGGCAAAAAGTAATCCGGAACCACTGATGTTGATCGACCAAGTCACTCGAGCAGTGATCACAGCGAGGCTCCAGAGAGGTAACATTGTTTTCATCAACAAGTTGGCGCAGTGCTTCCGTGTTAACAGCGGTGAACATTTACACACTGGACAGTGCAGACATCAAGTTAACGGGAAGATGAAACTTTGTCACTTGTGACTTAGGCCGGTCGTCCACTGGAACCGCCATTCGTCCGAGTAACGCCCGATTTGACGGCCGACCAGTTCGTCGGATTAACCTCGTCCACTGAGGCCAAGGTTTCCGGCATGAAGCGAAAGAATGCAGAAGCCAAGTGCGTTGTTTGCGCTGCGGGGACAACCATAACGTCATGGTCTGTACACGGCGGCGAGAAGACACACCGACGTGCGCAAACTGTGGCGCCGAGCACGCAGCCTGCTACGGAGGATGCCCTATTAGAAGGAGAATAGAAGCAGCCAGCACATCGCGCAAGAGCCACCCTTCAACCAGGTACACCAGACCAATAGAACCACCAATCGGAATGAAGACAGGAGCACCTTATCCAAGCAGTAACCCCTCCCGTGGTCAACTAAACCACCAAACCACGAGGGATCCAGAGTACCCAGGCCAACAAACCACGAGCAGAACAGACCACCCTCAAGAACATCTGCCCATCTCAACAACGAGACACACGCAGCACCAATGCTGCAACAACGCGATGTCACGAGAAGACCAGTTGGGAGCCGTCATCCAGTTGCTCACACAACTGATCAAGACGATGATTCCCAACGGACTAAAAGAACTCTGAGGGGGTTTTAAAATAAGGACGCCATAGGCGTCCATAGCCATTCCCCCCCCCCCCCCTAAAGTGAATAAAGAATGATCCCAAAAACCCAACACACAGACACATAGTGATAGAGCTGCCTAATCAGCGTGATACACAAACATGGCCGTTGAGGCCGCGACACAAAAAAAAAAAACCTCGCAGTTATTTTCTAACCAAAATTCTAAAATAAACATTTGAAATCAAATATTATCAGCAATTGAGGAAAATGATCCATAACGTTCAGATATTGGTCTTAGGAATTTGTTGTAATCGTGTTTGTGTAATGTCTCTCAGAGCGGAATTAAAGACGCTCCCAGGTGAAAAAAAGAAAGAACGCATGGCTTCTGAAGGCCTCTCAGCTTAAATGATATGGCCACGATTTGCCCGATGCAGAGGAGCTGATATTCCAAATATTCAATCGAACTTCTGTTTCGATGTGATATTCAGACGTGGAGTTTTAATGCAGTAAACCTGAAATTAAAAATGTAGGACCGTCCTGAAACATTATCAGTAATAACGTGCCTCGTGGCTCACAGTCGTAATTGGTATACGCAATATTACAATAAAATTGACTGTTAATATTTAATGTGGTTAATGATTCAACAGATGTAATTCACAATTATTAATAAAAGAGAAAAATCATTTAAAACGATTTAGCGATAATTGATAGCAGCTGTGTGGCAGCGCAACATTCGATAATTCGCAGATTAACAGAGTAATTGCGTTATTCTTTCTTTTTTTTCCTGTCTGTTTTCACGCAGGATACCACCAGGTTCAAAGCAATGCACGCGACACAACAATAATCACATATATATTATATTTAAAATGTATTTTTTTAGTCACCTCCCTTCATACTTAAACGAAATCTATGAATGAGATATTAAAGGTTAATGTCTCCGCTACCATCACATCAATATAAGAAAGAAATTTTTCGGAATTCAACTTTGAAAAGGCTATAGTATCATTATTTCCAGTGTTTTTGCTCACAAGCCATTTATTTCCCTTCGCACCTACCTTAAATCAATAAATCAGGAATGGTTTTAAACGTTATGGTCTCCTGTTTCGTATATCATAAATTAAGAAATGAATTTATCGGAATTGGATCCTTAAAGGACAAAAAAATAATTCTTTAGAAAACTTTTTATCATGAGCCATACCTAACAAAAATAAATAAATGAGGTATCATTTTAATGATTAATGACTGATGTGGTAAAGTATTAACTATGAAGGTCAGGCGTATTAGACAGTTGAGAACCTATCCGTCATGCTTCCATGGCGGCGCTAAGGATTTATCGCGTTAGCTGTAGGTATCAGCACCACATATCAATAAGGGATTGATCGCGTTACCGCAGTAGCACATATCACAGAGATAGCAATAAACAGTGCGTTTTTTGTACAATAAGTAACTTTTCGCAAATTTTTTTCTGTTATGGAAACATTTTTGTGTTTTGCTATACAATTTGTATGTAAACATTTTCGCATGGGCTAGATCGCCTCATCGATATACTGTTGTATTTAGGTGAGGTCTATGATAGTAAGGCTTCCGGGTAGGGTTAGCTTCAGGTAATTACGTCAGAGTAGAGAGCTGCAAGACAGCATACATCACGGAAACAAGAAAGATGTTGCTACATCCGAGTCGGTTCTTATTTCCACCTACCTCAAACCATTAACTTCGCTATTAATAGCATTCTATTGGCGAAATTTTCTCACGGCTTATCCAGTTTTTTCAAAAATAATTTCAAACCTTTTCCAACCGTTTTTCTTGTGTTTGGCATATTCATACAATTTAAAAGTTAATTTCACGAAACTTATAAGGTTTTCAGTTTAAAAATCACTTGTCAATTTCTGTGATGAGGCCAATTTAACACAGAACCACCCGCTCAAACTTGTCATTCACTCATGACGGATTTCATTTGCTTACAGTTTCGCGAGTCATCGATAACGAGGTCATTAGAGCATGGAGATGAAGTGAACAGGAGGGAATTCACTCAATGGCCTTTTGAATGATCCATCCCGTCATTAATCAAAATTCATCTCGCGAAATCATGGAAAATCCATATTTGATTGGCCGAACGGGGATTCGAAGCCGAGTCTTTCTGAGTGTTAAGCAGTTACTATTTCCTAATTAAGTTTTCTTGCACTAACACTCCCCGTATTGCTGTTAAATTTCGAAATATGTTTGGACTCATATGGAAATTCATTAAATATTCACTATGCTTTTTGTCTCTCACAATAGAAGGACCCTATGCTTCGCATGTTTGTTGCCGTCTTTTTTTTCATTCATAGAGCCTGTTACCCTAAAATGAAAGTATGTCGATGCCCCTTGATTGGGCTTGTCCATTCCTGGTCAGCTAAAATGTGGTTAGCGGCTCCATAACATCTCTATTTCAGAGCACAGCTGTTATGGTGTACTGCTATATATATATTTATTATTGCAGCTATATCAATCCTTATTTCAGGATGTAGCCTATTTAAGTCTAATGAGCTGTATATTAGAATTTAAATCTACATAGTTTTCTTGTAGTTCTTTCCAGGCTGATCGATCTTGAGCCACCCTCATATATATATATATATATATATATATATATATATATATATATATAAGAAAAAAGTTTATACGAATCGCTCTACAAAGTAGCTCGACAATTTAGAAATGACAGCAACATTCAAGTCAGTCTCGCCAGCGTAGACATGTCTCAGCAATAATTTAACCTTCCGTTTTTCAGGGATCTTTAGTCACACGATTTTCGGAACATGGGATCAGGAATGTGATACACAGTGAAAACGTTACGTGAGCCTCGATCGTGGTGGCTACATAGTATGTAGGCTACATACACGGCAGCCGTATCAAGCAGAATTAATAGGGGATATAAACAGCTTGTGAAAAAAAAGAAAGAAAGAAACATAATGGAAATTACAAAAAAAAAAAATTCTTCGTTTTTAACCTTCGCATTAGTAAAAATGAAGCCTTATGCGTTCACATTTATAAATACCCTAATTGATATTATCTACAAACATTAGAATTAAAGGGAAAAAAGCTCCTAAATAATTTTTGATAGGAATTTTTACCCCGAAACAGAACTAGTCCACATTCTATTTTAGTAATTTTAATAATCTCAAAATATTTTCTGAGAAAGATACAAAATAAAGAAAAATAGGTCTAGAGCTATTTATAGAAGCAAGACTTATATGAAATTTGAAAAATAGCCTTAAATAAATTCACGGCTTACTCATGAGATATTACTTTGGTAGTGGATAGACTTATTTAAACTATCCAGCAGCATCAGTTCAAGGGGATTCTATCATTACCGTATCGCCACTTTCTAATGATGAATTCTTATGGAACTCGATGAGGTAAGTCGAAAATAAAGAATATTTTTATATATATACTAGCTGGTACCCACGACTTCGTTCGTGATTGTAAAGAATTCATATTGACAGCTATAGACATCTAACCACCCTAGTGCACGATGGGAGACTCGATACTATTACCACACACAAGTACCAGTCTTCTGCGCTATGTAGTTCCGGCAGCAAGGTAAAATTTACGGATACACACAAGTCTTTGGATGAAACACGACAATATTCATGATCGACCAAATTCAAACACCATGTCTCACACACTCCAACAGTTACCGAATTTCGGCCAACGTTGTGATCCATGGGAGACTCTGTGTTACTACCACACACAAACGCCAGTGATCTGTGATTGATAGTTTTCTCTTAAAAGTGATACACCGTGACACATGCGTCTTTTGCGTCTTTGGCAGAAATTGCCACAGGTCGACCATTTTCATCCTCCATATTTTCCACACCCCCATAGCTACAGACATCTAACAACCATAGTGCACGACAACAGACACGATTCTACTACCACACATAAACACCAATGCTCTATGCTATGTAGTCGTGGTAGAAAAGTGAAATCTGCGGAGACACATGCCTTTCGTCGAAATACGAAAATAACCTTGGTCGGCCAATTACAACCACCATATCTACCCCAGTTTCTGAAATTCGGCCGCTGTTGTAATCGAAAGGTGACTCTGTGATACTACTACACACAAACGCCAGTTATCTGTGATCTATAGTTTTCGCTGAAAAGTGATACACCATGACACTTTTGTCTTTGGCAGAAGTATGAAATTGCCACAGGTCGATCACTTTCAACCCCCATATCTCCCACACCCCCATAGCTACCGACATCTAACAACCATAGTGCACTACATGAGATACGATTCTACTACCAAAACACAAACACCAATGCTCTATGCTATGTAGTTGTGGCAGAAAAAGTGACATACGCGGAGTCAGTCGAAATACGAAAATATACTTGGTCGGCCACTTACAACCACCATATCTACCACACTACCACAGTTTCTGAAATTCGGCCGCTGTTTTGATCGAAAGGTGACTCTGTGCTACTACTACACACAAACGCCAGTTATCTGTGATCTATAGTTTTCGCTGAAAAGTGATTGACCATGACACTTTTGTCTTTGGCAAGAAGTATGAAATTGCCACAGGTCGATCATTTTCAACCACCATATCTCCCACACCCCCATAGCTACCGACATCTAACAACCATAGTGCACTACATGAGATACGATTCTACTACCAAACACAAACACCAATGCTCTATGCTAAGTAGCTGTGGCAGAAAAGTGACATATGCGGAGACAGTCAAAATACGAAAATATACTTGGTCGGCCACTAACAACCACCATATCTACCACAGTACCACAGTTTCTGAAATTCGGCCGCTGTTTTGATCGAAAGGTGACTCTGTGCTACTACTACACACAAACGCCAGTTATCTGTGATCTACAGTTTTCGCTGAAAAGTGATATACCATGACACTTTTGTCTTTGGCAGAAGTATGAAACTGCCGCAGGTCGACCACTTTCAACCCTCATTTCTCCCACACCCCCATAACTACCGACATCTAACAACCATAGTGCACTACATGAGATACGATTCTACTACCAAAACACAAACACCAATGCTCTATGCTATGTAGTTGTGGCAGAAAAGTGACATACGCGGAGACAGTCGAAATACGAAAATATACTTGGTCGGCCAATTACAACCACCATATCTACCACACTACCACAGTTTCTGAAATTCGGCCGCTGTTTTGATCGAAAGGTGACTCTGTGCTACTACTACACACAAACGCCAGTTATCTGTGATCTATAGTTTTCGCTGAAAAGTGATAGACCATGACACTTTTGTCTTTGGCAAGAAGTATGAAATTGCCACAGGTCGATCATTTTCAACACCCATATCTCCCACACCCCCATAGCTACCGACATCTAACAACCATAGTGCACTACATGAGATACGATTCTACTACCAAACACAAACACCAATGCTCTATGCTAAGTAGCTGTGGCAGAAAAGTGACATATGCGGAGACAGTCAAAATACGAAAATATACTTGGTCGGCCACTAACAACCACCATATCTACCACGGTACCACAGTTTCTGAAATTCGGCCGCTGTTTTGATCGAAAGGTGACTCTGTGCTACTACTACACACAAACGCCAGTTATCTGTGATCTACAGTTTTCGCTGAAAAGTGATATACCATGACACTTTTGTCTTTGGCAGAAGTATGAAATTGCCACAGGTCGATCACTTTCAAACCTCCATTTCTCCCACACCCCCATAGCTACCGACATATAACAACCATAGTGCACTACATGAGATACGATTCTACTACCAAACACAAACACCAATGCTCTATGCTATGTAGTTGTGGCAGAAAAGTGACATATGCGGAGACAGTCGAAATACGAAAAATATCCTTGGTTGGCCACTTACAACCACCATATCTACCACAGTACCACAGTTTCTGAAATTCGGCCGCTGTTGTGATCGAAAGGTGACTCTGTGCTACTACTACACACAAACGCCAGTTATCTGTGATCTATAGTTTTCGCTGAAAAGTGATACACCATGACACTTTTGTCTTTGGCAGAAGTATGAAATTGCCACAGGTCGATCACTTTCAACCCCCATATCTCCCACACCCCCATAGCTACCGACGTCTAACAACCATAGTGCATGACAGGAGAGACGGTTCTACTACCACACACAAACACCAAAAGTCTATGTTATGTAGTTGTGGCAGGAAAGAGAAGTATTCGGAGATACGAATTTTTGGTCGAAATATGAAAACGCCCTGCACTGACCAACTTTAATCATTATATCTCCCACATCCCCACAGCTATCGGCATTCGGCCAACGTTGTGCACGACAGGAAACTCCACAAACATCAGTGATCTGTGCTAGGTAGTGGTGGCTGAAAAGTGAAATATAGGAAAAAACACGTCTATTTTTTATATATATAAGATATATTTCGCTTAGTTCTCGAAAGTGTGGTGGTTAGAAATGCGGACAGATACGAAAGAATTTTGTTATTTACTTTCAATTAGTTTCGTTAAGTTACATAAGAATTCATCATCAGATTGTGGCGCCACTGGAATGATCGATTTTCCCAGTGCTATTATCGTGCAGCCATACATCAAAAGTCGCAAGCTTAAATGGGAGCAGTTTGCATTCCGATCCACCTTGTGTTACTATCATGCTGCTCAAGAAATTGCTATTAACTGATAACAAATAATAATTTGTTCCATATGTTATAAAAAGAATATTCTGCTTCAGGCTGCATTTTAACCTGATCACAATTTGACTTAATATTGCCGCTAAAGGTCAAACAATGCATATGTAACAAAACACATGAAACTTATTGCGAATTAAATTTCGGATAACAACAAAATGGAATTCATTACGATTCCTGGTTCGCATAGCACAAATTATTACAATAAATTTAATCACACACTTTCAATATAAATTACAACTGGACTAAAACACGTAGAATAATGTATTTGCTGCATCGCGATGTAAACTTGATCCACAAGTGAAAAATAGTATGATACAATGGATCACTGCTTCAACTAATATTTCATAATACCGTCGATCTTTTAAGAGTTGTGAATAAACTTTTGTAACAGGTCTTTTAAATCTATAATGACAGCTCGCATTCTGGCAGACACCGCGTTACAAACACTTCAAGAACATGATTACAAGGTGACATACCTGTGGAATGTTATTCCAGGTTGTTTCTTATGTATTCTTTTTGTGCAACCTTAGGCAGCACAAGATGGCATTATAAAACACTCAAATATCAGAACATGAAATGTTCACAGCAGGGTAGGTAATGAAAAGAGACCAATGTTTGAACCTGCTAATATGGCCACCGCGCATGCGCAAGTCGAATCCAGAGTTTACAGGTGGCTTCGCAGTTTTAGCGACACCTTGTCTCCTCTTCTTTTCCTACCTTCATGGTGCGTACTAGTTTAAAAGTAGACATTATTTACAATGAATAGTTGGAATCTGGAATATTCATCTTGTGTAGTGATCACTGATAAGTATGGAGGTAAGGTTATTTAAACAATTTTCCAATAGGAGGGAAAATGAACATTAAGGCTATTTTCAGAAATTGTGTCAATTATTATTCCCAATATTTATTCTTAAGGAAACTTTCTGAAACAACAAGTAAATGAACCACAACAAGTATTTGAATTTTAATACAATATAATTTTCTAGATCCAGGTACCTTTTCATTGCGAATATTGCCAGAATTTTGTTTATTATTGTCATAATAGGTGGTAAAGCATATTGTTTTATAAAGTATGAGAATTTTGGTGTAGAATATTCTATTCCGTGTCTTGACCATTTGAAAAGACCGAGCGCTATGTAATGTATCGTGATGACACATCCCATTTTAATATGATGTTTGTGCAAAGGAAAAGAGTTTACAAAACTTTTAGTGCACTCCGAGACAAAACAGAGACGACCGCGTCACGTGACCTACTGAGATGAGTGTGTCATGATTATGGATGAAGATATCGTCAAGACTGATTTACTGAAGCGTCTACATTTTGGAGATTGTTTATATGTGGTAAAGTGTTCTGGTATGACTCAGTACTGAACTTGAG
>JARYHS010009186.1:14648552-14703903 GCA_031002005.1 Vandiemenella viatica | reverse complement strand
ACTGAACAAAAATTCATTTTATGTGCGTATAAAAGATTTTTGGTAAGTTCAAAGTAAATTAATAAAATATACTTTTAATTTTTTTTAATTATTGTTACTTTAAAATATCCCCTTAATCTGTTTTAAACATTCTTTTCAGTGATTCTTCACACAATATTCACTATTACATAATATTTTTAACACAAAAGAACAGTCTGCAGTAAATATTCTACCATCAAAGTGTCTAATGTCCTGGTGGTGAGCTTGTTCTCAGACATTCAGTGAGAAGGTACTAATAGAGAAAACGGATGTTTAAACTCGTACTGGTGCCTAACAACTTTAAATTTACCGACTTGCTTTTGACCAAGCCCTCATTGCTCTTGAGTCGCATGTTACCCAAAAACTCTAGTACTGCTGTTTTCTACGGCATTCCAGCACCTTTCTCCTGAGGTTCACAGGTATCACAGATGCTTCATCGTTCACAAATACACAGAGCTCACAAAAATCGAAATTCCTTTCTTTGAGTTTTTCATGAACAATGACTTTGAGAGGGGAAAATAATGTTGCGTTTTTTTCCTCAATAAGCCACATCATACATATTATACAACAAAATAATTTCTAGTATTTGACAATTACGAATTTCCTTTTACTCAATTTAAAGAATTTATTAATAGTTAGAAAACGTCGATTAATAGCTTATCACAAAAGAACCTCAAACTAAACAACTGACAACAAGTGAATGTGGTCAGAACATCGATCGCGAAATTCACAGGGTTGACTGAAATTCACTGCATAATGCTAAATCTTATTTGCGTTCCGAAACAAAAACTTCACACATTACAGATAAATCTAAGTACAGAATTTAGTACCAAACAATGAAAGCCATGCAGAGTGGTGTTATGACTGACGATGTTTTTGCACCACAGACGAAACGAGTATTTCTTTCAGTGTAATGTTATTAATATTTCACAAAATAGTGCTAGAAATGCTACATTACTTTGTTGCTTCTAACTTATAGTAAAGGCAGCTAATGAGAAATATAATGAATACATTAGCTTGACACATATACTGAAGTAACAAAACTCATGGGATACTTCCTAATATCCTGTTGGATCCTCTAATGCCCGGTGATGTGCTACAAGGAGGCGCAGCAATGAATCAACAAGCCCCTCGGAAAAATATTAATGCTTCTTCGCCTGTACACTCTAGCATCCCCCCGCCAAGTCTCCGACGACAAGCAACTTTAAAACACGAACGGCAGAAATTCTTAAAGTATCCACACTTTTCAATTCATCAGGACTGCACACATAAAAATCCAAATAGACTAAAATCTAAGTATTCAACGTGGAAGTTTGGTCAAGCGCTGGTCCAAAATAACTTCAACATAGGTGAAGCATGGCGCGCTGAGTGGACAAATTCCAACACTGACAAACAATGCGCTAATCCAAGACCCTACAAGACAGCTTCCTGGATTCAGCCTTCCTAGGAAAACCTGGACTGCACTGAACCGAGAATGATCAGGCCACGGAAGAAGTAGTAGAAATTCGACTCGCGTCTAACCTCGTCAACCGCGACAGCGGGTACCTGGTGAGTGAAGCCTGAACGCCAATCATCAATACTAATCGTCGACAGCGCGGCCGGGACGCATTAGGCTGGCCGTCCAGTGGACGCGAATTCGCGCGAAAAATGTTCGCGCGAATACACTTGTATTCGCGCGAACCATGTTGGCGCGAAGATACCCCGTCCACTGAAAGCAGATTCGCGCGATTCTGTCGCCAGTTCTCTGTAGTTTGTGCCAGAAAAAACGGCGCGTCCAGATCAACGAGAGGAGTCTTTGAGTGGCGCGCGAAGTGTGCGGATGTGTCTGGCTTGCGCTCTGTAACGGATACAGTTGTTTTGTAGTGTCGACCAGTTTAGAAGTGCCTAAATGTCATTGTTGAATTGGGCCTGGTGTTCAGAACCAATGTGAGTTGCTCTAAGCCATACGGTAGTGCTGATGGAAATACTGAATTATTTTCATTAATGAAGGCTGCCTGAAACCAGAGTGGGTTCTCCTGTGACTGCGGTCTGCTGCAGCAGGTACTGTAAAACTATTGTTTATCAAGCCGTAGCGAAAATTAGTATCATACTGGTCAGCAACTTGTCCTTTTGTGTTGGGCCCAGTTGCTGATAGTTACGGAAGACACCGCTCATATAGTTATGAGTGGCGATAAAAGTGAAAATACCAAGGCCCTGATGGGTTCGATGTCCTTTTCGGACAGGTACGAGGACGTAGTCAAGTACCTGAAATAATACCAGGGCAAAACACTCACGGATACTCGGATGAGGGAGCTTAAAGATTAGCTGGCTTTGTGGGCAATTGCTGCATCGCACCTGGAGGGTAGGGTAAGCGAACTGGAAAAAGATAACAGCCGAATTAGATTAGATTTGGAAAATAGAACAAATACTCAGCCTGTAACAAGCTACGCCACGGTGGCGGCGGCAAATGTCAGCAAACAGAAAGGGCCCCAAATAGGGCAACCCTCTAAATCTTGTGTGGTTTTCATAACCTCCAAGAAGGGCGAAACCCCAAGGCAGGTTGCTGAGAAAGTAACAAGAATATTGAAGCCCCAACAGGAAAAGATTAAAATAAGTCGTATCAAGACTACAAATAAAACAGTAATACTTGAAACAAATAGCGAACAAAATGCTAAGAAAGTGCTGGAAAGTAAAACTTTGGCGGAGGAAATCAGTTGCGAGTTACCGAAAAAACGGAGACCTTTAGTGATCTTGTATGATGTCCCGGTGTCGATTGAATCTGAACGGCTAGTGGACGTAATTCATGAACAAAACTATGAGGAGCATATAAGCAAGGAGGATTCCGTGGAAGGGTTTAAACCGAGATTTAAAACCGAACCACGCAACAAGGCGACAGTATACCATGTTGTAGAAGTAAGCCCAAAAATCAGAAATTCTCTCTTAAAACAAAAGAAAATCTTTGTTGAGATTTCGGCAATTACAGTCAAGGATTATACGGTAGTGCCTCGTTGCGTAAAATGTGCTGACATAGGACATGGGAGCAAGCATTGCCAGCAATCCGAAGCTGCTTTCAATCATTGCAGGGAGTTAGGACATAGAGAAGAGACATGCGGTAAAAAAAAACTGGGCCAGCAATGTGTATATCTTGCGCTAAGAGGGGCAAGACCTGTAAAAAATAACGGGAAGGAGTGCCTTACGTATCAAATGTTACTACAAAGAGTCATAAGTCGTATAGATTATGGACAGTAAGTCAAAGTTAGAAAAAAGGATGGAAATAAGTCCAATTCCAACAAGCAGAAGTAGAAATAACTCCAATATACTGGTAAAAGCAGAGAAACTTTAAAAGAGGAAAACCCCATCACGAAGGCGCAGGGATGCACTGCGGGTGGCGAAATTTAGAGGGGCTAAGAAAGCTATCAAGAAAAAATAACTTACAGGATCATGCGAAAAGGGGATACAAACGGAAAACTCTAGCGAAAAGGGGATACAAACAGAGGACTACAGCCTCACAGACGCGAAGGAGTCTTTTGAGATTCCCCCTTTGCGGTCCCCTCGTTATAGGGCGGGGCTTGGTTGGGTAATAGGAGAGGTATTATGGTCGAGCAAACATTCTACTCCCAGCATTGAAAATGAAACAAAGACGAATGGTTTAAATGTAGGAAAATTAAAGGGAAAAAACTCTTTATAACCGGTACTGGAACAAGGTAGCGAAGCGTATAAAAATATGAAACTTTCACTGCCGAAACGACACTCCTTACATACTTATAGTGTCAAAAATAAACTCAACATAAATCCACCAATTGAGATTTTGGCAGAAAATAATTCAGTTAATCCTACGCCGCTGTATGCGAATATACAAGACACGCTGAGACTGAATAAACTGGAACCGAAGAATCTTCTGACAACGGCACTTAGACACCTAACACGTTTGCTGCACCCAGCGGGGATGTCAATAACCTTTCCACAGCTGGAGGTAGTAGACAAAATTCAACTTAAAGCCAACAACCTGCCTGCAAAACCGTCCCAGCTGTTAACCCTAGTTAAAAAGATATTCGATAGACGAAACGAAATGTTTGATCCTGACGAGATCTACAAACAGTTTGTTATGACTCATGGAAGGCTTAGATTTGGTCCCCAGCTTAAATGGCCGAAGTGCAATGTATATACCAGACATTCCTAAATGGATAGTATAAAATTCGCACAGATAAATGCTAGACGGAGCAAACTGGTCCTCCATGAGTTGAGAAAATTAGCAGAAGAAAACAACTGGGATGTGTTATGCCTACAAGAACCACATTCAAATAGAGGATTGATTCCGTACATGCCAGTGTCAGCGCAAATTATAGCAGATGGGGAACATCCCATGACGGGTATAATAGTCTGAAATAGCAGCATGACAACAACGAAAATCGCACAATTCTGTGATTATCACACGACATGTGTAGAAATCAGCACAGGATGGTGTAACGTGATAGTGGTGTCTATGTACTTCCAGTATAAAGATCCAATAGCTCCGTACCTAAATAAAATTAGAGATATATTCAATAGCCTGGGGAATCAAAAAATAATCATAGCAGCTGATGCAAACGCACGGTCAGTGCTTTGGTACAGTGACAAAACTAACGAGAGAGGAGAGGATTTGATGGAGCTGATTTACGAATTACATCTGCAAGTGAGAAATAGACCATACAATCCCCCTACTTTCAATGACAGATGGGGGGCCACATCCAATATAGATGTAACGCTCACCAGCGAACATGTGGGGAAATGCTACAAAACTGGAGAGTTCTGGACAACCAAACCACGAGTGATCATAATATAATTCTATATGACCTTTCCAGGGATCTAACGAAGGCTGTTAGCAGTGAGAATATCAAACGCCGGTACAATATAAAGAGAGCGGTATGGTCCAGACTACGGGAGGGCTTCCGAACACCAGTGGGACTAATGGAGGGGAATGACGTAGATTATATTGCTAGGGAGTTGACCAAATCGATTCAAACAGCAATGAATGGCAGTATTCCACTGGCGAAAATTAAAGTGGTGAGGGATGTGCCATGGAACGAACGGCTGTATTGACTGAGATCAAACATGCGAAAGGCGAGAAGGGAATAGCAACGCTGCCTTGTGGCGGCTGACAGGTATATCCTTCTCAACAGATACAGAGAGAGAAAAGAAGCTTTTTAGCAACAATTGCTTCTGACGAAAACTCAACGTTGGGAGGCATATGTTAGAGCAAATCTTAGGTCAGACCCCTGGGTAATACCAGACAAAATAGTTGCAGGTAAAATTAGACCACCCACAACTTTGATTACCGTGAGGAATGAGGATGGGACCATGACAACGAATTGGACCACAACGGTCGAGGTACTATTGCATCAGCTATTACCCGACGACGTAGAAGACAGTGAAAGCGATACTCATAGAAAAATGTGCAGTGATCAATTACAGTTTTATTGTACAGTCACATCGGAAGGGGAAAAAATAACAATAGATCAGAGCCATAAACAGTATGGCGAAACATAAAGCCCCAGGTCCCGACGGCTTTGTGGCTGAATTTTTGCAGGCTCTGGTAGTTCAGTTAGATCCTCCCATATGTAACTTACTAAACAAATGTCTCCTGCAAGGCAGAGTTCCAAACGTGTGGAAACAAAGTGAAGTGGTAATACTAACCAAGGGGGGAGACAGGGATCTGGCCAATCCAAAATCTTATCGGCCGAACTGCCTGCTCAATGTGCTGGGAAAGGTTCAAGAAAAAGTACTGATCGCTAAATTTCAACATTATAGGAGTAATATGGGTATGAACATGAACCAATACGACTTCAGAGCAGGCAGGTCGACCAAAGATGCAACTAACAGAGTGTAGACTTAGTTAAAAGCAGTTGGAGGAAATATGTTATAGGAATTTTTGTTGATATTTGTGGCGCTTTTGATAATCTTTGGTGGCCGATATTGTTCCGGCGCCTAAGAGAAATGAAGTGACCAAGCAGTATTTATAACACACTGAGGGACTATTGTAAAAAATCGTTATGCCACACTGAGATGCCCACGAGGGAAGGTAGATAAACATTTGACTAAAGGATGCCCTCAGGGGTCGGTCAGTGGACCAGTTTTTTGGGACATAGTTTTCGAAGAAGTGATTAATCTACTGGAGGGGCATGCAGACGACTTGCTGTTGCCAATTGAGGGACGGTCCAGAAGATATAGAGAATATAGCTAAAGTGGTGATTGAAAAACTCCAAGCATGGTGCTCGGAGGCAAAGCTTAGCTTGCACCAAAGAAAACTCAGATGATGGTATACAAGGGCAAACTGGAACGTAACCCTACTATCAAAATGAATAACATAAACATAAAGAGAACACGGACAACCAAATATCTTCACGTCACCCTGGGTGAGTCTCTAAATTTCGCATCACATATTACTGAGACGTGCGAAGGGGATAAGGTTGTGCTTAACAAATTTATCAGTAGATTTCACCTTTCTAACACTACGATAAGAAGATACCACGATGCTATCCTAGCATCTCTAGTAGGGTACGCGTCCAGTGTCCTGGGCGCACAGACTTCGACTGGCGAAACCTAGGGAGGAGGTCCTAAGAGTGCAGAGAAGTGTGTTGCTGCGATTGAGTGGAGCCAACAGTACTACCTCCACAAATGCCCTACACATTGTCATAGGTGTATGGCCGTTGGACCTCGAAATCAGAAGAAGAGAGGCCATATACTGGTTACGAAAAGGAAATCAGGCCAGGATGCAGGAGATTGTGGGAACAGTTGCACAGAATGCGGCAGAATTCAGCGCTGCACATCTCGCTGAATAGCAGGAGCGGTGGGACAATAATGCCACAGGCAGAAGATTATACAGTGTGTTTCCGAACATACAAGAACGGCTGCAACTTGAATACTTTCACCCCACACCAGGCCTTATACACTATGTCACTGGGCATGGCCCATATAACAGTTTACTATGTCAAAGAGGGCTGAAAGAAATGAGCTTATGTGAGTGCAGGGCAGAAGGAACCCCCCAAACATGTAATGTGGTGTTGTCCGATAACAGAGGAAGTAAGGACACCGGATATCAACATAATACGGAGTAGATCAACGGGAGACATAATTCTAGATGAGCGATCATGGATTATTCTCGATAATCTGGCGAACAAAGTATTTCAACTGCACAAAAAAAGATATCTGGACCGAGAGGCAGTCGGGCATGGGGACCGGCCTAGGTAAGTCGCACGGCCAAACATACGGGCATAGAAAATTATTCACGGATAAGAGTAAACAGTATTCTACAGAAACTTCCTGGAGCCGGAAGTTTTGTCCCAATGTGTCGGTCGATCCTGTCCTACTGGAAATCCAGAAGGGCGATGGCTGGCAGACTATCCCGGGATGATGGTGGTGGGTAGATTAGTGTTGATAAAGTAGTATAAGTTTAAAGTTAGATTAGAATAGACGTTGTAGATAAATTTTTGTAACATAAAACGGATAAGGCCTTATAGGGGAAAGTAGATTATAAAACCAGAGGTAATTATTGCAAAAATAATTCAAATGTTCAACTATTAAATTAAGTAATACTACCATTGTTAAAACGGACATGCCTGAGTCAGAACGATGGCGTGTTAGAATGATCAAACGTCAGCATACCACTTACAGCAAACAAAGCGCTTCTACCACGGCCAAAACAATCTTGTTTGTAATGTAGGGGGAATGTAAGCAAGACCAAATGTAATATTATAGAATTAATTAGCCAGTAAGTCAAAGTGTAATGGAACTGTATGCCAAATTCCTTGCACGCAAATATTTTGTACAAATCTCAAAACACTATGTAATCAACAATGTAAAAATTAATATGTATGGCCTAATTTGGTCACTAAGATATTAGGCTGTATAAATGAAGGGGAAATAAAAAAAAATCAACTGGAAGTTCGGTAGTTACATAAGCGAACAATTTGTTGCTCATACATTAATGAGTCGCATATGGCGAAGGTTATGCCTTCTGACTTTTCCTTCTATCAAACGATGAGTTGTGACGAGACAGGACCCCGGCTACAATTGGTTACAAAGCTGACCAATCACGTGGCATCATGTCCCAATATTAGTCTGGCCCGCAACAGATCCGTGTTAACACATCAGATAGATAAGCAATTCATGGCGAAGGCTTTGTTTTCGGATATCATCTTCGAACGAGCGATAACTTTCAGCCCGTCCGCTACATGCCATGTGAAAAAGGACATCGAATCTAGCCGTAACTCCATCTTGGCATCGATTCAAATCACGACGAGACTTGACCCCTGCAACGACTGGTTCCACAGCCGACCAGTCACAGCGTAGGACCAGGAGTCTGGCCTAGCTCAGCAACTTCGTAACGTCACGAGAAGATAGGGCCAACGAACTTACTGTTTGATATGACTAAGAAGAAGCAGCGTCCAGTATCACCATCTGCTACACCAGCACGCCAACAGGGTGTGCTACCGCCACCTCATCAGCTGGTCCAGACACCGTCACGCAGTAGCGGCGAGCAACGCAGCGGCGCTGAGCGGCCGGAATCGGACAACCCATCTAGTGGAGGGTGCCGGATCCGGTCGTCGAAGGCTCCATGTGACACTGCTACAGGAAAGGACCCGGCAGATCCAAGACCAAGCACGAACAACCATGAAGTTTCACCTACGGCATCGCTTTCACCGGAAAGTTCTTCCTGGTCATCACCCCAGAACATCATCGATGACGACTACCGTTTGGAAAATGACGCCCCTACATACTTCCGTTGCTTCACCTCGACCCACGAGTACATCCTCGACTCAGCGGACTACTCAGTAAAGGAGCTCATCAAGTATCTCATAAAGGAAGGAGGCCCATGGGCGCTAGAGCTCCGAGTAAAGACTTGCGAGAAGGTCTTCGCCTGGCGGCTCCCTGCCGAAACTACCAAGGTGCTGACTCGAGCACTTTGTGACCCGGCGTAAACACATCTCGCCGAGCCTATCATCGACGAGGGGAAGGACTGGTCAAGGCATGTACCCTTCCCAACCGTGAACGCAAAGGGTTTCAACGAGGATAAATACCTCGATGACCTAGACGCCAGACTACTAGCATCAGCTTCACCAAGCAAAGAAGGCAGGCATCCAACCAGTCTAAAGAAGGTAAAGAGCCCCACTACGCCGAGCAATAAAGAGGTCAAGAAACCACCAACACACGTACAGGAGGTAGAGAGCACCACCACGCCGGGAAGCGAGGCAGCTGAGACACCCAGGAAGGACGACCACGCTGTCGCGCCTCAAACAGCCCTCGATCATCTGCTTCAAGCCACCCCACCGCCACTCCAGGCCGTCATATACGAGATGCTCCACCGGATGGCATCCCTCCCGGAAGAAACACGGGCAGCACTGGCCAGTTTTGCTCACCGAATGCCCATCCCAGATGGCCATTGAGACAGCCATCAATCGCCTCGGTGGGCGAAGAAACAAAGACGAGTCCATGCCACTCCATAGTCCTCTGCAAAATGAGGAACAAGTAACAAAGGACCAAGCAGCTACCGGAACCGTGAAATCCAACGTTTCTCGGCAAGATGAGAAACTCACGCCACTACCAGAAGCTAGACAGAGCCTACTCCCCACCGAGTCAGCAGCTAAGCAACCATCAGAAGCCAGACAACAAAGAAAAGATCGAACATCCAGAAATGTTCAGAAGAATTCAACCATGATCAGCAAATCCTTCCGTTGTCAAAGATTCTGGCATCAGCCGAGGGAATGCAACAATCAAGTGCGGTGTGTCCGCTGCGGGGGAACCCACAGCGTTGTGGTCTGCACCCATCCGCGTGAAGCCACGCCAACATGTGCAAACTGTGGGGGTGATAATGCGGCGTGCTACGGTGGATGCGCCGTCAGGAAGAAGCTGCAAGCCTCTGCCGACAGAAGACGACTCATACCTAATCACAACCACACTGCAGAAGAAGAAAATCGCCGAAAAAAGAACACCAGAAGTCAACCGTTGATCATCCAAGCGGCCGCCGACCACTACCACGAAGCCAAGCGGAGGTCCACCACAAGAATCAAAACTGCTGTGGCCATGACTGTCACCAGAAACCGGACAATTACCGGACTGATTACGATAATGATCCCGAACTGACCACACGAACTCTTAGGGGGTTTTTAAGATAAGGGCGCCGACGGCGTCCATTGTCATTTTCCCCCAATGTAAAATAAAATTTGTCCCCAAAAACCACCCAACCCGAAAATTAACAGTAAAGTTGCTAATGGGACTGTACAGAAAAGCCGTTGAGGCAGCGAGAAAAAAAAAAATTGCGCCAATGATTGAGAGCGCCGAAATATTGTGTAATTATAATACTTCTATAACTCGGTTAGTCACCCGAGTTATATGATAGAGTTTATATGATAGAGAATCCTTCTTGTGACTGCGGTAACCACCAGAAAACCATTCACGTCATCGTCATGTAATGGCCTCTTGGGAGATTCAGTGGTACAATGCATCAGATTCATGAAGCAACCATAGAAGCAATTGAATAGCTGCAATCGTTGGACATCAGTCTATAGTAATATCCCTGTTTGGTTCTATTTATTGTAATTCAATGTAGTAACTGTTTTGTATTATTATATCATACGAAATAAATAAATAAATGTTTCTTCGCCTGCGATTTATGATTACCAGTGCAGGAAGTACTGCCCGAATTTACCTTTGTATCATATCGCAGATACTTTCGATTGGATTCATGTTTCACGATCTAGCTGTGTGTAAATTATTCGCCGCAATTGTCTAGAATATTTGTAACCCAATCGAGAACGATTTAGGTTCAATTACATGGTTCATTATCAGCATGGAAAAGTCCATCGTTGTTTGGGAACTCGAAGTTCACGAATGCTGCAAATTTTCTACACGTACGTTATCATAACCATTTCCAGCCAGTGGTTGCTACGCTGGAAACTTACCATCTGTGCTTACCAACTGTACTTGTGACTCATCCGATAACGCAACCTCTTTCCATTCGTCTAGGGTCCAATTGATACGTTCTGCGTCAGCCGATGTCTGTCTCCTGTTTATGTACGACATGAACGCCAAATTTCGCTTCATTGTGTAACACACTTATGTGGCTGTGGGGCTTAATTTAAAATTAATGTTTCATATGCCGTTATGTGCTACTACCAGTATTGCTGTCCCAGCTTTTACACATTTGCAGATTATATTGACACGGTCGCCAGTGCAGTGGTATACGCCTAACGAAAGGTTGAATAAGTCATATTCAGGCACTGCTACATACTACAGACGAAAGTACTCACGAATCACAAAAGTTTTATTAAACACAGTATATATTCGCCAGCGCTAACCACCAGACACTTTTAAAACTTCTTGCTAGGTTCGTGAAAAGGATTTATGAAATTGAGTCGGAGCCCCAGTAAATATTCACATGAACAGTCAGTAAAACGCAGTTCTGTTTTACACTCTGGGCGATCTAACAACGCCGCCAGTCGAAAGTTGTATTCACTCACGATTCAGTCTTAGCTCTATCCACACAGCATGTCCTCTCTCTCCGCACTGTTTCTATTAAATGTCTCGGCTATTACGCGACGGTGTTCGCGGATTACAATTCACTATAAACTTGTGCACTACCGGTGTCATCTTGAAACGTCCGACCCGTGCGTACTCTCGCGACTGACTATGATACAACAATCGAGACTCCTGCCTTCAACTCCTGCAACATTGTCCATAGCCCCTGCGATATCGTACACTCAGAAGCTTACAGATATTTACATAATTCACACTGTGGCGTTACAAGTTTCCGCACGCACTGAGTGTTCTTGGTCTTTGGCGCAGTGTCGTCTGCCTATCACGGCTCGACACACATGAACAAAACAGAAAGACTCCGCCAACTGACGGTTCTTATTGATAGGGTAGTTCATCAATCATCCCCTACATTTCAGTACCAATACCGAGACAGGTAATGCATTTTCCTGTCCCGGGATTCGCTGGCATATTCGGCCATATATGGCCGACCGCTCCTCAGTCGAACGAAATTCAGTTCCAGCTATTATCTTCCCAAATTCCATATCGTTAAAGTTGCAATAACAAGACTTCAATAAAGCGCGGCAAACATGAGGTTCAGTGATAAATTTTATTCCAAATGATTAGCGTAAAACTATAACGATATTTATTTATATATTGATTTCGCTAATTCGTTCCAATAATACTACACATTATGAGGTGTATGGGACAAGCAATGGGAGGAAATGGTTAAAGATCTAGAACTTTTAGTTCTAATAAACTATAGAAACAGATTATTTCGGATAATTTTCTGAGACGAGTCGAATGAAACTGACTTACAAGGCAGGATATGGTTGTTTATACACTGCACGAGCTGCCTGTTAACTCGAGCACCGTGGGCCTGTGGTTAACGCTCTAGTCTTGTAAACGCGCGGTCCTCGGTTCGAGTCTAGGCATTCCATTTTAATTTTTTGCATTTATTTTAAACAAGTCGAACTAATTATCAGATGATGCACAAAAGTCTTGGGTTAATTCCCAACCCTCTCTGTAGCGCGTATGGAGTGAATGCATACCACACTTTTATCAGTGATTCGTCCTCTGTATTTGGACGATAAGCTGGTGGCACCGTCGATGTGTTTCGGACGAATTGGTCTGAATGGGCCGCACCGTGTTTCACACTCTCTCTAATTTCATTTCTCATTTTGCTTTCATCAGTCTCTCGACTGGTTTGGTACAATCCTCCATCCCTTCTTATTTTTTTCACTAACCTCTTCATCTCAAAATACCCCTCACAGAATTCGTTCTCCGTTATGTACTTCATACATAACAAATCCCGCATATCTTAAAAAATCCCCCTCCATACTGTTTCTTCTTTTTCTAAGACTCTTCTAGAAACTACTTTCGCCAGCCACCAATTCCAAAACAGGTTAATTTCGTGGTTTAACCCTTAACTTAATTTTCAGCATCCTTCTATCGCACCACATTTCGAATGCTTCATTTTTCCTTCTTTCTGGCATTCCTGAAGTCCATGCTTCGCTACCATGCATAAAGTTTTAAAAATTTGTTTCTGAGTCCTAGATCAATATTTGAAACAAAAAAAATGTATTTTCATAAAAGCTGTTTTTGCTAGTGCTATTCTGCTTTTAACACTATTGCTGCGTTGGTCATCAGTTGTAAATTTACTTCACAAGTAATAGACTTTATTTACTTCTACTTTTCATCCCATCCCATTTAATCTACTATTATTCTATACCGATGAAGACTTCATTACTATTATTCCTATTCTTTCCTTTACACATTTGTCTTGCTTTGATTTGTATTTATTAAAGCATCCTCCGTCAGAATTTTGTTCATGCCATTCAGTGGCTCCTGTCGATACTCCGTGCGTTATGCTTACAGGACAATCTCATCAGCAAATCCTATTATACTTGTTTCGTCTTCGTGAACACTTAAGCCAAATTTCTCTTTTACTTCTATTGCTTCCTCCACATATAAGTTGAATATTAGTGAAAACGAATTACAACCAAGTCTGACACCCTTTTCAATTGATGCGTATCTCTCATGATTCTCTACTTTTATTATAGCCTCTTGATTCTTATATACGTAGATTATATTCTTCTCTGTTGATATTTTACACCTGACTTTATTTAAATTTTGAACATCTTGTCCCTCCCAACATTATCAAAAGGTTTTTCCAAATCAAGAAATGCCATGAGGGTATCTATGTTTTTCTTGATCGGTAAAGTCAGAACTGACTCTCTTGCAGCGAGGTTTTTCCTAAACCCAAACTGTAGCTACTGTTCACATTATAATGCCTGTCTCAGAATGACTAGCAACAATTTCTTTTGAAAACTTAAATATTTCTAAGTCTTACAGGCATTCAATCACAACATTGAAGGAAGAAAACTCAGGCTTAAAATGGAAGTTCAGTGCGGGAATGTCAGTGTGGGAAGATCAGTGTCAAACAAGGAAACCAGTATTAAACGCCTTTTAAATACTATGTTTCCGTCTACCACGATATTTGAGAATTACACTCTATCTGCGGAGAGTAATATAGCCGATTTAAAAAAATTTGTAACAATTAGCAGTGTTATTCCTCAGCGTGATAATCTTTACTGAAAGACATACTTGAAAAACAGGGAAAACATTATAAAGAATTAGTTCATATCCACACTTAAATTTCTTATTTTATAATATTTTACTGAGACAGAAAATTTCTGTAGAGTAGCAACCGATCTTGAGCTCTTTGCTCTAGAAGAATGTGAAGAAGAATTCTTTATATATATATACCGAGGTTTGAGAATAAATTGAAGAAATCTCAACAACTTAAGATTCGCTGATGATACAGTTTTACTCTCAAACAGTCTGGAAGAGCTCAAAGAACTGATAAATGAACTAGAGACAGCGTGCAGTGAAGTGGGCCTTAAAATAAATATATCAAAAAGCAAAATCATGCAAAACAAATGGGCAGAAAAAGATAAAGACAAGGCGGACATGAAAGATTCTGGTATTGAGTTCGTAGATCAGTACATCTATCTTGGCCAACTGATCAATATGAATGGTGACTCAAAGCCTGAGATCTACAGACGGATAAAGCTGGGCTGGAGAGCATATGGAAGAAATTCCATAGTTTTTAAATCGAACATGCCAATACATCTTAAAAAACAGGTATTTGAACAATGTGTATTACCGGTCCTCACATATGCCTGCCAGACTTGGACCCTAAATAGTCACACGAAGCAAAAACTGAGAACTGCCCAGCGAAGTATGGAAAGAGCAATGCTAGGGTTTACAAGAAGAGACAGGAAAAGGGCTGTGCACATCCGTTCAATAACTAAAGTAACAGACATCTTAAAAAGAGTCATGACCCAAAAATGGCAATGGGCCGGTCATGTTGCTCGCAAAAGAGATGAAAGATGGACTACGGTAGTGCTGGACTGGATACCGAGAAACCTGAAAAGAGCAAGAGGAAGACCCCCGGATCGCTGGGATAAGGATATACGTCGAGTTACAGGCGTGAACTGGAAGAGGGCGGCTCAGGATCGATCGGCCTGGAAAGAACTACAGCAACACTATGTAGAATTAAATTCTAATATATAGCTCATTAGGCTTAAAGAGGCTACATCCTGAAAAAAGGATTGATATAGCTGCAATAATAAATAAATAAATAAATAAATATACTTTTCAATGAAAAGTTTGAAATGTTACCTGTTGGGTCACTAGGAAACCGATCAATTTTTCTCCTCAATTTTGGTTTAATGCAACTTCTTGAACAACGGGATTAATATAACAGATAAGAGGTGGCTTATATTTACTTTGTATTTGATAGCTGCTAAAAACAGAAAAAAGGCAGAGAGTGACCAAAATGAGAGAGATAGAGAAAATTAAATTTTAATTGTGTTTCTGATTTCAGAGTTGTTTTGAAACCCACTCTCTCGCACTTCTACTCATATAATTTCATTTACGATTTTTAACTTTGTTTTAAGTAGATTTTTAAATAATTTTATGGGTGTGATCATAGATGAAATACGAAAAGTATTGGAAAAGTGAATCTAATGGTTGAGCGTTAACGCTATGGTTCCGCATTCGGGAGGACGCGGGTTTGAATCCCCATTGGCTATCCAGATTTGGGTTTTCTTTCGTTTTTCCAAGTCACTCCTTGTGAATGGCGGGATTATTTCTTCGAAGTCGACGAGGCATAAAACCAGAAGCATAAAAAAAAATTGCTACAGTAATATTATTTAGTTTTCTTCTCCTTGACAAGGGTGCGAACTCGTTATAGTCCATCTAACGTCGCCAGACGATGCGATTTCGACGCGGTTGGAGCCCGAGTAGGTTTCTTTCAGTGTTACCACCGTGAAAGCGTACATATTTTCGTGTGCAGTTTGTCAGGTGTGAGTCTTTCGTTAGTATGTTATTCCTGACAACATAAGGTAAGATAGGACGTTATATTTTAAGCCATAGGCCATTTGTAGGTTCGACTTGTTTAAAATAAATGCAAAAAAACTCGAATGATTAGACTCGAAACGAGGACCATGCGTTTACAATAATAGAGCGATAACCACAGGCCCACGGAGCTCGGGTTAACAGACACATCGTGCAGTGTGTAAACAACCCTATCCTGCCTCGGAAGTCAGTTTCATTCAAATCGTCTCAGACAATTTTCCGAAATAATCTCTTTGTAATCGTTTCTATAGTTTTCTAGATCTTTGAACATTTCCACCCACTGCTTGTCATTATGTGTAGTATTATTGGAACAAATTAGCCAAATCAATATATAAATAAATATCGTTATTAATATAAATGCTTACGGGATTGTCGCTGTGTTGCTATACTCCTCCTTCTTCTTTTCCCGACATTTCAACCTAGTCTTAGGTCTTCTTCTGGGGTCGTGTGCCGCATCTGCTGTTACGCTAATCATTTGGAATAAAATGTATCACTGATCCTTATGTTTGTCGCGCTTTATTGCAGTATTGTTAATTGCAACTTTAATGATATGTTTAACGGTCGGAATTTGGGAAGATTATAGCTGGAACTGAATTTCGTCAGACTGAGGAGTGGTCAGCCATATACGGCCGAATATGCCAGCGAATCCCGGCACAGGAAAATGCATTACGTGTCTCGGTATTGGTCAGTAGCCTTTTACTGAAATGTAGGGGAAGATTGATGAACTACCCTGTCAATAAGAATCGTCAGTGGACGGAGTCTTTCTGTTTAGTTCCAGGCATTGATTTAAGGAAATGAATTACAGATGGCTTGAATTGAATACCTGCCAATAGGATAGTACGTTGGGCGGAGCTAACAGAAGCTCTTAAGTTTCCTCGGAAGACATACTCTACGATGTTGCTGTATTGTGCAATTTTAGGGACTTACACACCCATTATCAGTTTTCTTGCCGAAGAGTGTTCATCTTTAAGGGAGTCTATTTAATACTCTTTCTATGTGAGAGTGTCTTCCTACAATTTATTAAAAGAAACTGTAATCAAGGAACCCAAGTGCAAGACTCTCTGCTAACAATTGTTCGATCTGTGATTGATAATTGCATGCAATAACTCCTATTAAATAATGTCCACAACAAAGTAATTTAAACTTTAAAAGTATATAGACAATGTTAGGTGAAATTAAATATGCTGAGCTCGTATCAATAAAGTTTTTATCTGTAATAATATAAAACATTCTCGTGTTGCCTAGAAATCCCGTGTTTCCTGCATTCTGTGTTCGTAAAGCGAGGATGGAGCCATACTCTGCGATGCTTTCGATTGACTTCAAATATGTGATTGCACCCAACAGACATAAACTCACAGGCGTTTGTCCAAACTGCAACAAATAAGGACACCAGACTTCATTAGCATACAAAGCATGTAAATCACGCACCCCAAAGAACCATAGATGTGCTTTATTTGAAATACATGTATTTCAAATGCAAATACAAAATTCAGGATAACTATTTCCATATTGTATTTAAAATACCCTGATATAAAAAAGAATCTTGTATTTTATTTGAAATACTATTTCAGACGTATTTTCTATATTAAAAATGTACAACACTTTAATTAATCTTTTATTTCATTTTTGACACCATCTCTCATGGATGTTGAGTTATTAACATATTGAAACTGGTGTCATCTTTACCGGAGCCCCGGAGCCGGATTAAAACAGCGCTGGGCCAGTAGCAAATGTGAAGAAGGGGTCCATGGTTTTCGCCGTCCATGGCAGAGGTAGAGCTAAAAAAAAAAAAAAAAAAAGGTAGCCCATAGGGCCTGACGGCCCCCGACCCGAGAATTCTAGTTGCGGCGGGAGACCCCCAGAAGGCACGGGACCCCTAGAAAGCGCGGGCCCCCAGAAGGCGCGGGGCCCGTAACATTTGCTAACTCTTGCTATGTGGCTAATCCGGTACTAATCTTTACCAAACAAAAATGAAATGGCAACTTGTCTTCTTACGCAAATGATAACGGCATTGACATGTCCACCGTTGCCGCCGCCGATTTGGTTTTTGTGATTGTTTTTCTTGTCGTTTTAATTCCAGTTTTGTTCGCTTGGTCTATAGGATTTATTATAGTTTAAGTAAACCATCAAAAATAAGATTGCCGAAGACTTTAGAAGTTTCGAGAGTGACAGAGATACTTTCTTTGTACGTTTATTACCAGAATTAATGAGAATGTAACGAATGTTAAGCAATTTACAAATGGATAATCATGCATACTGTGGTGTCTTGATAGATGTAACTAAAGGAAGGACTGGAAGACGTTTGGAGAGATAGTTAGAAAAAACAGAATAAAAATTATTACACATCAGTATCTTATCCTTTTTTTTAAGCGCAATATGGTGCCTAAGGAAAACAGAGAATACATAAAAGGATAATTTGTTTCTGAGGTAACAAATACAAATCAAGAAGATGATCAAAGTACACACAATCCAGCAGGAAAAAAAGTAAAGGAATGAATGACTCTTATTATACGTTTGTAAAGTGCGCAGAATCTTCTGTAGGAAATAATGATGCAAACACTAACTACTATAGAAATACTGAAACTTTTAATAGATAACAATAATAGTTTAGATCGCCTAAATAAACAACCAATTGTAAAAAAATTTGTTCCTAAAACAATAATACTTGTTTGGAAATTTCTGCTCCAGTAGAATATAGGATGATAATGTGGCACCATAGACTGAACGTAAAGTGTGACTTCTTTGAAAAATAACATACTCCATGAATTAAGTGAAATACACAGCACACATAATAAATTAACAAAATATAATTTTTTTTCAATAAAAGTATTTTAAAAATACGTATTTTGTATTAGAATACTAACATTTGAGCCCATTTTGTATTTGAAATGGAAAAGCAAGAAAGTTTTGCATTTTGTATTTAAATTATTTTTAAAAGCTGTTTTGTATATCTCTGCCAAAGATCCATTTCATCACGTGGCCGCCCTCAGACAACAAGCAATATATAATTAGTATAGACTGTAGAGAGAGATCCCAAACACAAAAGCTATTAATCAACGGCTGCACCCCTTATATCGCTATACAAATTAGCGAGCCCAGTTCGCTGAACTGGTGGACTCCCCTTGGCACTATTGCCAATTTTATGGATGTATCTTGGCTAACGTACGATTGTTCGGCTTTTTGTGGTGCAAATACAAAGGACACTGGTTTTTATTGTTACTAATCTATATTGATGATTTGCTAACAGGACGTACACCTGGCCTGCACAGTAGGTTCTTAATTGCTATGTTTACAAGAGACACGTTGTCACATTACAGTAGGCTTGCCCCTTCAGTGCTTAACTTATTTTAATTATATTTATTCTATGAGTATCGGTGACTTACGAGTCGGACAGTTGAGGAGCGGTCAGAGAGAGAGTGTGTGGTGAGGAGCAACAAACGCGTGCATATGGTTCCTCTTGGTTTTTTGTGAAAGTGATTGAAGGAATTGTTGACACTCTAAGGAACCTGCATCTTCGGATCGTTTGTCACTAGTAATTTGCTGTGTGTGTTATTATTATTTTTTTTCCATTGGTGGCCGGGTACTATTGTGCAGCATAGAACTCAGAATAAATCTTTGGTCTACATACTCGAAGTGATTCTTTGAAGAAACATATAGTTATATTTGTTCTGGATTTGTACCCTTGCCAGCCGATGGTGGCGACCAATAATTAATTATATCGAAGTCTGATCGTCCTTACATTAGGTGGTAAAAGCTAATTATAAAGGGGACTAATTAACAAGTCGGAAGGAACTGCTGTGATCATCCCGACACACTATTTCAGTTTGTTCTCCGACATGTCGACCGTTACAGGACTTGTGAGTTTAATAGACGGTTTAAGTGCTTAGAAAAGCCGTCTAAATCACAAAAGGAGTGTTAAGTGAGTAATATAAAAATAAACAGTTGAACAACTGTTAAGAATCGCGAAGCAGATTAAGACCAAAGACGGTACGCGCGAGAAGAATTACTCGACAGACAACAAGCTTGTGCAAAGACGGTAGCGCAAGAGAGTCAACACAGATAACCAGAGACGATTACTTCAGCAGTGGATACAGCGATGCAGTACCTGTGAACAACGCAAAGCAGATAGCAAAACATCAAATCGTGGGTCAGACGAGCAGTGAATACGTTGCAGAAAATAGCGGCAGGAGTTGAGAAGACACCTAACAGGCAACATTATACTATTAAACAACCGGGAAATATTTTTTTTAAATAATAATTTTGACTAAAAGAATAGCAGATTAACGGGATTTTGTTTCAAAGATCTGTACCATCGGTTGTTATTTACCAGAGCTTCTGGAAAATTTATAGCCTAATAGTAAGAGTTTATACTCGCGGAAAATTTTATTTCGCTCTCCCATAACATTTTATTTTGTACAGAAATTTCAAATTTCAGTTCTACTTACGAATGAAGTTTTTTTCCTTTCTGGAAAAATAAAATAAAATAGATTGCAATTATTTACCTTTTTCAAAGACATTAATTGCGGGAGGAAGACGCGAAAACTTTTACGTTAACAAGTATAACTTTTTCTGTGCATGACATTTTCAGGTGGCAGTACCATTGAGCGACGAGACAGTATAGTCTGCATATGTGGTTCGACACCAACAGTCAGCAGTAGTAAATAAAAGTATAATTACTGTATTATCTACATGTGTTTTATTTACAGCAACAGATTGGAGAAGTGAAATTAACTGTTTTAAGAGCCAGCCTACGTTGTTTCCTTTTTTCTCTTTGGTGCAAATCTGTTTTTGGTTGTGGAATATATATACTGTGTTGTTTCATTTCATTTGACGAGTTATCACGGCGTTGTTGTGAGTTGATTTGAAACTGAGAGGATATATCTTTGACCTGTTTATCTAAGTTTGGGGAATAGGTAGCCTATTGCTAGAGTAACTTATTGTCCTCATATCCTCATTCAAGTTTGGTTTTGCTTTGATCTTAAAAAAAAAAAAAAAAAAAAAAAAAAAAAAAAAAAAATGGAGACCAAGCAATCTGCAATGGAAGGGGTAGCAGAGCAAGGTGATATGCCACCCAGAACGGAAATGTTGGTGAAGTTAATGGAAGAGATGAATAAAAACTTTAAAGAACTTAAAGATGAAATAAATGGCGTTCAGGATAATGTGATTGCTCTTAAAGCTGAAATTTCTGAAAACAGCAATGCTCTTAAAGCTGAAATTTCTGAAAACAGCAATGCTCTTAAAGCTGAAATTGGGGCAAAAAGTGAAGCTCTTCGCTCTCAAATCACGGCTGATTTTGATGATAGACTCTTGCAAATAAGGGGCGAATTAGTGCAATTACGACAAGACTGTTTCGTGAGGAATGAAGATCAGTTCAAGGAGGAGAGTAATTTGAAACCTCTTAATGAGTCACAGGAGGGACCCCTAGTACCAGAAAAGGATAAGTACATTGTTTTGGTCCAGGAAGCAACTCCGGTTTCCCATGATGCTTTGTGTATTGAATCCCAAACTAGTGTTCAAATGGAATTGGTTAGTGTTCGGTCAATTTCAGAGAGTCCTTTTCCAGTTACAGATATTTATGTAAGTAATATTCCTACAATTTCTCTGAAGGAGAGCAAGCTGGCTATGCCCAGAGCAATTTTCAAACTGCGCAAACCAACTTGTGTCACTAAGTTTGCGAACCACATTTATGATTTAATGTTTCCTTTCGGGACTGACCTTGTTTTCCCCACTCACCACAGTACTAAAGTATTGGCAAATGATATTCCCATTGGGGATAAGCAATTTGTGCACGTTGAACAGTTCCTCGGAACTAGCTCATATGGTCATACTGTAGATATTTCAATCAACCTAATGAAATATTTCATTCTCCAATGTTCACTTGAGACTTTTGAAAAGTGTCATTCCACAATGCGAGGAAGGAAACGTAGGAAGAAGAAGAAGGATAGGAGGGAAGAACCAGGAGTACATGTGAAGAAAAAGGAAATAATCTCACTTTGGTCCAAAGGAAAACTGGATTTATTTCATGAGGGCATCAACAGATTTAAATTAAAAAATATCCATTCTTCTTTTAGCATAAGAGATTCACACTACTTATGTACTACAGTTTAATTATATTTTTAAGTAATTGATGTTGTGCACAGTGATTTTCACAAAGCTGAAGTATGAAGTGTCTCTTCAACATAATGGTTTTCTAGAAACTTTGATTTAAAAAAAAAAAAAAAAAAAAAAAAAAAAAAAAAAAAAAATGCCTTGTACTTTGTAGGGTTGTTTAGTTTAATACTTCTCGGTAGGTGTTCTCTTTTGTTTAAGACAAATCACAAAGATACTTGATATAGATAGTGAGTTAGGGAATAAATGTTTTGAGTTACATTAAGTAATTTATATCTCAAGTCAGTAACACCCAGTAACCACCTCAAGGATTTGTCGAAAGATGGACGTCTTTGTGTGTTAATAACAGGACTATAAATATGTTCTTTATTGTTTGGTGTAGTCTTAAGTCGATTTTCTTGGAAGGGGTAGTAAGTGATTAGACCTAAGCGCAATTTTAGAAGGCTAGGTTGACAAACCTTCTGGTCATTGACCCCATTTTTCACCGAGCATCTCCAAAGAAAGGAAATGTTACCTTATCATGGGAAGCTCTGGTAATAACAATCTGGTGTTTCACTGACAAAGATGTATCCTGGATAGAGAGTGATGTACTATCCACAGAGAAAAAAAAAATAACTATGACTGATGTATTGGTGTTAATGTTCATGTGCGTTTGAGTGAGGAACAGACGTTTAACCTCAAGAGATTATTATTTGTAATTTTGTGCTTTCTTTCCAGGGAGATACAATTATATGTGAAGATATAATTGTATGTGAATGAAATTTTGTGAATATGTTTGTAATTTTGTTCGGTAGGGACCGGCCACCAATACTCTTGTATAGTAATTTAATTCATGGTGTTCTTGTATAATGTAGGGATTTTTTTTTGTGTAACTACCTACTAAAAAACTAACCCAAAATATGTCCCAGGTTCAAATGTCTTGCCTGCGGCTTCACATTAGAACCGTGACATGGAAGGGGTTGTCACATTACAGTAGGCTTGCCCCTTCAGTGCTTAACTTATTTTAATTATATTTATTCTATGAGTATCGGTGACTTACGAGTCGGACAGTTGAGGAGCGGTCAGAGAGAGAGTGTGTGGTGAGGAGCAACAAACGCGTGCATATGGTTCCTCTTGGTTTTTTTGTGAAAGTGATTGAAGGAATTGTTGACACTCTAAGGAACCTGCATCTTCGGATCGTTTGTCACTAGTAATTTGCTGTGTGTGTTATTATTATTTTTTTTCCATTGGTGGCCGGGTACTATTGTGCAGCATAGAACTCAGAATAAATCATTGGTCTACATACTCGAAGTGATTCTTTGAAGAAACATATAGTTATATTTGTTCTGGATTTGTACCCTTGCCAGCCGATGGTGGCGACCAATAATTAATTATATCGAAGTCTGATCGTCCTTACATTAGGTGGTAAAAGCTAATTATAAAGGGGACTAATTAACAAGTCGGAAGGAACTGCTGTGATCATCCCGACACACTATTTCAGTTTGTTCTCCGACAACGTGTCGCCCATCCTCAGTTAGGCATGCTTTTTGTGGGACATATACAATAGAGGCCTCCTCCTATTTTCAGTAAGCAATATTAACAGCACGTTAACGGAACCTGCCTCCGTGGCCCGCTCCAACCCTCAAGGTCACCTGCAGCGGCCCGCAGCCCTTGAGGGCAGCGACAGTTCGATGGACGCGGGCAGGCCATGCCACCACACACGTACTCTCGAAACCCTACTCTCTTCCGAGGCAGACCACGAAATTTGAAGAAGTTACTTGAACCATTATGTTCTTCACGCCAACATATCAGTCTTGTTTATATAATCCTACGGTTAGTAACAACTTTTATATAACACTGTTACCCGCGACTTCGCATGCACGGATTTAGAATTTCACTTCCAGAATTGGATGTAGAAAGCTGTTAGTAACGTCAGATTTGTCCCAAACAACACCGAGTTGGCAAAGTAAGATAGGAAAGTCATCACTATCTCACTGTACCATGTAAACTGTCTCATGAAGAAAATCAATTTCCAACATATTTAAAAACAGAAAAACAAACGAAGATGCAGGGTAGTGGGTTGGCTTAACTGAGGGAACAATTATTTCAGCTTTTTCTTTTCTTCTTTCTTCAGTATAAGAATCAGATACTTGGGTTCTAATAGCTGCTCGTGGTCTTCTAGAGCTACACCTTAGGCCAGGTTTACGCCAGAAAGGCCTGTCAAAAAAGAAGAAAAAATAAACTGGTGCCATAAACTTTTTAGGCAGACGCAAAGTAATAGTACAGTGCAGAGCAAATCGACATCTATATTATATTATAAGTTATGTCTCTAAACGGAAATTCACTAACAAATTATACACTAACTGATTGCGCGTGAAGCATAGCTTGAGCAACCGACGTAACATTACAGTCATATACACACAGATCCGTCTGTCTATCACCATTCGATAAGTTCTTAAAATTTCGTGACTATAACTGTTAATCATACCGGGAAAAAAAGTCCTGTGCCCTCCCTACATATTTTCTTGTCAAATTCCGTCAATATCAGTATAGGCATTTAGTTGTCAAAACGTAACAAAAAACAGAGACTTACTTCCTCATTTATAGTATTATTACTGCAGATCACACACACACACTGACTGCGAATCACCCCTGAGGGATCAATATAACGTAAGAAGTGTACACCTACAGCATTGCAAGGCTACCTACGATTTGCCTCGCATTGCACCCCTAACTTTGTGATATCTACAGTTTAACATTCAATCCGAATAAACGAAGGCCCAGGCATGTCTCTTACGATCAAAAACAATTTTAAATTTTTTTAGCTTCCACGGAGATTTGAACCGGAGACCACGACCCAAACATAAGCAAGCAAGCGCTTTAACCACTGTGCTGCCTGACCGCTACACGGAAAAACAGTATAGAGATGTCCATATCCAACGCGTCTGTCTATCGCCGTTCAGTAGTATTTCGAAATTATGAGACAACATGTATTATTTATGCAGATAATTTTTCAACGAAATGTAGACAGTATTTTTCTCCTTGTTCCAAAGGATAAGTGTGCAAAGTTTCATCGAGATCGGATGAAAACTGTGGATTTGTATGAAGAAGAAACAAACAAACAAATATACAAACAAACGAACATACATACATTCATCTTTATATATATAGATTAGTGCAGATCACACGCCCACTGACTGCGAGAGAAAAAACACCTGAGGGATCAATATAGCGTAAAAAGTATACCCTTAAAGCATTTTTAGATCGCCAACGATTTGCCACACATTGCACCCCTAAATTTGTGATATCTGCAGTTTAACATGGAATCCGAACAACTGATAGTCCAGGCGTGGCTCATACGATCAAAATCATTTCTTAAAATTCTATGCTTCCAACTGGATTTGAACCGGAGACCTTATTTCAAACATTAGTAAGTAAGCGCAATAACCACTGAGCTACCATACCGTTGTACCAGAAAGTACTACATCCTATACGTCCGTCTATCGCCATTCGGTAGTTATATGACAATATGTATGATTTATACAGAAAAAGTATCATATGTCAATCCTAATGCCAAATAGTATCGCCTTGTCAAATTTCATCACGACCGGATTAGCCGTTTAGCCCAAGAAACGTAACAAACAGAGAGATAGACAGAGTTACTTTCACATTTATAATATTAGTATAGATTAGATTAACATTCGGATTAAAAGGCCATTATAAGATTTTCATTGAATTATACTTTTGATTAAACGGCATTTTACTCCGCAGTAATCTAGTAACAGTGCCAACCTAAACATATTACTGGGATCTCAGTAAAACTAGCCTTCAGTAATACAAAGTTTGCCAAGTTGCAATTTTAGTTATTATCAGATTTATATTGAAATTTTAACTCCGTTATCACATAGAAATACTATTACAATCGCATAAAAATTCGGAAAATTTTAATTCAGATTATGTTAACATAATCTGAAACACTAGTAACTATTACGAAACCTTATGCTGCGTTTCACCTCAACCATAGAAATGCGTTCTGTGGAACCATTTTTCAGGGAGCAATAAAACATGACTCGCCGTATATCAGGAAGCAAGGGCAGCATTACATTCTACTGAAAAATATAAAAAAGCCAGGTACGTGACAAAAAATATTAATTACGAATAAATGAAAACAGTTCTGTTGACATTGTCACTGCAGTGAGTGAAATTAAGCTTTTTTGTACGTCATTTGTGTTAAACTTATCGAATTAGACGAATTTACATATGAAACATTGTGAAATACGAAAGCACACCAATTAATTATGATTTTGAATGCGTCACATCAATTAAATTCATCAATAAAAATGATGTAAAGGGTATTGGATGAATTAAAGCTACATTAATATTTAATGAAATCGCTTTTTATCGTTTATTATTCTGTTGAGACTCATACATATATAGTACCAGACCAAACTCCAAATAGATATGCACAAATTTTATTCTACTGCCTTAAACACTATTTTCTTTCATTTACTAAATAAACTAAAAGAAGACATGATAAAAATCTGTGTATTCATGCATTGGAAAAGTACCTAATCAAAAAGGTGTTAAACTATTAGCTATTTCCTATTCAGTATAAAAAAATAGTCCAACCCAATTCAAAAGTGAGTGATTTTGAAACCATCAGCAACCGTAGCCAAACCCATAACTCAACCATAGCCAAAACCCATATCTCAACCACATTATCCGTCTTACACGACAAATGTGCAACAAGGAATTTGAATTCAAGCAGTTAATCAAAGCAGCAAAGAAGCATTGGTCCTCTTCACAAATCTATATATCATTTTACTGCAGGATTTGCTTGTATGTTTCGTTTTTTACAGAAAATTAGAAAGGATTATAAAAGAGATACTAGATAAATATTAGTTTGCACTCAAGAAATCGTTTTTAAAAGAAGCAATTCTAGATTTAAGATTAATGTCTGAAAGGTGAGACAAGAAAAATATACGTACTTTTATATACATAAGAAAGCAGTTTTTCTCGGCGTTGAGAATTTAAAAATTGTTCTCGGGTGACTAGCCGAGTTTAATTACATTTACAATTACACAATATTTCGGCTATCTGAATCAGTCACCCTAGAATAATTTTTATATACTTTTATATAATTTGTTAATTTTTAAAAAAAAAAGCTTTTGATAATTTTATGTGGGAGAAAATTTTGAAGAATTTGGGTCTATAATATCGAGATAGAAAAATACTTTATAATCTACATAAGAATCAAGTGGATATAGTAAAAATAGAGAATCATGAGAGACATTCATTGGTTAAAAAGAGTGTGTGACAATGTTACAGTATATCCCGTTAATATTCAACTTGTAAGTAGACAAAGGACACAAAGCATGTAAAAGAAATTAAATAGACAGATAACGCACAAAATTAACGTATTCTGGAAGTGGTAGGTGAGGAAAGAAGTATGTGGAAGAGTCTCTCAGAAAGATTGGGTCAAATTTTAAGAGATTAGTGGAGGTAACAGTTGAGAGTAAGAACTTTAGTGGAAGACGGACGTTAGACTATATGAAGCAGATAATTGAGGACGTCGGTTGTAAGGGATATGTTGAAATGAGTAGGTTACAGTAAGATAGGAAGAGATGGAGGATGCATCAAACCAGTCGAAAGACTCACGACAAGATACAAGAATGTCCAGATTATTTTACAGCCTACGTCGAGAGTCAGCTGTTGAGAGCCCAATCAGAAATGTTCATCTCTGGGATACCTGTAAGATTACCGAATTGTTTAGAAACTGAGTTAGATTCACAAAGAGAAAACCATGAAATCTATAAGGTTATTAAAAACTTGTAGTTACCCGACATCTTACGGGTGAACTTAGAATTTATTGCTAGAAATGGAAAATGGATATAGAATGCTGTAAGTAACATAAGAGGTGTCTCAAAAAACACGAAATTGACATAACATGACATTGAAGCCATAGCCATACCATTCTACCATCGATCCTGTCTTATAAAGAGAATAAATTAGCAACATGTTTAAAACATAGAAAAAAACTAAGGTGGAGCGGGGGTTAACTCAAGGCAGCTTTCAGCTTGCTCCTCTTTCTTCAGAATGAGCATCAGACTCTTAGGTTCTAATAAGTTTAGCTACTCGTGCTCTGCTATAGCTACACCTTGTAGGATCTACGCCTATCAGGCATGTCAAGACGAAATACACTGATGCCAGAATCTTTTAGTAAGACATAAAACAATAGTATGGTGCAGCGCAAATCAACATATATACTAAGTAATATGTTTACTAATAGATGATACACTAACTAACTGCGAGAGAAGTACAGCCTGTGCGACAAAAGTAACATTAAATATTTACACACGCATCCGTCTGTCTGTCACTATTCGGTTAGTTACCAAAATTTCACAACAAAAAATGTTATTTATCCTGATAATGTATCCTGTATCGTTCCTAAATATACACAGTATTTCATTGTCAAATTTCATTAATATCGGTACATATAGATCGAAGTTTCTCTCCTGTTGTGAATTAATAAAGTCCTTTCGGGTGACTAGCCGACTGAGCAGGGTGTTTTCACAGGACATTTCGGCGATCAAGACTTTGTCGCCATCTTCTGGTGAAGTATTGGTACGGCCATTTAGTAGTCAAAACGTAACATATACACACAGTTACTTTCGATTTTACAATATAATTAGTGTAAATCATACACAAACTGGCAGCGAGGGAAACAAGGTCTGAGCGGACCGTTATAGCAAACCAACTAGTCGCGTATGGCATTGTTAACCAGGAGATCCCCAAGTACTGTTCGGCCACCATCGATTAGCCAAGCATTTCACCTCCTAATTCGTGGGACCTACAGTTAAACGTGGAATCCGAACAACGAATCGTCCAACATGGCTCATATGATCAAAAACAACTCTTAGAAATTGCTAATCCTACTAGGATTTGAACAACAGGAGACCAGACGGAGAACTTTTGAAGGCAAGAGCCCAAACCACGGAGCCCTTCGCACGCTCGCTTGACTGGCATTACAGAGACACAAGAGGTGCATCCGTCTCTCACCGTTCAGGTAATTTTCAAAATTCCTTAACAAAATATAGTTTTTTAACACAGAAAGTGCCCTCTGTTCTGTTATTTTTTATTATTATTATTATTTTTTTGTCAAATTACATGAAGGTTAGCCGTTTATGCGTGAAAATGTAACAGACAGAGAGACATAGTTATTTTTGCATCTATAATATTACTATTACTCTGCGATTCACTAAAATTGTGTGGCGGAGGGTGCATTGCACCTATCCGGGAAGGTAATGGTTTGGAAGCGATATACGGGATATGGCAGGGGCTATTGTGAGGAACCATCCCAGCATTCGCATGGAGCGATCTGGGTAAACCATGGAAAACCCATATCAGGATGGCCGGAGTACTTTATCGAAAGCTACTCCTGTCGGATTTTGTGTTTAGTCGCCTGGTAAATCCTTTCTATTCCAAATGAGTACAGAAATGAATCGGTTCTGGAACTGATTTCTCTTATCTTATTTTCGCGGTCATTCCGGGATATGAATGTTGCTGGTAGCAATATTTGTTTACTGTCATTCCGAAATACGTCAGTCGAGAATTTTTCAGTTAACTTCTGTCGAGAGCAACGCCTTCGGTTCTCCAGGTCTTCCCAACCTAACGCCTTCAACATCGCACTTACGCTTTCCCTCCAACTATATATACCTGTCACGAATTGTTTCGGCTCTTCTTTGGACGATCTCTAATGCCTCCATTAATCACTTTTGATGGGGACCCCATACAGAACAACAATATTGTAAGTGAGGCCGCACTAGTGACTTGTATACAATCGATTTAACGTCCGGAGTGCATTGTTTTAAATTACGACCTAGAAATCGAAGCATACGATTTGCTTTCCCAATTACATTCTCGATATCCTCCTTCCATGACAAATTATTACGAATTGTTACCCCTAGGTATTTAGCGGAATCTACCGTTCTAAGGACAGTACCATTAATAGTATATTCAAAGCTAAATGGTATCACCTTTTTACTTACATGCATGACTTGGCACTTTTTAGCATTTAACTCCAACTGCCAATCTTTACACCACGCAATTATTTTCATAATATCGTCTTGTAACAAAGCGAAGTCATCCTGGGTTTTGATTTCACAATAAATAACAGCACCATCAGCAAATGATCTTTTCATCCCCCTTATTATGTCGCACAAATCATAAATGTATATGAGAAACAACAGAGGCCCTATCACGCTTCCCTGAGGAACCCCGGACCTCACTTCAGTAAGTGATGAACGCTTACCGTCGAGAACTACACACTGTGTTCTGCCCTCCAGAAAGTCTGCAACCCAGTCGCATATTTGTCTAGATATGCCTTAGCCACGAAGTTTCCTAAGTAACCTAATGTGAGGCATAGTGTCGAAAGTTTTTTTAAAGTCTAATAGAACTAAATCAACCTGGGATTGCTCGTCTATAATATGGCTCAAGTCGTGAATTAAAAGAGCAAGTTGTGTTTCGCAGCATCGGCCTTTTCTGAATCCATGTTGATTTGGGTTTAAAAGCTCACCTTCATCCACAAACCACATGACATTTGAATAGATGATGTGTTCTAAAATCCTGCAAAATATTGAGGTTAACGAGATCGGCCTATAATTTTGAGGATCATTAACATTCCCATTTTTAAACACTGTAGTTACGATGGCGGTCTTCCATTCGGCTGGTATTTTTCCTTGATCCAAGGAGGTGGTATATAATTTCATCAAATACGGCGCAATTTCCTTTGCGTACCTAGAGTAGAATATTAGTACAGATACAAGCAGCTTACATGTTCTTCTTAAAATCTGAGGCTATATCAAAGTATATTAAAAACTATATTCTACATGGAGCAATATTAGTGTTGTTTAAACATGTTACGTCGTTGAGTAGTGCGTCAGTTTCCATTACTCCCTTTGTTGAATTGAAAAGCTATCAATTCGCAGCTCTTTATCAGAAGCAGGTAAGCCATTTCCAAGTAGACAGTGTGAATTATTGGTAGATTTTACAATACTTTCCTTGCGGTTCGGATCAAACGCTCACAGTTTCGTTCAATTTAGAACAGTAGTCAACTGATCACGTCGATCGTTGTAGCCTAAAGGAATTTACACTGCTCCTAAATTTTTGAACGCGGCAACAATGGCCTATATTATATCCTTAAATACTGAAGCAGGAGGGAAGTCGGAACAGATTGGAAAATATTTTTTCTGACTACATCTGAATTTGAAGATGTGTGTCTGGGGTGAGGGGAGTTAGGAAGTGTTCCGGAAGAGATAGCAAGAAGTGGGCGCCACACTAACGAATTCCCCGCCGCAGGAGTTTTAATTGGTCTGCTAATTACGGGAGAGGGGAAGGGGGCGCCGATATTACAAATGAGTGGTCCTAGGGGGGAGGCCAGGGGCACCAATTGATTTCCTCAGTCCTTCCCCGGACGTCCTTTGCATTAACTAAGTCCGCCGCCTCCAAAGACCCTCTGCGCTCGCTACTCGATTCATCTTGCCGGTCGTCATGTAGTGCCGGCAATAGTTTGCAGCGTCCAGAACGCAAGTGGTGCAGACAGTTGAAATGATGATCGGGCTTAGCATTCGAAAAGGAGCATGGGAGTTCCTAGACTGATTTTTTTCCATTTCATGTCGACAATACTTCGCCGACTCTAATGACGCCATATGAGCCGTATAAATCCAGCTAAAACAATTAAAAAACGACAACATAGACAAAAAATAATTTAGAGATAAATTTAGAACTTTCAACGCTTTTTGTCGTGTGGGTCAGTGTGACTGCGATACACTTTCATGTATGATGTAAATTGAATAGAAAATATTAAATATTCCAAAATTTTTAATTTTTTTTCATCAGTCTCTTGACTGGTTTGATGCAATCCTCCAACCCTTCCTATCTTGCGCAAGCCTTTTCATCTCTACATATCCCTTACAACCCACGTCCTCAATTATCTGATTCATGTATTCTAAAAAATTAACCAATCCAGCAAGACTCAAAATATGACCTAACAGGCTGTCTCTTCTTTCTGTAAGCTTCTTCCAAAACTTCTTTCCTCACCTATCATTTCCAAAACTCGTTCATTTCGTACTTTGTCTACTAAATTTCCAGCATTCTTCTGTAACACCATATTTCAAATGCATCAATTTTCTTTCTTTCTGGTACTCCTAAAGTCCATGCTTCGCTACAATAAAGTGCTGTACTCCATACGTAGAGTTTTAAATAGTCCTAGATCAATATTTGAATGGTAAAAGATTTCTCTTTTTCATGAAGGCTCTTTTTGCTATTACTAGTCTGCTTTTAACATCATTCCTGTTTCCGGCCATCTGGTTGTAATTTTGCTTCCCAACTAGCACAATTCACCTTACTTCTCCTATTACATCCGATCCTATTTTTATATTTAATCTACTGTGACTGGAAACATTTCAAGTTTCTTTTTTCTTGCTTTGGTTTATATTTATTCCATAATCTTCCTTCAGTATTTTGTTCATGATATTCAGTAACTTCTCAATATCCTCAGCCTGTTCTGCTAACAAGCCAATGACATCGAGCATATCAGTATCATATTGATTTTTTCTCCTTGCAATACTTATGCCACACGAAAATCTTTCTTTCACTTCTTTTATTGCTTCTTCTACATACAAGTTCAATATTAATGGAGATTCACACCATTTCCGGACATATTTTATCTGATTTAGTTGCTCATATTAGATCTGAAATCTGAAATTATGTTTGAACACCCTTCGAAGCAGGGCTGTATTAAGGCAAGTCGGTCCCTAGGCTATAACTGTGTTGCCTGCCCTTGTAGATATCGATTACTTATTATTAAATTAATAAACCTTTTAATGCAAAATATTGAGTTATGGTAAAAATATACGAGGATAACTTACTGAAGAATTGAAATTTCAAAACGAGTTTTCTGCATCGTTTCCGAGACTGAAGTGAACGATGTGTAATGACCCGCGAGAGACAGAGGTGCGCGTGTTTCTTTTCTCGTCTGGTGTGTGTCGGTCCCCGGTCCCAGGGGAGGTTCTGCTGGTGTTTGGGGAACGCCAGCCCCTGAGTGTTTCCATTAAATGTGACTTATGGCATAACAGCCTCGTGACAAGGCCTGCGACTCAAGATGGAGTGGGAGCCTGGGCTGTTTTAGTAAATAAACAAAATAAGAAGTAAATCTGTATCCTAGAACGAAGGGTAAGGGGAAGCCAGGAGTACAGCCAATGGGAACAATTTTTATTTTTATTACAAAAAAGGGTGGTTTTGTTGCATGTCCTGAGCCAACCAGCAAGAAAAGCTTCCCTCCAAATACAGTGATTGGCAGACGTCATCAAGAGTGGGGGTGGAGAACGACGCTTCTTGGAGGCAGCGAGAGAAGACATGGGGGACTTGTTGACTACCGACTGAGAGGTGTGGATCGACCGAACAGCTGACTACTGGGGACAGCAGTGAGGCAGCCGGCCGTGATGGAGAGCTGGTCAACCCACCGACTGCACAACGTAGATTCGCCTGCACGGTAACCACCATTCGGAAAAAGGAACTTTTGCATCATCGTCGTTTTTTTACCCTAGTTATCGCCCCGAGACAGACTCTCTTGCTCTACCGAGAAACTTATGTACCCTTGTGTTGCAGAAAGAAAATTAATCTTTGTAAAATCTTGACAAGCAAACAATTAAAGTAAATCATAAAGTCAGATTGTGAACCTTGTTTTCAATAGATCCCATCCAATCATGTAACGTGTCATTTGAGTTTATTAATAATTCTAGTTGTCCAATAATTCATGTTTAAGTAACAATACTTTGAGATCTGGATGTCGCTTCCCTCAGAATAGGGTACACTCCATTCTCTGGCGCCCACCTGATTTTTTTAATCTTAATATTATTTGGAAATTAATAACTGGTAGTGAACGGCCACAGTGAGGTCGAGAAGTTGCTTTCCTAACATAGGGAACACTTCAAATTATGACGCCCAGAACGCGGGGCTAACGAAAAAAACGGATGCAAAAGTTTCAATTCCAATATTATTTTAACATTATTTTTATTTCAGTGCAGTTCCAAACCAGGTGGAGAATTTAAAAAAAAATAATCATATGATCTACGTTAAACATGCAGGTTTTGTAATGTCATGTGAATTTTGTTTTATTAAGTTTTGGATGAAGGCGAAAGCAGGATGGAGCATATTATATGTTTGATGTTTTGTTGATTTTTTTTTTTTAGTCGATGTTCAATGAGTTGGCATAGGACTGAAATTTGGTGTGATGGTTTTTTTTGTTTGTTCGCCTTTGTGTTGTCCTGATTTGTTGTGTGATGGTCTCTTATTTTGTGTTGTCTTGTCATTATTGTGGAATATTTTTTTTGGATAGTTATTTTGAAACAACTTCCAAGGTTCATGTCTGAAGGTAAGAATTTTCATCTGACCGGCGTTGAAAAATTCTGTGTTTGAGTATAGAATATCTGTTTGACTCTGCTGAGATTTGTATGAATTTTTTGCTTTCATTATATTAGTGCTGTCAAAATCTGTATGCATTTTGGTAATCGGAAAGTTTTTTCTTGTGGGTTACTGATTTTCCGGGTTAAATTCGCGGTGTGTTTGCATTGATTGAAATGTTAATGGTCGTAAATGTGGTTTACTGAGATGTTTAATTTGATGTCGTTTGTAAAGAATTTTATAAATCAGTGCGTAGGATTCGAAAGTTGTTAACGCGATCGTACAATAATGAATTAATTGAATGTTGCTAAGGTCAGGAAAATCAACCAATATGTCGCAAAGTACCAATACCAAAGTTTCAACTTCGGAACTGAGAGAATCTGCGAATGTAGAAAGCGAACAGTTTCCAGTTAATGCCGGGATAATGGAAGCAAGAGAAAATCCTTGTCAAACCGGAAGTGAGGACACAATCACGTGCCCTCCAACTAATGAACCGATTCAACAATCGGTAGCTCAATCTGAAAGTGATACTCAGAGTACGGGTTGCGAAAATGTTGCATGTAATTCCATGATGGTAATGTTGCGACAAATTCTGGAACAACAGAAAGCTATGATGGAAAGACAAAATGAAACCGAGAATCGTATAAGTGAAAGATTTGCGGCTTTCAGTGAACGCTTGAAAATTGATATAAGTCTACAGTTGAATGAACAGCGAATCGCGATTTGCGAACAAGTAAGATCTGATTTCAGAAGTGGGGATGCCGATATGAATAAGATCGAAACTGAAACTGCACGTCAGTGCATGAAAAAATAGTTTGGAGATACGGATCGAAAAATGACGGAGCATTCGCGAAAAACAGTAGACCAGGAAATAAAATCTACAATGAGTGTGGTGGAGCATGAAGACATGAAAAACACTGTAGCTGTGGTTGTTGATAAGTGGAAAAACGATGCGAATAATTTGAATGAATTGAGGAGCAGTACGAGGGAAAATCAAATGATTGAAGATGAAGTCTCTAAGGAAACGGAAACAAGTGATCCTGGAAGACAATCTGAGGATGATTTGCTAACTGTAGAGTCTTGCGGAAAATTTGCTGAATTTGAAAGTATGATAGGAAGAAAAGAAGAAAACAATGCGTGTGAAAATAGTAGCTTTTCACGTGATTTCCGAACTCGACAAGAGTATGCTTATGGATGAAATTAAGTCGATTCGGCCACAACTGTCCGTCAGTAGAACAATAACAAAAAGAGAAAAAAAGAGACAAATACACCAAAGATCACCAGTCTGCTGCGAACGAAGGTACATAAAGTATGTCGAGTTCTTAAAGGTAAATGAAACATCTGCCGGGATAATGGGAGAGTTTCAGAGGCTGAGAACCTTGCGGAAAAACAGATGTGTTAGGGGGGCTGCTTTCCTCCGGGTGCCTGACCTCACAGCTGGAAGGGCGGGTGACACAAGCGAAAAAAAAGTTCTGGATCACTGGCCCACGCTAGAAAAGGTATTCGACCGGGAGTCCTACAGAAATATTACGATAACAAAGAGAAAACAAAGCTGTACAGGATTGCCGATCGTAAATGAACAGCACTGCTTGGAGTATCGAGCGAAAAGGAACAATAATAATTTGGAAAATGAAAAATGGATGACGATTGTGCATGGCCGTTTGAAGTTTTAAAGAATATATGAAGGATTTTTGGTCGCCCGATATTGGAAATTTGACCATGCAAGATTATGTTTGTAGTTAGCAATAAGTGAGTATAGAATAGTAACTGTAAAGCTAATTTTCGTACTGATAATTATTCGAGCATTGTATGATCCGTTGGAAAACAGACAGATGTGGTTTCATCAAAAATAATATAGAACGGAAGTTAATGTAGCTATTTCGTTGAAAAACCAATAATAATTGAGATGTATGAGTGGACAGAACAGAATACGGAAAAATTGATCAATTGGTGTTCCCAAGTTTAGAAGCTTTCCATAAAAAAAAAAGACCCTATTATTCATAATACTAAAAGAAAATATCCTCGACGAATTATAAAAAGAGAGAGATCTGGTTTATTTGCGTTATGTTATATTAATTCGAGACGGGTTTGCTGAAATGTTTACCAAGGTAATCAAATATAAAATACTATGTGACATTAAGATGTAGTTTATAATCGGAATGATAATAATTGGCGGTGTGTTGATGTTGAAAATCGTAAGAGACAAGAGAAAGGAAGTGCTCGTGATAGTTAGAATGATGACGAAAATTTGCGAGAAATGATATTGAGTGATCGGTAAGAATATATGCTGACCGAAAGACCGTTGAAGGTAAAAGGGGCATAAATGATTTGTTGACGGATAAAATCGTCAATTAGAATTCAATAGATGACAGAAAAAGTCATTTCGTCGTGGAAGCTAGAACGAGCGCGGAAATATAGTCCCATTACGAAAGTAGAGAGTAGTACAACACACTGAGAATTTTCTGAAAAGAGAATTGTAAACGCTTGATAAAGAATATACATAGAACACCGGTTAGAAGATTTCACGAAAGAAGTAATTGTGGCTTGATAAAAATTAAAGTGCTTTGAAAAGAAATGTGAATAATCATGAACCCGTCATGAAAGATTTTCCGAGGATGCAATAAGAAAATAATTTGAAGATGTGGTAAACAATAAAAGATAATTATATTTACTTGAGAAGATAAAAAGTAACTGGTCGTACTAAGATTGTTTTGCTGTCTCAGAGTCCGGAAATTTTAATTATACAGATGGGAAAACACCGATAGAACATGAGTTGGTTGTAAACTAGTTTGAAAAACGTAGAAGTAAAAATGGTTAAGCACTAGAATTAAGCCAACGGATCGTTGAAGATTTAAGTAGTTGACGATAATCTAGAACCTATTTTATTATTGTGATAAGAGATTTTAGGATTAATAAGATTAATTTTCCTGCTCTAGCAGTTACGAAAACTATTCAGTTTTGTTTCACCGGCATTGTTTGAATCAACTTCTCGATAAACGGCGTGTTAGGTGATATCGTCGGAGATACATAATACCAGTCAACAAAATCAAACACAGTGTATGAGTGTGCGTTATAGAGTAAAAGTAATTTAAAAAAAGGGATGTATAGTTTTCTTACAAAACTCAGCTAGATAATGATTGTAAAGACTGGCGCCTGTACTGGTCAGAGGAAAGACATTCATGTAATTACGTTACACATTGCTGTGTGAGAACTTAAATTATATACTAATCTTGGAAGTTGGTTCAATGAAGGTATGTGGTCAGAGAAACCAGTGGTGAAATAATAAATTTAAAAAAAAAAAATTAAAAAAAACTTATTTAGTAAGGTCTTGTAGTAAGGAAAAGCTCATCACAAATGATTGTGTGAAGGATTATAAACAATAAAAAAAAATGGTTTAATGAATATAGAATTGTTAGAAAACATTAAGAGAATGTGAATGATAGTGTATCTTCAGTGAATTAAGAATTTTCAAAGTTATATGTCCATTTATTTCATGTTTCATTGTTTAATTATAGATGCAACATTGTTAGATAAGTAATGAATGTAATATGTTTATAAATTAGATGATGTACTCCATCTGGTTTCGCTCCACACTTGTTTGGGGGATTGAAACGGATGCTCAAGGATAATACGCTCTTGAATCATTTAACATGACATATTAGATGGGATGATTGGAAGCAGGGTATTTTATTATTCAATTTGATATTTTGTTAGTAGGTATGTGGAGTGGTCACAGGGACAGAGCAAGACAGGGCATAATTAAATAGTGATGCTAGCTATCGCGAGTGTGTTTAATGAACAATTATTAAGGAATTTAAAATTATTCAGTGAATAATTTTAAATTATCGGAGTTGGTGGATAAAGTTGTAATGACCCGCGAGAGACAGAGGTGCGCGTGTTTCTTTTCTCGTCTGGTGTGTGTCGGTCCCCGGTCCCAGGGGAGGTTCTGCTGGTGTTTGGGGAACGCCAGCCCCTGAGTGTTTCCATTAAATGTGACTTATGGCATAACAGCCTCGTGACAAGGCCTGCGACTCAAGATGGAGTGGGAGCCTGGGCTGTTTTAGTAAATAAACAAAATAAGAAGTAAATCTGTATCCTAGAACGAAGGGTAAGGGGAAGCCAGGAGTACAGCCAATGGGAACAATTTTTATTTTTATTACAAAAAAGGGTGGTTTTGTTGCATGTCCTGAGCCAACCAGCAAGAAAAGCTTCCCTCCAAATACAGTGATTGGCAGACGTCATCAACAGTGGGGGTGGAGAACGACGCTTCTTGGAGGCAGCGCGAGAAGACAGGAGGGACTTGTTGACTACGGACGGAGAGGTGTGGATCGACCGAACAGCTGACTACTGGGGACAGCAGTGAGGCAGCCGGCCGTGATGGAGAGCTGGTCAACCCACCGACTGCACAACGTAGAGTCGCCTGCACGGTAACCACCATTCGGAAAAAGGAACTTTTGCATCATCGTCGTTTTTTTTTACCCTAGTTATCGCCCCGAGACAGACTATCTTGCTCCACCGAGAAACTTATGTACCCTTGTGTTGCAGAAAGAAAATTAATCTTTGTAAAATCTTGACAAGCAAACAATTAAAGTAAATCATAAAGTCAGATTGTGAACCTTGTTTTCAATAGATCCCATCCAATCATGTAATGTGTCATTTGAGTTTATTAATAATTCTAGTTGTCCAATAATTCATGTTTAAGTAACAATACTTTGAGATCTGGATGTCGCTTCCCTCAGAATAGGGTACACTCTATTCTCTGGCGCCCACCTGATTTTTTTAATCTTAATATTATTTGGAAATTAATAACTGGTAGTGAACGGCCACAGTGAGGTCGAGAAGTTGCTTTCCTAACATAGGGAACACTTCAGATGTTAGCAATTTATGCCCGCACGTTCAATTTGTTGATTGATGATAGATAAGGTGCTGCCTATTTTAGTGTTGTTGTTGCAACCAAACACCCTCAGCAAAAGCCCGCAAAATTGCAAACTGAAAAGCTTTAGTTACAATATGAAACAGTAGTCCTACATATTAGCATAAAACAGACGATAAAAATTATTAACGTCACCAAAGCATGCAATAGATAAATATTAAAAACACAATATTGCTTACTCACAACGCATGTCAACAGGATGACAGCGACTAAATTAGTTTAGTCTGCATGAGGTGCGGGCTCCTAGGCTACAGACTAGGTGGCCTATGCGGCCCTGCTTCGAAGAAGATCCTTTCCTTCAATGACTTTGGTCCAGTGAATCTCTCGTAAAACAATAATTTAGTTTACATAGGATGATACCAATATCTAATGAGTAACAGCACTTAGTCACTAAATAGTTTTCAACAATCGCGTAAACATAATCGACCTATTGAGGAACGACAATGTGAAACGCGGAATCTTTTAACAATATTTTAAAAAAATTTATTCTTCACAAGGAAGTAATTTCTTCACAATAAAAACACGTGATTGAAGCGATAATTCGGTATTTGCCGTGTACTGTGACAAACAAATAATGCAAACATTAGAAGGGGATGACACGCTTTACCATTCTACTGCTGCGACATTGCCTCACGTGCGATCAGTGTAGGCGACACCACGGAGGAAGGAATAAATGGAGACGAAATAACGCCAAATCGGTGAAACTCGTGTCCTACTGCGCATGCGCGGTGGCCACTTGCGTCCATAGGAATCACCCCAAAAATTGGGCTTTTTGCACTGTGTATGCTGCTGTGAACATTTCATTTTCTAATATTTCAAAGTCTTTTTATAATGCCAAGTTGTGTTGCATACGGTTGCACAAACAGACAAGATAGGAAACAACCTGGAATAACGTTTCGTAACTAAATCACATTGTAATTATTGTTCTTGAAGTGTTTGATAGAAAACTGCATGATTAGAGCCTATCTCTATAAATTTATTCATTGCTCTCAATAGGATGATATCGTTCTCAAATGTTGGTGTAGTGTAGACAATCAGCACATATTACTACTTTGCACCTAAAAGGCTAGCCTTATTGTAAACAAGTGTTAGAAATTCTAATTTAAGTGGGTCAAGTTTACATCGCGATACAGTGACTGTGCATGCTTTAGTCCAGTTTCAGTTTACACTGAAAGTGTTCGATGAAATTAATTGCGATAATTTGTGCTGTGTGAACTACTAAACTTGATGAAGCAAACGTTGTTGTTACCCGAAATGTAGTTCGCGATGCATTTCATTTGCTTAGATCAGTCCACATAGTTTGATTTTGTAGCGGCAATATTAATGGAAATGTGGGTAAGTTGAAATGCGGCGTGTACCAGAAGGGGACAAACAATTTATTTATTATTAGTTGTTACTAATTTCATGAGCACTATGTTAGTGACACAATGTGTATCGCGATGTAAACTACTCCCATCTAAGCTTCTGACTTTTGATGTATAGTAAGAAGATAAATCCACTCATGTTGCTAGCAAAGTTACAATGGCCACTAACAGTACAATATCTTCTGAGTAAGCTCAGAAGCTATGAGGTCTTATGTAGGGTTCATTTTTTTTTTTATGTTCTCTACATTGACTTAACCTAACCTAACCACCCCAATTTGGAAACAGCATATCTCGAGAACCAAGCGAGATATCGAAATATATATATTCTTCACTTACGAGTTTTCTCGTCGTGTTACATAAGAATCTATCATCAAATGTGAACTTAGGGACATTTTTCTCCTGAATTTCAACCAAAAATTCCTCTCCCTTGAGACATTATATCTCGAGAACGAAGCACGATATAAAAAAAAAATATTCCTCATTTTTGATCTGTCTCGTCGAGTTACGTAATAATCCATCATCAAACTGCGGTGCTACGATTATCACACACATGGCACCTTCACTGCCTTAAGTTTCAGGCAGGTAGGGGGTGGAGTATTTGTCCGAAGACATTGCCTCCAATATCACGAAGGGGTTACAATACTCTTGGCTTTCGGTGTGTCTTATTGTTGGGTGTCAGTTTGCTAATATACTGAGTGGTCTTCTATGCCTATCATAGCCATTGTCGTAGCGTCCAAGCGAGTTGACCGCAGGGTTGTTGCATTGTCTGATGTTATTGTAGAATTTTTCGGCCAGCTGGCGGAATCTGTCCTTCAATCTAGGTTTGCCGGCGGCCTCGTGGAGTGCATCCGTGGGGAACCGGTACGGAAGGTGTAGGGCTCTCTTTAGGGCCCTATTTTGAATAACAAGGAGAATGCCGAAAACGAATGCGGGATCAGTAAACGCAGATAAGGAAACATGGTGGTCCTAGGTGTTCAAAACGAGTGATAGATATCCATATTCCACATGAGATGAATTTTTAAAACCTATGCCCAGTATTTATCGACTTTCACTAAGCTCACGTCAGTTCTGCACTAAGAATGAAGCCGTGTTTGCACTACAGATTATTTTTCTAAAATAATATATTTTTTCGGTTTTTCTAATAAGCCAAGTAATTCTATCAGTTCTAACGTATATTTTAATCTAAAGATTAAAAATAGTACGTCTCACGACCGGAGGAACGAGTGAAAAGCGCTCGTTTCTGCCCGCAATCACCGCTTAACTGCAATCACAAACAAGCGACACGTGGACTGCTGCAGTTTACCCACCAATGTTTCCTCTCGAATGCCGGTAAATACGTTATTTGAATTTCAGCTATGGAGTGTTTACTGTAAACGCGAAAACAGATGAAGTATCACCAATTTAATTTATTTGCATTTAGACTAGGGTGACGGGAGAAAATTTTAAATTTCATTTATGATTATGTTTGCATGACAAACACATGCTGTCAGCGGTAATGAAGGCGGGCTGGCACACTCGTGCATTCTGCCGGTTGCGCAGCGAACTACGGGCAGCTCATACAGCGGTATTTAAGTCTCTATCTTGCGTACCAAGTAGCAAGAGAGATAGCTAAATTGACAGCAAAAGACACAGATATAAGGATACAATGGGCTCCAGGGCACGTGGACTTACCTGGCAACGAGAGGGCTGACCGAGCAGCATAAGAGCAAGCAGAGCCACAGAAAAGTTGGACACTGCTATTCCCTATACAAACATTAGACACCTCGCATCCATCCTGATAAGTGACGAAGGGAAAAGAAATGGCAAAACAACAAAGGCACAAAAGGAATATGTCATCGGGCAATACGCAATAATATCGAAAAGAAGCCATGGTATGAATCAATAGATCTGAGCAGAAAAAAGATAACCTCGATTAACAACCTACGCACAGGACATCCCCTCCTAAACGACAAGAAGTATAACATGAAAATCATCGCCGAATTGTCTCGGATGTGGTGCAGCGCAAGTCCTTGAAACAGTCGGAATAGAATTTTTCCTGTATAGCCTTCAAGACCTTCTTCGATTCGGTTTTTATCTCTTCAATCGTGTCAAAACGGCGTCCCCGCAATGGCCTTTTGAGTTTGCTGAATAGCCAGAAGTCACACGGAGCCAAATCAGGCGAATACGGTGGTTGCGGAACGATATGAGTCGAGTTTTTGGCACAAAAAAAATCGCGAAGAATCAATGCAGTATGACATGGTGCATTATCGTGATAAAGGAATCAAGAGTTGTTCGCCATAATTCCGGCCGTTTCAGACGAATAGCTTCACGCAAACGACGCATAACGCTCAAATAATATTCTTTGTTGACAGTTTGGCCAGGCGGAAGAAATTCATAGTGCACCACACCACGATAATCAAAGAAAACTGTCAACATGACCTTGATTTTCGATCGACTTTGCCTTGGTCTTTTCGGTCTTGCTTCACCTTTTGCACGATATTCGCTGGATTGGTCGGTGGTTTCAGGGTCGTATGCGTAAATCCAAGTCTCGTCTCCAGTAATGATACATTTCAAGTGGTCCTGATAGTCAGACAGCAAAGTTTCACACACATTAACGCGATGCTTTTTTTTCCAAAAAATTGAGCGATTTTGGCACCAATCGAGACTTGACACGTTTGAGACACAAAACATTCTTCGAAATGGTTTGGGTTGAGCCAAATGATATTCCAACACTATCAGCGAGTTCTCTAATTGTCAATCGACGATTTTCAAACACAAAATCTCTGATTTTTTGGACGTGGCCCTCGTCGGTAGACGTTGATGGTCGTCCAGAGCGCGGTTCGTCTTCAACACGTTCTCGCCCCGCTTTGAACTCGTTGTACCACTTGTAAACTTTTTTTTTTTTTTTTTTTTGTGCCATTGTTTGATCACCAAAGGCCTTCCGCAACACTTTCAACGTGTCCGCGCAACAAAATTTGATGCAAGTTCTTTGCTCAACAAAATCACCCATTGTAAAAATCAAAAAATTCACTTTTGGTTGTATACAAAAGCACGTGTAACTCAAAGATAATTAAACCCTTTGACAAACAGATGCTTGGCAAATGTTACAGACAGTCCTACCAAAATAGGAAAAAAAATCATCTGCCTCCCTAATGCCGGGGAGTTTTAAATGACAATTTCACCTTACTTTTTGATCCAAGTATATATACCACTACATTCTCAGATGCGAACAATACGAGATTAGAAAAGAGCTAATAGAAAAAAAAATCACTAAAAATTTCAGATGCAATATCTCTGATGACTAATCTCTCGTAGCCAAAGCAAAGTGATCAATATTATAACAAATATGTCGTAAAAACAAAAAGTTTAATATAAAGTTAAAATAAAATAAAACAAAATAGAATAAAAACCTAGTACCCCTACTCTTATGTCCTTGATGAGGGGGATATGATCTTTTAACACTTGCCGAATAACTTCCTGTGGTAGTAGTTGTGCCTCAGGAACACAACAAGAGCATCACATCTTTCGCTACACCAGCGCCAGCGATGCAACGATTCAGGCCCGGGGTGGGGTACATGCGTACTCAGTGTGTCAGAGTATCCTCCCATGTTAGAGGAGTATCTCCTACAATACTTTTCTAGCTTATAGAGGTCCTCAGACCCAAACCTTTAATGAAATTGTATTTTAAGAATTATTTGTAGCAACTGCGAGTTGAGTAAATATTGTTTTCTATATTTTTCTTGCAATTAATTGTGAATTCGTATAAATGAACATTGTTTTAAGGAACGAAACTATGTAAATACTACTTAATATGTTCAAGGACAGTACTTTGCATGAAACTTTGATTAAAAGTTTGTAATTCTAATTATTGATCTAAGCTACGATGTTTAGAGGACAATTTGCAACGCTTTTTCTGGTTTATGTACATAACTTTGTGTGTAAATATCTTTAAATTTTCATTTCTGTTTACTTTAAAATGATGGTCACTGATTTTGCATTAATTCTGATTGTTTTAATGTGATTTTAATTGTTTAAGCATTGTTATAAATCGAAAAACGTCGATCGGAAGTCTTTGAATTGTTCTGCAATTTTCTGTAACGCCTATATAAGTGATCGGTAGAGACGAGTTAGTTGGTTGAGTTTTAGTTTTTAAAAGTTTAGTTTTGAATGTGTTTCATGTTGTAATCGCTGGAGCATTTGTTTACATTTGTATGTAGGAGGACCAATGAACGATTCATCTAGAAACTTCTATGGCTATATTAGAAAACTGAGAGGAAGGGAAGGTATTCAGACAATTGTAGATTAGAATGGAGTTGAAGTCAATGAGGATTTAAGAATTGAGTGACTGGTTTAGTTATACAGCTAGGGACAATCATCCTGTGATGGGAGGGAATGAACCAGAGGAGAGTCTCCCTGAAAGTAGAAAGCTAAAAAAAAAAAAAAAAAAAAAAAAAAAAAACGTAAAGGGGCTGGTGTAGATAATACGTATTACTACAGATTTACTAAAGATTGTGTGATACGATATTGTACCTTATCTTGAAATTTTATTTAGATTGATTTGAGCCTTGCTGCATACCAGAAGATTGGAAAAGAGCGATAGTAGTACTGGTTCATAAGGGAGGGGTTACAAATAGGGTTGAAAATTACAGGCCAAATATTTTTACATCAGTGATAGACAAAATGATGGAGAGATTGATATGCAACTATATCAGAAATGTCTGTGAGGTAAGAAACTGGTTTCCAGATCGACAACATAGCTTTAGGCAACGATATTCATGTGAATGTCAGATGGTGGGCTAAATGCAAGATATTTCAGATGAATTGGACAAGGGAGGCCAAGTTAATAGTGTGCCACTAGATCTTTCTGAGGCGTTTGACAGAGTGAGCCATAAAATGTTTTTAAATAAACTGAAATCTTTTGGATTGGATGAAAAAGTTACTTCTTAAAAGCCAGAAAGCAAAGTGTTAGAGTAGGAAATACGTTCTCAAAAGAGGTGGATGTAAATATGGGAGAGCCAGAGGGTAGTGTATTGGGACAATCGCTGTTCATTATTCTAATGAATGACTGTGTTGATGGATTACGGTCAGAATCTAGGTATTTTGCAGATGATATATTCATATTCAATAGGATCAAAACAGGTGACGACTGTGAACAGATGCAGGTTGACCTGGATAGAATATTTTAATGGGTTGGTCTGCATGGAATGAAGATAAATGCCAAGAAAAGTCAGCAGCTTATTAGGTACACAGATAAAAAAAAAAGGTTAATTATGATTATAGGGTGGGGTCAGAATGTCTAGTTGAAACCTTGAAGTGAAAAAATCTTGGCATAACGTTTGATAACAAACTCAATTGGGCAGAGCACATTGGGCAGGTGGTAGGAAAAGCTTAAAAAATCCTTCATTTACTGCAGAGGGTGATGAAAGGATGTACCAGAGACGTTAGGGTGTTGGGATACAAAACTTTCGTCAGACCGTTGGTTGAATATGTTGGTATAGTTTGGGATGAACATTTTGGTTATCAAATACAGGAGTTGGAAGGGGTAAAACAAAAGCAGCTAGATTTGTTTGTGTAAGTTATCGCAGGACCCAGTCAGTAACTGATATGATGAGGGAGCTGGATTGGGACTCATTAGAGGAATGAAAGAGGGTAAAGAGAGTGCTGGGAATGTACAGGGCACAATTTGGTAATGGAGCTTGGAGGGATATTGGTCTATGAATTAGGAATAGTGCATGGAAGGGGAAAGGTGACAATGATCACAAGCTGGCGCTCGATTTCATGCATAAGGGAGTGGAAAAGTTTTCTTTTGTTGTTAAGGGTTTCAGGGATTTGAACAAATCACCAAGTGTAATGATGCATAATTATCCAAAAACTCTTAGAATTAAAATTTGTAAATCATAATAGTAAATTATGGAGGAATTTAACATTCCAATTATAAAAGAAAATTAAAAAATTATGTATGTAAAAAAGGGGGTAAATGGATGATTGGGAGAATTACCACTGGAGTGTTACCCCCATCCTAATTAAAAATTAATAAAATAATAATTGTAGCAGCTTTGTTTGAGTACGTTGTCTTTGAAAAAAATAAAGAAACTTGAAAGTGATTCTTCTTGGACTAATTATTTAATTAAAACGAGATACCTATCAAGCTTCGTAACGACCGTTTCATGATTTTCATTCCAACTTCTTAGCTGGCAGCGAAGAGAGAAACGCGTGTTGCGCTCTCCGTCGGTGGTATTTGATTCGTCTTGCGTCTTGCATGGAACTAGCTGCACCTGAAATACAACGTTCTGAACAGTGCTAGGCAACTATCAACATAAGGTTCATATTTTTACGTATAAAGTTCAGTCCCATTAGCACATGTACACTCCCCCGATAATTGTTATTTTCTTATCTTTAATAATCTATCTTTAATATATTTCGTTCTATATTAAGGGGACCTAGACGTGAAAGGACTGCGTTTTTACGCCTCGTTTAATCGCGCATTACTTATGATCCATAAAGCCGAGGAAGATGCGATTTTGTACCAACACTGAATGATATTAACTAAACGTGAATTCAATTGGGGGACTATTTTATCTCCGGAATATTTTTTCCTGGAAGAATCCATCATGACATATGTAATTTGGGAGGATTACATGTGCTCGGGGTACCCTTTGAGTCTTTAATGCTGTTGCCTTCTGCATCCCCATGCCGTTGATCATTTCTGATTCATTTGCATTTAGGGGACGTTACCAACCCCAAGGGCAATTGGGTGCCCTGAAACACTCCTCGCTCGTCCGCCCTCCTTTCAGGAGGCCTTAGGAAGCAGTGGGCAACTCCTTATACCAAGAATCTTTCAGTCGCCAGAACCTCGTCCGTGCAAACAGGGTGCCCACGTGTAGTAGAGGAAGACATTTGTTTTGAAGAGGCTAATATAGTCTCTGCCAAACAATCTCCAAATCAACAATCATCAATATTCTCCAGGAGCGCATATACACAGTCGAGTTACAGATTCATGATGGAAATACTCTTTGTCATCGGTCGAGTTTCGTCGACTGGAAAATTATACTCAATAATTAATTTACATTCCGTCAGAATTATGTGACGAATCGACAGCGTAAGTGAAGTTCCATTTTTTAGACTTGCTTTAGCCCACCCCGTTGGTGCTGTTGGTTTCGGCACCGTGATGGTGTTCACCGCTGACATGGGGGTAGCTGATTCGAGTACTGGTGGTGGTGCACCATTCCTAACCACCTATTGAGAGCCAGAGTTGTGGGTCAAATCCCAAACCTCTCGGCGGTGCCCACGGAGTGACGGCAGACGGCACTGTCGACGGTGATGCGTGGGCTGGATGGGGACGTTAAGCCTGCCGGAACTGACGTTTCTTTCAGAAGAGTAATCTTCTTCATCTTTGATTTCATATTACACTATACACCGGAACGCACACACTATGACGGCCATCCGCATCTACAATGACACATACGAACAAACACTGGGCAAGGCTGTGGGAGACCACCGTAGATCTTCTTCCTAACACGGTGCGAGTTGACTGGAACGAGTGTACTGTCTTGCTGCGCACAAAACACTGAATAGTCCACTCTCCTCGTGTCAACAGGTACAAATCAGACAGTTGACTGAGGATAGTGGACACAGTTCACGACCAACTTTTGGCGTGCGAGTTCAACAATCAAGATGGCGACAACTGACAAGTCGCATAAGCGGAGTGAAGCAGAGGCATTAAAATCATTATAACTGCATGAAAGTAAGGAAATTCCGTGGAATTTTGAGAATAAGAACAAGGATTTTAGAGACTCTGCTATCAAAAAATTGAAGACACAACTGCGGGTTCAGTTAATGATCTATGTAATAAAATATAATTTTAATAGCAAACACAAATAGGTTCATAGTTACAGTATACGTATAACATGCCAAATTATACTTGCTGAAGTTGTACTATGAAATGAGCACAAAATGGGTTCTTTATTTTGAAAAGGTTAGGTATAGGTTTTAATTGTTATCTTGTCAATGAACCTTTCCTTCACCATTAAAATATTCCAATAAAAGGTTCTAGGAACAATTCTTTTAGTAAATCGATGTGACTAAATTGTGCTCGCTTTAATACCTACTGTTTTGACCATTTCTGTCTAATTCTGTTCTTTTTTTCTTTCTAATTATCAGAACAATAGCCGCAGCAACAACTAATTTTTGTATGTCAGCCATATTGACATTTAGTAACTGACAGCAAAATGAAGTAGTAGAGGAGTGTGTGTGGGCTCAACTGCGTTGCGTCAAATGTTCCGTCTTGCATTACAACTTGAGACTGTATAAGCAAAACTATCGACAAGCATGAGTGTGTGTGCCAGGGTTGACGTGACTTAGCATGATATGAACACCGTGCGACACAGTACAAGGTTGGTGCATGTTGGCAACACTGCTTCCGAGTGAATACTGCGATGCGCACGTACGGCAAGCGATCGGTGAAATGCGAAATCTCTCAGACTTCGAAAAAGAGCAAATTGTTGGAGCTCGGTTAGCGGGAGTGTCTGTGACGAAAGCAACTGAACAGTTCAACGTCTTACGAGCGAAAGTATCCACAGTAATACTAACATACACAAAACATGGTAAAACATCGTCGGCGAAGAGGAATAGTGGACGAAAACCAAACTTAACCGACAGAGGCCGACGAACATTAAAAAGGATTGTGACCAGACAACACAAAACTACCGCAGCAAAAGTGACACCAGAACTCAACACACACCTGAGTCATACTGTTTCGACAAAAACAGTACCGGGGGGGGCTCCACAAAGCTAACATTCATGGAAAGGCTGCAATTGCAAAACCCCTTATAACGGCTACCAACGCTAAGCTGCGAAACAAGTGGTGCCACGATCACAAAAACTGGACACTTGATGATGGAAAGAATGTGGTATGATCTGATGAATAAGCTGCCCATACACACACACATTTGCGCGCGAGTAAGCTCGCCAAACATTTACGCGCGGATATTCTCGCGACGAGCCTATACTTGTCAGAGCCCATACACAGGAACATCAGTTCCACACATTTGTCGTTCAGCTGGCTCGCCGCGCTCAAATTGTTGTGTGTATGGTACTGGTCTACGGGTTTATCCGTCATGATTTCCTGGCTCGCGGCTCACTGGGAATTCCAAAACATCGCGAGCCAAGTGTAGTGAGGTTATGTTGCAAGCGACGTGACAATATTGAAAAGAATCATGTTTTAAGTTCCACACAAAAAAATATATTTATTCGTGTAGCAGCTTATATTAGAACTGTAAAAAAGAAAAAGAAACGGACAGTATGAAAAAAAGTGGTTGCAGGAAGATTATAAACACGATCATATACTGCTACTTGAACTATTTGAAAGGCATTTTCTTCGATTTCTTCAGTATTCCATAAATGCACAGATACATCTTCCCCTTCATAATTTGGGCTTCCTATATTGCTGATACTGTCCAATGGTTCGTATTGATTTCTCATAAACAGTAGTAAGTCGTAGTAATATCGTAAATTAGTTTTGTAGATTTTGTCTTCGCCTATTCCACTTCTTGTCGAATTTTCATTTTTTATATATTTCTTATATATTTTATATAGTACTCCACAAAGAGTGGATTTTCTTTTCTTACTAATGCACTGTCAACTTGTATATTATATTTCTCACAAACCTCTATGAATGCACTATACCCTAATTAGTTTAAACGAAACTGTATGTGTTATAGACCTGAGCAGTCACAGATAGGAGGGGGCGAGCTCACCAGACGCTCGCCACACACACAAAAAACTAGGACCCGGGGGAGCGGAGACCTTCGCTGGCCGGGCGGATAAATATTGTTGTCCCAAGAGAGAAGGGAATGTTTGTTTAGCGCTCGGAAGATACGAGTGGTTCAGACGTGTTGTGAGTGGTATGTTGAAATTTATTGCTGTCGTCTGATGGAGGACTGCGATACTGGGGAGAATGTTTTTCAGGGTGATCTGAAGCGACGGACGACTGAAGAGAGGCATTCGTGGCTGAGGGTTCGACGAGTCAGGTTGTTTGGGAGTCGGAACGTGGACCACGGCTGCAGGCTGTTCGGCGATCGAGTCTCGCCGGTGCTGACTACCTGACGCCGACGGAGCCGGGCTGTGCAGACGCCTTCCCTGCACGACGCCACACAGAGCAGTGGGCGCTCGACCACAGCTGTTGCAGTCCACGTCGGCATCTCTCCAGAATGGTCAACAACCTTTCCGTCTCGCCTCTTCCAACAACAACGTCCAACAAACGGTAAAGGAGCGCAGTTCACGCCTCAGTTGTCACCGGAATCCAGTTTAGCAAAACCCAGTAACGCTTATGGGATAATTCATGCAAACCACTGAGCAGCAATTTATGAATTGCTAAGAGTGTAGGTGATTTACTTTAAATAAAGATAACGAATTTTATTTCGTAATTTGTGGGTTTTTCAATTAATAATATGGTTCATTTATCACCTTTCCTTATGATCCATTATTTTGTCAAATCAAGGTAGTTGATTGAACTCACTGGCGCCCAAAGTATGACCTATATCAACTTACATCAGCTTGGCAATCATATGACGAGGCAAACAAAATAAATAATAATATAAGTGATAACTTAAAACGAAGGGTATTGTTCAAGGTAGATATGACAAAGAATGCCTAGAGAGGTAGGTAGAGTTTCAAAACGAACAAATCATAAACAGAGAGATGCCAGTTAATTTACTCGCTTGTTAAAACAGTACGACTGGTCAGCATCGGGATGATTAAAAGAGGGACAAGAAACGGGAAAATAGTAATCGAACCAGCGCCCTTCCGACTGGGCACCTTCATGGCTTGATGGAGTACCTGAAATACTAGGAAGGAATAAAATAGCCGTTATTTCTCACTGGAGTCATTTGGTAGTCGTTCACTCAGTATTATTCCTTTACAAACTGCGAAACATTTTGGACAATATGTTTGCGAAAGATGAAAGCAAATAGGTTAAGTACGTTTCAGACGTAATTAGATTAACAGAACATCTGTCGACAGCGAAACGTCTCCCATAATTCTGTGCGGGAAGTCGTTACTCTCCTGACAGGCGGTTTTATTCGCTGCGGCGACGGCACAATTTGCATATTTTCAATTCGAGAATTTAGTGCAGCCGTAAGCACGTATATATTATATAAGTCTGCTATCTCATCTGAGGGCGCCATATTAAAACGGCAGCGCGGCAATTTCCGCGCCACTGCTCCGCGGGCGCAAACAAGCGTGATTCATGGCTGCGCGGGGACTCCCCGGCGCGGCCAATCATTCTCGCGCTCTACGCCGAGTCATTGTTTGCGGAAGGACTAAATAACAGAAAATCTTGAGCACGTATACGTTACCTCTTCCCGAGAAAGACCAAATTAATGAAAATACATTCAAACCGTCTGTTCGTGTAATGTTTTGTTGATTTGAAAACACTTTTATTTTTTTATGTCATTCCTTTTGAGTGTTTGAAAGGATAGTTGTTTATTATAATAAACTAATGAGTTCGTTTTCCTCTTGCCGGGTGATAAGCACAGCTGGGCAGAAAACAGTTAATCCGTTAATCGTTAATTAACGATGTTAACAAATTTTAAAAAAATGTAAGTAAAAGTTAAACTAAAAAAATCATTAACGTTCTTCTTAACTTCCGTTAAACTGAACATTTAACATTAAATTTAGTCCGTTACAATGATTACTGACGTCATTTCGTTTGTTGGAATTGAGCGCCATTGCTTGCTGGTACGTTCGGCGAGTCGAAAAGTAGGGTTGCGACGATATATCGTTCAACCGATAATATCGGACCAAGAATATCGCTATTTATAACTATATTTTTACATGGTCGTTATGATAATATCGATACGATGCAGTGGAATATCGAAAAATACAAACTCCTTAGCACTAAAAAAAAAATCCTGCAAAATATATGTTTGTGTGGCCGGGACCAAACTTGACTGTGCCTTCACTATTAGCTAGGCATACACACACACATTTGTGCGCCAGCAATTCCGTGGCGATCCATACAGACGGTAAAATGTGTGTGTTAATTGTCTGACGAGCCGCATCACAAGCCAATAACAATAGTTACAGATTTCAACGAGGTGAATAAGCGCGATGGTAACCATACACACAGATATCTCACTTAACAATTTACTCGCGGCAGATAAGATTTGCTGAGTGTCTAACAAGTTAAGTGAGTTGCGCAGAGAATTCGTAGCTCATTTAATTGTGACATATCAGCAACATACTGCATTGTGAACGGTGATACTAAAAGAGTATGCGAACAGAATTTTTTTTAAAAAAATAGGATATAGTGCATTGATAGAGGTTTGTGTGGGAAATATATATAATAGTGATAGTGGATTAATAGAAAAGAAAATCCACTCTTTGTGGAGTGCTTTCCGCAAGAAATATATATCTATAAAATTAGAACTCAACAACGAGTTGAATAGGAGAAGACGAAATCTTCAAAACTAATTTACGCTATTACTACGACTTACTACTGTTTATGAGACATCAACACGAACCAATGAACAGTATCAGCAATATAGGAAGCCCAAATTATGAAGGGGAAGATGAAGAATATTGAGGAAGTGCTTAGGAAAATGCATCTGTGCATTTATGTAATACTGAATAAACCGAAGAAAATGCTTTTCAAATAGTGCAAGTAGCATTATATGATCGTGTTTATAATCTTCCTGCAATCACTTTTTTTGTTATACTGTCCTTTTCTTTATTACAGCTCTAATATAAGCTGCTGCACGAATAAATACATTTTTCTTTGTGTAGAACTTATAAACCTGTTTCAGTTCAATATTGTCACCTCACTACACTTTTGAAATTTCCAGTGATCCGGGAGCCAGGAAATCACGACGGATAAATCCGTGGACAAGTACCATAAACACAACAATTTGAGCGGGGCGAGCCAGCTGAACGACAAATGTGTGGAACTGATTGACGTTCCTGTGTATGGGCTCCCACAAGTACATGCTCGTCGCGAGAATATCCGCGCGCAAATCTTCAGCGAGCTTACTCGCGCACAAATGTGTGTGTGTGTATGGGCAGCTATTGGTTGTCTGTAAGTTGGCTCCACAGTCACAATTTACAGAGTCTACCCACCCCTATTTGTGTAATAAGTAGGCACATCTGTCTTGTCCTGTTCGAATCCGATTGATGATTCTTCACTGCCGTCTGGGGAGATCGAAACCTTGTAACCTTACTGAAGGGTCCTCAACTAGATTTTTATTGGCTATTGAAGACTGCTCCCATTGAGTTGTCCACAGCTTGTTGATGTTGAAAGAGGACTCTGTAAGGTGATTGCTGTGCGCCATGGCGGTTTTCTTGATTTCAAGCGTTGATATTTTGCTTGAAAAATGTATAGGCAGCTGAGGGTTCTTTAAGATATTTTTTCCAGATGTTTAAGAGAGCTTCTAATCTTCTTAGTGCTGGAGGTGAGATGTTACATAGCACTGGAAACCATGCGGTTGTTCGTATTCCGAATGCATCCCGTAACTATCCGCATTGCCTGATGAGTTGCACATCAATTCTTCTTTGTTTGGGTACTATTCGTCCAGGATGGAAAGCAGTATTCAGCAGCAGAGTATGACAGAGCTAAGGCTTTGGATCTTATATATGAGCACTGGCTCCCCATGAAGTACCTGCAAGCTTTTTGGAGAATATTATTTCTCGTTTTGACTTTGGCAGCCACGTTTGAGAGATGCGCTTGAGAGTCCAGTGTTTATACCCAAATATTTTGGGGTGCTTGCAATACGGCAAGAGTTGGCCTCTGAATTTGACTCCTGGTCTATTGTGGGATTGTCTGTTGCGTAAAATTAAATGTCGATATAACTTTTTTCTGAGGATTTAGATGGAGGCATCATTTCGTAAATTATACATCTAACTTTTCCAGATCAGCTGATAAAGTTGTTCATGCATCAGAAAAGTTGGAGTTTCTGGTTCACCAAACAGATTTCATCAGCGTAAGTAAATTTTCTTGAAGATGTTTCCGGTAAATAGTGAGTATACAAATTGAATAGGAGGGGTTCCAAAACAGATCCTTGAGGTAAGCCCTCATTTAGGTATAAATATTCTGCTTCTGACGTTAACAGAGTATATTTGAAAGTATCTATTGCTCAACATGGTTGTTAAGTAGTTAGCGTAAGTTTTCGACATGGAATAATACTCACGAATTTCAGAAGTCCTTCCTCGCCAAACAGTGTCATAGGCAGCTCACAGATCCAAAAGCCGGTCACACTACTGATTTTATTCTCAAACCCATTTTCAATTTGATGAGGTGAGAGTGAACACCTGGTGATTACAACTTCTCCCTGGACTAAATACTGCTTCTTCTATGGGAATGTGTTATTGATCACTTCGGAAATTCTATTGTAGATCAGGCGCTCAAGAAGTTTGTATGTGACCCTTACAAGTGCTATTGGTCGATATTTTTACCACTTTAGGGTCCTTATTTGGTTTCAATATGGATAATACTTTTTTTTCTTCAATAATGGCGGTAGGTTTATCACTAGCTTTTGTCATTTTCACCAGCTTTTCTCCGTCACTGCTTTGCGAAACTGATAAAATTTCCGAGAAAGACTCTTCA
>JARYHS010009186.1:14621289-14647552 GCA_031002005.1 Vandiemenella viatica | reverse complement strand
TATGTATGGAGAACAAACACCAAAGGAAACCTACAATCCGGACTGCCTGCGTCCAACAGTCAAGCTTGGGGGAGGTTCCGATATGATTTGGGCGGCTATATCGTGGTATTCTTTCACATCACTGGCCGGATGACTGCGATTGAATATCTCGACATCCTCAGTGATGAAGTTCTTACTATGACTAGAATACTGCTGCCAAACACTAGCACCTTCCAAAATGATAATGCGCCCATACAAACCCAAAAAGGTTCTGTCCTGGCTCGAGGAGCATCAGAACATCATCAAACATCTTTCGTAGCCAGCACAATCGCCAGAACTCTATATAATTGAACAGTTGTGGGGAGTTTTGGAGCAGAGAATAAAGAGCAGATTTCGACCTCCAACATCATTGAAGCAATTTGCGAGTGTTTTGGTACAAGAATGGGACAACACTCCGTTGGAAACTATTCAGACCATACAAATTTTTTTCCGCGAAGAATTGCAGCTGTTCTTCAATCAAAAGTTGGTCCAACACCATATTAATAATCAATAGTACGTAAATGTTAGACGTTCACGTTATTTGTCAAACCTCCGTACGTCCTATCGTGAGCCTGAAAACTATGAAAACCCTATCTAAATCTGTACAGCGCGACGATGGAACAAACGCAACAACTTTACAAATTTTACCTATATAGTAAGGTAGATAAGACAAAGAATGCCTAGAGAGGTAGGTAGAGTTTCAAAACGAACAAATCATAAACAGAGAGATGCCAGTTAATTTACTCGCTTGTTAAAACAGTACGACTGGTCAGCATCGGTATAATTAAAAGAGGGACAAGCAACGGGAAAATAGTAATCGAACCAGCGCCCTTCCGACTGGGCACCCTCATGGCTTGATGGAGTACCTGAAATACTAGGAAGGCATAAAATAGCCGTTATTTCTCACTGGAGTCATTTGGTAGTCGTTCACTCAGTATTATTCCTTTACAAACTGCGAAACATTTTGGACAATATGTTTGCGAAAGATGAAAGCAAATAGGTTAAGTAGTTTCAGACGTAATTAGATTAACAGAACATCTGTCGACAGCGAAACGTCTCCCATAATTCTGTGCGGGAAGTCGTTACTCTCCTGACAGGCGGTTTTATTCGCTGCGGCGACGGCACAATTTGCATATTTTCAATTCGAGAATTTAGTGCAGCCGTAAGCACGTATATATTATATAAGTCTGCTATCTCATCTGAGGGCGCCATATTAAAACGGCAGCGCGGCAATTTCCGCACCACTGCTCCGCGGGCGCAAACAAGCGTGATTCATGGCTGCGCGGGGACTCCCCGACGCGGCCAATCATTCTCGCGCTCTACGCCGAGTCATTGTTTGCGGAAGGACTAAATAACAGAAAATCTTGAGCACGTATACATTACCTCTTCCCGAGAAAGACCAAATTAATGAAAATACATTCAAACCGTCTGTTCGTGTAATGTTTTGTTGATTTGAAAATTTTATTTTTTTATGTCATTCCTTTTGAGTGTTTGAAAGGATGGTTGTTTATTATAATAAACTAATGAGTTCGTTTTCCTCTTGCCGGGTGATAAGCACAGCTGGGCAGAAAACAGTTAATCCGTTAATCGTTAATTAACGATGTTAACAAAATTTAAAAAAATGTAAGTAAAAGTTAAACTAAAAAATCATTAATGTTCTTCTTAACTTCCGTTAAACTGAACATTTAACATTAAATTTAGTCCGTTACAATGATTACTGACGTCATTTCGTTTGTTCGAATTGAGCGCCATTGCTTGCTGGTACGTTCGGCGAGTCGAAAAGTAGGGTTGCGACGATATATCGTTCAACCGATAATATCGGACCAAGAATATCGCTATTTATAACTATATTTTTACATGGTCGTTGCGATAATATCGATACGATGCAGTGGAATATCGAAAAATACAAACTCCTTAGCACTAAAAAAAAAAATCCTGCAAAATATATGTTTGTGTGGCCGGGACCAAACTTGACTGTGCCTTCACTATTAGCTAGGCATACACACACACATTTGTGCGCCAGCAATTCCGTGGCGATCCATACAGACGGTAAAATGTGTGTGTTAATTGTCTAACGACGAGCCGCATAACAAGCCAATAACAATAGTTACAGATTTCAACGAGGTGAATAAGCGCGATGGTAACCATACACACAGATATCTCACTTAACAATTTACTCGCGGCAGGATAAGATTTGCTGAGTGTCTAACAAGTTAAGTGAATTGCGCAGAGAATTCGTAGCTCATTAATTGTGACATATCAGCGACATACTGCATTGTGAACGGTGAATACTAAAAGAGTATGCGAACAGAAATTTAAAAAAAATAAAAAAAAAAAAAGGATATAGTGCATTGATAGAGGTTTGTGTGGGAAATATATATAATAGTGATAGTGGATTAATAGAAAAGAAAATCCACTCTTTGTGGATTGCTTTCCGCAAGAAATATATATATAAAATTAGAACTCAACAACGAGTTGAATAGGAGAAGACGAAATTTCAAAACTAATTTACGCTATTACTACGACTTACTACTGTTTATGATACGAACCAATGAACAGTATCAGCAATATAGGAAGCCCAAATTATGAAGGGGAAGATGAAGGATATTGAGGAAGTGCTTAGGAAAATGTATCTGTGCATTTACGTAATACTGAATAAACCGAAGAAAATGCTTTTCAAATAGTGCAAGTAGCATTATATGATCGTGTTTATAATCTTCCTGCAATCACTTTTTTTTTGTTATACTGTCCTTTTCTTTATTACAGCTCTAATATAAGCTGCTGCACGAATAAATACATTTTTCTTTGTGTAGAACTTATAAACCTGTTTCAGTTCAATATTGTCACCTCACTACATTTTTGAAATTTCCAGTGATCCGGGAGCCAGGAAATCACGACGGATAAATCCGTGGACAAGTACCATAAACACAACAATTTGAGCGCGGCGAGCCAGCTGAACAAATGTGTGGAACTGATGTTCCTGTACATGCTCGTCGCGAGAATATCCGCGCGCAAATCTTCAGCGAGCTTACTCGCGCACAAATGTGTGTGTAGTATGGGCAGCTATTGGTTGTCTGTAAGTTGGCTCCACAGTCACAATTTACAGAGTCTACCCAGCCCCTATTTGTGTAATAAGTAGGCGCATCTGTCTTGTCCTGTTAGAATCCGATTGATGATTCTTCACTGCCGTCTGGGGAGATCGAAACCTTGTAACCTTACTGAAGGGTCCTCAACTAGATTTTTATTGGCTATTGAAGACTGCTCCCATTGAGTTGTCCACAGCTTGTTGATGTTGAAAGAGGACTCTGTAGGGTTGATTGCTGTGCGCCATGGCGGTTTTCTTGATTTCAAGCGTTGGATATTTTGCTTGAAAAATGTATAGGCAGCTGAGGGTTCTTTAAGAGATATTTTTTTCCAGATGTTTAAGCGAGCTTCTAATCTTCTTAGTGCTGGAGGTGAGATGTTACATAGCACTGGAAACCATGCGGTGTTCGTATTCCGAATGCATCCGGTAACTATCCGCATTGCCTGATTGAGTTGCACATCATATCTTCTTTGTTTGGGCACTATTCGTCCAGGATGGACAGCAGTATTCAGCAACAGAGTATGACAGAGCTAAGGCTTTGGATCTTAGTATATGAGCACTGGCTCCCCATGAAGTACCTGCAAGCTTTTGGAGAATATTATTTCTCGTTTTGACTTTGGCAGCCACGTTTGAGAGATGCTGCTTGAGAGTTAAAGTTCTGTCCAGTGTTATACCCAAATATTTTGGGGTGCTTGCAATACGGCAAGAGTTGGCCTCTGAATTTGACTCCTGGTCTATTGTGGGATTGATCTGTTGCGTAAATTAAATGTCGATATAACTTTTCTGAGGATTTGGATGGAGGCATCATTTCGTAAATTACACATCTAACTTTTCCAGATCAGCTGATAAAGTTGTTCCTGCATCAGAAAAGTTGGGTTTCTGGTTTAACCAAACAGATTTCATCAGCGTAAGTAAATTTTCTTGAAGATGTTTCCGGTAAATATTGAGTATACAAATTGAATAGGAGGGGTGCCAAAACAGATCCTTGAGGTAAGCCCTCATTTAGTATAAATATTCTGCTTCTGTCGTTAACAGAGTATATTTGAAAGTATCTATTGCTCAATATGGTTGTTAAGTAGTTGCGTAAGTTTTCGACATGGAATAATACTCACGAAATTTCAGAAGTCCTTCTCGCCAAACAGTGTCATAGGCAGCTCACAGATCCAAAAAGCCTGTCACACTTACTGATTTATTCTCAAACCCATTTTCAATTTGAGAGGTGAGAGTGAACACCTGGTGATTACAACTTCACCCTGGACTAAATACTGCTTCTTCTATGGGAATGTGTTTATTGATCACTTCAGAAATTCTATTGTAGATCAGGCGCTCAAGAAGTTTGTATGTGACACTTACAAGTGCTATTGGTCGATAGTTTACCACCTTTGTAGGGTCCTTATTTGGTTTCAATATGGATAATACTTTTCTTTTCTTCAATAATGGCGGTAGGTTTATCACTAGCTTTTGTCATTTTCACCAGCTTTTCTCCGTCACTGCTTTGCGAAACTGATAAAATTTCCGAGAAAGACTCTTCAAAATTGATTGAGTTTGCAGCTCAGCCTTGATAAAATCCATGGACATTCTTTAGTGCATAAATTGTTCAACGGGTGTTGCTTGTTTAAATTGACAATCAGATCCAACTATTTTCTTTAAATTTACAAAATCATTATAAACGTTTGTTCTAAAGAAATTGACCCAGATTTTGACGTTTGGTAAGTCTTTTGGCAAAAACAGCTTACGGATATGTGAACTTTGTATAAAGGGAATCAATGTTAACTGCATCTAGAATTTTCAGTATCCCAGGAAATTCAAAGGGTAGTTTTCCATGTTAACGTCAATTCCTCTGATTTCAGGAATAAAAAGCTTAAGCGTTTTGTAAATTCCATCCTCCCGCTGCGAATGCGGCATGCTTGGCCACCGCGGTGAATTGAGTAAAAAACTAGTATACGGAATTCCGGGACAGTAACTCATAATTACTGGACGTGGGACCAGAATTAAAATTCCGGGACATTCGCGGATTTCCAGGCCATCTGGCAATCCCTAGAATGATGAGAAAACCCGATACTGGGGAGAGAGACAGGTACATTTCGCAGAATAATGAACAATACCTCTCAAGAAAACATTTTTAAGAAGCACCCTTCCCGAAAGAGGACACAGGGAAGCCCCAATTTCAGCACTAGAAAATGATGTTGATTTTCGAATTCACACTGTTAAAAACGTCGCAGTTCTGAACAAGTTTAATACCGTTAGAAACCTAAGTGGCAATTTACAAGAAAATGCGATATTCTCCGAACTCTCTAGAGTGCTGGGAACGGCAACTGGCGGCGACGGTCATTCTATTAATTTGCGCTTTTTAATAGAGGAAAGTGCCCAAAACCGGCCCCATTTTGTTTCTTACTTTTAAAAGTATAAATTAGTAAAAATTGTTTTTAAAACATGCAAATAATTACTTCAGTAACTTATTCGTCATTTAAATTCTGATTTCAAACAATATCGTTGTAAATTATTACCAAAAAATATTTTTTAAAAAAATTTACAGCTTGGCGATATGAAAAATAGTTGCCTAAACCAGGACACCTCATAAAAATTAACTAAATAACACTAAAAAAAGTTAGTAAAACGGAGTGAATCACAGAAAAGATAGTTTTAAAGCAAAATATAACAATTACAGGTTTAATTTTTTTAAATACACAAATATAGCGTACATTTAGGGTATGTGTAAACACGGAAAATACATAAAAAAATTAAATCGTTTGGCGACAAAAAACGCAGATGTACACATCCTTATGAGCCCCAACAAAATCCACATAGGGCCACAGCAAACACATAACGCACATCATCTAAATTCGTCCTTCTGAAAAGTCAGACAATTTACTACCTCAAAACAGCGCACCAATCGTCATCATCTTTGGAAGGGGACACTCCGGGGAGAATCTCTAATTTCAATGTTCCAGAGGTCACGCTGTTTTCATTCCTCAGTGCTTGATTCCTTCATATTTTCTCAATATTAAGGTGCCTTTCAGAAAATCTTTATAGAGGTCCTATAGCTGACCCATACATCTGGTCGCGGCTGCTTTTACAACCTTGATTATGTTGTTTTTCCTTGACTTTATTAGCTCTTTCAGCTTCCATCAATTGGGTTTTATAAGGCGTAGATAAGATTAACGTAAAAATGGAAGAATTACGTCCCATATTCGAATGTTAAGTATGAAAAAAATAAGTGGTCCGGTTTAGGCAGCTGAACGGGGTCCGTTTTGCGCAACCATAGACTATATTTTGCTAACCCAATAAATTTTAAACAAAGTTCTCGACAAAACAGTTAATTCATCAACATTAACACAAAACTTTTCCATTTAAGGGTATATGTAAGGCCGGAAGGCTTACCTGCCCATATCCATAAGAAATTTTAAAAAAATATAGCAGAATGTAAAAAGTTTTTCCACTGCCAAAGCACGTAATGGCGATCTGATGAGCAATCAATTAAGCAGACGACGCGAGCAGTCTGCTACAGAGTGGTGGAAGCCAGAACTAGAGGAGAAAGTCCAAAGACGGGCCAGGGTCTAAAGTGGGGCTACTTGAAGGGGGTTGTGCTCAGGCATGAGAATGGCACCAAAAGGAACATCAAGTGGTAGGAGAAGAGTAGTGAGCAAATGAACTTGATCTGTGGCACACGCACATCGGACCAAATTGTTTTATCGGAAAACTTGCTTTTGAAAAACTCAAAACTTTTCAAGGTATGTCAACATTAATATATCTCTTTCTTAATTACTCAGTAAATTAAATTGCTTCCATCAAATCTTGTTTGTTTTGTAATGACTGCCGAGACCATCAACTTGAAGTACCGCATGGTCTAAAAACGGGCTACCATTGGTGGTCCTTTTTCTTTGTGTGTCTCTGCCTCAACGGCGTGTTTGTGAAGTCCCGCTACCTGAGTAGCTCTACTTTACGTGTCATAGTGTTTAGGTTGGGTTGGTTTTGGGGACTCTTTTTATTACTCTTTGAGGGGAAAACATGACTGCGGTTCGTCAAAGACGACCTTATGTGAAAAACCCCTACAGTTTTCTTATGATCATATCAGTTCTACTCTGGCTGATATATGATGCTTAGTGGCACTTTATACTTGTGCCAATGCCTTGGTAGGGTTGTACCAAGGGTATGGAGTCTTTCGTCAGTTCCTCTGAATTTTTCTACTCTTTCGTAGAATCTTTCCGTTTGCTTGAAGATTTCCACATAAATTGGGTTTATGTTTGTTTGATCGTGGATTAGGTCTGTCGGTGCATACCTTGGAGCCCGTAGTATTACCCGTAGGCACCGGTTCTGCAGTTTTTGAAGGTGGTCGATATTTGTCTTGGATGCTGTACCCCACACCTGGCATCCATACAGAATGAATGGGAGGATTATTGATTTATAGATACGGAGTTTTGTTTTTGTGGCGAGTTCCGAACTGTAGAGTATCGGAAATAAATTGGCTAGTATGGCGTGTCCTTGTCTTCTCCTGTCTAGTATGTGCTTCCGGAATAATAGTTTCTTGTCCACCGTGACTCCAAGGTACTTTGTATCTTCCGACCATTCAACTTCCTGTCCCATGATTGTTAGTTTTCTGTTTAGTTCAGGCCTTTTCCGGGTGAAGTATATGGCTGCACATTTTGTTGGGTTCATCTTCACCTTGTTCTGTCGGCACCATTTTTCTAATTGATCTAGCCCATGTTGTAGGTGGTTGATGTTTAGTTCATGGTTCCTGCCAGATGCGTAGATTGTCGTGTCGTCGGCGAATTGCGCTATATCGACATGTGGCGGTGTAGGTATGTCGTTGACTACTACTTTGAAGAGAACTGGGGCCAAAACAGAGCCCTGCGGAATTCCGGTCGGGATGGGGTAGGTTGATGAATTTTGACCCTCAACTGATACATAGAACCTTCTGTTCTGCAGGTAGCTTCCGATCAACTGAATGTAGCAGTGTCGGACGGACTTCTGTGTTCGTAGTTTGGTGATGAGGTTGGCATACCATACCTTATCTTACGCCTTTTCTATGTCTAGGAACACAGCCGCCGTCGACCTTTTGTAGTTAAATCCCCGGAAAACATCTTCAGTCAATCGGAGGAGCTGGCTTGTGCTTCCTACCCTACTCTGGAAGCCGAACTGTTCTTTGCGGATTGTCCTTTCCGTGTTCAGGGTGTAATTTATCCGCTTGAGCAGTGCTCTCTCCAGTACTTTGGAGGCGGAGCGGAGTAGGCTGATGGGCCTGTAATTTGATGGAAGTCGCTGGTCTTTCCCTCGCTTGGGAATGGCCGTGACCTTGGCGACTTTCCATGCATTTGGAAAATACCTTTGGAGGAGGCAGGCATTGCATATCCTTGTGAGGAGCACGATCCCTTTCCTCGGCAAGTTTTTCAGGTGCGAGTTTGAAATCTTGTCAGCACCTGGGGCTTTGTTGTTAGCCAACTTCTTAATGATGTTCCGAATTTCGCCTGGTGTCGTCAATTCTGGCTCATCCTCTGGTTGAGTTTCCATAGTGTTCCGGGCTGTGTTCTCGATCTCCTCGGCTACTCGTGCTTCAGCCGGCTTCAGGTCGTACTCAACCTCCCTGTATTGGCTGGCAAAGTACTCCGCCAGCACCTCTGCCTTGGCCACTGGGAGGAAAGCACGGTCCTGTTGGTCCGGTGATAGCAGTGTTGGGGTCCCTTGGGGCTTTGACAGCGCGCACAAGTTGCCAAGCGTCCCTATTGTTTAGTATTAGATTTTGCATTTTGTTCTCCCATCTTCCCGATTTGTGTTCTGACAGTCGGCCCCTCAGCTCTGAGGTAAGCTGTTTGTACCGTCTTTTGTCATGGGGATCTCTGAACCGTTGCCACAGTTTCCTTGCCGTGTTCTTGAGGTGTCTGATGTTCTCGATCTCTGGTGGCAGCTCGTCGGTGCGGGGTGGGAGGATGATTGTAGTAGACGCTCTCCTATCGGCTTCCAGCACCACCTGGTTGAAGTGCTTAACTGCCTCCTCAATGTCCTCTTTTGTTGTTAGCTGTACTGTGGTTGAGGCTTGGTTGTGCACTGTTCTGTGGAATTGATTCCAATCCACTTCTTTGGATCGCTTCTCGTTCGTGTGCGGTAGTATCCAGTTCTTTATTTCGAGTAGTACGGGTTGGTGGTCGGATGATAGGTCGTTGACGACATCAAGTTTAATCCGGCGTGGGATGTCCTTCACTACGGCCACGTCAAGGACATCCGGTTGGTGTCGGCGGTTGTGGGGGATGTGCGTTGGTGCATTGGGGCCTAGCACTTGAATGTTGCGCCTCTCTGCTAGTGCTAGGAGGCGTTCCCCTTTGTTGTTGTTGACCCTTGAATTCCAAGCGTTGTGCTTTGAATTTAAGTCGCCACCAATTATTACCATTCTGCCTGTTTCTAGGAGTGCTTCTATGTCCTGATCGTGTAGTGACCGGTTTGGTGCTAGGTATGTCGACACCAGTGTTATGTGGCCGTCTGCAGAGTGGATTTTTACAGCTGTGGCCTCCATGTCGATCAGTTGTGGTGTTGCGATATGCTCGTGGGTCAGCTTTTTATTTATGATGATAGCTGTCCCTCCTCCCCGTTGTCCCAGCCTGACATTCCGGTAGATTGTTTGTCCGGAAATTTTGAATTTGTCATTTGGTTTAAGGTAGGTCTCCGTCAACAGTACTATGTCCAGTTGTAGGCGTTGGATGAAATCCTGGAGCTCTACTTTTTTATTATGTATGTTGTTCGCGTTCCAAATTGCAATTTTAAGTCTTTTAAATTTCCTACTAGTCTCGCCATTATTTCAGCAGGGACATTACTCCTTTCATCAGTGCAAAAAGTTTGCCGGTGTCGTCCTTGGCCTTTTGGATGCGGTCTAGTGTTTTGATAATTTTTCTCATAAATGATTTCCCACTGAATAGGCAATTCTACAAAAACCCGCTGATTGAGCAACTTTGCAGCACTGCAAGACTTAATGACAACATCACGTGGCCCGTCCACCTAGCACGATAATGAGAAACCGGAAATGACAATCCACCAAGGCCACACCGATTATGACAACCTGTTTGAACTGGAAGGAGATACAGTACCGCTGTAAGAACTTCCCTACACTCCGGGAAAGATGGATCCTGGATGAATTAAGTCAGCTGTGTGTGTGTGAAAAACGAATGACCTGGAAGACGCACATCAGAAACATCAGCGCAAAAGCATCAGGTAGGATGAGGGAGCTGTACTCCCTACTGAATCCAACAACCACATTGCACCCTACTACAGCAAGACTTCTCTATACAACTGTCAGGCCGCTACTGGAGTACGCTGCACCAGTGTTGGGCAACGCTGCTATTTCGTACTTAAACATGCTTCAAACAATCCAAAACAGGGCGATTCGCTACGCATAGAAACTGCCACGAGAAACGCCAACTAAAACTCTTCACGAAATTAGTGGACTCCCTCTGTTGACAGGCCGATACAAAGCCACAGCGCGAAAGCTCTACGAAAAGACTAGGGAACATAACAACCCACTAAGTAGACAGCTAGGCTCCATGGACTACATTGACAATAGATTATGGTGGCCAGTGAAACTGATAAATGAAAAGGTTGATCCCTCAACGAAAGATCAGGGTCCTCTAACTCTGACATACAAAACCATCCGGGCCTAACATGGCCAGTAAAGAAACCACCAACAACGCTGAGGACAAACTAAACAAAAAATGGAAGGAGATGCACACAACCCCTACACCCCCTAGGAGAGAAGAATCCCAGGTGATTTGTGTCTGAACCCTGGATCAACGACCAACTGCTCAGACTTCAACGTCCAAAAGGGTTAATTAATTTGATGTTCCTTCAGTCCCCACCATTGCAAAGAGAAAGGAAATGTGGACGCAAGTGCGCCAACACTTGCATCATAACTGTATCTCCTTACAATGAATGACTGAACAATTGTCAGACGATTGTGAAAGTGTAATCAGTTGCCTCAGCAAAGAAAAATTATTCAAAATTGCCAAGTCAAACCAAAAAGCCCTTTAGGTAAGCTCAGAGAAGAGTTGCAGTAGGATCCCTCTTACTGCTGACGACATTGACGATGACAACAATCACGATTTCTCTGGGGGATAAATGTGGTGACGACAATGCAGCATGCAATTTCAGTGATGGACACTTTTCTGATGATCTCAGATTCGAAGTGTGGATACAAAAATAAAAAAGGAGTAAGGAGATTGTAAAATGTGAAGTTAATAAAGTTTTTGAAGAAAACTTGTTCTTTAATTTATTAGGTGATAAATTTCCCTTTTTATACAAGTAGCTCGTATTTGGACCTCCTCTAAAAAATCAGTCATTTAAAAAAAAAAAAAAAACTTTGATTATGGAAAATTAAAACTGGTTATGGAAGTTTTTAACCCTCAAATCACCTTCATGATTGTTTATACAAGCAAGTGACATCAAAATTATCCATATTGAGTGATCAGGAAAATCACAAGGACCAAAATAAAAGTGGTAATCTGTGTAAGTGGTAGCCCATATTTGGACCTTGTAACAGCCCTCAAACCTAAAATTAAATGGAATTGTATTTTATGAAACATTTGTATTAAGCTAGAGTTTGGTTGAATATGATCTTGTATGTATGGTTTTCAATTAATTGTAAAACAATGTATATATATGTAAGAACGAAGAACCATCTCAGTACCTGTGGGTCAGCCGACCATTACACATGTCTCATCACCTGAAGAAGACGGCAGAGCCAGCCGTCGAAATATTGTGTTTCCACAACACTATCCGGCGGTACACCCGTGAAGACTACATTGCAATGTATATATAGACTTTGTTTTATGAAAAGAAATTATGTAGAAGCCATTTAACATATTTAAGAACAGGATTGTGCTAGAGAATTGCTTAAATGTTTGTAATTCAAAGTATTAATGCAAGTTACGATGTCTAAATGACAATTTGCTACAGTTTAAAATGATTTCTGTGGATAATTTTGTGTTTAAGTATCTTTAATTTCCATTTCTGACCATTTTGTAATGATTGTAAATGATTATGTATTAATTCTGAATGGCTTTTAATATGTTTCAATTGTTTAAGTATTGTTAATTTTCGAGAAATATCTGGCGGAAGCTTTTGTAGTGTTCTAGAAATTTCGGTGGAGCCTATATAAAGAAATCAGCAGAAAGACAAAAACAGTTCATACAGACTCAATATACGACGGCGAAGGACTGTATTGTCTCTGGAAGGAGTGTAGTATGCAATCTCTGTATTGTATGTATGCATATTTGACGTCGTATTTTCTTTTAAAATAAAAACAAGTTTAAAGTGAACTGTATGGTGGACTGTTTTTTTTTTTTTTTTTTTTTTGCTGTCTTCAGTCTTTAGACTTGTAACGTCTAGTTTGTGACGTTATTAAAATTAGAATAAAATAATGAGATGCAAAATTAATCCCGGGTAGGCGCCAAGAATGGAAGTGTTCTCTATCCGAGAGAAGCGACATTCCAATTCTGAAATAATTTTAATCAAAGCAATTGTAATTTTAAAATACCATTAAAAAACACAAATCTTCATCTATTCAAATGATATACTGGTACATTGGAAAAGAAGTTATTGAAAGCAGGGTTTACAACACCTATTATTTTCTTTGAATATAAAATTGATTTGTTTATTGAACAGAACTGAATATTAAAAGTTTCTTTTGAACAATTTAGAGCATGATTCTCATCTCAGAGCGTTGCCTAGGGTTGAATGACGCAAGAGTGTCTATACATCGTCGGCGTTCTTTACCGTTGATCAGCTGGGTGAAGGTCACTTGGCGAGGTAGCTCCCCGCAGTTCTCCGGCAATCTCCTGTGGTGCGCCGGTGTGGATTGTTTGCTGGCCAGAAACAGAATGTCGTCACTCCCGCGTGTTCGCTCCGTTGAAAACTTGCAGGCTCCCGAGTTTTAGCAAACGCGGGAAATTTCAGCGAGTCACAGCGTTTGGCGGGTCTTCCACGATCTCCATTGGCGCTCCTCATGCAACATAAAAAACTTATGGTTTCTAAAAGTTCGTAACACAGTTTGATTCGCTGGTTCCCAACAGAGGTGTTACGCAACCTGACTTTTTCTCGGAAGTATCGAAGCATCGTTTCTCTAGTTTCAACTTTCTACTGTACCAAGAAATCCTCATTTCGGCACAGTCCCTATACTGTCCTTTGAATTTCATTGAATGCATAAAGCTTTTTACTTTACGGCCTGCCATAAATCGTTTGGTCTTTCGGCGCAGGTATGAGTCACCTGGCTCTCGCCGATGCCAAAGAAACGTGGAATTCACACGCATAAATTTACCGTCACCAAGGGATATTACAGACTGGTTTGATGAAATCCTCCATCCCTTCCTATCCTGTACTAACCTCTTCATTTCTACATACCCCTTACAACCCACGTCCTCAATTATCTGCTTCATATATTCTAATCTCTGTCTACCTCTACAGTTCTTACCTTCAACTGTTCCTTCCACTAACAAATTAACCAATCCAGCATGTCTCAAAATATGACCTACCAACCTGTCTCTTCTTCCTGTAAGATTCTTCCATAAACTTCTTTTCTCACCCATCATATTGAGAAGTTATTGAATGGCATGAACAAAATACTGAAGGAAGATTTTGGACTGAATATAAATCAAAGTAAAACAAAAGTGGTGAAATGTAGCAGAAATGATACCAATACTAGCAGATTAAATATAAAAATAGGATCTGATGCAATAGGAGAAGTGAGTGAGTTCTGTTACTTGGGAAGCAAAATTACAACCGATGGCCGAAGCAGGAATGATGTTTAAAGCAGAATAGCACTAGCAAAAAGAGCCTTCATGAAAAAGAGAAACCTTTTAGTTTCAAATATTGATCTAGGAACTAGAAAGAACTTTTTAAAACTCTATGTGTGGAGCACGGCACTTTACGGTAGCGAAACATGGACTTTAGGAATACCGGAAAGAAAGAAACTTGAAGCATTTGAAATGTGGTGCTACAGAAGAATGCTGAAAATTAGGTGGGCAGACAAAGTAAGAAATGAACTGGTTATTTATCATATTAATTAAACCACGAACCATCTAATAACCTTCTCCTCTACTATTTGCTTTTGATCCACCTAGTGTTCGGGAGAATGCGTTGGCAGGAGACCAGGGGTGCACTTCAGGGGGAGGGGACCGGTATAGGACACTTTTCTCAAAATTTACACACAATTCTCAACTCCTGTTATTTACGAGGGCTGTCGGAGAAGTTCTCGGCCTCGACCATAGATGGCAACACTACCCATGTAATTTTTTCCGTGCAAGTTGGTGCATGTGAAAGACGTGCCTGCAAGAAATTGCAATTCATTCTACGTTGTAGTTTGGTTTGTACAGTTGTTTGATGCAGGCGCGGTGCGTAGTTTTACCAGAGATGGAAAAAATCGAGTATCGTACAGTTATAAAATTCTTTGTAAAAGAAGGTTTAACGCCATCCGAGATCGAAGGAAGATTTTTTAAAATGTATGGGGACTCTTCTCCCTCATATTCGACAGTTAAGAAATGGGCTGCTGAGTTCAATCGTGGCCGTAGCAGTGTCAAAGTTGATGAACGCGAAGGACGTCCGAAAAGAGCAACAACTCCAGAAATCATACACAAAGTGCATGATATGGTTTTGGATGATTGACGAATTAAAGTGCGTGAGATTGCTGAGACCGTAGGGATATCAGAAGAAACGTGTGGGATACATTTTGCATGAAGTATTGCATATGAAGAAGCTTTGTGCAAGATGGCTGCCGCATTTGCTCACTGTTGATCAAAAGCGCATCCGCATCTGCATGAGACCTTCTGAACAGTGTTTTGAGCGTTTCAACAAAATAAAACTGATTTTGTGCTTCGATTCATAACTATGGATGGGACATGGGTTCACCACTACACGGGAGAATCAGAACTGCAGTCAAAGCAGAAGACAGAAGATGGTTGTTCAGGTCCAAAGAAGACCAAGTCGGTTCCATCGGCAGAGAAGGTGATGGCATCAGTTTTTGGGATGCTGAAGTTGTTTTGTTCATTGATTGCCTTGAAAAGGGTAAAACAATAACTAGACATTGCTATTCCGATCTTTTAGACATTCTGGATGAAAAAATTCGTGAGAAAAGGCCCATTTGAGGAAGAAGAAAATCATCTTTCATCAGGACAATGCACCTGCCCACAAGAGTCTTTTGGCAATGGGAAAATTAAGAGATCTGCACTATGATGTGTTGCAGCTCCCTCCGACTTCTATCTAATCCCAAAACTCAAAAACTTTCTTGCTGGTCAGCGTTTTTCTTCAAATGAAGAGGTGATTGCAGCTATAGATGGATATTTTGCAGGCCTTCCAGAAAGCCACTTCAGGGATGGTATAATGAACTTTGAACATCGTTGGACTAAGTGTATCAGTGTTCAGGGAGACTATATTGACCAATAAAAATTATTTGAAAAATATCAAATTGGTTTTATATTTTTAGGCTTAAAATTTTCCAGACCGCCCTCGTACATTATTGGCGTATACACTTCATATAATAGCTTCAATAGATTTAATGTCCTTAATTTGTGGTCTCCTTTTTTTTTACTTAGGGCTAAGGTCATTAGAGGCGGGATGGGACCGGTGACAAGGAACAGGAAGGAATTCGGCCATTGACTTTTTGAAAGAAGCATTCCGGCTGTGGTCTCCTCACATCCAATATCATGATAGTCAATTTTTATAAAACCTTTTATCCACAGGGTTTCAGTTTTCAAACAACAATACAACACCGTCAGCTTTTTCTCTCCAGCAGTGATGATCTTCTTCACTACCAGAGATTAATTCTCTCCTTATTCAAAGAAGTTTGGACCGCGTTAGGCCTTTATGTACTTGGCAACAATTTTCATCTTCTTTTGGGACCAGAACTGCTTCATTCGTTTTGAATGGTCCTGTTTGCGCTCCTCTGTCTAGAGTGTACCGCGTCTCCTTTTAGAGTGTTCGTCTCGTCCTGTCCCATTTGTCATTAACTTCTACCGAAGAAAATCTCTATTGAAAGCATCTTTTGGTTCAAATCCCATCAAATTAATATTTTCGAACCAGGGCATTACAGTTTTGGATTTTGAACCAAATAAATTAAAGATTTCTTGTTAATCTATTCACCTTCATTCGTTTGAGGTGGCTATAGAATCGTGTCCGTCTTTTGAGGATTGTTTCAGTGATTTTCTCTATTTTGGTGTAGACTTCTTTGTTGGATCTCTTTTGATGGACACCAATCTTGAAGTTGGAACCAGGAATTCTTCTAATAATGTTTCACGCTTTTTTCTCCAATTCTCCCAACTTTATTGACATTCAGGAACAAGCTTCCGGTTGCATACAAAACTTTTGGTTTCAGAACTGTTTCATAATAACGTATCTTAGTATCTTGTGAAAGACATTTTTTGTAGGCTTTTTCCAGTTTGTGAATCCTTTCCCGAATATCTTCTTTGTCCAATCCATTTTTCATGATGATCTCACCCAGGTACTTAAATTTTTCCGCTGGATTATTATCTCCGTATTTGATGTGTAGCTTTGATGGAGCATCTTTGATGTTAGTCATTTTATCCATTTTTTCACCGGTTTGATAAGGAATTTTTTTCGACAAATCAATTTGGATCCTAACAATTCTTATGTCATCTGATAGGATAGCGATGACGTCAGTAAAAGCCTTTAGATTTAGTTCCCATTCTCAATGGGCTGTAGTCAGCTTTCTTTCATTTTGCTCGCCAGCTCCGAATGATCTTTTCGAGAACACAGTGAAAAAGTAGTGGAGACAGACCGTCACCTTGCCTGACGCCAGTTGTGACTTCCCAAGAATCCGACAGACATCCTAAAAATTTAACTTTCGATTTTCTGTTTGTCAGCGAGGACCTAATTATAGCTAATAGTTCTAGGTCAACTCCAAATTCTTAGGGATATTGATAGGTGTCTCGTTTACACGAAATAATTAGACCGAGAAGAATCACTTTGTGTGTTTATTTATTTTTTAAAGTCATCGGACTTCTTCAAAGATAGTTCGTACAAATGTAAACAAATGCACCAGCGATTATAGATTGCAAAACCTTCAAAATTAAGGTTTTCAAAACTAAAAATTCAATGAACTAACTAGTCTCTACCGATCGCTTATATTGGCGTTTCAGAAAATTCCAGAACAATTCAAAGACTTCCAATCGACGTTTCGTCGAATTCTAACAATGTTTAAACAATTAAAATCACATTAAAAACGATAAAAACGATCAGAATTAATACAAAATCATTCACAATCATTATGAAACGCACAGAAATGAAAATTAAAGAAATGTTCACACTTAATTAACTATATGAACCAGCCTGGAAATTGTCGCCGGAACATCGTAGCTCACATCAATGCCCACCATTACAAACTTTTAATCAATTTTTCGAGCATAATACTGTCCTTTAACATATTAAGTTGTATTTACACAGTTTCTTTCCATGAAACAATGTTCATTTACACAAATTAACAAGAAAAATATGCAATACCATGTTTATTCATCTCCTAGCTTGCTACAAGCAATTTCTAAAACACAATTTCATTAAAGGTCTTGGGCTGAGGGCCGTTATAAGTTTCAACAGCGTCTCAGTCATAAGCTTTCTTAAAGTCCACACTGATACATGTTGCTCTGACCTGAGCGTATGGTATCTGTTGATTAGTGTAGTATGGGACCCTCAATTTACGTATCAAATACAGGAGTTGGAGAGGGTGCAAAAAAGGGCTGCTAGATTTGTTTCTGGAAATTATCGCAGAATGCAATCAGTGACGGATATGATAAAGGAGCTGGAATGGGATTCATTGCAAGACAGGAGGAGGATGAGGAGGGTCATGGGAGTGTACAGGGCATATACTGGCGATGAGGCATGGAAAGATATTGCAATAGGTATGAAAAGTAGTGCATGGAAGGGAAAAGATGACCATGACCACAAGCTGGCACTCGATTTCAGGCACAAGGGTGTAGGAAGATTCTCTTTTTAAGGTAAGGGTGTCAGGGATTGGAATGAGTTGCCAAGAGGAGTGATGAATAATTTACAGAAAACTTTGAAAGAATTTAAAGATAAAATTTGTACAGGGCAAATGTTGGTAGGTGCAGGATAGGGGGAAGATGGGTGTGTAGGGAAATTGCCACCGTAGCCTATGCTCCATTGCAATTAAATTAAATTAAATTAAGTCACCATAGACTCAGTGTTCACCATAGATACTTCTTTTGGTTACCTACGGTATGTGAAGACGCTGGTTACAGCAACAACCAATGTGCAACAATGTTGCCATTGTTGTTTACATATTTCTGGTCGAATTAACTGTACAGTTGTGTGTCGACATACAATTTGTTGATTAACAATATTGAAAATGATTACTTATTTCCATCCAAAGTCAAACGCGACATGAAAATAATACCAAACCACATTCACCGCACTCACATTTTTGACAACAAAAATGACATCCAGTCCAAGTGGTACCAATTAAGTGATAAAACATAGTCGAGTACTTCCAATTCGGGTGATTTTTATTCAGAAGTCTACGATGAATGTGACGCAGCTAGCTGTAAACGTTTTCAAAACATTTCAGATATTAGCCTAGTATTAATCACAGTTCCAATTTCGAACGAGAGTGTCGAAAGCGCATTTTCTATCTATGGTATTTCAAAAATATGTTGCGTAACAGGTTATTTAATGATATGCTGCAAAGTGTGATGATGGTTTCAAGTCATATTGCAACGAAATGGTGGATGCTGCATAACATCTGATCCTTCTATTAAAACATTAGGTTTGTTTAACGTTAAAATGTATGCGCTAAAAAAACTCTGTATCATCAGAACAAAACGAAATTATGTTCGAAATATTGAATAATTTATAAATAACGAATATTAGTAAGCTAAATAAGGAATTTAGTTTTTTTAGGGGTTTTACCCCTTAATTTTGGTGATTTTAGAAGTTTCGACTTAAACTTTAGGGGTGAATAATTTTGTAAATAAATCCGTCGAAAACAACTGGTTTGGTGAATTTTGTTTTTTATTTAATTCCCCCAAAATGAAGGGTTACCATGGGCTCTCCGGTTTCAGGCATCATGGCAGATATTTTTATGGATCATATTGAACACCAGATATTCACAAACAAGAAGTACAACATACTATACTGGCACAGATACGTGTATGACGTCATTTGCTTGATAGATGAACCACAACATAATATTTCCACATTCCATGAAGAAATTAATAACATCCACAGTAATATAAAATTCACCATAGAGAAGGAAACAAACAACTCACTCAACTTCCTTGACATAACAATAACCAAAAAAGGCCCATTACACTCCTTCAGCATATATAGAAAACCCACACACACTGACACTATAATTCACAACAATTCTAACCATCCAAACAATCACAAACAAGCAGCACTGAGACACATGCTAAACAGGCTAAATATGATACCCCTATCCGAGAAAGACTACACCAGAGAATTTAACACAATCATCCAAATAGCAAATAATAATGGGTACTCAGAAAAACTTATTGAACAGCTCAACAACAAAATAAAAAACAACAACAAACAAACACCACCTAGGATACAAAACACCAGCACACTGAACCAAACCAAGAAACACTGGTACACCATGACATACACTAATAAATACACACACAGAATCAGCAACATATTTAAGAAACAAGGAATACAAATTGCTTTCAGGACAAATAACGCACTACACAAACATCTAAACTCCAACACTGAAAGTGACTTATACCAACAAGCAGGAATATACCAGTTAACATGCCAACAGTGTCAGGCTGTATACATAGGACAGACATCCAGAAATTTTAACATAAGATATAAAGAACACATCACAGCAATAAGCTGCACAAATCACTCCACATTTGCTGAACATTTATTAGACAATAATCACCCTCCTACCAATATAAATACAGAAATGAAAATATTACAAATCAACAACCACAAAAATCATCTACTTACATTTCAGGAAAGCTACCATATACACAAATCGATAGCAATAGGAAAAACAATAATAAACGAATTCACGAATTTAACAAACAAAACACTATACAACACACTAACAACACAAAAAGCAGTCTCAAAACAAGAAAACGAATACATTCACTAACACAATAATCACAAACAGTACCTCAGCACAAAAACAGAGAGATAATTTAATAGAAGGTACAACACAGAAACAATAACAACAAACTAAGTTGGCACTACTGTAAAAATCTGGTAGAATCAAAACAAACCGTGTGTAACACACATGTGTAAACAAACAGAAAAGATTAACATTAAGAACAAGTGCAACAGAAAAAACAAACTAGTGTAACAATAGTTTAAAGAAAACTGTAATGAACAGTTATGTGAAAGCGTGTGAAGTGCTGTTCCAGACCGACATGTAAAGGAATACCACTATATCTGTGAGTACAGTGTGTACATATGTATATACATATTTATTAAGAGTTATATTCAGGCCCGCCGTAAGCGGGCGTGCAACGCGTGCGCCGCACGCGGGCGGCACATCGAGGGGGGGCGGCAAAACGAGCAACTGCGGGAAGATGGCCTACTACCATATCAATATTTAGGGGTGAAACTTGTTTTGTGTTGGCAACCCTGCCGTCTACTGGGCGGGATCATTGTTTGGTCAGAGCACAAAGTGAACATCTACCTCGTCATTGACCTCGAGTTGTCAATAAACGGTAAGGTAATACATTTACTGTTCTTCGGTGGTACTAGCATTAATTTTTTTTTTTTTTTTTTTTTTTTTTTTTTTTTTTTTTTTTTGCCGTCATCAGTCTTTTGACTGGTCTCATGCAGTCCTCCATCTCTTCCTATTCTGTGCTAACCTTTTCATCTCTACATACCCCTTACAACCCACATCTTCAATTATCTGCTTCATATATTCTAATCTCGGTCTTCTTCTACAATTCTTACCTTCGACTGTTCCTTCCACTAACAAATTAACTAATCCAGAATGTCTCAAAATATGACCTACCAGCCTGTCTCTTCTTTCTGTAAGCTTCTTCCACAAACTTCTTTCTTCACCTATCATTTCCAAAACTCATTCATTTCTTACTTTGTCTGTCCACTTATTTTTCAGCATTCTTCTGTAGCGCCACATTTCAAATGCTTCAATTTTCATTCTTTCCGGTAATCCTAAAGTCCATGTTTCGCTACCATAGAGTTTTAAAAAGTTGTTTCTAATCCTTAGATCAATATTTGAAACTGAAAGGTTTCTCTTTTTCATGAAGGCTCTTTTTGTTAGTGCTATTCTGCTTTTAACATCATTCTTGCTTCGGCCATCGGTTGTAATTTTACTTCCCAAGTAACAAAATTCACTTACTTCTCCTATTGCATCCGATCCTATTTTTATATTTAATCTACTAGTATTGGTATCATTTCTGCTACCCTTCATAACTTTTGTCTTATTTTAATTTATATTCAGTCCAAATTCTTCCTTCAGTATAGTGTTCATGCCATTCAGTAACTTTTCAATATCGTCAGCCCGTTCTGCTAACAAGACAATACTGATTTTTTCTCCCTGAACATTTATGCCGCATGGAAATTTTTCTTTGACCTTCTTTATTGCTTCTTCTATATACAAGTTGAATATTAACTGGGATTCTTAATATGAACGGTAATAAAACGATAATTTGTATCGAAACAATTTCTTTGGTTTTTACCTGCTGCAGCTGCCATACCGTGGCGCCATTTCTGGTTGACATTAAGAAGTACATTCCTCAAGCTTTAAAACGTATTTAGTTGATTTGCAGTGCTGGAAGACATAACAACATTGCCATGATTTAAGAAAGGAGCCTCGTATTTCTTGTAATAGACTTTGGCCATTCTCAGCGAGTTCGCACCTCCCGCAGCCTGGCTTATAAAAATGTTGCTACAAAAAGTACATCTGGCGGAAATAAATTTTAATTTTAAGTAATGGGCGGCTGCTGGGCCTCGCGCGGCCTGACTAATTCTCACTAAACAAAATTAGCCGAGAAGTCTGCGTCGGACCCTTGTGGGAGGCGCTATACATTACGACGCGCGGAGCAGGGCAGCCAACCGTACAACTCTACTGACACTCGGAAGAAAACCAGGTGCGCCGGAAAAAAAGTCTTTTAACGTAATGCACATACCGTGATGACGCATTAAGTTCAGCTTCGTTTATGCGTCTCCAAGTTTCACTACGAGAAACTGCCATGGATGTATAATATTACTGCTTGGTCCACGTAAACGCTAACTCGCTTTCTTTTGATACGAATCAAAAATACATATGCGCCATTGCCATGGATGTATAATTTTACAGCTTAGTCCAGAATGTATCTTCACGTGAACACCGACCGCAGTTGGTGAGCAGAAACATCGCCTCATAACAATCAACTTCGCCATAAGACGTTGGCAACAATTAACATTTTATCATCTATCTTTGCACAACTAACCGATACGAATATATATATTATATTTAATTAAATTGCGATGGAGCGCACGCTCCGGTGACAAAAGCCCTAAACACCCATCTTCCCCCTTTCCTGCACCCACCTACATTTTCCCTCCACAAATTTCAATTTTAAATACTTTAAACGTTATTGGTAAATTATACATCATTTCTCTTGGTAACTTATTCCAATCCAAACATGTCACTACAATATGCCTGCCAAACTGAATGTTTCGTATCATTACCTGTGTCGCTTCTTGTTATTTACGATTTATAAGTATGCTAAATGCAGTTTTCTCTGCAATAGAAAAAATCGTAAGATACATCTGCAATGAATAGAAATAGGTTATAACACATATTTATTGCGTGATAAGTTGTAACAATCTACCCACATTTCAAGCAACTTTATTCATATTTCATACGTTTAATGGCTTCACATACAACGTTTTATGAAATAATATGTCTTCAGGAATGTATGTAGCAAATTTCATACCGATAGCACGTTTCCTTTTTGGCTCTAGGGTTGCCAACCGTCCGGTTTTCGGCCGGACTGTCTGGTTGTAACGCGATTTGTCCGGGTCCGGTTCACTACATGCGTCCGGATACAAAAAGTCCGGTTATTAATAAATTTTGAAAAACTGTGGAAATAAAGAAACTGGTTACGCTCCTTATTCCCCTCCTGCCGAACGCAATTCAACAATTGACAACAGTTGGTCGCATATCTGATTTGCATGAAGCGATACGTTTATTGTCTCAGTAACCTAACCGGCATGTTACATATACACAATTAGTGATTTGACGAAGACAGTCCAGAAACGTTATTGTTGTTTCAGAGAGGAGTGTCTCTCAAATGACGAATTTAAAACTAGGCTTCGTAAAGAAAACGTTTCCGCCGCATATTGTCAAGTGTGTAAAATTGATTTTAGTGTATAATTGACGGCATAAAAGCAATGAAACGTCATCCGAGTGCAGACGGACATGTGAGTAAAACAAAATCTACATCTAAAACAGCAGTTTTAATTTTTTAAAAAATGCTGTGCTGAAGAAGACACTGTTTCTTCTGCATAGGTTTTGTTGACATAATGATAGAATAATAGTTATTTTATTTCATTATTAAAGCCCATTCACACTAGAGGTCAGGTCAGCTCAGCTCAGCTCAGCTCAGCTCAGCTCAGCTCACAATCCAGGGTAGCGTTCACACTAGCGGTCAGCTCAGCTCAGGTCAGGACAGATCAAGTCGTAGACGAGGCCATTTCATTTCAGTTGCTCATAATGAACAATGCCGTTTTCTACCCCAACGTCAATTAAATCGCAATGATTTTGGATCAAGAACCTAAAAATATGTCAAGATCAAGAAGAGGATGGTTCTGAGTGTATCCAGAGTTTCAAGCGCAAACAGATAAAGAGAAAGAAGAATGCTAACTACCGGTTATGCCGTGAGAGACGAGTTGTGCGAAATACTTTTGATATTTTAGGGCTCAAAGATTACGAATTTATTTTAGAAAAATTAATTCTGCTCCAGGATTAATTGATGACATCATTTTAGCAACATGTATTTTGAACAATTATTTACGGAAGGATAAAATTTCATGCCATGTAGAAAGTGAATTTCAGGATGAGACAGAAACCCTACTTTACAAATATTGTTTGTTTTTGTGCTAACGCTGGTACAGAAGCATTTGATTCAAAAAATATATTCACAATATTATTTTTTAAATTCGGAAACAGGATCTGTATCTTGACAGTACTAAAATGTGTAATAATATTTGAATTTGTATTAAAGTTTGCCGGCTTTATAATAAACAGAAATAACATACCGTTAAAACATTTATTTTTTTATTTATTACTATTTATTTATTGCTCACGAGCATAGTTTTCAGACGTTCGCCGCCCATTTGATCTGACCTGACCTGACCGTTGCACGTTCACACTAGCGGTCAGCTCAGCTCAGCTCAGGTCTTGATCGCCGGCGGTGTGAATGGGCCTTAAATTTGATTGTTATTTCAAACAATAATTTTTCTTATTGTTTTAGTTCGCAATTGTTATATCAACAATTAATTGTAAAAATAAAAAACTAATTGCTCTATAAATTTTACTTTTTCTAACATACACAATCCCCTCCCCTCCCCCCTGACCAGTGGGCTTTTGTACGGCGTGGAAATCTGAAAAGATCGCCATCCTATTTGATACCCTGGCGTAGCGTCCGATCCATGGTCCGATCACGCTTCGTTCAATAGAAACAGCCACGATCTGCATCGCAGTCTTAAAATCGCTAAATCGAAGATGAAGTATGTAACTGAAAAATTGAAGAGTGGACAATGTATGTCTACTTGTTATTTTCTACGTGCTGTCGTATCTTTTTATAAGACTGTATGTGTTTACTTTCGGAAAATTCGAACACTTAAAGATCAGGCACAATTCTATGTTACCGAAATAGTAAAAATGAGCAGTTTGCACGACATTTCTGTGGCGATGTTCCGGCATTTTATAAAAACTGGCACAATCTTTCTCTGAACACATGACTGATCTTTTCGTTATTAACAATTAATTATTAGAGTTATATCAGTTATGTCACTAAACTAAGTTCAATGTTGTGCGTTAATAGGTACAAACCCTTATAAGACGTCGCATATATTTGAAACCTCCATATAAATCATAATGCACTAAGTGTGCATTCATGGGGTGTAAGGGTATTGGAGAGACTATACTAGTCTTTTCCAACCAAATGTCAACCTCTCCTTCACGTGGTGCACCCTATTTGCACGGACGAGGCTCTGGCGACTGAAAGATTCCCCGTATAAGGAGTCACCCACGGCTTGCCAACGGCCTCTGAAAGGAGGGCGGAAGAGCGGGGAGCGGTTCGGGGCACCCTCTTGCCCTTGGGGTTGGAAATGGCCCCTAAAGGCGGATGAATCAGAAATGATCAACGGCATGGGGATGCAGAAGGCAAAGGAAAACCACTGCATTAAAGACCCAAAGGGTATCCCGAGGACATGTAATCCTCTCAAATTACATATATCATGATGGCTTCTTCCTGGGTAAAATATTCCGGAGGTAAAATAGTCCCCCAATCGGATCTCCGGGTGGGGACTGCTCAGGGAGGAGTCATCAGAATGGATAGAAACATTCTACGAGTCGGAGCGTGGAATGTTAGAAGTCTAAATAGGGCAGGTAGGTTAGAAAACTTAAAAAGGGAGATGGAACAACTTAAGTTAGATGTTGTTGGGATTTGTGAGATTAAATGGAAGGACGCACAGGATTTCTGGTCTGGGGAACACAGGATAATTAACACACAAGCTGTCAATGGAGTCACTGGTGTAGGATTTGTAATGAACAAGAAAGTAAGGAAACGGGTGAGTTATTATGAACAATTTAGTGACAGGATTATTTTGATGAGGTTAGAAACTAAGCCCGTCCCAACCACATTAGTACAAGTATATATGCCAACGTCACAGGAAGATGACGAAGCAATAGAAAAAATATACGCTGAAATTGAAGAATTAATCCAATATGTGAAAGGGGAGGAAAATCTAATAATCATGGGTGATTGGAATGCAATAGTGGGAGAAGGAAAAGAGGGGAATACTGTAGGAAGTTTTGGTCTAGGAGAAAGAAATGAGCGAGGAATCAGGTTGCTAGAATTTTGTGAAAGATATAAGCTAGTAGTGGCGAACACACTGTTTAAGAACCATGCAAGAAGAATATACACCTGGAAACGTCCTGGGGATACA
>JARYHS010009186.1:14373847-14620289 GCA_031002005.1 Vandiemenella viatica | reverse complement strand
CCAAAATGGAGCTACGTGGTTTACGCACGCTCCCCTGCGTCTAATGCAGTATATAATCATACAAACTGTCAACAAATTACCTTACAGTAATGCTCTGCACGGAAGATTTTTTTTTTTTTTAATGGCATTCGGCTACTGGGCCATACAGCCAGCTCAATGTGATTTGTTGCTATCAAGTATTGACACAAGGACACTACAACACGGACAAGACATTCACAGACACAACACTAAACACCCATACCCTCGGCCGGACTCGAACCGGCGACCTTCGGTACGCGGAGATAGCACTCTAACCCCTATGCTACCGAGGCCGGCCGTGCACGGAAGATGGCATTCCGGTCATCGTACAACCATGCCAACGTAGTCATCAGGGCATGTATCAAACGCTGGGAAGTGTTTGCTGGGTAGTCCCACATCCACAACCGCTGTACACACATTCACAGACGGTGTAGTATGGCACAGAGAAGACGCCTACCAGACTCTCTGCTGTGGAGGGCCATATGAAGACTGGAAGCAGGAAAATACCAAACTGATGTGGTCCGATGGCTTAATGTGAAACGTTCTGTTTTGTTACTCTGATGTGGCGACAGGTTACAGATACCAAAACTGTATCTCGAAAACCACGGCAAGGAGAGCAGTGGTGTAGCTAGGTCAACAAGGGCCCCGGTGCAAAAAATTTATTTTGGGCCCTCAGGCCAGACGGGCGGCCTTTTTTTGCTTTCGTGTGCTGGTATAGGCCCCGTGAGCTGAGGATAGGGGCCCTTGAGTTGTCCTTAGGGGCCCCGTAAAAAAAAAAGGTCGCCAGTTTTTGCCGAGAGGGATCGCGGGCCCTCTAAATGCGATTGGCGATTGGGGGCCCCCAAAGATGCGCTTTGGGGCCCCTTGAGGTATGCTTGGGGCCCCCTGATCCTTGGGCCCCGGTGCACTGCACCGCCTAGCCCCATAGTAGCTACGCCCCTGAAGGAGAGTGATTCTCGACGGATTCGCATCTGGAGGGAACGTGGAACATAATTTCAGGACCCAAACATTCTGGAAAGAGACCGAAATCGAGGATGATGCCTAATGGCGTGGGCAGGGATTGTGTTGACCGCTCGAACACCTCTTCATGAAATTGTACGGGTGAATCGGCAAGGCTTAACTGCTGTCAGGTATCGTGACGAGATCTTGGGACCTCATGTGCGGTTGTTGCGAGGTGCTGTAATGCTCGATCTCATAGAGCTCGGGTGGTTAATGTTTTCTTGGAAACGGAAGATATTGCAGGCATGGTGTGGCCTGATCTCTCTCCCGATTTGAACCCCATAGAGCATGTCTGTGGTGCTCTAGGGGGACGAATTGCGTCACGTCAGCACCCACCAACCACTCTCTAAGGCTTACAAGCAGCTCAGCAGGAAGAATGGGCGTTATTGCCTCAACGTGAGATTAATGTCATCATTCACAGCATGCCCCGCCGTTGTCTGGCCTGTATTGCTGCCAGAGGTGGTCACACCCCACACTGAGCACATTAACAAGCTGTCGGAATGTGTGTGCAAATCCGTCATGTTGCAAAAAATGAAGAACATTTTTGTCTACCTTTACGGATTTTGCAGTTGTTTACGTTCTGTATTCTTTACATTGTTTCTAATTTACTGTCACATGTTTGTATTGTTTTGTGGCAAAATAAAAGCAACCTTGCAAAATTTTCGTTTTTTCGCTTTAATTTTGCACACTAGTGTATATTGTATATTTAAAAACAATTTATACTGAAGAAGCAAATATTTCTCCATCCAACGTTAGCGCTGTCCTGGCGTCCCACGTTGCTTGCCCTATCCCAGGCCCTTATCTGGACCCTACGGCCAGCTAACCATTAATTCGATCTCATAATTGAAAGTGTCGGCCTGCTTTATGAGGGCAATCAATTACGAACTCTGTCCTCGCTCACTCGTCGCACACACTTTTCGGCCTGTTGCTAGAACTTTCCGCGTACCCGACTGTACCTCATCAAGTAGCCGTGAAGTGTTGTGGGGCGGTGTAATTGAGGCTGGGTGCGAAAGCGGTGTTTCTTTTTAACGCCTCCCACTATAAACACGTCCAATATAATTTTCCATGGAAGAAATATACTTGGTGGTGCCGTAAAGCTCTGGCCCACTGCCGTTCTTCTTTCTGGTTATTATGGCCTGTACGAACTACAGCAGGCTGTAAAATTCAAATTTTCAGCGAGATACACAGCGCAAGGGCCACTGTACGAAACAGCTCTAAACGCAGTCTGTAAAAATCATGAGCAGAGCCGCGATCCAAGGCAATTACAAAATTATCTCTATTTAGTACCATTATTATCCTTTAGTTCTTAGGTCCCACACCTGATTCCAACAATTAACAATGCTTTGTTACGTCTTCCACTCAAACCATCTGTTCCTATCCTAGTTCTTAAAATACTTACAAGGGACACCTTTACCTCGAACGATCGGACCCGCACCAAAACATGCTTACAATAACAAGCTATCATAAACATTTCCATGCACAAGGATTACTGATTTTGTAAGACTACAATGTGCCAAACCACAAGTGAAAATGCATGTTCCTTATTTCATCATGAAACATCACTCTGTGATTTACAATCAATTTGCTCCACCTACGAATAAGCCTATGTTGCAATATGCTTGGCGAAACCCAGGTTATGACATTAACATACCAATATCATCATTTGAAAAATGTAATTAGTGTGGCTTTTGATATCGGACTGCGTGAATGCGAAAGTGATTTGGAATGTGATAATGTGGCTTTAGTGAGGTTTGCACATCGTTCTCTTCCACTTTGTTTTAACCACTTCATCGAAATCGCGCATCTGCACTTTGAGCACTAATAGGTATAAGAACAAGGGGAGTATTACTGCTGTATACGCGTGTTTTGCGTTATATTAAGTACTTTAAGCAGAGAGTTTTTGGCACTGTTGATTGAGAATGTAATGATACACTGACGTCATTGAATTAGGTATAATTTCCTTCATATGGTAATAATATTTTGTTACTTTGTTTATCTCTATTAAAATGTTATTTGAGGTATAATGCAAACGTTTTGCATAGAAATTACACACACCACTGTTTTGTTTATTATCACTTCTTATTCTAAGCATTTTTTCGTGCGGTTCCGAGCGTTCGAGGTCAAAGGTGTCTCTTGTTAGTACGTAATTTGCTCTTCCAAAATTTGTGCACATATAATAGTAATCTTATTTATTTAAATTGCAATGGAGCCCACGCTCCGGTTGCAATTTCCCTAAACATCATTGTAACGTAAAGAAAGCGTAATCCGTCACTCATTGATTACAAGAAAAAAATTGTTGATTGTGTCAGAAAATTTCTTAGTTTAATATACCTAATAAATTAATGACTGTTTCATCAGACATGTAGATAACATTATAAAACTGATACAGTACGTTTCTTCAGGTTAGCCTTTGAGATGTCTTACGCTAGTGTTGCAAAGTCCTAAGGTACCACTTCCTAATATTCCACACTATTCTTATCCTCAACTACAGTATGTTCCACTCAGTATGGTTTATAATTTTATATTTATCCTTCTACTTGATACTCGAGAGCAATGTTAGATGTACAAAACATAGAAATGTTTTCAACTTCACTTTAAACATCATTTACACCAACCAATTTTCCAAATCATTAGTTGTCAGATTATTAAATTGCTATTTTCATTCGATACGAACTATTTACTGACCGATAACGGGGACTAACAAGAGCCCTGGAAGATTAAAGATATTCTAAAAATGAATAAGAATCACCAAAAGGGTGGAGTGGTATTCTGCTAATACTAAATATTCCAAGCCCGTGCATTAAATAAGCTGCTTATTGATTCTGATTATCGTAAGATTAATAATCCAAGCCGATCTCGGTTTTTCAAGAAAACCCCTACGACAAACAGCAGTCATTTGAGGTTAGACAAATTAAATTAGTTATTGTTATTATTGTTACCATTTGTGCATAAGGGATATACGGGGTATGGCACGTGGGGCCCAGGGACTATTTTGAGGAACCATTCCAGCATTCACCTGGAAGGATCTGGCAAAATAATGGAAACCACAAATCAGGATGGGCAAAGTAATTTATCAAGAACTTTTAGTGTTCTGAATAGAGTCTGATTCGTGAAGTCATTTATTACATTTTACCCTTCATATATTTCTTTCTGTATGTAGAAATTTTATTCTACTACCAGCATTTTTTGCTGTGGTTATTAATCTTCAGTATTTGCATGTCTTTCCTTATTTCAGTGTGTTCATGTTTAATCTCTAACAGATATTCTGCGAAAGTAGAGTGATTAGAGCACCTTAGTGCCCTCAAGTGTTCTTTGAAATCCGATACAAAGAACACTTGAGGGCACTAAGGTGCTCTAATAACAGATTAGAATTATAAACATGCTATAACAACGTCAAAGTATGTACATAAACTGTTCTAGTGCACCGAGGATGATTGAATAAATAATCGAAACGCGTCTGCCAAAAACCTAAATTTTTTATTTAGCTGCACTAGGCCAATGAATTTTCAGTCTATTCGGTGGCCTTAAAATCTAGTTGTGTTATATATTTTAACGAACTGGGTCAGCTTCTCTTGGCAGCTCAAAGGCGTCCCGAAAACTGGTATCTGCGCGTAGTGGAATAATATTAATGTACTGAATGCTTCAATTTCAATTGCTAAATGGTTGGTAAAAAATAAATGGAAGAAATTTTTATATGATATTTTTAACTCACATCTTGATTGCGCCCTCTACATAGCACTTTACATTATCAATAACATATACTAGCATTCCGGAGGACGTCGGTTCGAATCCCCGTCAAGGCATCCAGATTTGTGTTTTGTTTCCCCAAATCACTTCACTCCAAAAGGCCATGGCCGAATTTCTTCCCGCTCCTTGTCCCCAGTCCCATCCCACCTCTAATGACCTCGACGTCGACGAGGCGTAAAGCCATAAGTTATCATCATACACTAGCAATTTTTAATGTGAGTTTTAACCGAGCGTAGTCCAGGGTTGCACTGTGGTTGTATGACATTTCTGTAAGAAAAACATTATCGATATGTGTATTTATTAGTCTTTTTATCGAATAAAGAGAATAGTCTTCTGACACCTTAACATATAACTAGAGGTGGCCGCGTAGTTCAGGCGCTAGAGTGTAGACTGCTGCCAGGACGAAGCCGAGGATTTTTCCTCGAAGCTGAACTTCCGTAACGGCTCTCCAGGCCCACCCAGCCTACTGTCCAATGAGTATCGTGGAGGAAACTCCGCGGGAAAGTAAACAACGGCCGGAGCGTGGCGCTGACCCTGTTACATCCATTCTAGTGCCGAAGTTTGTAATGGGAGTGCGAAACTCTATCTCCGCAAATCCAACGGGAAACGGCAGGATCTGTAGGAACCCCGTGACCTTTACCTTTTTTTTACATATAAGCTGTACACAAACACTTTGCAAAACATTATAACTTGGTCACTCGATGAGTTTATAGAGTTAATAGTGCAGGGTATCCCTCCGCATGCTCCATATTTATTCATCGAGGAAAACACCAAAGTCAAGAATCACGTGATTAAGAAGCTTTCGTTCAAGACAGTTGGTGAAACGACTGCGTGGTCGCCAAGTTAACCCCTCACTTGTATGTGGTCACTATTGTTACAGAACCCAGAAACTGTATAGTTCAGCTGTTTCACTACTTCCCATTATTAAAGTGCACGCATAAGTTTACTGTACACAACGTATTCGAATACAAGAACTGGTACAAAATCCAGTTCATACAACAAACAATGATCTCGCTTGGTGTCACTGCAGTTTAGCTCCTAATCCCCCTTCATTTAACTGCTACAAGCAGTAAGTCGCCTAATGCAATCTACTAATCAACTTTGAGTCCAAATCACTGGTGACTTTTTACGACAGGTCTTTGGACAGTTTGGCCCTTAGTACCGTCTCTCGACACGCGCATATAGTATGGTGGTTACTTTAATTTATGCTTTGATTAGCCGTCAATTCTAGTGCAAGGTCAGGTTGCTACTCTTAATCAGTTATAAATGCACCAATTGGCAACAGGAAGCTGATGCCATCCTAGGGTACGATTATTTTGGCCATAGCGACAAGAAGATACATTTCTTCACTTTATTTTTTAATAGTGGAATATTTTCATACACCTATTTATGTTTCCAGTGATCTCGAGCAACATTAAAAAACTGTAAAAAAAATTATTGTCCTTAAAGACATGAAAATCAGCAGCAAAAGCCGTTATATCGCAGATAAAATTTAAGTTTTCTTGCTGCTGCCTGTTGTAATATTAATAAACGAAATGCAATACCATTCTTCAAACTACAGAAATCATTTACTTTTTAAGCCAGTAGTAACGGTGTTTATTATATTTAGGCAAAAATTGTACTGCAGAATTATTGAACGTACTCCCTTTCAGTTTTTAAAACATCTAAGAGTCACCGCATGCCTTCACATAAACTAAAAATTTGAACAAGTCACTCGTCTTGATAGAAGCTGTATGTTAAACTGGTCCCAAACAAAGTGTCACAATTTTTTGGAAATATTGAAAGAACATAGTACATCTCAACAATTAGCTGATAATTCAAATTTACTGTTTGCTGATTTTCCAGTTATAAAGTTTCAAAGCTGTCAGATCCCACAGTTTCTATAGATTCGAGATTGAAAATATCTAGTGGACAATGCACTTTTTATCTATTCTATTAAAGAAAGAAAAAAAATTCTAACAATAAAAAAATTTTTTAATCGCTACATTTATTCAAACTGTTTTTGACCAATTAATTTCGATCCGTAATGACACTGACACAATTGTAAAACCTCATTATGCCCTTTATCCCCGCATAAAAATCCAGCAGTTTTCCGAAATAGAATTGTGACTTATTGCCGTGATGTGTTGTCACCAATGAACTTATTGTTAGTTCAACATCCTAAAGCTTGCTGACAGCTCGTCACAGGAACCTGTAGTAAAATAAGAAACTGTAACTGGCTTTAAATACGATCCAAGTAAATGTGATGTCTTGAATGTCTTACTTCCATTAAGCTATCGCAGATCGCTTACCGAGCGTGGCAGATGTACGGTTAACGTTCTAGCCTCACTCGGGAGGACGCGGGTTCGAATCCCCGTCAGGGCATCCAGATTTGGGTTTTCCATGGTTTCCCAAATCACTCCAGGCAAATTCCGGGATGCTTCCTTCAGAAGGCCATGGCCGAATTCCTTCCCATTCCTTGCCCCCCATCCTTTCCCGTCTCTAAAAGACCTCGTTGTTAAGAGACGTTAAGCAGTTAAAAAAAAAAAGTTATATGCGTCTAGATGGTGATGTTTGTATCGTAATGTTTACAGATTGTGTTAATTCCATTAAATGATTTATTCCCTCATTCACTTTGACCTGTCCGAGTGCAATAACGATTTCCGTCGAAAGTGTTCTGACATTGGCTGAAGGAGTCAAGAATACTCAGTCCTCAAACTTTTTCAACCAGTTAGAATCTTACTTTGTGGCTTACACAATATTCCCAATTAAATTTTTTTATTAATATGCCATGCACTATACTGCCTTTAATATAATTACAACAGCCATTTAGTTCATTCAGGATCCTTGTATTAATCAAAACACTATACATTTATAGAATAACCAGCTGCACTTTGTTCGTGATTGTAATGTATTTTAAAAGTTTTTATGATTTTACACGGAACCTTAAATATTCCCAGGATAAAAAATATATTATTCCCTCCCAAAACAGCAACCCGCCAGAGAAACTACCGTCAAAATTGATTCACACACGAAATATGTCGAATATAAAGTATTTATATTATTTTTAACGCCTGAAAGAGCTGAAAATGTGACGTATTCTAGGAAATTTTAGTACATTCAAGAACATTCTAGTACATTCCAGAAGATTCCAAAGTTTTTTTTAGAACTCTATAACCAATTTCCTACCATTTTATAGATATTTGTAAAAAACTGAATAGTTTCAGATATAAGGTTTGTTTAAGTAGGTTGATGGGGAAAAGTGGGGATGTTGGAATTTAAGAAGGGTGAGGGTAAAGGAGGAGAGGGATTGGGTTTTTAAAAAACCAAACATAGGAAATATTTTTCTGTTTGTTTAAAGTATACGCGTGCAACATTCCGTAGATATTGAATAAAAACTGTGGGTATGTATAACGAACATTGACAGAAATTAAGGGGTGGCAAGGGGGAGTTAAATTGGGTTTTCCTAAATCAAATATTGATAGTATTTTTCTGCTTTTTTTAAAGTATACAAATGCCAAGAGCCTTGAAAACTGGATAGACATTGTAGCTTTGTATAAAGAACATTGATAAAAGTTAAAGGGGGAGGGAACGGAGAGTGGGGTAGGGTTTTAAAAAAACAAAAGTATATAGTATGTTTCTGTCTGTTTTGAAGTATTTATGTCAAAGTTCCATCGATATCGGTTAAAAAGAGTGGGTACGAACAAAGAACATTGACAAAAATTAACGGGTTAGAAAGAGGGAGAGGGGTTTGGGTTTTACAAACCAAACGTGGCCAGTACTTTTCTGTTTGCTTTGAAGTATACATATGCAAAGTTCCTTGAAAATCGGATAAAACTGTAGATTTGTATGTTTTGGCAAAAATTAAGGGGATTGGAAAGGGAGAGGGGTTGGATTTCTGAAAATGAAATGTAAACAGTATTATTCTGTATGCTTGATGGGTAGTGGGAGACAGGGTGGGTTTTTGCAAATAAAATGTTGACAGTATTTTTCTGTTTTGTTTTAAAGTATATGCGTGCAAAGTTCCATCGAAATCATAAAATATGTGGGTTTGCACAAAAACCTTCTTCATGCCACCCACCACATTCTTCCAAAATTTCAGGTCAATCGATCGACTACTTTTCGAGTTTTGCGAGCACAAAGAAACGGAGGCTGAATTGTTATGTATAAAGATTACACATTTTTGCCACCCTCACCCACCCTCTTTCTCCCATCGCTACCAAACTTCCTTGCTAAAGGTAGGAGACCGAGGGCTATCTACCACCACAACCGCTAGTGGGTGGCAGTGAGTGCAGTGCTGCCAATTCTACGGATTTATCCGTAGATCTACGGATTTTTATAAAAAAAATTAGGATTTTCGGATTTTTTAAAAATATCTACCGATTTTTGCTATTTTATACTATTTGTTTATTTTTCCTTATATTAGTGTTTTGTTAAATTTTGAGCGTATAGTGTTTATGCGTTACAGAGTTGTCAATAATTGCGAATCGTTTTATTACAACCGCTCGTGTCTACCAACGATTGATATAAAGATCATAATTTTGTTTGATTATAGATTTTATAGATCTTAAGAGACCGTAATACAGAACTATCCACGCACACTTATGCACGGTGACACGTTCGTTAGCACGGCTTACAAAGCAGTACCTTCCGAGAACGAATAACCAGTATCCGACGGGAATCAAAGGGGTCGCAGTTTTTAACATTTCCAGTTACAGAAGATATGCTAAATTTAAATGTCAACAAATAAAATGTAAGGTCCCTAAAAATAGAGAGAGAGAGTAGGCACAGAAGCAGCAGTGATGAAAGTTACGATGTATAAAACATGTTCAGAGATATTTCTTACTTCCAATCTCAATTTTGACTCTCTCTTCAATAATCATTGTTTTAGTCTTTCAGTTAGCGACTCTCCGGATTTTTGTACCCAATCTACGGAAATTTTAGCGGCCATCTACGGATATTCAAAGCCAAGCGGCTAGCAGCACTGAGTGAGTGGTCACGGAGAAAAATGTGTCTTTACGTACACACACTTGTATATATATATTTATTTATTTATTTATTTTTTCATCATTCTGCCCAACTCAGGAGCGCGAGTGAACTTATCTAGCAGACGTGTTTTTCCTCTGTTCCCAGAATCTCTTCATCCTTTCGCTGTGCTCTTTCCTTCGTTCTTCTGTCCAAGTGTTCCTTCTTCTAATATACTGGCTGTTGGCAAACTGGTGGTTATTGACCATGCTACTAAATCGGTGTCTGTCCTCTATGATATCGTCTGTTATTCCAATTTCCTGGAGATCTTTTTCGATTTCAGTTAGCCAGTTGTTTTTTTTATTTTCATTGAAATGGCCAGGCTTAGAATTTTTTTTGTTAGTCTGTTGTTACTCATTCTGATATTATGGCAGTAGAATTTAATTCTTCTTTTCCTGAATGTGTCTGAAATTTTTTCCGAATGTTGATATAGTTCTTGTGATTTCCTTTTCATTCAAATTCCACCGGTACAAACTGGGCCAAAGATTTTCCTTAAAATTTTCCTTTCTTGCTTTTCAATAACTTTAATCAATGATCTGCCCCCAATGATCAAAGTTTCCGATGCGTATAATGCCTCCGGTTTGATTACAGTGTTATAGTGTCTTAACTTGGAATTTCGGGATACTGACTTTTTGTTGTATCTGTTCCAGGTGATTCTGTAGGCTTTTTGTAATTTAGTTATTCCCTCCATGTTTGCTTCACGATTTAGTCCTGTAGGTTGAATAATTTCTTCTAGATATCTGAATTTAGTTATTCTTTAGACGCATCACAGTATATATATCAAAAGTAACTTGATTAGTGATATTGAATTCTTAATAGTATTTATAAATATAAATAAACTTCCAGAAATCGAAATCAGTATCCACGTTATATTCAGCCAAGCCTTATCACACTCGCGAATTCAGCCCATCCGCAGCAAGATAAGTAAACATTAAGCTGATATCGGGAGCTAACACTAATAGTACGGAGTAAAATGTTATTACACACTTTCGGGCATAGGCGGTCTTCAATTTCTATTTTACCTATCCGTTATTTCTAAAATAAATTAAATAAATCATCTCAGAAACAAAATAGGGAAATACTATTTCATTGTAAAACTGTTATTAAATACTAGCATCAAAACCCGTCAAAAATGACGGATTTAACGGAGTGTTCTGACAGTTCATTTCTCTGCGATTGCCTAAATAAATAGAATTGTTCTTATGTAATCCTGATAACCTTCTTTTGTAATTTGTACAAATTTCGGTTGTAGTTTACACAGATGGAAGTACTACTTCCATCTGTAAAAAAATACCGTAACTTCTTAACTCGGAGCTTATGAAAGCAGCATAAATTATTTATAAAACTAAATTCAACGTGATTTAGTCGGTATTGTTTTTAACTGCTTAACGTCTCTTTCAGCGAGGTCTTTAGAGACGGGAAAGGATGGGGGGGCAAGGAATGGGAAGGAATTCGGCCATGGCCTTTTGAAGGAAGCATCCCATGTAACCACAACTTCAACTAATACTGCTGTTCAAAATTCATAGATGCTATTACCCGCGTACGAATATATTCATTGTATTGCGATCTAAATTAGACCTACTGGAAATATTTACATGTGTCTAATATTGTGACATCATTAATCAAAGTAACTAATAATTAATTCATTAATTTAAACGCAGTGCATACCTTGATTTCAGTGTTTCGCAAACCATTTCTTCCAGTATATTATAACAGTGACTTTAAATATGTACATTAGATATAAATATCTTGTACGCCCGTCAAACATAACGTACAAACGTAGTATATTAGAAACTCGTTTCTTCGCTGAATAAGTACAGTTTTCATCAAATAACGTTCATTATCTTTAAAATGATGTAATGTAGATATTTGTTAGCTTACTGTAACAACGGTATCACTGTCCAGAGTGTATAAGAAAAATCTACAACGAACGAACTTTAATTAAGAAAAAGTAACTAATAATTAATATGTCTGAGTGGAGACTTTCCGGGAGTACTGATGCAATACAATCCTATCGGGTGTCCAGCCGGATTGTGTTGTATAAACGCGACGTTTCGGCAGCTAGCTCTGCTGTCTTCATCAGGAATCTTGTAGTGTGAGTGTAGACTTTCCCGGCGTAGTGATGAAATATAATCTTCACGGGTGTTCAGCCGGATGGTGTCGAAACGTCGTGTTACTTTGACACCATACGGCTGAACACCCGTGAAGATTATATTTCAGGAATCTTGTAGTTGTCGCAAGCTGACTGTAACCACCTCGAGTGTTATACAACACCATCCGGCTGGACACCCGAGAGGATTACATTAAATTAATATGACGATTTCAACGGAATACATACTTTTCTTTCAGTGTTCTGACAATTAATTTATTCGCGGATGCATAGCTAAATAGAACTGTTATTAAATAACACGCCCAACCTCGAACATCTCGATTCGTTGTTTGCTGTGCATCTGAGGCGAAAAACGTGATCTCATAGTCCAACGTCATATTTTGACGTCATAGTGTGACAATTATGACCAAAACTTTCATTTTATGTATATATTTAAACATAATGAAACTAAACGAAAGTTGAACAGGCCAGAAATTCTTGATGCTTGTCAGAGGACATATGTAGCCGAGAGGTATCACAGAAGTGCAAAGGAATTATTTACAAAACTCACTTGATTTACGCTTTTGGAGGACAGATTGATAGTGGAAAGACAGTTTAGTTATTTAGGAAATCAAAGGAAGTTTCAGGTTAGTACCACTGGAGCAGCTACACTGGACAAGTTACGATATGAACATGTGGGGAAAGCAGTATGTGTGTAGTACGGAATAAAAACATGGATACTACAGTGGAATCGAGGCAAATGGAAGATAAGTGAAGAAAGACGGCTAAAGAAAACGAGTCACTTGACAGAAAGGGGAGAGGCCTAGCGGACAATGGAGTACGAAACAATTTACGAAAGCGAATTGGACAATAGTATGTGTTTATTTATTTCATATTGATTTACATCAGTGTTTTTCACCCTGTGGGTCGGCAAGATTTGCTAGAAGGTAAAAGTAAAAAGCTATGGTTTTAGATTTTACACAGCAAAAGATTGGTCTACCTCAAGGTAGTGTACTGGCCCCAATCCTTTTCAACATTTATACAAACGATCAACCATTACATCCAGCTACCAGGAACTTCGTATACGCTGATGACCTAGCTCTAGCCTCACAGAGCACAAAGCTTGAAGTTGTAGAAAGAAATTTGTCTGCTGCTCTTGAAGGCCTATCAAGCTATTATAAGGAAAACCACTTAAGACCTAACCCTTCAAAAACTGAAGTGTGTGCATTTCATCTAAAAAAATAGGAAAGCTCAGTTAAAAAAGTTAAAAGTAATGTGGTCAGGTATCGAACTGCAGACATGTAACACCCCCAAAATATCTGGGAGTGACACTCGACAGAACCCTCACATATAATAAGCACTGTATGAATTGCAAAATGAAGATCTCTACAAGAAACAACTTACTGAGCAAACTAGTTGGATCACAGTGGGGCAGTCAACCACAAACTATACGTACATCGGCAATGGCCCTTTGTTACTCTGTTGCAGAATATGAATGCCCAGTTTGGTACTCGTCATCTCATACCAAACAGGTGGTTGTAGCCCTCAATAACACCTGTAGGCTAGTGACAGGTTGCTTAAAACCTACCCCAGTTGATAGGCTTTACCAGCTTTCGGGCATTGCACCACCCAGTATCCGGAGAGAAGTGGCTGCGAACAAGGAGAGGACCGAAGTAGAACGCTTGCTCATCCACTGCATGGCCATACACCACCAACCCAGAGACTAAAATCCAGGAAAAGCTTTCTGAGAACATCACGGGAATTAATTGGGTCACCTGAAAAGGCAAGAGTACAGTTATGGAAAATGAAGGTTCCTAACATCTCGGGACCACTGACAGTTGCAGAGCGCTTGCCACCTGGTCATGCACAGGATTGGAACGTCTGGCGGTCCTTAAATCGATTGCGAACAGGAGTGGGCAGGTCCAAGGAAAACCTAGTCAGATGGGGTTATACTGATGCTACAAATATTAAGTGCAAATGTGGTGAAGACCAAACTATGAATCATATGCTCGAGTGCCCTATGTCCCCATCATCCTGCAACAATGAAGACTTGTTTCAAGCAACACACAATGCAATTGAGGTTGCGAAGTACTGGGCTAAGTGTGTTTAAGGTTGTTGATTTGCACAATGTATTTAACTGTGTATTTTGATGTCTGTGATACGAGAATAATAAAGCATTTTCAGTGAGACGGGCGTGTTTGTATATTTTTTAATAAATTGTCGAATCGTGGTTGTATTTTTAGATCCAATTAATCACAATCATTTTCTAATTGGAGTACAGTGACATTTATTATTCACGACCTTTAAACCATACTACACTGCCAGTTGTAGCAGACGTGGAGAGCTGCGAGGATATGTTAAGAAGCTTCTCCTGTTTATGCTCGCTCGCAGCGAAGCGAGTCCGTACTCACTGGACAACTGACTGTAAAGAGCGAAGCCGAACTCTTCGCGTGTGGCCGGTGACCCCACACTCTCGCGACTTCCTTGCAGCACAGCAGTAAATCTCTCGATCAGTAGCTATAGTCTCAACACAAAGAAAATTAAATACGTGGTTTTTTAAATCACTGCCATAACCCGACAGTCATCAGAACGTGGTAACTTGCACAGAACAAAATTGGAATCAAACCAGTCACCATTGGAGCCGGGACGCGAAATATCACAATCAGGAGCCTGGCTTTTGTAGATGACATCTCAATCCTAATCAGTGACACTAAGGATGCTGCCATAGCTGTTAAAACCCTACACGAGATAGCGGAGAAGACAGGACTACAGGTATCGTACTAAAAGACCAACTACTTGGAGAGCCGACACCCCGGGAAAGCCCCGTTCATGACCATTCATGGCGAGATTAGAAAAGTCGATCGATTCTGGTACCTTGGTGAATGTGTCCACCCCAATGGTAGAGATGGAACCTTAGATAGATGTGCTAAACTCAACGCAGTATATCAGCTGTCGCGAAATCATTACAACAACAAAACTGTATTTCGAAGAATGCTAAAATCTGTCATTACAAAACCTCAGTTCTTATATGCTGCGGAGATCTTGCTGATGAACAGGAAAGCCACCATGGATGATCTGGAAAGCTGAAAGACGTATCCTGAGAAAAATTCATGCGCCAGGAGAGCTCCCGGATGGAACCTCTCGACTGAAAGTGAACTGCGCATTGTACCAGCGGTTGGAGACGGCTAACACCAACATGCACCGTAGGCAGCACCTTGTGAGAATGGACAGCAACAGGCTCACCATGATGGTCTTCTCACCTATCGAAAGCTATAAGACAGGAAGCATGTGGCCCAATGAGGTTCAAAAAGATTTGGACTCCGCTGGGATTTCCAGCACTGATGTCGCAGATCGCTACAAATTTTGTAATATGGTTAACTCCTGGTCCCCTACATCGAAAATTACTAAACCTCGGCTACCCATCTCACAGGAGAGGGAGGAAAAATTATTAACTGAACTTAAAAGGTATTGGGAACAAAGGCGAGCATCAAGAAAGAAATAGTTCTAAGCACTTCAGTGGGCTTGAATCAGTAACAATAATAATCACTGCCATAGTTTTGTTAGAGATTTGTAAAAGTTCTATTACTCCCCTCGAAGGATCGCCAAAAATATTTTACTTGTAAAGCGATCGCGTATTCAGAAAGATTGAAACACGGCCATTTATATAATACAAGAAAACATACGTAAGAGTTGGGAAAACAATTCAACACGAACAAAAAATAAAATAAAAAATTCACGTATAGACAAAAGAAATGGACAGCTGGATTCTGAACTGATCCGACATCACCGCGATGGGAAGGAAGGAAAGCTGAGAGGATGGAAGGCTGTGAGGATGGAATGAGGAGGTGGCGATTGTTGCGTGCGCGAGCGGGCGATAAGGGAACACGTGTCTGGGTCGCTATCAGGCAGCCCATTAATACGCGTCACGCGGCGAGATAGCGCCTCCTCAGATAATTACCCAGCGCTCCTTTGTTCTGAGAGCGGAGTCTTGTGGACATAATGACCCGGCTTCTTACTCCGCCCACGTAACCTCTGGAATCCACTTGGAAGTCTTGTCCGTGTTGTGTTGTGCTTTTATATAAATAGCAAAATAGGGGCGTGGAAATTAAATACGAGGCAATTTTTAAGCCACATTATATTTTCTAAATTCTGTTGTTGCTCTGGAGAATCGTAAGCACTAGAACCTCTTATAAAAGTCTGATTTTTTTAAAAAAAGTGAACAAAACATTATTCAAGGTGACCAGGAATGAAAGGATAATCCTGTAACCGCAGATAGGTCACATACTCACACCATGTGCCACTACATGACAAAATTTTATTTTAGTAAAAGTCTCGCCATTTTCGAGATATTGATTTTGTCGCGCGGTAATGGCCGAGCGAAGTATTACCTTCGACTTACCCCAGCGTGCACGTAAGTTCGTCCAGCCTGCTCGCCGTCAACTTCTGGTTCTTCCCGTTGGCGTCTGCAAGTACCGGCTGGAAAGCACTAAAAAATCACTCTAACTACTGACTTGAGATATTTTGCAAATAACTTCAGATATGTTCTGGACAGGCATTTATTCTTGGATTCTTCGGAAAGACAAGTGGAATGATATAGTTGAATGTTACATCTTAATATGCACAGAAGCGAAATGTGTTTCCTCACTAAAGCCGAATGGCTGAATAAACTAATGGGAGGTTTGGTGCAAGACTCGCCCCGTGAGCATACGAAGGGTGGATATGGTGGTGAAATTTCTAACACTGCCTAAATCATTGGATTCCTAAAATTGGCAAGTTTATTGCGTGATCTTCAAGAAGAAACTGCCCAGAGGACGAGTACAGAACGCGTCTCTCTACTGTCGCTTCAGGGTGTGGTGACTGTCTCTCATTGGTCAGTTCACATCGCGGTGTGGATGCAGAGTTTTAATTGGCCAGTTGGATGCGTCTTTCTAGAAGGTCCCAGAACATTTCGAGCCTTGTTTCTCACGGCAAAACTGCTGCTCTGGGACCTTGCTCGAGGTATTCAGATACCTGCAAACGCAGTCTCATGTTCCGCGTCCGCTCAGGCCTGTAGCTCACCGAGGCTGGCTTGCCTTCACTAGAGTATTAACTACGAAATTATTGAAATGTACTACAATTTTTTAAATATTTTTTTCCAAACGTGTCTATGTTAAGTTTATTCCATGCCATCCAGCAACCTGCAACCAACCACGGATAGGTCACAGCATTTCCTACCATCTGACAAAATTTTATTTTAGTAAAAGTCTCACCATTTTCGAGATATTGCTTTTTTAATATTTTTTTCTAAGGATGTGACTTTCTTCAGTTTACTGCATGCCATCCAGGAATGAAAACATAATCCTGCAACCGGGGATAGGCAACATCATTACCTAATATATGACGAAATTTTATTTTGGTAAAAGTCTCTCCAATTTCGATATATTGCTTTTTTTAAATTGTTTTTCAAAACATGTGAATGTGTTCAGTTTATTCCATGCCATTTCTAGAAATTAAGAGTTTTTAAACTTTTTTTAATTTCCTCTAAGATCAAAGCACAATGTGCTTTCTTTTTTAAAAAAAAAAGTTTAATAAACCTTGTAAAAAGTGTTTGTTTTGCCGTAGTTCAATCTGCTAAACATGTAGTAGTAAAAAAATGATAATATTTTTTTAAAAAATTGAATTTTTTAAAAGTTTTAAGAAAAAAATAACATTGTTTTAGATGACACAAACATCCTTGGGTAAATTAAAAAAAAAAAATCGGGGTTCAAAAAGTGAGTTGCCCAGTCAGGCAGATTGACACAATGCGCCTCAAAAGAGGTTCAGGTTTCAGAGGATGATAATAGGCCGTTCAATTTCTAAGAAGATCGTTAACTGAAAACCCTACCTTGGTTCTTTCTTTCTTTAGCTTCACAAAAAAATAAGTTGTTCCTGTTATTACATCGTTATTGCCTTGCCACCAGTAATAAGGGCAAGATGTGACTTCAGGGCGAGGGGGGGGGGGGGGGGGGGGGCGGATGGTCACCAGTTCTAACCAGAACTTCCAATAATACTTCTCTGATTCATGAATCGTCCGTCACCATATAATTTTTCACAAATTCTTTAGTGCTCCAAGTGAAATGATCACGCAAATAGCGTCTAAGATATACTGAAGAAAATAGTTTTATCAATATTATTTGCTTAGCTGCGCTGTCAGTGACAAGAATTTGACAAAGTCAATTAAGAAACAAAAACAAGCACATTCTCTGTTCGGAGTACCCGGTCAACCATATTGGAAAATCGTCTCAAAGTGGGTGTACGACGGCGATGAGCCGGTGTATACTCGTCTGCATTGTGATGGTGAGTGGAATGAGAAAGTATAACGCATCGCCCTTCATAAGACATCACATTTTGTTAGGCGGAGGAAAATAAAAACGAAATTTGAAGGTAAAAATGACGTAAGGTGTAATTTTAATTTTTTTACAATTTAATTAAGTAAATACATACGAAACCTGTGAGGTGACCGCCGAAATGTCGTGTTTGATCGATGGACTAACTCGGCTAGTCACGCGTGAAAATTTTATTCATTTTAAACGCCGAGAAAACCTCCAGCCTTGTATTGTTATTACATTATCAGGAAGGTAGGGCAGATTCTTTATTTTGTTTTGTGTTGTTCCACTTTTACTGTGATTAATACTGACAAATTTGCGGGTAATGAATTGTATAGTCGCGAATGCTAAAATTATAACATAGGATTCAATAAATTGGAACTTTGCACACAAAAAAATAGTATTTAATAACATTAGCCTACAAACATATTCATTTGCTTTTTTCTTATAAAAATAACCACTTTGTACTCATTTTTGTTAAAAAAAACAGAATACGATCTTACAATTTGATTATTATCTCCATTTTTTTTTGACACACTACTTGTGCTACATATATTTTTGCAGTAAAAACCAGACTTATAATAATTTGATACCCATTCGCAACAGAGGTAACAATTAATTAAATTGAATCAATTTACAGGTAAATTAGTAGAAAACAAAACTTGCCATTTCATACGACAGCCTACTCCTGAGTAAGCCTTCGTTTTGCTCGTCGTTTGTACTATTGTTCTGGAGAATCTCTTGCACCCATCCAACAGTAGTCTGCAAGCATGAGAGCTTCCCATTTACCCTGATGTCTTCGTTCGGGTGTGAACATTACATACAGAACTGGCGGGAAACTATTTAATCTCAACAGACTACGAGGCAAGTCCAAAGTAACCTCAACTTCAGTCGCTGAACTCCAATATGCAGATGACACTGTGGTTATGGTTACCTCGGAGGAGGAATTATAAATTATTGTAAATGTATTTACAGAAGCTTACGAGACTATTGACCTAGAGCGTAATTCTACCAAAATGCAGATCTTCTAGCAACCAGCACCAAACTCCAACATAGTAGATCCATACATTACAGTCAAAGGAAAGACTCTAGGGGAAGTGGAACATTTTCCCTACCTCGGTAAACATATCTCAACAAAGGATAATATTGACACAGAAATTCAGTATCGAATAAGTGCAGCTTACGGCCGTCTCTTCTACAGAGTGTTCGACAATCATGGCATCTGTGCTCGGACCGAGCTCCACGTTTACAGTACCATTGTAATACCAACTCTACTATACGGATGTGAGACTTGGACTACCTACGGAAGACACTTAAAATGTCTGGAGAAGAAGCACCAACACAGTCTGACACGAATACTTAAGATAAAATGGGAAGACCATCGAACAAATGTCAGTATATTAGAAGAAGCAAATACCATAAGCTGCGAAGCAATAATAATTAAGCACCAACTGCGATGGGTTGGACATGTCATCCGAATGTCGAACAATCGCCTCCCAGAACAAATAATGTGTTCGCAAATAACAAACGGACAGGGAAATCGAGGAGGACAAATGAAGCGATAAGGCTTTGGACAATCTTAAAAAATATCTGACAAAGGGGGAGGATGAAGCCTGTAATCGATCAGCATGGCGACAAATGGTTCACGAGGTATCAGAGAATGAGAATTATGAAGAGAAACGACGAGAACTAGAATCCGACAAAAGAAATCGTAGGAAGAATCAGTCGAGAAGTTGAGTCGAGACGTTCCGCCACGATCTCGTGCTGATGTGTGCCATCATTGTGGAAGACCCTTCTATTCTAGAATTGGATTTTCCAGCCACTTTAAGACTCATAAATGATAAGTAGAAAGACATTTTATACTCGCAACGAATGAACGCCTTGATGATGATATTTCCGTAGTTTAAATATCTTTGTGGAATCGCTCACCATGCTCCACAGTTCAGAGGAAACAAGTCCAGAAGAGAATGAAGAAAGTGAATTTGGGTGGCATATTGCAGCCTAATTTATGGTACTTTTCTAGGAGGTTAATAATAATCTGAACATAGTTTTCCGAGAAAACTTCTACAACACCTGTGAAGGCTTCCCAAATCGGCAAGGGATGCTATTCGTGAAGATTTTAACATCACTAAAGCTTGGATTCAGGAGTGGACTGTACATCAAAACAGCAGCTTACCTTGCATCACACAAAAGCCACCAGGTTTTGATTTACCTCGTAAAACTTGGTCCACAATCAACAGAATCAGAACTCGGAATGGCAAATGCGCACACTCTCTATACCAGTGGGGCAAGCAACCATCCCCCTTATGCGAATGCGGAGAGATTCAGACTATTGGTCATATTATTGAAGAATGTCCTACAAGATCTTACAGTGGTGATCCTGTGGACTTCCTGCTGGTAACTCAGGAATCGATAAACTATATTAATAAACTAGATATATGTATTTAATCTTGTAAAGTTGCAGTGTATATATTTTATCAATGTTCTTAAAAGCGTCTGAATTGCCATACGATAAATAAATAAATAATCAACCTTTAGTTTTTTTTATCTGTTTACTCAATAAGCTGACTCTCTTTTCCATTTATCTTCATCTCACGTTTAGCAACCTGCTGAGAAATTCTGTCAATACCACCATTCAGCTGTGCACAATTCACTACCGTTTTAATCCTATTACTTAACGTTATATTTTCTGCAAACAACCTAATTTCTGATAGTAATCCTTCAACACAATCATTCATTATAATAACGAATAGCATTGGTCCCACTCCCATTTTCACTTCCACTTATTTTGATATTGCATTTTCTACCCTAACTTTTTCTTTTCTAAGAATCCTTCTACCCAGAAAATTACTTTCTCAACCACTCAAATAGTTTTTACCTTTTCTACCACTATTTTATGGCTGTCAAAATCCTTTAAAAGATTCAGTTTGCCTTCCCTTGTCCATTTCAAACGAAATATCTTGCATATATCGCACTAAGGCATGGTATAGTAAGATGTGCATGGTATAGTAAGATGTAATATACAGATTGCGGTAACACCTCGGAAGAAACGTATAAATGTGACGTGGAGTATCGGTGTTTCTATGTGTACTGTAGTGAGTCGTGTGAAAATTTTTTGACGCGATTATGTTGGCACGACAATATTTAACAGTCTTTTACCGCGGAATGTCAATTGGCGTTAGGCACATGGAGGCGTTATATTTCGGAAATTCCTCAGTATTCCTGGGTCCATATTGTCAAGCGTGTGCCGTGAATCTGTAATCTGCAGGTCTACCACCATGGACTACGCTGTGGCCGACCACGTTTGGCTAATGACAAAGCCCAGCGGAGGCTGCGTCAGGTGGCAACACTGTTTCACCGAACACCAGCATTCATCTCTGTATTTACGTATATTTTTGGTACTCGTTTTGCATTTGTTTGCATTTCTATTTCTATGATTTTGACATGAACAGATAAATTATTGTTGGAATTATTTGTTATTTATGTTGCGTACGATGCTACATGACTCAACAATACTCAACAACAATTATACATTAATCATTGAACAACCTTGTTTCATAATAAATACACATACATCTACATCTACATTCATACTCTGCAAATCACAAACAAGAAGGAATACATATAAGTATCAGTACGGCATCTTATTTCTCTAATCTTATCCCTCCGGTCATTGCGACCTAAATAGGTTGGCGGAAGAAGTATTTCATTGCACTCGAAATTTAAATTTTTTCGCATATTCTCCAATAAATTCGAACGCAAGCTACGTCGTCTGTCTTCCAAACTATCCCAGCCCAATCTATGTATCAATTCTGTGACGCTTTCATAAGGGCTGTAACAACAAGTCACGAATCTAGCGGCTCTCCTCTGCACCCTCTCAACTGAGTCAATCAGAACCTTGCGATACGGATCCCAAACCCCACAACAGTAATCCAGATGCGGACGCACTAGTATTTTATACGCTATCTCCTTTGTTTGAGCATTACAATTCCTCAAAATACGACCTATGAATCGTAATTTAGAATTAGCCTTGCCTACGACGGAAGTTATGTGAATGTCCCATTTCATGTTCCTTTGTTCTATCACCCCCAGATACTTCACGGAATCAACCGTGTCAACAGCTGAATTGTTTATTTTGTACTCGTGAACAAACTGTACACATGGTTCAGCGGACAATGCCCGCAGCCGGCCACTGAGACAGGATATCCAGTCACAACCACTACAACATAACGTCGAGGCGCTCCAACGAGACCACCGCTTCCACACTACCAGGAAAGGCACGCAGTGGGCAGTCCTGCACAATGTGTAACCTCACCGCAGTCACAGTGCGGAGAATCTGCCCAGCCCCAGGTGTGGGGAGTTGAAGCAGTTCTTCCCATACCAGATCTAATGTGATTTAATTTGCACCAAATTGACCGCGGTAAGTTGAATCCTGGTAGTTTTGAGCAGGAACTGGTAATTTGCACTATGCCCTCTGTTGTCCATCTAACTGTAGGGCTGAAGGAGTTCGATGTTAGACTGAAATCAGTCTTCCAGGAAGACTTTGTTGGAATTAGACAATACTTTTAAAATATTTCATTTGAGAATTTTTACCTCGTTATTTCACATCCCGATAACAGTATATGAGTACAAACGCCGCGTTGAAAGTTGAAGGTCACGTGATACTGATGCGTGACTAGGAAGAACACTGAAGGCCTCGTAAACCTCGTGGATGGCCAGAGGGAGCCAACTGCTGCAACACGCAACATGCAGTTTATAGCTTCCTCTGGGTGGTCATACATCATAGAGGCCTTTGAGATTTGGTGCCTGCTCTGCATGCAAGCAGGTCTCCTGCAAACGTGTTGATGTGGCATTTCCGCGTGGATCAACACTGTATTCAGGTCACACAAAAGGAGTGCTTATAGAAGAAAAATATATATATTTTAATAGGAAAACTGTAGTGCAGAAAGTGCTGTGGTTCAGAATTTCATTTTTCTCAATTTGCGAATTGATACCACATGAACCTGTAAGATAAATAATATAACAAGTTAACTAATACAATTATTTAGGAATACGAATAACTAACAATAAGAATTTGAATCAAGAAGTAAAAATTTAAACAATTGTGGCACTGAGGATTTAAAGGCGATTAAAAATGGTGCAATAACCATCATTATCGAAAGAAGAATTTGAAAATATAAAACGGAAGCAGGACTTAAATTGGTCTACTGTGTAGAATCCATAGCTGACACAAAAACACTAAAACATTAAAGGCAATAACAAGTACAGCATACGAAATGTATACTAACTAATAGAACTGTAGAGAAGTTGTGTTGAAACTTATTTCAGCAATAATAATTGGAATGCGCACACTGTTGACAGAAACGCCAAAACCATGAATCACAAATTTCTGTCTGTCTGTTCGCCCATCACAAAAATCTAATGGCCAGATTTTAACGAAACTGTTCATAGCAGTAGCTGTCACATTACAGTAGGCTTGCCCCTTTCAGTACTTAACTTATTTTAATTATATTTATTCTATGAGTATCGGTGACTTACGAGTCGAACAGTTGAGGAGCGGTCAGAGAGAGAGAGAGAGTTTTGTGGTGTGGAGCAGAGAACGTCGTGTGTATCGTTCCTCTGTTTTTTTTTGTGAAAGTGATGGAAAGAATTGTTTTTACACTCTGAAGAACCTGCATCTTCGGATCGTTTGTCTCTAATAGTAATTTGCTTGTGTGTGTGAGATTATTATTAATTTTTCCATTGGTGGCCGGGTGCATTTGTGCTGCACAGATCTCAGAATAAATCTTTGATCCACATACTCGAAGTGATTCCTTGAAGAAACTTATAGTTATATTTATTCTGGATTTGTACCCTAGCCAGCCGATGGTGGCGGCCTATAATTAATTATAACGAAGTCTGATCGTCCTTACATTAGGTGGTCAAAACTAATTATAAAGGGGACTAATTAGCAAGTCGGAAGGAACTGCTGTGATCATCCCGACACACTATTTTCAAGCTGTTCTCCGACATGGCGACCGTGACAGGACAGTTTCCTGGTCTGACAAGTATTAGTGTGTGAAAAGAACGGCTAATCAAATAATAGTGACACTGTATTGTCGTCACGTATCAATATTTTTAATCTGACATTGTCGTACACAGACTATTTTCAAGCTTGTTCTCCGACATGTCGACCGTAAATACAGGACTTGTGAGAATAATAGACGGTTAAAGTGATTATAAAGGCCGTCTAAATCACAAAAAGAGTTTTAAGTGCGTGGCATAAGACTAAACAGTTGAACAACTGTTAAGAATTGCGAAGCGGATTCTACCAAAGACGGTACGCGCGAGAAGAATTACTCGGCGAACAGCAAGCTTGTGCAAAGACGGTAGCGCAAGAGAGTCAACACAGATAACCAGAGACGATTACTTCAGCAGTGGATACAGCGATGCAGTACCTGTGAATAACGCAACGCAGATAGTAGAACAACAAATCGTGGATCAGCGTTGCAGAAAATAGCGGCAGGAGTTGAGAAGACATCTAACAGGCAACATTATACTATTAAACAATCGGGAAATATTTTTTAAATATAATAATTTTGACTAAAAGAATAGCAGATTAACGGGATTTTGTTTCAAAGATCTGTACCATCGGTTGTTATTTACCGGAGCTTCTGGAAAATTTATAGCCTAATAGTAAGAGTTTATACTCGCGGAAAATTTTATTTCGCTCTCCCATAACATTTTATTTTGTACAGAAATTTCAAATTTCAGTTCTACTTACGAATGAAGTTTTTTTTCCTTTCTGGAAAAATAAAAATAAAATAGATTGCAATTATTTACCTTTTTCAAAGACATTAATTGCGGGAGGAAGACGCGAAAACTTTTACGTTAACAAGTATAACTTTTTCTGTGCATGACATTTTCAGTTGGCAGTACCATTGTGCGACGAGACAGTATAGTCTGCATATGTGGTTCGACACCAACAGTCAGCAGTAGTAAATAAAAGTATAATTACTGTATTATCTACATGTGTTTTATTTACAGCAGCAGATTGGAGAAGTGAAATTAACTGTTTTAAGAGCCAGTCTACGTTGTTCTTTTTTTCTCTTTGGTACAAATCTGTTTTTTTTTTTTTTTTGGTTGTGGAATATATACTGCGTTGTTTTGTTTCATTTTGACGAGTTGTCACGGCGTTTGTTGTGAGTTGATTTGAAACTGAAAAGATATACCTTTGACCTGTTTATCTAAGTTTGGGGAATAGGTAGCCTATTGCTAGAGTAACATATTGATCTAATAGCGTCATTCAAGTTTGGTTTTGTTTTGATCTTTAAAAAAAAAAAAAAAAAAAGATGGAGACCAAGCAATCTGTTATGGAAGGGGTAGCAGGGCAGAGTGATGAGGTACCCGTACCAGAAATGTTGGTGAAGTTTATGGAAGAGATGAGAAAAAACTTTCAAGAACTAAAGGTCGGTCAAGCTGAAAATTACAATGCCATTAAAGCTGCAATTGCTGAAAGCAGCAATGACCTTAAAGTTGAAATTGCTAAATTTCGAAATGACCTTAAAGTTGAAATAAATGGCGTTCAGGATAAGGTGAGTGCTCTCAAAGCTGAGAGAGAAGTGAAAGGTAAGAACAAAGGTTTGGTCCAGGAAACAACTCCTGCTTCGCATGATGCTTTGCGTATTGACTCCCAAACTAGTGTTCAAATGCAACCGGTTAGTGTTCGGTCAGTTTCAGAGAGTCCTTGTGCAGTTACAGATATTCATGTAAGTAATATTCCTACAATTTCTCTGAAGGAGAGCAGACTGGCTTTGCCCAGAGAAATTTTCAAACGCCGCAAAACAACTTGTGTCACTAAGTTTGCGAACCAAATTTATAATTTAATGTTTCCTTTCGGGGAAGACCTTGTTTTCTCCATTCACAACAGTACGAAAGTATTGGCAAATGATATTCCCATTGGGAATAAGCAACTTGTACACATTGAACAGTTACTCGGTACTAGCCCATATGGTCATACTGTAGGTTTTTCAAAAAAACAAAATGAAATATTTCATTCTACAATGTTCACTTGAGACTTTTGAAAAGTGTAATTCCACAATGCGAGGAAGGAAACGTAGGAAGAAGAAGAAGGATAGGAGGGAAGAACCAGGAGTACATGTGAAGAAAAAGGAAATAATCTCACTTTGGTCCAATGGAAAACTGGACTTATTTCATGAGGGCATCAACAGATTTAAATTAAAATATACCCATTCTTCTTTTAGCATAAGAGATTCACACTACTTATGTACTACAGTTTAATTATATTTTTAAGTGATTTATGTTGTGCATAGTGATTTTCACAAAGCTGAAGTATGAAGTGTCTCTTCAACATAATGGTTTTCTAGAAACTTTGATTTTCTTAAAAATGCCTTGTACTTTGTAGGGTTGTTTAGTTTAATATTTATTGGTAGATGTTCTCTTTTGTTTAAGACAAATCACAAAAAAACTTGATATAGATAGTGAGTTAGGGAACAAATGTTTTGAGTGACATTAAGTAATTTATATCTCAAGTCAGTAACACCCAGTAACCACCTCAAGGATATGTCGAAAGATGGACGTCTTTGTGTGTTAATAACAGAACTATAAATATGTTCTTTAGTGTTTGGTGTTGTCTTAAGTCGATTTTCTTGGAAGGGGTAGTAAGTGATTAGACCTAAGCGCAATTTCAGAAGGCTAGGTTGACAAACCTTCAGGTCATTGACCCCATTTTTAACCGAGCATCTCCAAAGAAAGGAAATGTTACTTTATCATGGGAAGCTCTGGTAATAACAATCTGGTGTTTCACTGACAAAGATGTATCCTGGATAGAGAGTGATGTACTATCCACAGAGAAAAAAATAATTATGACTGATGTATTGGTGTTAATGTTCATGTGCGTTTGAGTGAGGAACAGACGTTTAACCTCAAGAGATTATTATTTGTAATTTTGTGCTTTCTTTCCAGGGAGATACAATTGTATGTGAAGATATAATTGTATGTGAATGAAATTTTGTGAATATGTTTGTAATTTTGTTCGGTAGGGACCGGCCACCAATACTCTTGTATAGTAATTTAATTCATGGTGTTCTTGTATAATGTAGGGATTTTTTTTGTGTAACTACCTACTAAAAAACTAACCTAAAATATGTCCCAGGTTCAAATGTCTTGCCTGCGGCTTCACATTAGAACCGTGACATGGAAGGGGTTGTCACATTACAGTAGACTTGCCCCCTTTCAGTACTTAACTTATTTTAATTATATTTATTCTATGAGTATCGGTGACTTACGAGTCGAACAGTTGAGGAGCGGTCAGAGAGAGAGAGTTTTGTGGTGTGGAGCAGAGAACGTCGTGTGTATCGTTCCTCTGTTTTTTTGTGAAAGTGATGGAAAGAATTGTTTTTACACTCTGAAGAACCTGCATCTTCGGATCGTTTGTCTCTAATAGTAATTTGCTTGTGTGTGTGAGATTATTATTAATTTTTCCATTGGTGGCCGGGTGCATTTGTGCTGCACAGATCTCAGAATAAATCTTTGATCCACATACTCGAAGTGATTCCTTGAAGAAACTTATAGTTATATTTATTCTGGATTTGTACCCTAGCCAGCCGATGGTGGCGGCCGATAATTAATTATAACGAAGTCTGATCGTCCTTACATTAGGTGGTCAAAACTAATTATAAAGGGGACTAATTAGCAAGTCGGAAGGAACTGCTGTGATCATCCCGACACACTATTTCAGCTTTGTTCTCCGACATAGCTTATGTTGTCAGTCAGTGTAGAGGGTACTTTACAAGACTCCCTATGATGTAGAATCAAAAACAGTAAATTTTTAATTTTTTGTTTCTGTCCGCGCATTATGCAAAAACTAAAGGTCGGAATTTAACGAAACTGCACAGCTTATGACATCGGGCAACGTGTTAAACCAGAGCAGTGACATAGTTCCCAACTATAAAGAAGCGAAAACCATACATTTTGCAAATTTTGTCCCTGTGTTCGCACCTCGCACAAAAAATAAATTGATTTTAGCAAAACTTTGCGTAGTATTAGTATATGACACAGGTTAGGATATAGCAAAAAAAAATTCGTTCCTCGCGATATGACAGCTGGCACCGACTCGAAAAATAACCGATTAATGTAAAAATTTCAATAATAGTAATTTCAGATATTGTCCATTTAGAGTTATCTTCTTCTAAGAAATATAATTTTTAGTTTGGTTTTTGAAGGCGGATTTTATTTTACTTTTTCAGGCAATTATTTTATTTGCTATTGTAGGCGAAACGTGGATTACGAACAAAAATTCCGAATAATTTAGGGCATGTAGTGAGTTGAATATTGTTTTTGTGGAGGCAGTTTAGGGGAACAAACTATACGGTATTATAATCTGTGGCTCAACCTCTTTGGTGGTCGAAGCATATCTCTGGCGCTACGGTGTCAGTTGTCCATTTAGATTTATTTTCTTCCAAGCAAGATACAAAGTTATTTTAAAAATTTTAATTTGGAAAATGCGATAAGAAACATATCGAATGGTGAACGCGATAGTTTTTAGATTCATAGACGACATCGTAACAGATGAAATCTCAGCCTTCGAAAGAACATTACAGAACATCGGAATTTTGAATGATATAACATGGAATGGAAATTACAGCAGAGACAACAACTCTAAAGAGAGGTTCAGAAGTAGAGAATAGAGAAGGAAAAGGCGAAAACGTCGCTCAGTGTGGTATTCATCCAGCGTAATAACAAGGAGAAGGAATTGCTTGAGAGAGAGGAAGTAAACGTTGAAATGCTTTCCAATCTCGGTTCCAGAGAGATCCTCGATATGAGACTAGTTTTTGATCTAAGAGATTGACTTATTTTAATTAAACATTTATTTGAGGGTGCTATCCCAAACTGGGAAAATTAGAGGAACAGAGTTCTGCCTTACACTTGATTGTAAGAATGAATTAATTTATTTAAAACAATTCGGTTTTAATCTAACAATATTTAAATATTAATTTATCTTGAACAAAATAGACATAATAATTTACAGGTATGTGCCAGAAGAGTGGTGATTTGATAAACAGTCATTCAAACGAATAAATTATTTCACTGAAACGGATTTTCCCCCTCATTAAAACACGGTTCCACGGCTAGCTCATCTGATGAGCTGAATGTTAGTTGGGGAGACACAAATTAGCCATTTTCGCTGCTCACAGGTCGCATTTTGGGTAGAAATCACTATGGCAGTGGAATATAGAACTGTTCATTCGGCAAGAATGGTACATCCAGCATCTCACAAAACATATATAAAACTGTATTCGCAGCCAACTACCGCATTATCGTTCTCTACCTTCGGGATTCACCATGATGTCCGCTGCCCTCGATTCTGTTGAATCCTTGTTGGTGATCTCTCCTCTCGCCTAGATATAAAACAGAAGAGCGCCCAATATTTTCTTGGTTCGTGGTTGACTTTTCGTTCAACGATCGTATCCGGGGCTCGATACTGTGCCTAGAGATGCAAGATGATATCAATATCGATATATAAATCGATATTCATATCGACGCCAGGCAGATATCGGTAATCAAAAATATCGACCTAATCAAGTGGCTAATATCGATATTTTTTATATTTATATATATTATATTAGAAATTTTCCATAAATTCTGCTCCTATTCTGAGTGATAGTGGCTCCTGCCTTTGCGAAGATGCGTTCAGAAGGTACTCACGGGGCAACTTTGAATTAATTACTAATTACAATTTCGAACATATCTTAATCCAATATAATTTAATCAATTTTTCAGCAAAAAATGTACTGTAATGTACAAATAGCTAGTGTTACTGTAAAACAGATATTCGTATAATAAAAAAAAAACATATTTTACTTTTTTCTAGTTCTCCTTCACAACTTTTCATATTTTTCATCAATTTTTGTTTTGATAGTTCTACGAGAAAGGACTATATATTACGGTTCTAAGTTCTTCATTAAATACTTAGAATGTTTGTCCACAACCGCATTAAAAGGTCTATTACCAACACTGATAAAATAAGCAATTGCTTCATTTATGCTGTCATATTTTTCACTCTATCAATATCGATATTTTTGGTCCGATATTATCGGTATTATCGGTTCCCCGATATATCGTTGAAACCATAACTGTGGCTCTACCTGTTGCGAGTACACTCGCCGTCCATCTCAGACGAATTGTTCCTCCGCTCTCGAATTTGAGCACTCCAAACAGCTGCCTTTAATAGTCCCGTCAAATAAAACACGTGGCTACTTATCTGATAACAACAGTGTGGAGCAGACGAGGCTAAAGAAATATTTGACGTAGAGGGGATTTATAAATTAAAAACTAAGAGACTAATTCCTTAATATCTATGCGCGAATTGAATCGGAGATAGTGCCAGCAACTAGCACAAGTTTTGATGTAAATACGTTTACCTTTAACCAAGTGCTAGGAAAACAACAAATATTGTTTATAGCTTAAGATTGTATGTGGTTAACTGTTATATACACGAAGTGTCCAGTAATGAAAGGATAATCCTGCACCAGCAAATAGGTCACATCATGTCCTACTATATGAGAAAATTTTATTTTAGTAAAAGTCCATTTTCGAGATATTATTTTTTTAATTGTTTTCGAAACATGTCACTTTGTTCAGTGTATTCCATGCCATTTCTACAATTTAATGTTTCTTTAATTCACTCAAGTATGTTTGGGTCATTTAAAACAATCTTCTTTTTTCTTAAAAAGGTAAAAAAAAAAAAAACTTTTTTAAATCATTATCAACATTTTTTACTACATGTTTAAAATACACAATGGTCTCAGATTGAACTGCCAAAAAAATCTTACACCACAAAGAATTTTTACTTCTTTCGTATTTTCTCCGTTCAGTCTCACATGAGCAGACTGGTTCCAGTACAGGTTAACAATAATTCTCAGATCTTTGTTGTGCAAAACAATTTAAAAATTTCTATCATTTTTTATTGCTTTACCCTGTCAAAGGCCTCCTGATAATCTATGAAACAAGCATAGACATCACAATTTATATCTCTGCAGCGTTGAAATAGAACTTGTATGCTGAACAGAGCTTCCCGTGTTCCAACTGTATTTCTGAATCCGAACTGTGTAGGTGATACATGTTCTTCACAGAGCTTATATATCCTTCGTTGAATAATCTTCAGAAAGAGTTTTAATGTGTGGCTCATAAGGCCGATCGTTCTGTAGTCACCACATGACTTAGCTCCGGGTTTTTGTTGGTAATGTAATAAACTCTGACTTGAGCCAATCTCCATAAATACTGCCAGAGTTGTAGATCTCATTTAACACTGTGGTCAACCATTTTATAATATCTTCAGCAAGCAGTTTAAAAATTCTGCATTTATCTTGTCAGGGCCTGGAGTTTTATCGTCGTTTTTTACTTTTATAGCAATTTGTACTTCAGTCAGTAAAATGCTTGGACCTGTTTCACATTCAAACTGTGGAGGTTCCGGACGGCCATCTGAGAACAGTTGTTGTACGTGTCTCTTCCATGCATCTCTGATATCTTCAGTGTCAACAAACGTTTCCCTCATTGTCCACTAGTTTATTTACTGTATTAGGTCTACATCTGCCTGTTACCTCTCTAACTTCCTTCTGAATGTTGAAATTGTCATATTTCAACTGTAGAGCCCCTATTTCAGCACATTTCACCTGTATTTCCTTTTCTTTATCTTATTTCTGATCATCTTACTGATGTTTTTATATTCATCAGGATTATCTTTTACAACCCTTCTTCTCTCCACCAGGTCAAGAATCTCATCTGTCATCCATGTCTTCCTTTTGACAAACGTTTTTAAATGGAAATAGAAAATATATACATATACACAAACACATAACAGCATATTTACGAAACCAAACACTTCTAAACATTCAAAATCTCATTCAAAACATTATGGTCCACATAACATTTTTAATTACGTTCCTCTAATATTCCATATTTTTAATACAATCACAACAGTGATTCAGTTCATTTAAACCATTTTAATCCATTAAAACACAACACGTCCATGGAATAATTATAAAATTTGCAATCAATTTCTTCGCTTCTTACTCAAACACGGATTCAATTTATTATGCGGATTGTAATTCCTGGCGACTAATCATTAATACGTAAAAGTGCGTAAGTTTATGTTTGTTGTCGTATCGATAGCAAAAATTACAAAAGTACTTAACATATTCCATAATATTACGACCAAAATGCAGTCAATTTATAAAAATTATTTAAGGTGAAGTTCATATCACCTAGTTTATATAAGGCTACTAGTTTACTCGAATTAAACTGGAAACTGGAGTGTACCCATATATTTTTAAGATTAACTGACATAGCTAATGTGGTATAAAATTAAAATGAATTAAAAATTTAGACCGTGTCGCCAATGGAAGGACATGAGAATGAAAATTTAGCCGTGTTAGGGCATAAACAAAGAAATATCGATTATTTTCTTAATTAAAAATTAAATAAATATGTATTAACGAATTAATGTTATCTTTTCCTTTGTTATATTCACTGACGTCAAGAAGAAATGGAATTGGTTGGGGTATACAACGGACAACTGGCGAAAGAGTCGCTCGAATTTGTTGTCAGTAGACGGGTGTCTTCGCGCCAATATAGTTAGCGCGAATATAGGCGTATTCGCGCAAACACTTCACGGACGAATGTCCTCCATTCATTTTTTTTTTTTTAACTGCTTAACGTCTCTTAACAGCGAGGTCTTTAGAGACAGGAAAGGAGGGGGGAGGGGGCAAGGAATGGGAAGGAATTTGGCCATGGCCTTTTGCTTGGAATGATTTGGGAAACCATGGAAAACCCAAATCTGGATGCCCGGACGGGAATTCGAACCGCCGTCCTCCCGAATGCGAGGCCAGAACGTCCTCCATTCAGAAGTGTTTCAATGCAATCCGTTTCAAACCTGGGTGTTCTCACATCACCCGCAATTCTGCTATACCACTAAGTGCCGAACTGCAAAAAGTAATCACATCAAAAGGAAAACATTAGAGGATTTCAAATGTGGATGTGGAGCGCGATAGAAAAGATAAAATGGATGAAAAATTTAGGGGTTCTGAATATGAATTCCTTTCTTACTTATGGAATGATGATTCACAGGTTTTTACAACGTTAACATATTAACATTAAATACGAGAGAAATCAATAAAAGTAATATAAACTTCTAAACCGTACAAAATTACATTATAAAATTGATAGGTTGGTTAGGTGCTGTACTACCATGTAAAAAGAAGTCTGGAGAAAGATAAACGAGAAATACAAACAGAAGGAAGATAATTTCGCAAATGCACGTACTGAAAGGTAAATTGCTCGAGGTGATAAATTGGAAGGAGTGATAAAGGGAAGAAGAAGAAGAAGAAGGATGATAATTGATGGTATAATCTTAGTTCAAAGACACCAAAAGAGGAAGAGAAGGAAAGATAAATTTAATGGAAAACTTTGGGAATCGATAAGTCCTAAGTAAAAAAATAAAAAAGAACACTAATCCGTGATTAGTCTAACCTCACATGCTTCATAATTACTGACCAGAATAATGTACACAAGAATGGAAAGGGTAGTAGAAGAGATAGTAGATGAAGATCATTATCTTAACTTTATCCATAACAAAATGGATTAGTGAAAGTCTGCAACTGTTTCAAATTGAGGGTAAACAAATGAAAATCTGCGACACAGTTACTTTTGTTGCTTTAATTTATTTTGTGCATGACGCGTTTCGGGAATTTATTCCCATTTTCAAACGCACTATAAGTAGTTTTACATGTTTTTAGTTATAGAAATATGAGGAGTCGTTGTGTTTGTTTCTGCTGGACGTTTGTACAGTTTTCATGTGATTTCTGGAAAAGAATTTTGGGATGCTGTACTATGGTATAAAGACTATGTAATAAAACATGAATGGAAACATTTTTCTTATCACTTACGTTTTTGAAGGTTTCTGACGAAAATGGCAACACAGAAACACACACAAATACATCCTTAAATTACACAAACGTTATGGATGATGAACACAGATTGAAAGTTTGTGTATTGTACACAAGGCAAAGATGATTTAAAGAATTAACATTTATACAATTCAAAGATGATATGCTTGAAGCCTAGACATAATAAAGGATATTATTATTACATAAAAGAGTTTTTTATATGATTTAGAAATGTGCTTAATATTAATAATTACATAAGAGTTAGGATTTAGCGGATGATACATAATTTATAATAAGGCGTCAAAACATTTAAAAAAGGTTACAGATTCACTATCTAACTTTTCATTTAATATTGTATCCTTAGATGATTTATGATTTAAATAAATTTCGAATTCTTCCATTAAGTCCATATGGTGGCTTTTATTTATGTGGTGGAGTACCTTCAAATCTTTGTTAATGTCATTGAAGGGGTGGCTGGTGTTGTGTATATGTGTGGCTATTGCTGATTTTGTGTGTTGTCCCTTTTTGAAGGCATTGATGTGCTCTAAGTATCTTGTATGGAAATTTCTGCCAGTTTGACCTATATAGAATTTTGAGCATTGGTTACATGTTATTTTGTAAATGCCTGATTCTAGCATTGGGTCTGCGTTAGTGTTAATATTGTGTCTTAATTTTTGTTGTAATTTGTTTTTGGTTCTGAAACCTATTTTAATTTTGTGTGATTTAAGCACATTAGCAATTGTTTGGGATATTTTGCCTACATAAGGGATGCTGGAAACAAATTGTAGGCAAAATATCCCAAACAATTGCTAATGTGCTTAAATCACACAAAATTAAAATAGGTTTCAGAACCAAAAACAAATTACAACAAAAATTAAGACACAATATTAACACTAACGCAGACCCAATGCTAGAATCAGGCATTTACAAAATAACATGTAACCAATGCTCAAAATTCTATATAGGTCAAACTGGCAGAAATTTCCATACAAGATACTTAGAGCACATCAATGCCTTCAAAAAGGGACAACACACAAAATCAGCAATAGCCACACATATACACAACACCAGCCACCCCTTCAATGACATTAACAAAGATTTGAAGGTACTCCACCACATAAATAAAAGCCACCATATGGACTTAATGGAAGAATTCGAAATTTATTTAAATCATAAATCATCTAAGGATACAATATTAAATGAAAAGTTAGATAGTGAATCTGTAACCTTTTTTAAATGTTTTGACGCCTTATTATAAATTATGTATCATCCGCTAAATCCTAACTCTTATGTAATTATTAATATTAAGCACATTTCTAAATCATATAAAAAACTCTTTTATGTAATAATAATATCCTTTATTATGTCTAGGCTTCAAGCATATCATCTTTGAATTGTATAAATGTTAATTCTTTAAATCATCTTTGCCTTGTGTACAATACACAAACTTTCAATCTGTGTTCATCATCCAATAACGTTTGTGTAATTTAAGGATGTATTTGTGAGTGTTTCTGTGTTGCCATTTTCGTCAGAAACCTTCAAAAACGTAAGTGATAAGAAAAATGTTTCCATTCATGTTTTATTACATAGTCTTTATACCATAGTACAGCATCCCAAAATTCTTTTCCAGAAATCACATGAAAACTGTACAAACGTCCAGCAGAAACAAACACAACGACTCCTCATATTTCTATAACTAAAAACATGTAAAACTACTTATAGTGCGTTTGAAAATGGGAATAAATTCCCGAAACGCGTCATGCACAAAATAAATTAAAGCAACAAAAGTAACTGTGTCGCAGATTTTCATTTGTTTACCCTCAAGATGAAGATCAGTTTGGGTTTAGGAAAAACCGCAGTAGAAGAGAAGCAATTCTGGCTTTAAGATTAATACGTGAATGGCGGATCAAAAAAAAAAAAAGATGCTTTCATGGTATTTGTTGATTTACAAAAAGCTTTTGATAAAATTAGGTGGGACAAGATGTTCAAAAATTTAAAGAAGCATAATAGCACTAGCAAAAAGAGCCTACATGGAAAATAGAAATCTTTTAGTTTCAAATATTGATCTATAATTTATAAATGAATTTTTAAAACTCCATGTGTGAGCACAGCACTCTATGGCAGCGAAGCATGGACTTTAGGAATACCAGAAACAAGGAAAATTGCAGCATCTGAAATGTGGTGTTACAGAAGAATGCTGAAAATAAGTGGACAAACAAAGTACGAAATTAACGAGTTTTGAAAATGATGGGCGAGAAAAAGAAGTTTGTAGAAGAAGCTTACAGAAAGAAGAGACAGATTGGTAATTCATGTTTTTAGACAAGCTGGATTGGTTAATTTGTTCGTTGAGAGAACAGTCGAAGATTAGAATATATGAAGCAGATAATGAGGACGTGGGTTGTAAGGGTTAGGCAGAGATGAATAAGTTAGCACAAGAATGGAAGGAACGGATGATTGGATCAAACAAGTCAAAAGATTGACGACAGCAAAAAAATAAAAAAATAAAACCTAGCTCATATAGGACACAGAGAAAAACGGTGTGAGAGGCTCTTCCTGACGTCAGAGCATTATGAAGTCGTGACATCTTTGACCTCCAACGCTCTAAACCGCACTAAAACATTTAGAATAATCAGCGATCATAAACAAAATAGTCATGTGTGTCATTTCCATGCAGAACTCCACAATTGAAAGAGCTTAGTCAAATCATACAGATCCCCTTCTAAATTCAACTTTTCCAAACGAAGATGTTATGTTGATGTTATTCTCGCTGAAAACAACAAAATATTTCCAACCTCTAGATGTTTACTTCTTTCGGTAATATAAGCTCTATATCGGAAGGAATACTAATTTTGTAAGACCACAATGTGCCAAGCCACTAGTGAAGATACATGATGTTTATTTCATCATGAAACTTCACTGTGGGATTTACAATCATTTTCCTGCACTTACGTATTAGCCTATGTTGCAATATGCTTTGCGAAAGCCAGGTTATGACATTGACATACAAACATCATCATTTGAAACTGTAATTAGTGTGGCTTTTCATACTGGACTGCGTGAATGCGAAAGTGATTTGGAACGTGATATCGTGACTCCTGTGAGGGTTGCATGTTGTTCTCTTCCACTTTGTTTTAACAACTTCATCGAAATCCCTCATCTGCATTTTAAGGACTAATATAAGCACTATTAGGTTTGTGGTGCTGCTATATATGGGTGTTTTGCTATACATTAACGTAGTTTAAGCAGAGAGTTTTTGGCACTGTTGATTGAAAATTTAACGATACATTAATGTCATTGAATTACGTATAATTTCCTTCATATGGATATGATATCTTGTTACTTTGTTTCTCTGTATTAAAATGTTACTTGAGGTAGAATGCAACGTTTTGCATGGAAATGACACACACCACTGTTTTGTTTATTATCTCTTGTTATTCTAATCATGTTTTCGTGCGGTTCCGAGCGTTCGTGTTCCTTATAAGCAAACAATCTGAGGTCGTTTCCGTCTACGAGTCGACCTGGCGGCGCATTATTTCCTCCTGTGTTCGGCACTGCAGCCCGAGTGCAGATGTCCCTCCTGCGTGACCGGCAGTGCTGATGGATCGCGAGCGTCAGCAGAGCCGCCAGGCGGCCGATAACCGAGTTAGCCGACATGCGTCCACTTTAACTGCGTTACTCCGCCACCTGCCGCCCGGCCAGCGAAAAAAGACGGAGAAAGGAGAGGCAGGGAGGGCGTTCACACAAATTCGCCAATTCAGGCCCTAACTTGGTTGCCGCTGTTGTTGAAGCGCCTGGCACTCCCTCTTTGCGGACTAGCTTAACAAAACCCGACGCACGCCCAGCGCTTTTATCGTCCGTCAAGTAGTTTAATGTCACCGCTTCGGCGCGGCGGTCGTTCCAGATTGAGCGTCGTCTAGATTAGTTCACGACCAGCTTACCAATATAACAAGTAGCTGTTGCCCGAGACCTCGTACGCGTGGACTTTGAATTTCATTACCCGAATTGGATATAGAAAGATATTAGTAACTAACATTTGCCCCAAACAACACCCAGTTGTCAAAATAAGACAGGAAAGCCATCACTATATCACTCTACCGTCGAACGTTAAGAGAATCAATTTACAACATATTTAAAAACAGAAAAACGGACGAAGGTGCTGGGATGTGAGGGTGGGGGGAGGAGGTTAAATAAGGGCAGCTTTATTTCAGCCATGTCTTTTCTTCTTTCTTCAGCATGAGCATCAGATACTTTGGTTCTAATAACTTAAGCTGCTCATGCTCTTCAAGAGCTAAACCTAAGGTCAAGTTTACGCCCGCAAGGCATGTCAAAAAAGTGAACAAATTAAACAGGTGCAAGAAACTTTTTAGGCTGACACAAAGTGATACTACAGTGCAGAGAAAATCGACATCTATACTAAATAACAAGTTTTGTCTCTAAACGAAATTTACCAAAAAATCATACACTATCAGACAACGCGAGAAGAACAGTTTGAGCAACCGACGTAACATTACAGACTAACACACGCATCCGTCTGTCTGTCACCATTCGATAAGTTCTCAAAATTCCATGACTAAAACTGCTATCCATACCGAAAAAATGTCCTATTTCCTTCCTACGTATGCATAGTATTTCTTTCTCAAATTTCATCAATATCGGTATAGCCATTTAGTCGTAAAAACGTAACAAAAGGACGGAGACTTACTTCCGGATTTATAATATTATGAGTGCAGATAAAACACACACTTACTACGAGAGAAACAAAGCCTGAGGGATCAATATAGAGTAAACATATGCACACGTACGGCATTGTTAGACCACATATGATTTGTAAAGCATTGCGCCACTAAATTTGTGTAATCTACCGAATTACATAGAATCCGAACAACAGAAAGTCCAGGAGTGGCTCATAGGATCAAAAAATATTTTTTTAATGTTTCCTTCAACCGGAGACCACGCTCCAAACATCAGTAAACAAGCGCATTAACCACTGAGCTACCAACCCGCTAAACTGGAAGGTTCTACAGAGACGTATACATCATATGCGTCTATTTATGGTCGTTCAGTAATTTTTCAAAATTATATGGCAACAGAAGACAGTATCCCATGTCCATCCTAATGCCAAATAGCATCTCCTTGTCAAATTTCATCACTATCGGGTTAGTCGTTTAGCCCAAGAAACGTAACAGACAGGCAGAGAGACAGAGTTACTGTCGCATTTATAATATTATTGTAGATAGATATGAAATAATAAAATTGTATTTACATTCATATAATCCATTATCTCAGTTGTTTACTGTCATTGTGAACTTAATACCATTTGAAAATTTCCAAGTTTTTTTTTGGTTAGATACTTTATTCTATGTAATTACGAGAAGGGTTGTAACTACCTAAGTGCAGCTCTACGCATGTTGGACGATCTCATCGGCTGTTGGTGAGAGTGTTGAGCCATTTCACAGATGCAGTGGTCGGTATTACGTAGCGATACCGCACTGAAGGAAATATGTTCACTTTCGGGCTACAACAATGTGAGCGGATCAGCAGACTTGTAGCCGATGTAATGCTTCGATGATTCGCAGTATCTAGGCGCCACTGACCCAAAAGAAACTCACAGTCGGTAACTGTAATGTAAGAGATAACTGTGAAAGGAATTTAACTGGAATACTATTAAGAGCTGTTAAAAGAAACATGGTGCACAAAGCAACGAAGCTGACTGAAAACTTTCATTTGCAAAGAAATTTTGAAGTGGATAAGATGGTAAGAAAAAAAAATTGCTCAGGATCATACAGGAAGACAGCTATACAAATATTTTATAAGTAGGATGCACAAGAAATGCAAGAAAGGCAAAGAGAAAAAGAGCAAAGAAAATTTGAAGAATTAAAGAAATAATTGTTATAGATAAAGCAGCTATTATCCGCATGTCTACTCAAAAGAACTCAAGAACAACTGGGAAAAAACATCAGTGACCTACAAGCAGGGTTCAGACTTGGAAGATCGTGCACAGAATAGATACACAATCTGAAAAGTGTACTGAAATTCATGGCACTTAGAAATAGACCCATAGTGTGCATGTTCGTTGACTTTAAAAAAGCATATGACTCGATAGACAGGAAATACTTATTTACTATCTTAAAAGAAAGGAATTCAGACGACAAAACCAGAAGATTGATAGAACAGACACTAACCGAACCAAAGTTAAATTCATGGGTGAAATATCTGAACCATTCAAAGTTAGGAGTAAGACAGGGAGATGGATTGTCACCACTACTCTTCAACATTGTACTAGATAAATAAATAACAGAATGGGACAAAAAGCTGAAAACAGAAAACTGGGGGGCACCCATAAAAATCGGGACTAAAAGACTATACATACCATATCTAGCATTTGCTGACGACCTACCAATCATCACAGACAAAGAAGAAGTAGCCATCAGGCAAATAGAGATTCTCAAGGAATGCGCAGAAAAAACAAGACTACAAATTTCACAAAAAAAAAAACAGAATTCGTAGGGAACAAAATATAAACGCAAAAACTAAGGACAAAATATAGTGAAATCAACAGGGTAATCATAGAACCAACAGGACTAGAAGGAAAAGCACAGGAAGCAAGAGTACAGAAGATGAAGAAAGCATGCTAAGGGAGACGTCACAGATCGAGAGATTTTTAATAAGAAGGTGAACTCATGGGAAGTTATTTCAGAGACGAAAATGGGAAAATCAAAACGCATCTCGACTGCCGAAGAAAAGAAAACCGTCAGTGAAAGAATGAAAAAATATTGGTCCAACAAGAAGAACATCCCAAAGAGGAACTGAACGCATTCAGTCCATTATGGGGACATACTAAAATAATATTAATGATGATGATAAAGCAGATACGGCTTACCCACGGATCAAACAAAATTTTGGAGAAGTGGAGAAAAGACGTACAAAAATTATAGACCCCGAATGGAAATCACTTTTAAATTTAGACGAAATAGCTGACTTAGAAAATGGATGATGGACGTAGTCTGAAATACAATGCGCTCGGATGAGAAGAAACTGTTGCCCGTGATCGTGTATGAAGTACAAAATCTGAGAGAAACTTGAAATATTTAAAGTCAGATAAGGTGAAAAGATTACTGCAGAACTGCCAAAAAAAGGAACAAAAGATTATTCACACTGATATCAAAAACTTACGAAGCAAGAGAGGTTCTTAAGTATTTCTATAGAATTGTAGTCACCGCACTCCAGAATAAAGAAATAGCTGAAAAAAATGATGCTCAGAATGGTAGAGCAACGCTAACAAACAATTCCTGATTCGAAAGGATACAAATTTTAGTTTTAAACATTGAAAATCGACTTTTAACATTATCCCCCCCCCCCCCCCACCCCTCCCACAAATTATTTTTATTATTATTATAATTGAATTATTTAATTTGTTCTGATAATAATAATATTTAATTAAAACTGCAGTTGAGCGCACGCTCAGGTGGCAATTTCCCTAAACACCCATCTTCCCCCTTTCCTGAGCCCAACTACATTTGCGCTATACAAATTTTAACTTTAAATTCTTTATACAGTTTTGATAAATTATTCAGGATTTCTCTTGGTAACTTATTCCAATCAGTGACACCCTTACTTAAAAAAGATAATCTTCCTACACCCTTGTGCCTTGTGTCATGGTCACCTTTTCCCTTCCATGCATTACTTTTAATTCTTACACCAATATCTTTCCATGCCTCATCACCAATATACGCCTTGTACTCTCCCATAATCCTCTTCACCTTCCACCTGTCTTCCAATGAATCCCATTTCAGTTCTTTTATCATATCTGTTACTGATTGCGTTCTGCGGTAATATCCAGAAACAAATCTAGCAGCCATTTTTTGCACACTCTCCAACTGTATATTTAATACACAAAATGTGAGTCCCATGCCACACTAACATATTCAAGCAATGGTCTGACTAAAGTTTTGTAACCCAATTCCTTTAAATCACTCGTATATCCCCACATCACTCTCTCTAACAAGTGCAGAATTCCAACTACTTGTTCAATGTGTCTTGCCCAGTTGAGGTTGTTATCAAATATTGTGCCAAGTTATTTACATTTGAAATCTTCAATAAGCAATTCTTCCCGCACGTTATTGCACAATCAACCTTCATTTATTTGTCTGTGGATGTAATAGGCTGACTATTTTACATTTGTCTTCATTCCATGTTGATCTATCCAGTGAATAATTATAGTCAGTTACTGTAAGTTACAGTATTAAACAGGTATTAAGGATTTAGTTAAGAACCTAAATTTTGCTGTAGTGGGAGAAGATATAAGGCGGAGAGGCTGAAAACAGCGGTAGGACTTCTCGAAATCAATGTAGGCAGTTCCCCTCTCTGAAAGACCCGCAGACTGTGATAACTACTGTTTCTCGAAGGGTATAAACGATCTCGGAGACAAAGTGAAAAGCCTTTTTAGATTGTTTGCTGATGATGCGGTTATTTATAGGGAAGTAAGAACTTTGGCCGATTGCTTAGAAATTCAGCGCGATCTGGATGTTATTTTGGCTTGGTGCGCTGAGTGGCAACTTACTCTAAACTGTAAAAAGTGCAAGACAATGAGCATAACTAACAAAAGGAATCCGATTGTTCAGAAATACGAGTTAAACAATACAGTTATTGATATGGTCGATTCTATTAAATATTTGGGAGTAACAGTACAAAGGAACATGAAATGGGACATACACATTAATTCGTTAGTAGGTAGAGCTAATTCTAGGCTGCGATTCGTAGGTAGAATCTTGAAAAATTGTAATGAACAAACAAAGGAGATAGCGTACAAATCTCTTGTGCGTCCACATTTGGATTATTGTTGTGCCATTTGGGACCCGTTTCGTAAGGGATTGATCGAAAGTATAGAGAAAGTACAGAGAAGAGCCGCTCGATACGTGACCGCTTGCTACAGTCCGTATGAAAGCGTCACAGAACTGATTAGTAGATTAGGTTGGGAGTCTCTGGTAGATAGACGACACACGTTTCGTTTAAAATTATTGGAAAACATGCGTACTCCAACTTTCACTCATGAGTGTAGTGAAATACTTCTTCCACCAACCTATTTGAGTCGGAAGGACAGGAAAGATAAAATTAGAGAAATAAGGTGCCGGACTGATTCTTATATGAATTATTTTTTCCCTCGTACCATTAGGGATTGGAATGCACAGCAAAGAGATTAGCTTTGGTGCTGAGCACCCTCTGCCACCCACAATTTTGTGAATTGCAGAGTATATATGTAGATGTAGATGTAGATGAAGGGTCTATTAGCTCCTCTAGAGCTGCACCCCTCTCGTTTGTCTACGGGCAGAACCACATTGGAGAGAGATCATTAACATCTGCCGCTATAATTACCGGCTTGCCCTCTAGTTTTCGTATTGTTCAGTTTCTCAAGATATCCATCAATGGGATGCCTATATTGAGGGTATTTAAGTCCTACAGAACACAAAAGGGCGCTCACAAGGGACACCTTTAACGTCGAACGATCGGAACCGCACGAAAACATGTTGAGAATAACAAGCGATCATAAATAAAACAGTGGTGTGTGTAATTTCCATGCAAAACTGCGGAGTCTAGAACTCCGTGAACATGAAAAAGCATATTGTAATGTGATTCATGGTCAGGTCATTCAGATCGTACGCTTCTAGATGCAACTTTTCCAAACAAAAATGTTATGCTTAATATATTGCCACCGAAAACAACAAAATATCGCAAACCCCTTGATGTTTACTTCTTTCGGCAATAGAAGCTCTATATCAGAAATATTACTAATTTTGTAAGACTACAATGTGCCAAATTACAAGTGAAGATACATGATCGTTATTACATCATGAAACATCACTCTGTGATTTACAATCAATTTGCTGCACCCACATATAAGCCTACGTTGCAGTATGCTTGGTGAAAGGCAGGTTATGACATTCACATATCAACATCATATAATTAGTGTGGCTTTGATATTGGACTGCGTGAATGCGAAACTAGTTTGTAATGTGGTAACGTGACTTTAGTGAGGTGTGCACATTGTTTATTTCCACTTTGTTTCAACCACTTCATCGAAATCCCGCATCTGCACTTTGAGGACTAATATAAGTACCATCAGCTGTGTAGTACTGCTGTATATGGATGTTTTGCGCTACATTAACGTAATTTAAGCAGAGAGTTTTTGTCACTGTTGATTGAAAATGTAATGATACACTGACTTCATTGAATGACGTATAATTTCCTTCATATGGTATTGATATCTTATTACTTTGTTTCTCTCGATTAAAATGTTACTTACGGAAGAATGCAACATTTTGCATGTAAATGACACACATCACTGTTTTGTTTATGATCTCTTGTTATTCCAAGCATGTTTTCGTGCGGTTCCGAGCGTTCGAGATCAAAGTTGTTCCTTGTTAGTACTGAATTTGCTCTTCCAGAATTTGTGCACGTATTATAATAATATTTAATTAAATTGTAATGGAGCCAACGCTCCGGTTGCAATTTCCCTAATTGTAGTGTTGATCCATCGCCGTGACTATCAGTGTCGAAAATTTGTTCCAGCCGTAATTTTCCTCTCTTTCTTTTCCTCTGTATAAACGCTCACTCACGCTATGTGCGATTATATGAATGAAAGGAATAATACAAGATGAATTGCAAGTTTGTTTGGAAGACTTCTATGAACTTGTTTAATCGTATACATGTCACAGTTTACCAATTTCTAGTGTGATTATTACGTACAGACAAATTATTGAGATTTAGGAACTGATGGTTACTGTACAGTGTAATAGTATGATAACATTACTATTACATTATCTGTTTAGTGTGGTTATGAGTAGCAGGTAACAATTATATTCTGTGCTGACGTAAACTGCCAGCGACACGGTGACCAGGCGGGTCAGCTACCGACCTGAGCCAACTTCCAGGAAACCAGCGTGGCATTGTTCCCCTAACAAGAAGTGACCCTCCTCACTGTCAACTGGTGAAAGGCTGAGTTGGAACATCGCCCTAAATTCGAAAGAGCGAAATTTATGTGGCTCCAACACTCACAGTAGTGATTTGTGCAGCCGTGACAATTTATGGAGACAGACCGTAGCGAAATTCAGACACGGCGTGTTAGCATTTTCTCACGAACAATGAGAGCCAGGGAAGTGCAGATAAAATTCAATTCCCCGAAACTTAGGAGGAGTCTGAATGTTGAGAGGTCGTGTGTGTGGGGGGGGGGGGGGGGGGACACTGTGGCCCTCCAATAACAAAAGTAGTTACTCTTTTATTTAAAACATTTCTTTCATGTCTGGACGTATCCGGAGTTGGCAGAGCTGGAGATGTGACTGGATTGGCTGAACGGACGTCCATGGGTCTTCCGAGTTCCGGAGACGAGCGGGAATGAAGGCAAAGAGGACTCGTCCGAGAGATCTTGAGGCGAGAGGTCATTGAGGCGAGCGGGTAGCTAGCTAACAGGAGGCGACCCGTACAAAGTGACAAGTGTTTGTGTCAACACGGACACAAGTGTGACTGGAAGTGGTTTATGTGAAGACAGCTGCTGGCGTGTCTACCCCTGTGCTTACTCACGGTAAAACACTTACGTTATGAAAGTGCACTAAAATTCGAAGGCGCTCTCTCACCCAAATACCGACCTTGGCAAGGAAACTTGCAGATAAGAGTTTCAATCTGCCGAACTTTAATGAGTTTTAGCCGGAGCAATGAATTCAACTAACTTCTTGTTTAAATAAAAAAATCAATGACGTGCTTTTGTCTTTTTGATTAGTCAATTTGTGAATATGTCGTAAATATTTGAGTGCTGATAGAAATAACATGTTCACTTCATGTGTAAATTTTAATGCCTGAATAAATGACCAGGTTATGGAAGTTTTATTGATGAAACATGATGTCATGCATATTAATTGATTATGAACCCTTTCTCAATTGAAATAACTTTAATACAATGTTACCTGAGATTAAAAATTAAATTCATATGTTTTATAAATTAATAAGACACACCGCACGTCACAACAGTTCCAGTGTATTAGTTAATTGCATACGTGTTCCAGTTTATAGCGCCGATTATTGCATCCAATTTGTTTAAATAGAATAATTTTAATTTTGTGCGGTTTAACCATCTAAATTTTATTTCATTGTAATTGTCCCTGCCTTTCAGTTTGCGATTAATAAGTAATTTCCATAAAGCGAATGCAGTTAATCACCAGGAAAGAAGTCCGAAATGTATAAATTAACAAGAATTATTAAAGGAGGAGGTAGGGAGGTTACAATATCCTGTCTAGATCACCCAGCAGCTTGTTAAGGTTCTTGTGGTGGTTTAATTACTGATTAATTAATTTTAAAAAAAGTCCACCAAAGAAAATTATGTTTGAAGATGTCTGTTTATTTCTTTCAAATCAACAAGTCAGCGATATTCACTAGTTTAGGTACAATACAGAGATGCACAGTCGCAAACTCAACTGAATGATTGAAACTCTCTGTAAAACTGAATACTGTCAACTAAACTGACTTACTAACTGAATGAATGTCTCTGTCCAGGCGATCTGTTTATATAGTCTTTATCGAAATTACGAGAATTCTTCAAAGGCATCCGCCCGATATTTCTCGATCATTAACAATCACTCAAACAATCTAACATATTAAAAACAATCGGAATTAATGCAAAATTAATTAACAACATTAAAAAATGATCAGAAATGGTAATTATAGATACTTAAATACAAAATTATTTACAGAAATCCTTTCAAACGGTAGAAAATTGTCCTGTAGACATCGTAACTTACATTAATACATGTAATTACAAACATTTAAGAATTTCTCTTGCATCATTCAGTTCTTAAACATATTAAATGGCCTTTGAATAATTTTCTCACCTAAAACAAAGTCTATATACACTGATTTACAAGAAATTACAAAACAAACATATCAAATCACTTTCAAGCAAACTTTAGCTAATTACAAATACTTCATACAGTACAATGCTATTAAAAATTCAGGTATTAGGGCTGTTACAAGCTGCTTACAGTCTTCTACTGTTTTGATGCTGTTATATGTCTTCTGCAAACGACTTAGCTTCTGATAGTAAACAATTAACACAATAATTTATATAATAATGAATAACAATAGTCCTAATTCACTACACTGTGGCACTCCCATTTTCACTTCTACTTCTTTTGATACTGCATTTCCTACCCTCAATTTTTGGTTTATACCTTTTAAGAATCACAATTTCATCCACTCCAATAGATTTATCTGAACTAACACCATTTTATTGTTCACTCTGACAAAATCCTTTGAAAGATCTAGTACTACACTATCAATTTGACCATCCTTGTCTATTTCATTCGAAATATTTTGTATATAGCCCACTAAATGCGTTTCATGTGAATATCCATGTTTAAAGCCATACCACCGACTTGAAAATCATTTACGCTCCTCACAGAAACGCCATGAACTCCTTTATGGACCGGTACTATCAAACTTTTCCAGTCACCTGGTATGTAGTAAGTGTCCAGACTATTTAAAAACGTTTCAAAATAAGGCGCAATGTCACATCCTGCTATCTTGTTATCCTAATATTATCATCAAGAGCCCCTTCATTCTGTTTCAGATTTCTTAATACCTTCATGATTTCTTCTTGTTGAATTTCCGACCATTTTAACTTCTCATTTCTAACAGTGCGGATAAGCTTCAATTTATACCGTCCCATTTTTTTGATTATACTCTCTAATCGTGTCATTAAACCGGTTACTTAATGACTCTACCTTTTGAAAATCATTGTTACTTTCCAACCTTATTTATAATTGTTTCAACACCCTCTCTTCCCCACAATTTTCAATTATAGCCATAAAAATTTCTAGACGTATCAGTCAGTATTCCCCCTGCACCTTCATAGACTCATCGTCAGCCATTTTTTCCTACTACCCGTCCAATGTGTCCTGCCTATTTAAGCTTGTTATCAAATATAATGCCAAGATATTTACATTTCAAATCTTCAACAAACAATTCTGTCCCCGCCTCATACTCATAATTAATCTTTAGCATTTTATCTGTGTAGATGACTCTTCTTTGCATTTATCTTCATCCCATGTTTACCAACCCAACTAGATATCCTGTCCAGATCATCCGGGAGCTGTTTACAGTCTTCTGCCGCTTTTGATCCATTTATATAGCATTATATCACCTGCAAACAATATAATTTAGGACAGTAAATGATCAACACAATTATTCATTAGAATAATGGATGGCAATGATCTCAAAACGCTACCCTGTGGCACTCCCATTTTTACTTCCACTTCTTTTGATACTCCATTTCCCAGCCTAATTTTTTGTTTTCAACCTTTTAACAATTTTTTTACCTCAAAAATCGCTTTCTCAACCACTCCAATACTTTTTATCTTATTTACTACCATTCTATGGCTCACTCTGTCAAAAGCCTTTGAAAGATCTAGTGCTACACTATCAATTTGGCCTTCCTTGTCCATTTCAACTAAAATATCTTACCGAACGTGGTGGGTGAGCGGTTAACGCACTGTCCTCGCATTCTGGAGGACGCCGGTTCGAATCCCCATCCGGGCATCTGATTTGGGTTTTCCATGGTTTCCCCAAATCACTTCAGGTGAATGCCGGGATGCTTCCATCAAAAGGCCATGGCAGACCTCCTTCCTGTTCCTTGTCCCCAGTCCCATCCCGCCTCTAATGACTTCGAAGTTGACGAGGCGTAAAGCCATAAGTAAAATAAAAATCTTGCATATATCCCACCAAATGAGATTAGCATAATATCCTTGCCTAAAGCCATGTAGCCTACATGAAATCCACTTACGCTCCTCACATATAGTGCTGATGTGATTGCATATCAATCACTCCATTAATTTACCTACCACTGATGTCAAACTGATTGGGCTGTAATTCTCAACTCTATTTCTAACCCCTCCTTTATGTACTGGCACTACTACCACACTTTTCCAGTCCTCTAGTAAGCAGCAAGTATCCAGACTCAATTTAAATAATATTTCAAGATAAGGTACAATGTCACATCCGGCTATCATTAAGATATCTGTAGTAATATTATCTACACCAGCCCCTTTATTTGTTTTCAACTTTCTTAGCTCTTTTATAATATCCTCAGGATAAATTTAAAAAATTTTGGTCGGCTCATTTCTAATTATGTTATTAACTCGTTCTCCGATTTAGACCCTCACATTATTGATTAATTTTCCTAATGCTCTCACTAAATTAGTTACTTAAAGTCTCTGCCTTTTTCAAATCCTCAGTAATTTCTTCTCCATGCTTATCTATAAGCGTCCCAACACCGTCCCTTCCCCTCAGTTTTTTCGCACAGCCAAAGAAATTTCTAGATGCATCAGTCAATGGTCTCCTGCACTTACAACACTCCTCATAAACCTACCTTTAGCCACCTTCTTAGCTATTATTAAGTCACAGTTTAGTTGTTTTAAATATTCCCTACTATTCTGCTGTCTCTTAACTTTGTTATGTTCTCTTCTTACCAACCTCTTTAGTCTCCTTACCTCCCTATTATAGTACACAGTTTTTTTACTTCTCTTTATTTTCTGTTTTGGAATAAATTTTTCTTCCCCTTTTCTTATTATCTCCTTGAACTCTTCCCACCTTCACTCTATCGTACTTGTGACCTTCCTTCCATTTGGTGAAACGTTCTCTGAAATGTCTCTTCAAGTTCGAAATCTGTGCCTTTTTATAATTGTACTTATTTCCCCCTTCAGTTTTGGCTGCTGGTACACTGAATCCTATAACATCCATCAGAACTGCTTCATGATCACTTATTCCTTCCGTTACTTGACACCCCACAAGGTTATCATCGGGCTTTATTAGGAATATATGCAAGATATTTTGTCCCCTAATAATCTGATTTACCACTTGTGTAAATCCTCCTTCCCTTGTTGAAGTATTTGCAAATTTCTTTTCCCTTTTTTTATTAATCTTATTTCCTACCTAGTTTACACCTGATAAATTTAAAGACCCACCAACAGTGACCATTCTGTTCTCACCTCTGAAATCTGAGTACGAATTTAATTTCTCCCCAAGAACCTCATCTTCATCTGTCATTCTTCCACTGCGGGAAGCAGTCAACACCCTGATTTTTTCTTTATTATTTACCCGTAGAAACTCATCCATTCTAAACAAAATGTGGGTTCCATCTGACTTCCATTCAAGATCCGCATACGAAAATGTAAAAATTAGGTATTACAATACAGTTATGAAACCCAACGCTCTCTACGCCATAGAAACACTCACACCAACTCTAAGAGTGACATTGAGAACATCCAGAGAGAAGAATCATCAGGAAAATTATTGGACGAAGCAAAACGGAAGAAGGCTACAGACTAAAGTCAAACAAAACAGTAGAGTCCCACACGCAAATTTAGCCAACTACGTTAGAAAACGCAGACTAAAATTCTACGGTCACATCTACAGGATGCCAGATCACAGATTAACTAAGAAGATATTCGACCTCATGCAACCATTAAGAATGCCTAACAGCTGGTTCGATCAAGTAAGAGAAGACCTGGAAAAAGCAAATATCAAGAGATCAAAAAACATAGATCGCAAATACACAACTGAGTATTCATGACAAAAATCAAAACCAAAAAGACCGGCGCAACTTGTACAAAAGAGAGAAAACTTGCCTTTACTAAACAGATGCGAGAATACTCGAATGGCAAAAGAAACTTAGACAGAAAATGATTAAGTTTTGCGTGATCTTTCTAGGTCTATTTGCATAAAATAATAATAAAGAAAGAAAAATGAAAAAGTAGTTCACAAAGAAAGTTATTACAATTTATGTTAATTATTTGTCTGTATTATCAGAAGAAAACGGTTCACTTTTCTCCATCAGTGGTCTTTTCGTTCAGATCACCAAATTCCAGGTTCAGTAGTTTGTTCAGAATATTTTCGACCAAATATCAGTTAATTTACCCACTCTGTTTGTTTCTGACTCGGCCATTTATGACAGACGATCGTGTTCCCTTTGACTAGAAAGCCCTGTTCCATAAACAATTCAGAGTCTGTATAACGTATAAAGTTATTGGCGGTGTTACATAACCCACAATGGAAAAAGCCCGCTCTGTGGGCTTGATTGCGGCACGGGTGAACAGCCGATGGGCAGGTAAATTCAGCTGCAGCAGCGGCACGCACAAAGAGAGCGGCATAACGCTGTTACCAGAGCTCTGTGCTTGACAACGAAGTTACGTGTACACAAACAACACTCTGCTTTTCGAATATTTCCTGTCATATCAAATTATGTGATTGGGCCTCTGAAGAAAAGTACATTTCTTTATGCAAATGTGAATCTGCTATATAATATCCTAAGCTCTCTCACTCGCTCACCTCGAAAACTATTGGCAAAAGAACTTTGTCAAGTGTCAGCCTTCCCTTGCAAATTAACAGCGACCAGAGATATCATTAGAAGAAATTCGAGGTTATGTCCTCAATTTAATGGCTAAGCAACTGCTACCAAATTAATTGCCATAATACATTCACTAAGGTTGCTTTCCGTAGCATTTCATTGTTAAGAAAATATCAATAAACCTTACAGCTAAGAATCTGGGAACTGCTATTCAGTAAGATGTTGCTAATGAAATCAACACACAAGAAAACTTAAATTACACATGGCCTCTGCTGCAACCACGAATAGACTAAATTTCAGTTTAATTAAAACTTTTGCTTATGTTGTTGCTTGACCAAAGTTTATACTTCATGATTTAATGGCTTTTTACGTATTCTACTGACGGCTTTCGTTATTGATCTTTGTTAATCTTCGCTGTAAGTGAGTTATTAGTGTATTTTAAGTGGACATCATGCCAAATATGTTACCGAATCGAGTATACTGGCATTTCTTCAGAGAGACTCAACTGTTTATTAATCTGGAATCTGTTTTAAGTTCTCTGGCCGTTACAGACCTTTTGAGTAAAAATTACATTATGAATGTTTGGCCAGCCTCATCAAAAACCAACGTGATGCTTTCGAAGCAAACAGGAATTCTTCAAATTTTTCAGAGTTAATTTTAAGGGTCAAATACAAATCAGGTTTGTATTTCAGCAAGTTCGAGTCTACGACCTTTGAAACAATTATACGATAGCGCGATCTTCCCTGTCTGTGTTTAATACCTACATCTATTAAAACTTCAGATTTCTTCAAGCACAATAGATTTTATTCACCCTAAGGGAGAAACACAGGTGAATTTCGAATTTGGCAAGATCAGGTAAACCTATCATAACTGTAACTATTCTAGACCCGTGACGATACGCAAAAAATGGACACGGGCTTACACTAGTGCTGGAATAAGCTTTTCTCTTTGCATCCAGTAGTTACCCGCATCATAGTGCGTAAATTATATCTCGATACTGTATATTACTTCATCAACATGAATGGTGACTCAAAATCTGAGATCTATAGACGCATAAAGCTGGGCTGGAGAGCATACGGAAGAAATTCCATTGTTTTTAAATCAGACACAGTCCCATGAAACAAATACTGAGAACTGCCTAGTGAAGTATAGAAAGAGCAATGCTAGGATTTACAAGAAGAGACAGGAGAATGGCTGTTTGCATTCGTTCGATAATCAAAGTGAGAGACATCTTAGAAAGAGTTACAACCCAAAAATGGCCATATCGCTCGAAAAAGAGACGACAGATGGACTACGGCAGTTCTGGATTGGACACCAAGGAACCTGAAAAGAGAAAGAGGAAGACATACGAAGATTAACAGGCGTGAACTGGAAGAGAGTTGCTCAAGATCGATCGGCGTGGAAGGAATAAGAAGAAAATTATGTAGCATAGAATTGCAAAATACAGCTCATCTGGCTTAAAGAGGCTGCATCCTGAATCAAGGAATGATAAAGCTGTAAAAATAAATAAATAATATATTACCCCAGTCTGATCTACCATTTCCATTCACTTTATCTTTTTGGAAGTTTCAAATGGCATCTGTAATTGGCTATATTCTGTTTAATACCAGACACAACCAAGGCGTTCAAATGACAGCCATCGAGTCTACCTACACGTTGTGGACATGCGTTCATCCCGTGCTGGACTATCAGAATTTCAATCTTCCTTGTACTCAGGCTGGTCGAATGTTGGGTTGGTTCCTTAATATTGGCTCGTTCCCGTTCCTTGTCCAGAATCATCCCGCCGTCAAAAAGTCGTAAGTTTGTTAAACTTCCCTTTATGAAAGCATCTACTTAGTTTAATCAGCGGCGTAAACGTACCCATGAAAGCAATTTAACATCTTTCCAATCTTTTATTGATGGAACTGTTCTGGCGTGACTCATGTTACACGTCAGACCTCTGTTCAGTTTATCCAAATAAACTATAGAGATGTACGATTAATAAACACTTTAAGGCAAAATATTGGATGATGTAATTATAGTAAAAATATATGAGGATAAGTTGGTGAAGAAACGAAAGTACGAAACGTGCTTTCTGCATCGTTTCAGAGACTGGAGTGAACAAGGTTAGTAATTTTTCGATTGATGATCGATAGGTTCGTGTTGCCTATTGTAGTTGTAGCGTTGCAGCCTAACACTCTCAGCAAAAGCCCGCAGGATTACAAACTCAAAAGTAATAATCACAATATGAAAGATTAGGACTACATATTAAGATAAAACAAACGACATAAGATGATTAAGATCATCAAAGCACGCGATAGAGAAAGATTAAGAACACGATACTGATTATTCACACACACACGTCAGCAGGAAGACAGCGACTAAACTGTTTCTAGACAGCGACTAAACTCCACTAATCACAGCCTTTCCTCTCTACACCAAGGGATCGAGATTCCTGATTGCTGAAATAGTTTTAAAAGAAATAAAACTTAAAACAACAAATTAAATAAAAACGAAATAAAAATAGAATTAACATTTAATTCTTAATACATCTATTTCAATTGTACTACCATGCTCATATTAATCCGAACAACCTGAATTGCACATTGCTATATTTCCTCCTGGGACTTATTCAACCCATTATACACATCTACCAAGACAGTACTATATCCAGTAGGTGGTACATTCAAGTTAGTATCCAAAATTGAGAATCAATCACCTCACAAAAAAAGAGACATATTTTAACAAATTCGTTATACAAACGAAAATATGGATTATATTTCGTTAATAAAACAGTTATGCAGACATTAAATGCACTTTGTATAGGTTTTTTAAAACATTTAGGAGAAATTGGTGCCCCTACAGAACATAAAAAATTAATGTTTTCCAACAGAATGTTAATTTTGCACAAACGCTAGGATCCAAAGAAAGGAAGACCTTATACCGATCATATGCCACTTAGCAAAACACGGTGAGGGTTCAATTTATGAAGACACAATTTTACATAGCTTTGTCACATTTGTGCTTTTAATGGTGTTTAGTAAACAGGCAATAAAGAAAAAAACTAATACGGCTTTTTCGGGATAGCGATATTCTGTGGCTGCTGCTGTTACAACTCAAACGACAGGTGAAACATTGGTTGGGTGTTCTTTCATAATAATAATAAAATACTGGTGAATATTCAAGGACGTGCACTAAAAACGTTAGGTAGCTAACAAACTGCTGTGTTTGCTAGCGGACACGTACGAAATAATCGGTTCACTTCGCGATTTATACGCTTTTTGCTAATTGAAATTATTATTGTAGGCCAACTTATCACCCCATATTGATGTTAATCCTACGGTGAGCTCTTCCGACAGTAGTCCGTAAAGAACTTGCACTGATTTAAGGGGTAAAATTTTAGCAGTCATCTGGTAACCAATAATACAATCAGAAATTACGCAATTTTACAATTGTTTTCATATTTTGTAACTGTTGTTTATGAGACTATACAGGAAACTGGTAACAAGGAAACGTAATGCTGATCAACACGTGTATAAGAGCTGTTGCCCTTCTGCTGCCGACTTGGTTGGTAGCTCTCACCCGCTAACACCGCAGGTGTCGCGGATGCCACTGCCGACGCGGAAACGTGGTGGCTAGCGTTCAGTTAATTCCTGGAGTAGACGGTTCGAGTCCAGCCATATACATAAGTGATTTTCATGAAGTGTTACCTTCCTCTTGCGTTGACTGTACTGTGGATCGCCAAAGTCACATCATAAATAAACTGAGAAGCCAAATGAATGGAGAGATGCACGTATCGTCAAATTAAGACAAATACTTTCTTCGTCTATTTTTTAGCAATTTATTCTTTAAATGTGTTATATATTTTGAAATATCACGGAAAAGATTATTTCCCAAGGTCTGGAAAGGAGTCCGGCCACGGTATGTGAATATGAACTATTCCTCTGTAAGTCTAAAATTATTTCGTTAATCCTCTGAGAACCAAAACATTACTGACAAATATACTTGAAAGTGGACCTCCAAACTGTCAGTGCCAGAAGAACTGGTAATAATTTTCAACGATTTCATGACAAAAGTACAGCTTCCAAGGATAATTTTAAGTTAGAAAGCAAGCGAAAGTTTCGATATGATAAAATTAGGAATCCATACGGGAGCAATTCAAAAGTACGATCTCCTAAGCATTTATAGGGACAAAATCAATGTTTTCTGTAATATATATATATTCTTCATTTTAAAGGTTGAAAAATTATCTCCTTTTCTACATCATTACCAATTCGGATCATGGATTTTTGTAGCCGCAGTGACAGTTTGTGAATGACCGCCCGTGGTGGGATAAGCGGTGAAGCTCTGGCTTCTCATTCGGGAGGACACAGGTTCAAATCCTCGCCCGGTCATCAAGATTTGGAGTTTCCCCTAATCACTCCATGTTAATACTCGTGAATGCTGGTATTTATTTATGTTAGTATAGTGAAGTAATTCCAAACAAAGAACAACGCATAAAAATTAATGCTTTATTAAGCAATTAGCATTAAGCCCCCGTAGCTATCAAATCGCAATATTGTAAAGCACATGCGATAATGTGTATGGAAGCTACCAATAGCATTGTACGAAACGGAAAAAAAAACGGTAATTTAAGAACACTCTGCTTCTAGCACAGATTCTCAATGAACTTTCTTTATTTATATCAGTTAGATAAGAATTTATGTTTGGTCTACGACAGCAATCTGGATGTAAATTTTTGAATGACAATGGTCGTTTAATGTTTTACAGTGCTAATATTTAGTTCCATGCAATTTCCACTCATGTTTTCACATAATATTTTTATTTTCCTTGACGACGGTGCATAATAATTATAGTCCACCTACAGAATTAGACTAATAATTCCCACAATAAGTTATTTGTTTTTGAAATGTGATGTTAATTCTATTGTAAAATAATTATTTTCCAATTATGGGTGCATTTGAGAAATTACAGGCGACGTGATTTCGACATATTTAGAAACCAGAGAAGCTAGCAGTAAAATTTAGATCCGATTCATACGTTGCGTAATATAAGCTTATAAGCAGAGGTGAATGTGGCAAAGCAGTAACATGCAATTCTTCGCCTTTGTCCAGAGAATCGACGTTGAAATATTCCTTTGCGTTCAAACATTCCTACATTAAGAAAGCGTCAAGGAAATAGTGACGCAACGAGCAAGCTCTTTGCCTTTTAAACCCAGTCGTAGGCAGATCGAGTCTCGCTGGCGGCAACATTTTTTTAAAAATTATTAATGTGAGATGATGAAATGCTTGAGGACGATAAAAAGTTCCTCCAAAGTTCACTCCTCTCGTTCAGTGTTCAGACGTGTTTATTTATCAGTTTATTTAATCGAGCAAGACCGTGAGATCAGTCCACACAAGACAGTATGGAAATCCAATCGATCGTCACTACCAGTTGTCTTCTCCGATTATTTTCCGATACTATAAACTATGTGTGGTTTATATAATTACGAAGTCTTTCTCGGCGTTGACAATACAAGTAATGCTCTCGGGTGACTAGCCGAGTTATAGAAGTGTTATAATAATCACACAATATTTCGGCACTCTGAATCGTTGGCGCCATCTTCCGGTGAAGTGAGGTCAGGAACATGCGAAGCTGCAACAAACAGAACATGACGACAGACTGAGACTTCTACAACTGGCCATGGGTGACACAGGAATTTCGGACTTTGCTGCTTTCCAAGCAAAGCTGAAGCGGATCAAGGAGGAAATCTCGAGGCAGACCCCTGCCAGTCCGGACCCCGCCTCGTCGGCGCCGGAAACTTCCGCGGAGGAAACTTCACAGCCACCAACGCCACTGCCGGACGAGGAGGAACATATGTCGGTCGGATCTGAGGTCATCTTCAGCGAAGAGGACGAAGACGAGGAAATAGAGATGGGCCCAGTACTCCCCCTCACAGTCAGCTACGAGGGGAACTGGTCTGTCATTACTGAGCAGATTCGATGCCACACAACGCTGCCGGTAATGTGCTGGCCAAGCAACAAAGGAGTGCGGATCTGCCTATCCTGTCCCACAGACCAAATCGCGGTGGAGGAGTTCTTGAGGGACAGAACCATCACCTTTGAGGCTGACGATCTTCGCCCCCGCAGCAAGAAACACGTCGTCCGAGGTCTCCCTGTGGACACAACGGTGGAAGTAGTGGCCGCTGAACTCTCCTGCCAGGGTGTGGAGGCAACTGACGTCCACCAAATGTGGAAGACGGGCACAGAGGAAAAAATTCCTCTGTACTCCTTCAAGACCACTGAAGATGCAACCACTTTGAAGGAAGTCAAGATTCTGGCGGGGAAACCCGTCAGAATCGAAAGGAAGAAGCCGCCGCCACCTGAGTTCACCCAATGCTTCAACTGCCAGGGATTCCAACATTTTTCCTGGCAGTGCACCAATCCGACACGATGTTTGAGGTGCGGCGGAAACCATCGCCTTGCCGAATGTCACCAGCCGCGGGACCAGACATGGTGCTGCAACTGCAGCTCACCAGGGCACATAGCCTCTTACGGCGGCTGTCCGGCACGCCTAACGCTTCCCGCTACCGGCCGGAAGCCGTCGCATAGGAGGCCCGCAACCAGCTGCTACAATCCACCACCGCCTCTAAGTGGCAGAGACTGGTGAAGTCGCAAGTGAGGCACAGTTGAAACCAGCAACCAATTCCAACCACTGCAGGCCGAATCAGCTCCACCAGTGCAGAGATCAGCACACATTCCCCCTATCGTGGTACAATTCGAGCACAGCTACAAGGCACTCCACGATAAGGTTGAAGCAGTTGTGAAGAACTCTTTCGCTGCCAAAACGGCTGGTGGGGACAAGATTAAGTTTACCTTCACAACGGTACAAGACTACACTGCCGCCACAGGGATGTTGCAGGATAGCAATATCCCATACTACACGTTTCCAGTGGGAGCAGTCCCGCTACTTAAAGTTGTCTTCAGGGGCATACCAAGAACTCTGCCCACAGAAGATCTGAAAGAAGAACTCTCAGAGATGGGATTCACTGTCCAAACGGTGGCCCAATTACGCCGCCCAGGCAGTAACATATTAATGCCACTATTCCTGGTGATTCTTGCAGACTGCCAGGAAAACAGGGCAATCTTCGGGGTGGAGAGAATTTGCCACCTTCAAGTGAAGGTCGAGAAACTTCGGGCAACAACCGGACCTGCGCAATGTTACAACTGCCAGCGTTTCGGTCACGTGGCCAAGAATTGCAAAATGCCTCCAGTCTGCGTCAAGTGCGCTGAGCAACATGACTCCACCAAATGTACCCTGCTGAAAGGACGAGACTCCGCCAAGTGTTCCAACTGCGGAGGTGGACACGTCGCCAGCTACAAAGGCTGCCCTGCCTTTAAGAGAGCCAGAAACCGACTCAGAGGCCTTCCAACTGAAACAGAAAAACCACCGGACCGCGCATCAACTATAAACAACACAGTGCGGCAAGACCAGACTTCAGCCCCTGAGCAGCAGAGTAACCGTCCCGCAACAGGGCAAGATCAAGCTCCTCCTGTCATGGTAAAGAAGATGTCGACGTCGCAGTTGCGCCGTAGACGTAGGAGAAAGATAGGATCGAGCAATGTAACCGAGCAACAACTCCTGTTGCCGAGAGAAGACAATACCACTTCCAGAAATGAACGAGTCGCCCCCATCGGGTACCCCGTTTACCCGTCCGCATCAACGGTAACTGAACAACGAATCAAATCAGTCGACCCACCTACTGGTCACCATGCCTCCCAGCAACAGCAATGTAACACTGTAGAATCTGGCCGCGAAGCACAACAGAATCTAGACAGACTTACCAACATGATGGAGTCCGCCCTGAAGATGATGTGCCACCTTACCGAGCAGCTGGAAAAAATGACCAGCGCCGTAACTAATGCTCCTAGCTGTCCCTAAGTGCCCACATTGTAACCACAATGGATAGACAGCCACAAATTTACTCCATATCTTTCTGTGTTTGGAATGCTAATAGCATGTATAACCAACTGCTTGAGTTTAGGCAGTTCCTTCGAGACCTAGATATTGACATATGTCTGGTGTCAGAGACCTTCTTTAAACCCGGCCTGCGAACAGCAGTGGCCAACTACAGCTGTTACCGCCGCGACAGACTCACAGCTGGAGGTGGAGTCGCGGTTTTCATTAAGAACAGTATCCCACATCACGAAATTGTTTTACCACCTCTCCTACAGATGGAAGCAGTTGGAATTGAAGTGGCCACGGCTAATGGGAAGCTAACCATCATTTCATGCTACCGACCTCCTCGAAGACAGCTCGAAGAAGCCGACTTCACAGCCCTGGCAGGGGTCAGCGGTAAAGTACTGATCGGTGGCGATCTCAATGCCAAACATTCCGATTGGAATAGTAGGCACAATAACACAGCGGGTTTAGCATTGAGACGCCTCACAAACAGGTACAATATGTGTGTATGGGCACCTGAAGAGCCCACGCACTACCCAAGCAACGGCAACAGACCAGATGTACTAGATGTAGTCATCACCAAGGGCATCCAGGGCTATGTCGCCACTTCAGTCATAAACCGACTATCTTCAGACCATTGTCCAGTTATGATCGAGGTTGAGGTTGGTCCCTGGCGAACTAAAGAAGAACCATCTTTCAACTTCCACAAAACAAACTGGAGACGTTATCAGGCGCACCTACAGACTAACCTATCTGACCCACCTGAAATTGATAACATTAACGCTGCCCTTCTGTCTTTTGAGGCAGTAGTCAAAGATGCAACTGCAGCCTCCACTCCAATCAGGATACCAAGACCAGCTCCCACTCCACAGCTTCCACCCCACCTCCTGGCTAAAATTCGCCATAAAAACCGGATAGCCAAAGAGTGGAAGCTCACGAGAAATCAGGTGACCAGGAGACTACTAAATCGTTTGCAGAGGGATATTAAAGCTTCCCTGATTCAACATCGGAACCAAGAGTGGGAAGCAAGAGTCTCCATGCTCCATCCGGAGGATGGGTCTCTATGGCTTCAAACTAGAAGACTCACCAGGAGAAGGCAGCGGCTCCCCCCTCTGCACGGCGAAAGAGGCCTAGCAGTCACTCCGGAGGAAAAGGCCAACGCACTGGCTGACGTCTTTGTGAAGAATTTTCGACCTTCGCAAACAAATGTGGACCCCACCCACATTGCTGCAGTTAATTCGCCGCCTGAGAGTTTATCTCGACGCTGAAGATGATCACCTAATAGACGATTTCACTCCGGAAGAGGTAGCCAGTTACCTATTGAATCTGCACCCACAGAAAGCACCAGGGCGCGACGATATCAGCAACACCCTTCTCCGGCATCTACCACCAGAGGCCACTGTTCACCTCGCCGCTATCTTCAATGCCATCCTAAGAAGTCAGCACTACCCCCAGCTGTGGAAACACGCTATAATCGTGGGTATTCACAAGACCGGAAAAGACAAACATCTACCACAGAATTACAGGCCCATAAGTTTGCTCCCAGCCATTAGCAAAGTGTTCGAACGGCTGTTACTAAAACGTCTGTCTGTATTCATCGAAGACGCCAATGTTATCCCAGAGCATCAGCTAGGATTTCGACGTGGCCACTCCACCACCCAGCAGCTGATGCGGGTTGTTGAAGCAGTGACCCACGCCTTCAACTTCAAGAAATACAGCGCCATGGTACTTCTGGACATCTCGCGCGCCTTTGACTCCGTGTGGCACCCGGGGCTTCTGCTCAAACTATATGAACAGGGTATCCCGGGGCCATACGTGAAGCTACTAAAATCCTACCTCACCGGCCGGACCTTCAGCGTAAAGGTGGACAAAGCTTACTCCTCTACTAGGAACATCGAGGCAGGGGTGCCACAGGGCTCTGTGCTCGGGCCCGTGTTATACTCTCTCTACACCGCTGATGTTCCGACTAGCAACGGTGTTCTGACAGCTACTTACGCCGACGACACTGCGTACTTAGCCTCCAGCAGCAGTAGAGCATTGGCCACCCGACGACTGCAGGAAGTCCTACAAGTAACAGAGGCCTGGGCTAGGAGGTGGCGTATAGATATAAACCCCACCAAGACCCAGGCCATCATATTAACCAAACGACTTGGGGCCCGTCAACCCACTCATCCTGAACCAACACTTCGCCTACATGGCAGAGAAATTACATGGTCCACCACGGCACACTACCTGGGGGTGACTCTAGACAAGAGGCTGAACTGGTGCAACCACATCACCGAAGTCCGGCGGAGAGCAAGCACCAGGCTCCACAGTTCTTTACTCAATCCTAAATAAGGATAGCAAGCTTGCCCCTTCAACAGGAGTCAAGATCTACACATCGCTTATACGCCCAATTATGGAGTATGCATGTCCTGTATGGGCTTACGCTAGCGACAGGCAAATTAGTAAACTCCAAATTATCCAAAATAGAGCCTTAAAGAGAGCCTTACATCTCCCGTGTCGGTTCCCCACGGATGCACTCCACGAGGCCGCCGGCATACCTAAATTGAAAGAAAGATTCCGCCAGCTGGCTGAAAAATTTTACAACAGCATTAGGCAATGCAACAATCCTGCGGTCAACTCGCTTGGAAGCTACGACAACGGCTTTGATAGGCATAGAAGACCGCTCAGCTTACTAACAAACTGACACCCAACAAGCAGACAAATCGATAGCTAACAGAATTGCAACACCTTCGTGATGTGGGAGGCAATGTCTACGGACAAATACTCCACCCTCCACCTGCCGAAAACCTAAGGCAGTAAAGGTGCAATGGCGCACTGCGAATGGTATTCGTGTACACTTGCTACTGGTACTGTATCCTTGTTTATGCGAATTCCGTCTCGCTTGCGAAGCGAAGTTAGTGAGATGCTTCCTTCCTCTTTTTTGGGGACTGCCTTGCCCTCCCTGTCCGAGGCGTTAGGGAATTACCGCTCCACGGCCCACTCCTGCGGGAGTGGAACCCCCGAGCGTAAGCGTAAGGTTGTCTCTGATCCGGATACCCTACGGTGACAACTAAGGATCAGAGCAACACTCCTGTCACCCCTGCAGCCTTCAAACGTCGCAACGTCGTCGGAACCGGGCGACATAATGGCGGCCGACAATTCGACTGGGGACAAAGTCTTTACTCTCGATGATGAAGAATTCCCGGCATTGACTTCGGACAACGAATCCATCTCAACTGAAATTGAATACCAGGACATGGAATGCGAAACCTCAGCCTCCCGCAAGCGTGGGGCTGTCACCTCTGCTACCACCTCTGACGACAAGAATCTATTCAAGAAACGGGCCACTGAACCTAAAGTTAAGGGGGCCAAGAAACAGAATAAGAACCGACCGTCGATAACGGCAGCTACTTCCTTTCCAGCAACCCACAGCGTACTACCCTACTCAGTAGACCTCAGTCTACTATCCGCTGCATCAGCTGCAACAGTGAAGCCATCACCGCAAGTGCCTCAGAACAGCGATGAACAGCAGTTCATCTCTCCCCGTCGTACCGCAAGGGCATCTCAATCCACCGTCACAGCGCAGGCCGTTGAGACCTCAAACCAATTCCAGCCTCTGCAAGACGCAGTACATGAATCAAACGAAACACAGGAGGCAAAGAAGAACGCCAACATCCCACCCATTGTTGTACAGTTCGAGGAGAGTTACAAAAAACTACATTACTGGGTGGCAAACGCAGTAAAAGGTCCCTTCGCTGCCAAAACAGCTGGTGGCGATAAAATTAAATTCACATTCACCACTACAGAGGATTACTTAAATGTAACAAACATGCTTGCAGCCAACAAAACTCCCTACTTTACCTTCCCCACTGGGGCAGTAAAGCTGATTAAAGTAGTTTTCAGGGGTATCCCACGAAATTACCCCACAGCAGACTTGAAGGAAGAGCTCCAGGACATGGGGTTCGAAATACAAACTGTTGCTCAGCTTAAACGACCAGGTACAAACGTTGCCATGCCGTTGTTCCTGGTGGTGGCTCCAGATCTACCAGCTAATAGGAATCTGTTTCAGGTAGAGTCCATATCACACCTCAAGGTCTCTACTGAAAAGCTTAGATCATCGCCTGGACCTCCACAATGCTACAGGTGCCAATTGTATGGTCATGTGGCCAGGCATTGCAGGATGGACCCTGTATGTGTAAAATGTGTGGGGGGACATGAGTCAAATGAATATACATTGCAAAAGACTCTGGATGCAGCCAAATGCAGCAACTGCGACGGCAAGCACGTCGCTAGTTACAAGGGCTGCATTGCATATAAGAAAGCCCGTGATCGATATAGAGGAACAAACTCTTCTCAAAAAACGGAAGATGAAGGAACAAATTCTACCCAATCAAAAATGGAAAGCAACCATCCCCCGGCGACTAACCGGGCCAAAGACAACCTCTCACAAGTTCCACCGACCAATTCACATCCCCGGCATGCGCCTATGAATAAAAAGACCACCAGCCGGCGGAAGGCCGGACAATCCTACGCGGCCACTGCAGGGACAGGACCAAACTCCACAACAGATTCTGACTGCAACATAGCCGCGAACTCAAAGTCTGTTGATCAGATCACTGAAGCCTCCCCACCAGCAGAAAATCAAAAACCACCACGGTTTTCTACTTCAGCTACCAGACAACGCACTCGTCGTCGCAACGGACCACTCAGAACCGCCGCATCAGCTCAGAATGTTGGAGTCGAAAGGCTTTTTAGCATGATAGAAAAAGTCTTTGACACTCTATTGCATCTTATAGACAGGATGAACCGTCTGCCCGCAGATATCCAAGCTGCAGTAATGACAACCACCAAAACCAGCACAAATCCTACTAATTATGGATAGAAGACTTCGTTCCAGCAGTCTCTCCATCTGTGTATGGAACGCTAATGGTTTATATACCCAACTCCAAGAGTTTAGAAACTTCATCGCTGAATACAACATTGACGTGTGTCTCGTCAGCGAGACACACCTAAAACCTGGTCTGCGAGCGTCGGTCGCAAACTATGAATGCTTCAGAAGGGATCGACCCACTGCTGGAGGTGGTGTCGCTATATATGTGAAAAGAAGCATTCCTCACTTTGAAACCCGTCTTCCGGACCTTCAATTCACCGAGGCCATCGCCATAGAAGTAAGCACAGCCAGAGGGAAAATAACGATCATCTCTGCCTACCGACGCCCGCGTGGACAGTTTCCGGAGGCAGAAGTAGCCCAGCTAGCTTCTATAAGAGGCAAACTTCTTATAGGGGGAGACCTAAATGCTAAGCATGCTGACTGGCATTGTAACAGACCCAACCAGGCGGGCAAAATTCTAAGAAGAGTTGTCAATAGACACAACATGTGTGTGTGGGCCCCCGAGGAGCCCACCCATTACCCTTACCACGCTGGTAGACCAGACATCCTCGACGTCCTCGTCACAAAGAATATTCCCGGTTTCATTGCGGCCTCCACAGTAGACACCCTGTCCTCTGACCACCTCCCGGTCATCTTCGAGGTGGGAACAGGTACCCTACAGCTTGACAATACTCCAAGCTACGACTTCAAAGCTACAGACTGGAGGAGATACCGACAAATTATAGCCGATGCTCTCGAAGACATCCCTGCAGACGATAACCCGGACGCTGTCCTCGAAGTATTTGAAAGTGCGGTAATGAATGCCATCACCAACACTACGATACTAAGGAATAGCCCTGAACTATCGACAAAACTCCCTCCTCACCTGCTAGCAGAGATCCGGCACAAAAACCGAGTCGCGAAGGAGTGGAGGCTTACTAAGAATCCAGCTACCAGGAAACTCTTAAATCGCCTCCAGAAGGAATTGAAGGCCTCACTAAACGACCACAGAAATCGAGAATGGAACGCCCGGTTATCCATGTTACGACCTGAGGATGGCACGTTATGGACCCAGACTCGCAGTTTCACCAAAAAACGCCACAGAATTCCACCATTACTAGGAAATCACGGACTTCTTTATCGTCCTGAAGACAAGGCAAATGCCTTGGCGGATGTATTTGAAAGTAATTTTCATCCAGCCCCTGGCGATGCCAACCGCTTAGAGGAAGTCAACAGGCGACTCAATGTCTTCCTAGAATCCGCGGATGATGATGAACATGACATCGAGCCAATCACGCCTCAAGAGGTGCACAGCTGTTTGGCCACCCTCCATCCTAAGAAGGCTCCGGGATTGGATAGGATTGGTAACATCTGTCTGCGTAATCTGCCGCCGGCAGCTGAGGACTACCTCGCTGCCCTCTTCAATAACATTATCCAAACACAGACATACCCATCAAGCTGGAAGCACGCAGTAATCGCAGCGATCCATAAGGCTGGGAAAAATCCATCGCTGCCACAAAGCTACCGACCCATCAGTCTGCTCCCCTCAGTAAGCAAGGTGTTCGAGCGCCTGCTCCTGAAGCGATTAAATCGCCACATCGAACAGCAGGGAATTCTACCCAACCACCAGCTAGGGTTTCGCCGTGGACATTCTACCACACAACAGCTGATGAGGGTGGTTGAGACTGCCACTCGAGCGCTCAATTTTAAACAATACTGTGGAATGGTCCTACTTGATATTTCCCGAGCCTTTGACTCTGTTTGGAACGCTGGCCTCCTGCTGAGACTATATGAGCAGGGGTTTCCCGGCAAATTAACCAAGCTGATCAAGTCGTACCTAGAGGAACGTACATTCAGCGTAAGAGTCGACAAGGTCACATCAACCCGACGCAGAATAATGGCTGGCGTACCCCAAGGATTGGTCCTCGGCCCCTTGCTGTACTGCCTGTATACTGCCAACGTGCCCACCCAATAAAACGTCAGCACAGCAACCTACGCAGATGACACCGCCTTCTTCACCAGCAGCCGCAGTAAGGCCATCGTCACCCATCGCCTACAAAACGTGTTACAGAAAACTGAGGCCTGGGCGAGGCGTTGGAGAATTGAGATCAACCCTGCTAAAACCCAGGCCATCATGTTAACTAGAAGAAGAGGGCCACGCCTGCGACCGCAGCCGGACCCTCAGTTGAAACTAAACAATAATTTGATACCTTGGTCCAAAACGGTACGATATCTGGGAGTTACTCTGGACTCAAGACTCACGTGGAGAGCCCATATAGAGGACCTGCGTAAACGTGCCAGCGCAAGGCTACAAACACTCTACCCGCTGATCAATAAGGACAGCAAGCTACCTGCGTCCACGGGCGTGCGGATCTATTGCTCCCTGATCAGACCAATAATTGAATATGCCTGCCCTGTATGGGGTTACGCTGCCAACTCTCATCTGCACCGTTTACAGGTTGTGCAAAATAGAGCATTAAAGAGAGCCCTGCACGTAGATAGCAGGTTCCCCACTAACGCCACACATGAAGCTACAGGTCTCCAAACACTAAGGAATAGATTCAAAGAAATCGCTGTCAAGTTCTACAAACTTGCTCAAAACTCTGCTAACCCCCTAATAAAAGAGCTGGGGAACTATCCAACTGGCCTAGGACCACATGCCGGACCCATGGCACTCATTATGAACCATTAGACACTCAGAATGATACGACAGACAAGTAAGAACGCCAAAACTGATGACACACCTACAGCCAGGATATGACTCACCCAACAAACTTGGAGGAAATGTCTAACGACAAAGCCTCCAAAACCCTCTGCCAGATATTAATAGGCAGTAAATTGGCGTGGCTGCTGCTGTGCAACTCACTACTGACTCACTGCGATGGTATTCGTGTACACCAATATCTAACTGATACTTGTTTATGCGAATTCTGTCTCGCTGGCGAAGCGGAGATTATAGTGAGCTACTTGCTTCCTCTTCTTTGGGGACTGCCTTGCCCTCCCAGCCCGAGGTGTTAGGGATTACCGCTCCACGGCCCACTCCTGCGGGAGTGGATCCCCCGAGCGCGAGCATAGGGTTGTCTCCGGCCCGGATACCCTACGGTGACAACGAAGGGTCGGAGCAACACTCCCTTCCAGTAGGCGTTTCCATTGGCAGGACGTATGATGGCGGAATCCAACTCCAACAACGGCTTCTTGGGAGTGGGGGTGTTACTCGTCAGATGGCTATCAGGCCACGGACAACGATGATGACAACGTAGGGCGATTAGGGCAACCTGATACTGATTCAGACTCTGATGACAACACACTGCCGCAGCAGAATCTGGCAGCCTACAGAAAGAGAGGTTCAACCAACCCGACCGGCAAAGATCAAGTGAAGAAACGAGTCACCACACTTGTTCAAAGAACAAACAAGAAGAAGAAAAATCAGAAGACAACCCGTGCTGTAACATCATTCCCAGCTCCGCATAGTCGACCAGAGTTCAGTCGGCTTATCTCCTCAGACACTGATGCAACTTTTGAATCAAACTCTGGTATGGGTAATGAAGCAAGGGACACCGCACTGGCACCGGAAGATAACGGTCGCCTTGCAGCACAAGATTGTGACCACAGTACGACTGTAAATGTTGATGAAGGCTTTATCCATCCGCGTCGTACTGCCAAAGCTCCAGCAAATCAAGCTCAGGACCAACCAATAACATTAACAAACCAGTTCCAAGCCCTGCAATGTACAACTCAACCATCCAAAAGGAACTCCAACATCCCACCTATTGTGGTTCAATTCGAAGAGAGCTACAAAAAGCTTCATGACTGGGTAGCTAATGTAGCCAAAGACCCCTTTCTGGCCAAAACTGCAGGAGGTGATAAAATTAAATTTTCATTCACAACTACTGAGGACTACATTAACGTGACAAATCTGCTCACTAAAAGTGGTATCCCCTATTTTACCTTCCCCTCAGGGGCAGTCAAGTTACTAAAGGTCGTCCTGAGAGGATTACCACGCACATTTCCAACCCAGGACCTCAAGGACGAACTCCTGGACATGGGTTATGACGTGCAAACTGTGGCCCAACTAAAGAGACCGGGAACAAATATAGCAATGCCACTGTTTCTGGTAGTCGCTCCTGATACACCAGATAACAGAAGACTGTTCGAGGTGGAGTACCTATGTCATATAAGAATTAAAACTGAGACACTCAAGGCGACTTCCGGCCCCCCTCAATGCTTCAATTGTCAATTGTATGGCCATGTCGCCAAAAACTGTAAAATGAACCCTGTATGTGTTAAATGTGCCGGAGCCCACGACTCCAACGAATGTACAACACAGAAAAATCGTGATGCAGCTAAATGTGGTAACTGCGGTGGTAATCATGTCGCCAGTTATAAAGGCTGCATCGCTTATAAGCTAGCTCGTGATCGACTCAGAGGCACCAAAGCAACTCAGCAGAATCTAGAGAATAAAGAACTAAAGTCCAACAGTCTAACTGCTGTGGAAAAACCAAGGAAAGCAAATCCACAGCAACTGCTACACAGCAAAGAGAAAATGATGGATAAAGCCGACAAGAAAAAGAACTTGCGTGAGGTAAATTCAACAACTGCCACCAGAGGAGCTGGAAAAAGCAACTCCTCCCAACATACTACCACCAAACCAACAGAGGAATCTGCAGGTGCAGCCATCCCTGCACCTCCAGTCGAAACTGAAAACTCATCAGCTCCGGCATTATGTCCAGCAGCACCTAGGAAGCGCACTCGCCGCCGCAACCGTCCCCCTGGCGAACACGCACAGAATGCAGGCCCCTGCGAACATACGCAATATGCTGGTCTCGACAGGCTCTACAATTGCATTGACAAAATCCTCAACACCCTAATGTGCCTCATCGAAAAGATGAACCGCCTGCCTGCAGAAATCCAGGCAGCAGTTACGTCAGCCTCAGCTATCACCTCAAGTGCTAACCTACCTAACAATGGATAGAAGGCATCACATACACTGCGTCTCCATATGCGTATGGAATGCAAACGGGCTTTATCCTCAACTTACAGAATTTAGACAATTCATTGCAGAGCACAATATTGACTTATGCCTCGTCTGTGAGACCCACCTTAAACCAGGACTACGTGCGTCGATTGCTAACTATGACTGCTATAGAACAGACCGACTCACAGCTGGAGGCGGCGTTGCAATCTATATAAAAAAAGGGCCTACCTCACCACGAAACTCCTCTTCCGGCGCTGCAAAACATAGAAGCAGTCGCCATAGAATTAAACCTTAACAATCAGACCTTCAATGTCATTTCTGCCTACCGACCTCCCAGACGAATGCCTCTGGATGCAGACTTAGAAGCACTGGCAGCATTGCGAGGCAAACTACTCCTAGGAGGAGACTTTAACGCAAAACATACTGACTGGCTCTGCCATAACACTAACCAGGCGGGACTTGTCATCAGAAGAATTACAAATCGACATAACATGTGTGTATGGACTCCCGACGAGCCCACGCATTATCCTTACAATGGTGGTCGGCCTGACATCCTTGATGTGCTCATTACTAAGAACTTCAACGGGTTCATATCAGCATCCACTGTGGATGAACTATCATCAGACCACTTACCAGTTATATTTCAAGTCAGCATAGGCCAGTGGCAACCAGATGATAGGTTAAATCCCATAATTGATCACAAGTTCACCAACTGGAGGATGTACAAGAATCTTATAACTGAAGCACTAGCGGACCACCCTGCAGACAACAATCCGGAAACAGCGCTGGAGGCTTTTGAAAGTGCAGTCTTAAACGCCATCACAGCCTCCACCCTGAAGCACAAGAAAAACAACAAATCGCTCCAGCTCCCACCTCACCTGATAGCAGCGATCCGACATAAAAATCGTGTCGCAAAGGAGTGGAGGATCACTAGGAACCCCAATATAAGGAAATTACTCAATCGTCTCCAAAGAGAATTGAAAGTGTCTTTAACTGAACATCGAAATCGTGAATGGGAGGCCAGACTTTCAATGCTGCGAATAGACGACGGCTCGCTGTGGTCACAGACCAGATGGTTTACTAAAAAGAAAAGTCGAATTCCACCTCTACTTGGAGAACAGGGATACATATATCGCCCTGAAGATAAAGCCAACGCTCTAGCTAAAGCTTTCGAACAAAACTTTCAACCAGCACCCGGCGACCCCGATCTTATCGACGAAGTCAACAATCGTCTGAGGGTTTTCCTCGAAGCTGATGACGAAGACGAACACAACATCGAGCACTTTACCCCTCAAGAAGTCATCACCTGTGTGACCAGCCTAAACCCAAGAAAAGCCCCAGGCCATGACAGAATCAGTAACATCTGTTTGAGAAACCTGCCTCCAGCGGCAATTAACCACCTTACTATGCTGTTCAACATAATTGTAGACAGGAAGAACTTTCCCACCCGGTGGAAACAGGCCGTAGTCGTAGCAATCCATAAGAGTGGGAAAAACCCCTCTCTACCTCAAAACTACCGGCCCATAAGTCTGTTACCATCTATCAGCAAGGTGTTTGAGCGTCTGCTCCTCAAACGCCTAAACCTGTACATCGAGCGACAGAGAATTCTCCCAGACCATCAATTTGGGTTCCGACAGGGACACTCAACCACCCAGCAACTGATGAGGGTGGTTGAGACCGCCACGACGGCCTTCAACCATAAAGAATACTGTGGACTTGTGCTACTAGATATCTCCCGGGCATTTGACTCGGTATGGCACGCCGGACTGCTACTACGACTCTACGAATTGGGACTCCCGGGACAGCTTGTCAAATTGATAAAATCATACCTGGAAAACCGCTCTTTCAAAGTCAAAATTGGTAACGTCTATTCCACAAGGCGTAGCATTCAGGCAGGAGTACCACAAGGCTCGACCCTAGGACCTCTGCTATACTCCCTATATACAGCCAATGTACCTTCTCAAAACGGAATTCACACCGCCACATATGCTGATGATACAGCTTACTTCACTCGCTGCCGCAGCAAAGCTATCGTCACCCGTCGTCTGCAGGAGGTACTGCAGAAGACTGAGGCCTGGGCGAGGAGGTGGCGTATCGGAATTAACCCAACGAAGACCCAAGCCATCTTAATAACTAAAAGGACAGGACCTCGACGGAGACCTCAATTGGATCAACAACTCACAATTCATAACAACTTAATCCCATGGTCAAACAAAGTTCGCTACCTTGGAGTCCTGCTTGACTCCAGGTTGACCTGGAGGGCCCACATAAATGACCTCCGCAGAAGAGCTAGCGCGAGACTTCAAGCGTTGTACCCAGTGCTAAACAGGGACAGTAAGCTCTCCGCACCCTTAGGAGTACGGATCTACTGCACCTTAGTAAGACCAATACTGGAATATGCCTGTCCTGTGTGGGGATACACCGCAAAAACAAATCTTGACCGACTTCAAATTATTCAAAATCGAGCGTTGAAGAGAGCACTTCATCTCGACTGCAGATTTCCCACAATTGCCCTTCATGAAGCCACAGGGCTACCAACTTTAAAACAACGTTTCAAGGATCTAGCCACCAAATTTTATAATACAGCCCATAAATCCAACAACCCACTAATCAAGAATCTGGGAAATTATCCGGTAGGAATAGGTCCACACATAGGACCTATCTCACTTGTACAATAAATCCCCAAATCATCTGAATAAAAGCTACGCCAAACGTTAAGACAAATCTAACCTGAAGCAAGTATCCATCTATAAGACTAGGAGTAAATGTCGCAAGACAAACACTCCACCCTACTCTGCCCAAGGAGGAAATGGGCAGTTAATGGCGTTGCTGCTGCTCAAACCAGGGCTGAGTTTCGTTGCGGGCCTTGCTCGTATTCGGCCATCTGAGCCCGCTTCTTATTGGTCGACACTGCAAACGCCTACAGCATGAGTAGGAGACAGCGGCGAGCGGCCTCGACCCATTCACCGGTACGCAGTGATGGCGAGAGGACTTCTATGAACCCGCAATCGATGATAGCAGACATGATGCGCCAAGTGGAGGGACTAACAAGACTAACTCAAGATCCAAACTGGCTTGCTAACGAAGTAAGAAGAGGCTTCTGTGGTGATCAAGAAGAGAAGTCGCAAGAAGAACTCACGCCGACGTTGCCAGCCACTACGGAATCTTCAGTTGGGGGTACGTCCACCTCGCCCCCACCAGAAGACATGACCATTGACCATCAAGAAGACGTCAATGAACCACCAGCAGAGGAAGAAGACGAAGATGTCGAACCACAAGAAGAAGAAGGACCTGTCCTTCCAGTAACCGCCTCCTATGAAGGCAATTATATACACCTGGCTGGCGAACTAATGGTAGAAGTCAACCAGTATATTCTCTGCTACCCCGTGAAGGAGGGGCTGCGGCTACTACCGCAGTACCCAACACAACATCGACGACTGACGGCCTACCTGGACGGGCGTGGCATACGCCACTCCCAACAAAACCCCCGACGACCAAACAAGATGGTCGTTCGGGGTCTGCCTGCTGATGTGCCAGAGGAGGTGGTAGCTGCCGAGCTCACCAACGGCGGCATCGCAGCCTCGGCTGTACATCAAATGCGCCGCCCAGGCACTGAAGAGCGACTACCGCTGTTCACGTTCCAGCCTGCGGATCGTGTACCGCGGGAGAAGCGAACAAGGACTATGCTAGGACGCAAGGTCCAACTCGAACCCAAGAAGCGGCCTCCGCTTGCCCTGGCACAATGTTTCCGTTGCCAGGGTCATGGGCACATGGCCTTCGACTGCGCCGCTGAGGAGCGGTGTGTCAGGTGCGCCGGAAAACATAGAGTCACCGTGTGCAGCGTCCCGCGAGACGGGGTGCCCACCTGCACCAACTGTTCCGGCCCTCACCCAGCTTGCTACAGCGGCTGCCCCGTGAAGAGAAATCTGCGCGCCAACATGAAGGCGACACACGCCAACGAGTCGGTGCCCTCGACAAGGAAACCCGGCCGACATCCAGGCTCGACCGGATCTGAGCGACCCGCAAAGGCGAAGAAGCTGTCCGCAACCCACCATCAACATCACCAGGCGGACTGCAAGCACCATGACAACTTCAGTGTCATCGTTCAGCTGCTTCAACAGCAAACATTGCTAATGACCCAGGTCTTAGCGAACACAGCCACCCCGGGCTTGACACACCCGATGATGCCACCTCACAGCAATGACAACCTACCGCTGAATTGGAAGGAGATACGGGACCACCTGTAAGAACTTCCCCACACTCTGGGGGCTATGCTTCCCCAGACGACTGGTGTCTGAGGCCGCTCAAAACAGACGAACAGCAGAAGGCGGCCAGAGAAGGTCGCGCAGGCCACCCGCGCCTGCATCACCGCCCACAGCCGATGTGTCGGCGGCCGCTCTTCGCGAACTGGCGAAAGCGGTCACCGACGCTATCGGCAAAATACCAGAGATGGTCGCGGCAGCAACTGTGCAAGCAGTAACTGCCGCAGCAGCACGACCAAATGAACCTGCAGAGCAGCAGGAAAAGTCAACCAATCAACAGTCAAGCCAACATAACCAAACTACAAAGTAGGGGAAGGTGTCACCAATTGAGGGTGACAGGTACCCCTTCATCAAATACAGCCAATGCCTACGGCGTTGGCAGAAGCTGCGCTCCTCTGCTGCGAAGCTGCTGAGCTAGACCAGATTCCCGCTGCTAACCTCTGATTGGTCGGCTGTGGAACCAGTCGTAGCAGGGGTCAAATCTCGTTGCGGCTTGAATCGATGCCAAGGTGGAGTTACGGCTAGATTTGATGTCCTTTTGCCCATCCGCTATATGTCATGTGAAAAAGGACATCAAATCTAGCCGTAACTCCACCTTGGCATCGATTCAAGCCGCAACGAGATTTGACCCCTGCTACGACTGGTTCCACAGCCGACCAATCAGAGGTTAGCAGCGGGAATCTGGTCCTAGCTCAGCAGCTTCGCATGTTCCTGACCTCACTTCACCGGAAGATGGCGCCAACGATTCAGAGTGCCGAAATATTGTGTGATTATTATAACACTTCTATAACTCGGCTAGTCACCCGAGAGCATTACTTGTATGTGTGGTTTCTATCACAACTGACGGACCATAGAATATGCCTTCCATATTTTGAACGCACATTGTTTTATCTGTGATGGTAACAAATTTGTTGATACATAGTTTAGATTAGAGAATATAAATAAAAATTTCTTTCCAGTACTAGGCATACTGTAGGAGACAGTTAAGTTCTCTATGACAAATCTTGATTAATTGATTTAAGCGATTTAACGGAATTTGTTAGACTTCATGTGGTAAAAATGTTTATCGGTTCTGACTATAATTTTGCCTTTAACGTCATTTACATAGGTAACGAAGACAGTAGAATAATCTGTTTTGATAACAGGAAGTCTGAATAGCATTTTGAACCAGTAACTGTTATACAAACTAATTTTATCATATCGAAACTTTCGCTTGCTTTCTAACTTAAAAACTATCCTTGGAAGATGTACTTTTGTCATGAAATCATTGAAAATTATTACCAGTTCTTCTGGCACTGACAGTTTGGAGGTCCACTTTCAAGTATATTTGTCAGTAACGTTTTGCTTCTCAGAGGATTAACGAAATAATTTTAGACTTACAGAGGAATAGTTCATATTCACATACCGTGGCCGGATTCCTTTCCAAACCTTGGAAAATAATCTTTTCCGTGATATTTCAAAATATATAACACATTTAAAGAATAAATTGCTAAAAAATAGACAAAGAAAGTATTTGTCTTAATTTATCGATACGTACATCCTCTCCATTCATTTAGCTTCTCAGTTGATTTATGATGTGACTTTGGTGATCCACAGTACAGTCAACGCAAGAGGAAGGTAACACTTCATGAAAATCACTTATGTATATGGCTGGACTCGAACCGTCTACTCCAGGAATTAACTGAACGCTAGCCACCACGTTTCCGGGTCAGCAGTGGCATCCGCGACACCTACGGTGTTAGCGGCTGAAAGCTACCAACCAAGTCGGCAGCAGAAGGGCAACAGCTCTTATACACGTGTTGATCAGCATTACGTTTCCTTGTTACCAGTTTCCTGTATAGTCTCATAAACAACAGTTACAAAATATGAAAACAATTGTTATTGAATTTATGATCCTCACTAGTATCAATTTGTAAAATTGCGTAATTTCTGATTGTATTCTTGGTTACCAGATGACTGCTAAAATTTTACCCCTTAAATCAGTGCAAGTTCCTTACGGACTACTGTCGGAAGAGCTCACCGTAGTATTAACATCAATATGGGGTGATAAGTTGGCATACAATAATAATTTCAATTAGCAAAAGGTGTATAATTCGCGAAGTGAACCAATAATTTCGTATGTGTCCGCTAGCAGTTTGTTAGTTACCTAACGTTTTCAGTGCACGTCCTTGAATATTCACCAGTAGTTTATTATTATTATGAAAAATCTCTCAACCAATGTTTCACCTGTCGTTTGAGTTGCAACAGCAGCAGCTACAGAATATCGCTATCGCGAAAAAGCCATATTAGTTTTTTCTTTTTTGCCTGTTTACTAAACACCATTGGAAGCACAAATGTGACAAAGCTATGTGAAATTGTGTCTTCATCAATTGAACCATCATCGTGTTTTGCTTTTGTTTTAAACGGAGTATTCAGGGCTGCTTAAGCAGCTTTCGATATTAATGGTAGGTGAAAATATGTTTTTTGACGCTAAAATACTGTCAACTGAAACTGCGTTGACGACATGTAATTTGACGACAGTGATTTAGTTATAAGTTTTTCCGTATGTTTCTAAAATAAGTTTAAATGTAATAATAAAAGAACTACATGTCTTAATAGCACACCGCAATATTAACTAACTTCAAAAATCTGTGGTTATTTTTCAACTTTCTCACTTAAAACTATCTTTACCCAGAATAATTATACATCGCAAATATAGATTTTGTCATTAATATCTAATTATTTTAAGTGAAATATGATCGGTATAATGTCTTCCTTTCTTTTGATCCTAGCTTTTGTGCAAAATTAACATTATGTTTGAAAACAGTAACTTATTATATTCTGTAGGGGCACCAATTTCTCCTAAATGTTTTAAAAAAAAACCTAAACCAAGTGCTTTAATGTATGCATAACTCTTTTATTAACGAAATATAATCCATATTTTCGTTTGTATAACGAATATGTTAAAATATATCACTTTTTTGTGAGCTGATTGAGTCTCAATTTTGGATACTAACGTGAATGTACCACCTACTGGGAATAGTACTTTCTTGGTAGATGTCTATAATGGGTTGAATAAGTCCCAGGAGGAAATATAGCGATGTGCAATTCAGGTCGTTCGGATTAATATGAGCATGGCAGTACCTAAACGAATGTAATTATTTATAAATACTTTCAAACAGAACATTAAAATTTGAACCTCCCACCGCTACTTACTTTTAGATTACTTTCTTTACACTTTTTATGTTTTTTGCTTGTGGTACGGGCCCCTAGGGTACGGACTAGGTAGCTTATGCCTAAATGCGGCACTGTCCACCTTACTGTACTTTCTGTGATCTAACCAATAATAGTCGCATCCACTTCATGCTAATGCGCTTTTCACACAACTTGCGCGGTGCTTACGTTAGGTTTCTTTCGACTGCGTTAAACCGTGATGCTCTTTGTAAGGATACAAGGTATATCTGTGCCGGAAGCGTCACGTGACGAGTTTAGTCAGTCGGGAGGAGGACTCCAGAGTGAGCGGGTGCGATTGTCGGGAGGCGAGTTGTGTGTTGTCCGCGGTCCCGACAAAGAACGCGAGTATGATTTAATTAGTGTGGGATATTAAATAGTTCAAAATAGTGAAAGTAGGCGGTGAAACATGAAAAAAGGACAGCCACTTCTGAGGAACAGTGTGTGTGATCTCGCGTAATTAATTATTGTCGGTGGTCGAACTCATTATCGAGATGGTGGAAGTGTTAACAAACGCAAGAACCTGTACTACGAAGTTCCGATGCAAAAATTCAGGTTAAATTGAAAAGTGGTGGTCACAGCAAACAATGAAGAATATTAAAGTGTTTTTTGTCTTACAGCAGCCTTTGAATTCTTATTTGAAACCTCAATGTTACGTTGGTGGCGACCAAGTCCGAAATTGTGTAATTAAGCAGATGTGTAAAAGCTATAAACGATATTATCTTATCGTTAACATCCCGTTGGTGATAGTTTGTCTTTACATGTTACAACTTCTTTGTAATAATTAAAGTAGTACTTGAGAATTATCTAGTGCTGTGTCCGCCCGTTGGCCGAAATATCAACACGGCGGACGGGTGGTCGCCCGGAGACGACCAAGCGAAAACCGAAGCAAAGTCCAAGATGAGCTGCGCAGAGTCCAAGGAAGAAACCGATCGTAGACTGAGACGCGCACTGATCCGAGTCCAATATGCGATGCACAGAGTCCAAAGAAGTAACCGAACGTAAACTGAGACGCGTAGTGATCGAAGTCTACATCTACATCTACATCCATACTCTGCAAATCACGAACATTGTGGGTGGCAGAGGGTGCTAAGCACCAATCCGAGATTAGATGCACAAAGAGACGGTAACGATACTGAATAGTAGTGAACACAGCACTGTCTTAAGTGGGACCGCGTGACTGTATTTATACTAGGCCAGTCACTTCTGATTGGCTGCGGTGGAAACCCTGCTCTGTGGCAGCGCTAGTTGCCCTGTTGCTAGCGCCGTCTAACAGTTGTCCACCTCCATCTCTTCTTCTGGGCATGTGACGGTGTCGGGCCGGGATACCAGATCTATCTTTAACAACGTAGCAATATAATATGTGCACACTTTTCAAGAACGTAGGAATATTATCCCACCATCCACTCATACCGCAGCTAATTCAAATCCACGAAGAACAATGTCAACTGTCTCTGATTCACGTGTTTCGTTTCGGCATAATTTTCTGTTTTCTGGCTACCCATCTCTTTGATCGCGGTCGCTAAGATGCCGTGAAGTCTTCTGGCGCTAGGTGCGGGGTTCTAGCGGCATTAGAGAGGTGGAGGAGCCCAATTCCTCATCGCCAGATTGTGTGTCAATTGCAGAATTCGCTGCAAAAATTTGTTTCTTGACTCAGATGGTTACAGTGTACGATTGGGGTGCTGAAAATCCATGGTTCAAATCCGGATTTCAACTCTAATTTTTACAGGTCTGAAAATTGACATTCTCCTCTGGCAAAGCTTTGATTTCCTAATGTTAAGATCTAAGATGCTCCGTGGTTCGAATTTCACATTAATCTGTAGGTCTCCTGTTCAAATTAGGTGACAACGATAGAGGTGTACTGCGCGGCTGATAAGAAACTCTGTGAGTGGACCTTTGGGATCTCAAGAAATTATTATTATACAGAATGTTTGAGGTCTGTATTTAAATTAAAATATATAAAATCTCATTCTTTATTAACAATAAATATATTGAGTGTATCGAAAGAAACCTCAATAAGTGTGATGATAATTTGTTAAAACTGCGCTGGGATACTTTTTGTGCCTAAAAGATCAAACAGCGAAGTGATAACAGGAGTCAAGCACTTGGCCAAGTGTCTGTCGGAGAGTAAGAGCTTATATTTTATCTGTGGACTAGCAATTATGCATTATCTGTGAGCTCTGTTTCTAGTTAGCTTATAGTTACGTTGTTGTTAGTCAGAGAGTTTAATAAACAGTAAAAACAAGTTTGTTCAAATGATGTAATACGCTACATTTTATGGTGCCGAAATCTTGGGTACGAAGCTTATTGTTAACGATAAAAGGAGTTTAATACGAAGCACGACTTTCACAAGCTACTACGTCTTCATTACGAAGAAATATTTTGAGAGGAAGTAAATACAACGACAGTTTCTATCCGGTAACCTACGATACATAAGTTCTAGATTCTATAGCAAGTTTAGTATATACTGACACTCAGTAATTTATTTCCAGTGCATACTAGAATTGGTTTCATCTTAAAACGTGCGTAATCTTAGATATTAAAAATTTAACAACGATAATTTGTATTCAATTGGTAAACTATACGACGCCTACCCCATCTTACGGCAAACATAAACTAGATCAAGTCAACGCCGATTTGAAGAGATCTACATTATTTACAAAACAACATTAACGCCATCTTGTAACTATCTACATAACTTTTAGGACGTCAAAGAAGTAAAGAGTTGTTCGCAATGACTGAAGACGCTCAGCTACGTAATTTGAAGAGCAAACTGACGACAGAAAGAAGTTTAATAACTAAATTCAGTTCTGCTATTAATGATCAGACTTCCGAAGACGACCACAAATACAATTTTACAATACTTCAAGAAGCATTGCGTGAACTGACACTACTTGATGACGAAATACACGACTCTCAGTCCGACGAAGAATACTACGAGGATGTCATACGATGTGAAGAGTTCGTGGACGTCGCTCAAGGAGCAATTCTCAAGTCTAAGAGAAAGATTGAAGAAAAACTGCTCGTTTCGTCAGCCGTATCTGAGACGCCTGCTCAAGTGATAGCGCCATCAATTACACACACTGTCAAACTACCGGCCTTTCAATTGGAGCCATTCACCGGCGATATAGAGAAGTGGTTAAAGTTCTGGGAGCAATTTCAATCTTCTATAGATAGCAACCCGCCAGTCTCTACAGTCGATAAGCATGTCTTCCTGCGCGGGAGCCTAATAATTTAGTCGATGATATTCCAGTAACCGTTGATGCCTACGAGGAAACAAAAAGGATTCTTGTTTCACGCACCGGAAAAAGAATCGCATTATTCAAGCCCATCTAGAACATGCTACAGTGTTACATACATCCCCGAATCTTTGAATTGAATGTAATAGAAGAATTCAAGCCTTGAGGGCTTTTGGAGAAAAGGAATGTTAGCTCGGAAGATTTTACATGCCTAGACGCTAGATTATCTACTCCAGGAAAAAAGGAGTTCCCGAAAGCAACATCACGCAGCTGATGGAATTTCTAAATGATGAGGTGGAGGAAGCTATGAAAACTCACAAGATAAAAGAAAACTACAGTATAGAAATGTTTCCTTCCACAGATGTTACCTATCAAGTAGACACGAAAAGGAAAGGAAGAAGGCCGTAGAACGACGGAGACGACGAGGAAGAAGTCTCACTGACTCGACACTCGTATCCTGCGGGTGGTGTCTCACGCTGGAAGACCACGCCGCCTATGGATAAGAGCGAAAGGCGATACCACTGCTCCCTCACATACTTCGACTGTGGTCTCCGACTACGACGAAGACGATGGAGAAGTGGATGAAGGGCTGGGAGAGCAGACCATTAACAGTCAATAATGCAAATTCACTTCAGGTACAAGGAATCTGGACGGCTGAGGAACGAGAAATCAAAGTAGAAAATACTAAAACTGATACATTCTTCATCAACGTTGCAGATAAAGTAGTGGAGGGGCCTACAACTAAGCTAAACATGCTGCAGACCATGACCACGCTTGATGCACTACTTCGCTTAGCATCTCCAGTTAAGAGCATAACTGCAGTTCAGCTGGTTTGTAGCAAACATAGACCTGCTCTCGTAAAGATAGTGACATTGCGACGATTTGAATGAGCACTACAAGATTTCTACAAGCTCTGGAAAGATTCATTTCCATATGTGGCATACCACACGCGATTTATAGGGACAACGCTCTCGCCTTTTACTTAGCCAATAAGGAACTGGCGGATGTATGGTCACAGAAAACTCATCAGCATCTCGCCCAGCAAGAAACTATGTGGAAATTTATTGCGCCACGTGTCTCTTGATGGGGAGAATCGTGGGAGTGAATAGTTGATTGCACTAAACGCTGTCCCACAAAAGGTGCTTGGGCGGGCCATGATGGGCATAGAAAGTACTGACCAGCATCAAAATCTTCTCGGGTGTCCAGCGTCAGTACGCCAGGAAAGTCTCCACTCATACAACAGTACTGACCAGGATTGAAGCCGCACTTAACAGAAGACCCCCGGCGCAAGACGAGGGAAGCGGAGACGAACTTACTTCGTCTCACTTCATGGTCGGAGGACAATTCTCATCACAACCCTTTGGACCAGAACCCGCGACAAGCACGTCTCTAAAGGAATTTAGATTGCAGTAGCAGCTAGCAAATTACTTCTGGAAACGGTGGAGTGAGGAGTACATTTTTCTCCTTCAAATCTTTCACAAACTGGGAAATCATAGGAAGAAACGAGCAGACTTTAAAGTAGGAGATGCAGTCCTTCTTCAAGAAGATGTGCGGCAACGTCACGTGGAGGAAGACAAGAATTCACGAACAGAAGACCGGAAGAGATAGGGTTATACGAACGACTGTGCGGTCCACATCAGAAGAAAGATTCATTACCACACCTGTTCAGATGGTCATCCTCCTGGAGATTGACGTCGGAGATTAAGAGCTTATGTTTTATCTGTGGACTACCAATTATGCATTATCTGTGTGCTGTGTTCCTAGTTAGCTTATAGTTACGTTGTTGTTAGTCAGAGACTTTAATAAACAGTAAAAGCACGTTTGTTCACATGATTTAATATACTACACTGTCTAGTGTGGCCCCACCATCCGTCCATCCGTCCGCCAGGTGAGTCCTCCCCCCGGAAGAGTAGCCAGCACCGGCTTTTGGTTTTTTCGTTTCATCTCTTATGCACGATACAAATAATGCACCGACGCAAAAACATACAACTACCATCAGAGTCATAAGCGTATAGGGTGAGAAGGTACGGAAAACCACACCAATTTATCTCACCATGCAATCTTTCGTCTGAGAAGAAGAAAGTATAAAGTTCACTTCACTACACTATTAACGTATCATCATATTTTATAATTGAGAATTGACTGATGTTCTCTATATGTGGCGCTCTTCTTCCTGTAGCTAGTGTGAGGTTGTTAATAGTTAGTGGAGCTACCCCCAATTTGTATGTAGCAAGTCGTTCTGACATATATCGACATCAGTCCAAAATCTAGACGCCATTATTATTCAGAAACTCTTTGGAAGAATGCGTTCACCTACAAAACTGTAATGTGAGATGCGTAAATTGTACCAGTTGCTGAGTTTCATGAACACTATACACAGGGTGAAAGCATAATACTGCAACGCAGATAGGTCACATCATTTCCTACTATATGACAAAATTTTAATTCTGCAAAAGTCTCACCATTTACGAGATATTGGTTTTCTAAAATATTTTTTCGAAACACGTGACTTTGTTGAGTTTATTCAATGCCATTTCTACAAATTAAGACCACATCTGTAGCATCTGATCGAGTTGCATCAACAACTAATCCTCCATTGCATGATAACTGCAGTAGTCTACCAGCAGAACCTATAAAACAACGAGTATTTTTAAAACAGCTCCTAACAAATATGTGTACACATAACTTTTTAAAAAATAATTCCTGGAAGCACAGTCCACACATCTACCTTAACCTTTATAAGTCACAAATTGTTTTAGTAAGCTTAACAAATGTGTGCAATTTTACTTCATCCATTACCTTACTTCGGAAGCTTGTAGAATTCAAACTCTTTGAAACGCCCCACGACATTAACTGATCATAATTTCAAATAACTTGCAGTTGTCCTAGAAACAGGTAATTTTATTCGCATGCATGATTTCATCCCCAAATCATAAGAAAAGTACCTGCATTTATCCAACGGCAATCCATAAGGTAAAACGTCTTGGAGCAAATTTGTACGTTAACTGTTTTCATCTTGAAGAGGTTATTTGCCTTAAATTTCTATTTCGCACAAAGATCGGAAAGATTAAGAAATACATTAAATTTTACTTTGTTAATATACTTTTAGTAAACGTATGTAATAGCTAAGTCATTATATTCTTCTTTAAAAAAAAATTAAAAAGGTTTTCAAAAAACATTCTGTTTCAGAAATTGAAAACTTGATTCAAGAGAATATCTCACAACTTTTAACTAGTAAATAGCCACCAGATCTGGCCCTATTTCTACGCGATATTTTTTTTTTGTGTCATTGTTTTTTACAAAATAGGGTCGATATTTCGATACATCGTTACTTTGACCTCGATATATCGAATCCGATACTGGTACTATTAAACCTTGTACTTCCTTTATTGCTTCTTCCACATACAAGTTGAATATTAACGGAGATAGACTACAACCTTGTCTCACACCCTTTTAACTGAATCCTGTTTCTCATTGCTCTCTATTTTTATTGTATCCACTTGATTCTTATATAGTTTATTAAGTATTCTTCTATCTCGATATTTTAGACCTAATTTCTTTAGAGTTTTGAACATCTTATCCCTCCTAACATTATCAAAAGCTTTTTCTAAATCAACAAACGCCATAAAATTATCTCTTTTTTTATCTTGATCCGCCCTTCAAGTGTTAATATTAAAGTCAGAATTGCTTCCCTTGTACCGCGATTTTTCCTAAACCCAAACTGATCTTCACCTAATATCTCTTCTGCTACCCCTTCCATTCTTCTGTATATTATTCTGGTCAGTAATTTTGAAGCAGAAGATGTTAGACTAGTTGTACGATGAATATCACATTTGTCGGCTTGTGCTTTCTTCGGAAGTGTGAAGATAATATTTTTATTAAAATCAGTCGGAATTTCTCCGGTTTCTTAACTTTTTGATATGAGCTTCAATAATCTATCGATTCCTTCTTCTCCTAGGGATTAAAGAAGTTCTCCAGGGATATTACCAATTCCAACTGCTTTATTTGATTTTAAGTCATTCAGAGCTCTATTAAATTCCGTCCTCAAAACAGGATCTCCTAAGTCATCAATGTTGACATCACCTTCCTTTTCCATTACGCTATTGTTCAAGTTGTCCCAATAATACAGTTTCTCACTGTATTTCTTCCATCGGTTAGTTCCATCGTCTGAGCTTAAAAGAGGTTTCCCATCGGCAGCTTTAATGTTCACACCTCCTTTCTTCATTTCTCCAAAATTCTGTTTGATCTTCCTATATGCAACATCTACTTTACCTACGACCATTTCCTTTTCTACTTATTCACACTTTTCTTGTAGCTATTTTTCTTTTGATTTTTTGCATTTCCTGTTTATCTGATTTCAAAACTGCCTGAATTGCTCTCTTCATGCATTATCCTGTGCATTTTTGTACCTTCTCCTCTGATCCATCAGTTCCAAAAAAATTTCTGTGATCCAAGGTTTTCGGGCGAATGTTCCTTAAAGCGTAGTATTTCTTTCCAGCTTTCATTATTTCGGTCTTTAATATATTCCATTCATCCTAGGTTGAGCTTCTTTCATACTTCTTAGACTTCTTAGTCTACCATTTCTGCAAATTTTTCTCTCGTTCTAGATTGTTTCAGTCTATTCGCTTCCAGTCGGTTCTGCTTATATTTCTTCCTTATTCGCTTTAATTCTGCTCTTCATTACTATCAAATTATGGTCAGAGTCTATGTAAGCTCCTGCATATGCCTTACAGTCTAGCATTTAATTCCTGAATCTTTGTTTGACCATGATACAATCTACCTGATATCTGCCGGTATCCCTTGGACGTTTGCAGATGTATCTCCTTCTAGCATGGTTCTTAAACAGTGTGTTCGCCACTACTAGCTTATATCTTTCGGAAAATTCTAACAACTTTCTTCCTCGCTCATTCCTTTTCCCCTAGACAAAAAGTTCCTACAGCATTCCCCTCTTTTCCTTCTCCCACCATCGCATTCCAATCACCCGTTATTATTAGATTTTCCTTCTCCTTGACATGTTGCATTAATTCTTCAATTTCGGCGTATATTTTTTCTATTTCTTCATCATCTTCCTGTGACGTTGGCATATACACTTGTACTAATGTGGTTGGGGCGGTCTTAGTTTCTGACCCCATCAAAATAATCAGGTCACTAAACTGTTCATAATAACTCATCTGTTTCCCTACTCTATTATTCATTATAAATCCTACACCAGTGACTCCATTGACAGCTTGTGTGTTAATTATCCTGCGTTCCCCAGACCAGAAATCCTGTGCGTCCTTCCATTTAATCTCACTAATCCCAACAATATATAACTTAAGTCGTTCCAGTTCCCTTTCTAAGTTTTCTAACCTACCTGCCCTATTCAGACTTCTAACATTCCACGCTCCAAATCGTAGAATGTTTCTACCCATTATGACTCCTCTCTGAGTATTCCCCAACCGGAGATCCCATTGGGGGACTAGTTTCACTTCCAGAATATTTTACTCTGGAAGAAGCCATCATGATATATGTAATTTGAGAGGATTACATAGTCCTCGGGATACCCTTTGGGTCTTAAATCAGTGGTTTCCAGTAGCCTGCTGCATCCCCATGCCGTTGATCATTTCTGAAGTAATCCGCCTTTAGGAGCCGTTTCCAACACCAAGGGCAAGAGGATACCTTGGACCGGTCACTGCTCTTCCGCCCTCCTTTCGGAGGCCGTTGGCAAGCAGTGGGTGACTCCTCATACCGGGAATCTTTCAGTCGCCAGAGCCTAACAGAGTGCACCACAGTGTAGGAGAGGTTGACATTTGGTTCGAAAAGGCGGAATATATTCTCTCTCAAACCCTTCGTTATGAAAATATATTGAAGTAGTTTTTTAATTAATTCGATTTGTGAAATATCTATACACGTAGTTTATCAACAACAACAAAATTAGTTTTAGCGGTCACCACGCAAATCTGCATACGCCACTTGAATTTGTTACAACACTCTTTCAATTAATCACCAATGTGCTAACTGAATAAACTTCAATACACCAAATCGATTATACTTTAAGCTATTAACCTTACTATGCGTCCGGCAATAACAGGTCGTTTGCTACGGTACGCGAGTAGTAATTCTGGATCTGATGATCCCTGGGTCGTTCACTAATCATATTCTAATATTTCATCGAACTATCGAGAACGTTTACAAAAAGAAAGACGCACATTAAAGACTACCACTCTGCCAGTAACGGTAACAACACCACAGTAATTACAAACATCAAATGAAACCTTAAAAAGCTGTTTAAAACAGCATTGGAACTAAATAACAACACGAAGCTTGCATACGACTCTTATGTATGGTCTGAAGTATTTTCAAAAATATCACAATGGAATCAGACACATATGGAGTTTACGTTGTGGTGACAAGAAACGGTAGTTTCCCAGCAATCAAGCAAAAAATTACCAGACATAAATTAATTAAAAATGGGTGTATACTTATTGAGTTTTAGTTTCGAACGTTTCATTCGGTGCATTGAAGAGGCTTAGTGGACTTCATCATACCTCATTACTCTAATACAAATTGTGATTTCATTAACTACTTTATTTACTGCTGTTTATAACCTTGAATCTTATCTACTGATATCAAGTTATAAGTCTCTAACAATATTCGTAATATCCCACATGCGGCTGTCTTCCAAGTGAGGACTGCTCGCACATAAAACACTGAAACAATTGTTACAAAAACGTAGATTTGTTTACTTTGTCAATATACGTCGGTAGCCGAGGAAATGGTCTCCAACAGATTTTTAGTCAAAGAAATTACAATCCTGTCGAAAATTTTAAATTCAGTCTTTAATAAAATATTTTAAATCGTCACTGAAACCCGAAAGCAACGGATATACTCTTACAAACTAAAAGCTTTCATTTTATACATACTTGTTTAACTTATATTTCAAAATAATCCTGGTAGTAATTAAATTTTTAGATGATACGAAGATACGCCTAAGATTCATCGCTCCCGCATGAGGCCACGATGACACGTAGCCTGTCTGCCGACCAAATTGATGGATGGGAATCTTGTCTCTGCGTTAAGGGTGGGGTCGGAAAGGTTACTCTCTATCCGAGAAAATTGTCCCTGTTAGGCTGATCGTCCAGTGAACGCGTATTCGAGTGAACTGAGTTGGCGCGAACATACCCCGTCCACTGAAAGCGACTCTGTCGCCAGTTCTCCGTTGTATCCCATTTCTCCTTGATGTCAGTGAAAATAACAAAAGGAAATAGAACAATAATTCCTATTTACTTTTTAATTAAGAAAATAAACGTAAATTTGTTATGTTAGGCCCTAGATCGGCCAAAATTTCCATTCTCACATCCTAGCACGGGCGACACGGTCTACTTCTTTTAATTTATTTTAATCTTACACCGTATTAGCAATTTAACTTTATCTTGAAAATATACTGGTACACTATAAAAAGTTTTATGTTAAGATAAAAATAATTGATTGAAAATGGGATACAAAAAAAAGTAATTCGAAAGGGCGTCTGAAACAATTTCCAGTTACATTCGAGTAAACTAGATGAAATGAACTACGCTGCAAATAATCTTTATAAATAGAAGGTATTTTGTTCATTATATTATGCAATATGTTAAGTACTTTTGTAATATTATCGATACGACAGCAAACATAAACTTAATACATGAAACTATACGCACTGTTAAGTTTTAAAGATTAGTCGCCACTAATCACAATCATCATAATAAATTAATCTGTGTTTGAGAGAGAAGCGAAGAAATTGATTGCATATTTTATAATTATTCCATTGACGTGTTGTGTTCTTTATTATTATTATTACTACTCGGCGATTCACTAAAAGTATGTGGCGCAGGGTTCATCGCACCTATCCAAAAGGGTGATAGTTTGGAAGGGATATACGGGATATGGCAGGAGGCGCCCATGGGCTATTGTGAGGAACCATCCCAGCATTCGGCTGGAGTGATCCGGGAAAACCATGGAAAACCCAGATCAGGATAGCCGGAGTGCTTTATCGAAAGCTACTCCTGTCGGATTTTAAGTTTACTCGTCCGTAAATCCTTTCTATTCCATTCCCTAATCGCTCGTGGGAAAAATGAGTACACAATTGAATCGGTTCTGACCCATGATTTCTCTTATCTCATTTTAGCGGTATTTCCGAGATATGAATGTTGCTGGTAGCAATACTTGATGACTGTAATTCCGAAATACGTCAGTCGTGAATTTTTCAATTAGCTTCCGTCGACAGGAACGCCTTCGGTGTTCCAGGTCTTCCCAACCTAGCTCCTTCAACATCGCACTTTCGCTTTCCCTCCAACACCATATATCTGTCACGAATCGGGCGGCTCTTCTTTGGCCCTTCTCTAATGCCTCCATTAACCCATTTTGATGGGGTCCCCATATAGAACAACAATATTCTAAGTGAGGTCGTACCAGTGACTTGTATACAATCGATTTAACTTCCGGAGTGCATTGATTTAAATTACGACCTAGAAATCGGAGAATACAATTTGCTTTCCCAATTACTTCCTCCAGAAGCTCATTCCACGACAAATTATTACGAATTGATACCCCTGGGTATTTAGCTGAATCTACCGTTCTAAGGACAGTATATTCATAGTTAAATGGTGTCGCCTTTTTACTTACACACATGATTTGGCACTTTTTAGCGTTTAACTCCAACTGCCAATCTTTACAGCACGCAATTATTTTCATAATATCGTTTTGTAACAAAGCGCTGTCGTCCTGGATTTTGATTTCACGACAAATAATAGCATCATCGGCAAATAATCTTTTCAAGCCCCCTTATTATGTCACACAAATCATTAATGTATATGAGAAACAACAGAGGCCCTATCACGCTTCCCTTAGAAACCCCGGACCTCACTTCAGTAAGTGATGAACGCTCACCGTCGAGAACTATAAACTGTGTTCTGCCCTTCAGAAAGTCTGCAACCCAGTCGCATATTTGTTTAGATATGCCGTAACCACGAAGTTTCCTAAGTAACCTAGTGTGAAGCACAGTGTCGAAAACTTTTTTAAAAATCTAATAGAACTAAATCAACCTGGGATTGCTCATCTATAATTCAGCACAAGTCGTGAATTAGAAGTGCAATTTGTGTTTCAGAGCTTCGGCCTTTTCTGAATCCATGTTGTTTTGGGTTTAAAAGCTCTCACCTTCATCCAAGAAACGCATGACATTTGAGTAGATGATATGTTCTAAAATCTTGCAAAATATTGATGTTAACGAGATCGGCCTATATTTCCCAGGATCATTAACATTCCCATTTTTAAACACTGGACTTACGATAGCGGTCTTCCATTCGGCTGGTATTTTTCCTTGATCCAAGGAGGCGGTATATAATTTCTTCAAATACGGTGCAATTTCCTTTGCGTACCTTGAGTAGATTCTTGTAGGAATACCGTCTGGTCCAGGAGCCTTATTGGTTTTTACATTCAAAAGCAGTTTAGTTATTCCCTCGACATCAAGAACGAGATCATTCATAATTTTGTCGGTACGATTGTTAAATATCTGAATCTCCCGTGAGTTTTCCATCGTGAAAGCTTTTTTGAATATATCATTCAAAATTTCTGCTTTCTCTGCGCTTGTTTCTGATAATTCACCATTTTCCTTAATCAGCGACGGCATAACCTTACGAGAGCTTCTTATTACTTTGATATACGACCAGAACCTTTTTGGATTAGTAATCAGATCTTCGGATAAATTCCTGGCTAGGATTCTAAAAACGCACCGCGCATTGCTTTACGCGCTTCCGCTTGCAACTGAACTATTTTTTTTTATTATTATTATTTTTTTTAACTGCTTAACGTCTCCTATAACAACTAGGTCTTTAGAGACGGGAAAGGATGGGGGCAAGGAATGGGAAGGAATTCGGCCATGGCCTTTTTGAAGGAAGCATCCCGGCATTCACCTGGAGTGATTTGGGGAAACCATGGAATACCCAAATCTGGATGCCCGGACGGGGATTCGAACGGCCATCCTCCCGAATGCGAGGCCAGAACGCTATCCGTTACACCACCACGCTCGGTGGGACTAATTTAGCGCGATTGGACGCGTCCCCCGATTTCTTCACCGTGGCATGTAAACGCCTTTGCCTCCTGAGCAAAAGTTTCACTTCCCTATTGAGCCAAGGGAAGTTCTTATTGACGTTAATACACTTCTTAGGAACAAACTGATTTAAACCGGTCCATATTAGTTCTTTTAAATTAAACCAAAGTTCCTCAACATTTGTATTTAGCGTGTATGTTTCAAATTTTTTTTACAAAGTGATCAACCATACCCGCATCGTTTGCCTTATCGAAGCAATATACGAGTTTCTCTTTGTCATGATGCAAATTCAGGCTAGATTTTAAAGTTACCACAACCGCCTTGTGATCACTTATACCGTCTTCTATACAAACTGTATCTACAATATCAGGATTGCTAATAAGAAAAAGATCCAGAATGGACTAGGAATCTTTGTTGCACCGCGTTGGCTCTTCGACCATCTGTTCAAGAGATATTTCTACAAATGATTCTAGGAACGTTTCGGTTATTAACATATCTCTTCCACCCAACCTGAACGTGTTTGTTCCCCACTTAACCGACGGTAGGTTACAGTCACCACCCACGATCAATATATGACCTTGAAATTTTTTGTAAATATTATTAAGCGACTCTCTGAAGTATTCCGCGTTAGTTTTTTTTTTTTTAAGTGTGTGTCGTAGCCTCAGCGGCTGTGTGTGTATAGCCCCGCTACCTTCGGTGGCTCTGCTATGTGTTGTAAGGTTTGGGATGTTTTGGGGACACATTTTATTTTGCACTTTTAGGGGAAAAACCAGGGCTATGGTCATCTAGGATGACCTTAATGGTGAAAAAACTCCTCTAATTTTCTTGTATTGATTTATTCTGGGTTATACACAATGCTAAGTGGCACCTTATGCTTGTGCCATGTTCTTGGCATTACCGTACCCAGATTTGCCAGTCTTTCTGTGTTTGTCTTTTGGACTCTATTTTTTCTAGATATTTGGAGGTTTGACTGAAGATTTCTGTGTTTATATTTTCGATGTTGGCTGCTCGGTGTAGATAGTCAATTGAGGTATATTGCGTTTCGTTTAGAATCATCCTGAGGCATCGGTTTTGTATTCTCTGGATGTTCATAATATTTGTTGGGCTTGCCATCCCCCATATTTGGCATCCATACAATAAGAATGGTTGAATAACAGATTTGTAGATTCTCATTTTGGTGTTTGTTCCGAGGTCGTTGCTACGAAGTACTGGGGCCAGGTTTTTTGCTACTGCTATTCCTTTTCTTTTCCTGTCCATTGTATGTTCTTTAAATAGCAGTTTTTTTGTCAATTGTTATTCCTAAGTATCTATGTTCGGTTACCCAATCTATGTTTCTTCCCATAATATTTAGCTGTCCTGGTAATATCGGTCTTTTCTTTGTGAAGTACATTCCCGCGCATTTATTTGCGTTGATTTTTATCTTGTTTATGCGGCACCAGTTCGTGAATTCGTCTATTCCTCTTTGTAAGTGGGTTATGTTTAGGTCATGTCTTCTTCCGGTGGTGTATATGGTTGTGTCGTCTGCAAATAGAGCTTTCTTCACGTATGGTGGTATAGGGGAGTTATTTACATAAACACTGAAGCATGGTGGCGCGATGTTTGATCCCTGTGGAAGCCCCGCCGATATTGTATACATTGAAGATCTTTCCCCGTCTACTGACACATAGAATCTTCGGCCCTTCAGGTAGCTTCCAATGAGTTTTATATAACAGTGTTTTATTTTTGTTTGTGTGTCCAGCTTGAATATTAAGTTCTTATGCCATACTTTGTCATACGCTTTCTCGAGATCGAAGAAGACGGCTGCCGTGGACTTGCTATAGTTGATGTTCCTACTGATGTCTTCCGTTATCTGTAGTAGTAGGCTGGTCGCTTCTACTCGGCTCTGGAAACCAAATTGCTCCGTTCGGATCGTCTTTTCCACTTCAAGGCTTGCGTTTACTCGTTTGATCAGCACTCTTTCCAAGACCTTCGAGGTTGAGGAGAGTAGACTGATAGGGCGGTAGTTTTCGGCTAGGCGTTTGTCTTTACCTCTCTTAGGTATTGCCGTTATTTTGGCGATTTTCCACATGGTCGGAAAATGGCATTGTAGTAGACAAGCATTGAAGATTCTAGTTAGTAATACTTCAGCTTTCTTTGGTAGGTTTTTCAGATGTTGATTTCCTATTTTATCGTGCCCTGGTGCCTTTTTCGTAGCTAGCTTTTTGATGATCCCTCGTACTTCCCCTGGTGTTGTTAACTCGGGTTGGTCCCTCGCTGGTTCTTGGAGAATCTCTTCAGCTTGCCTTTCGATATTCTCGATCTCTTGCTGTTCCGCTATTGTCCACTCGTATTCTTCTGGTGCATACTGTTGTACGAAGTTTTCAGCTAGAATTTCCGCTTTTGCGAGTGGAGTGAAGCATTGTCCCGCCGGTCCATTGATGGCTATCTTGGCCTCTCGTGGTTGTTTCAGTGCTCGAATCAATTGCCACGCGTCTCTGTTTTCGAGCACTAATTCTGCCATTCTGTTTTCCCATTTTTCTGATCGTCTCTATTGTAGTCGGTCGCGGAGCTGCTTAGCGTATCGGTTAAACCGTCGTCTGTCGGCGGGGTCTCGATAACGTTGCCAGAGCTTTCTATATCTGTTGCGTAAGTATCTGAGATCCTCTAGTAGGGTTGGCAGTTCTTCTCGGACTCTGTCGTGGAAAGTGGTAATAACTGAGGCTTGGTGCTCAGCTTGGAGTACTGTTTGGTCAGAATGCTTAATTGCGTTTTCTATTCTATCTGGTGTTGAGACATTATATGTTGGCTTTATTTTATTGTGGATTATTCTCTTGAAGTACTGCCAGTCTACTTGTTTGATTGTAGTTGGTTTGTTCAATGGTAATATCCAGTTCCGGAACTCCATCACTACTGGCAGATGATCTGAGGAGAGTTCATCCATGGTTTTTAGTTCTATTTGCTTTGTTATGTTTTTTGCCAGGGCTATATCTAGTACGTCCGGTTGCCCTCGTGCATTAGATGGGGTGAATGTGGGGTCTTCCGGGCCGAGGATCTCGATGTTTTTCCTTTCTGCCAGTCGCAATAGCTGTTCCCCTCTTGCATTATTCCTTCTGGAATTCCATGCAAAGTGTTTGGCATTTAGGTCTGCTCCTATGATTACCTTGTTGCCTGTTGCAAGGAGCTCGTCTAAGTCCGCTTCGTTTAGGTTTCCGTTGGGTCGGAGGTATGCCGCAATCAGCACAATGTGGCCTTCTTGTGAATGTATTTTAATTGCTGTGGCCTCTGCTTCTATTAGTTGCGGTGTCCTAACTCATAAAAATTTTCCGTTTTAGTTACGACAGAGCTATTAACGATTTTGATTACGGCCACGAACACACCCCCGCCCATTGAGACAGTTCTGTCCTTCCAAAAAACACTGAAATGAGAGCCAAATACTTCGCTAGATTCGACCTCTGGCGTCAACCAGCTCTCGGTTCCTAGTATTAAATTGACATCATTAGTCGCAACTGCGGCATGGAAATCGGCTACTTTCCCTCTAATACTCCGACAATTTAGGACCATTATCCTTAGCTGCTTCGTGTTCTTATTTGTGGAGTCAATATTCGCATTCTGACGGGAAACGGGTGAAGTATTTGGAGCTCTAATACTAAAATTATTCGCGCCAATCACTACCAGGACCAGCTTCTAGGTAATCGGCACATCCTCTTCGATGAACTGAAGGATCCTCGGGCGTCACGGTGTTCCTAAAAATAATTCATTTCAAGGCGGTTCCATATTTTAGCAGCCACGTTGGTCACCATTCTCGGTGTGTAGTGGACGCCCGACCTGTCAAATGCGTCCCAGCTGGCAGCCATCATCGGTCGAAGGTCGACGAAGCCCCAGTTGTTTTTGCGACACAGCTCCTGAAATTACAATTCAAATTAAAGATCTTCCACCACGCTGCCTCCTCACAATCGATGCGCGGCACGACACTACAAATTGAGAACTGCAATGAAACCGAATTTTCCCGCGCGGCTTCAGACTGCCTTTCGGCCCAACTTGTCCAAGGATTTAACAATATCTGGAGCAGAAACACCACACGTGTCATTAGTACCGACATGCGCATCTACTCTTAGCTGACGGCAGTTCGATTCCCTAATCGCTTTTGGAATGGCCTCCATGATACGTGGTACGGTTGCTCCTGAAAGAGAAACGGAATGAACGTTAGTATGAGGGTCTGCGCCGTTCTTCGTGGCTAGTTCTCGAAGCGGTTTCTCCAGACGTCGCACGTTGGAGCTGCCAATGACCAGTAAACCTTTTCCTGGCAAAGCTCGGCTTCTTCGAGTAAATCTTCCCTGCTGCGCTACTGGATAATTCGCAATTGACACGGACTCATTACTTAGTGGCAAGATGTCATTTTCCCGTCGTCTCATTGGGAATTTCGACGCCCTTCTCCGATCCACACGATGCCTGACGTTTTCTGCAACTGGTACCTGCAAATCCAGACTTGCCGGTTCTAGTACAGTTGGCTGCGGAATTTCTTCGACGCACTGACGCTCCTCGTCTAGGATGCTTCATACCTTGGCTTGAAGAGATGCCATAGTATTAAGAATCTCTTCGAGAGCCAGACGCCTACCGGAACAGTTTGCACAAGCCATGACACCTGAAACAGACAAAAACGGAACAAAAAATGAAACACAAAAATTGGCGTGTGCTGCTAAGGGCTGCTGATCTCGACTGATGAGCCACTACCTACACAGGAAAATCAAAGATAAAAACAAAAGCTAACTATCACACTTTAAACTTTGATGGATAGTTTAAATTAACTGAATCACTATTGTGAATGTATTAAAAACAAGACAATACATGGAATATTAGAGGACCGTAATTAAAAATGTTAAGTGGGCCATAATGTTTTGAATGAGATTTTGACTGTTTGGAAGTGTTTGCTTTCGTAAATATGATGTTGTGTGCTTGTATATATTTTCTGTTTTCATTTAAAAAGTTTGTTAATTATTTAAAGTAATTTTGTGTAAGTTTTAATTGTTTTTGGACGATTAGTATTGTTTCCGTGATTGTCGGAGCTCAAAACAGGTCTTTCGGTGCCTTTGTACTCTCAATATCCATCGCGTGAAGCGCGTAGTTAGCGCGACTAAATCCAAACAATTTCGGATCGCCCTCGCGTATGTTCGCGCGACTCATGGACTGTCACATAACATTCCCTGTGTTTGGATTGGAGCCATCTGTTCGCCCGTATACAGGCGTACTCGCGCTATCATTTTTCGCGCGAATACGCGTTCACTGGACGGTCAGCGTTACGCAATTACTTATAATTAAAAAATGAAATAGTAAAAACTGGACTGAGTAGATTTTTTTAAAACGTCTATGATTAAAGCATAATTAATATGTGGCATTACGAGTAATATATGTTTTATTTATCATTCACTTTAATACAGTGGTTACACTGAGCAACACAATATGGAACATTACAGTGTTGTGACGCCAGCAGGAGCGTGTAGTGGCAGATGCAGCCCACCGCATCGAGTCATATCGACGTTGGCGTTGTACGAGCGTCATACTGACCTGCGCAGCCTGGAGTGCGCAGGTTCAAACCCCGGGCAGGAATATCGGCCTTCTCCACTGCCGCTTTTTTAACGGTTTTTCGCAATAACCTACGCGAATTGTGTTCCCATTCTCCGCCTCATAAACTACACATTACACAAACAAAATACACTTATTTTTCATAACATGGACTCCTCCTCCCCGCCCTAACATCCTTATTAATATTATGCGTCAGTTTATATACGTAGTGTTTGTTTATATTAGCAATACTATTTTTTTAATTGTAACTGAGATATAAATAACAATTTCGAATATAATTTTAATTAGGATTGTGAATAATTGACTGGGAATATAAAAATGTAGATATCAGAAATGGTACTACCATGCTCATATGTATCCGAATGACCTGAATTGCTCATCGCAAAATTACCTCCTGGGGCATATTCGACCCTTTATACATAACTACAAATGTAGTCCTATACCCTGTAGGTGGTATAGTCACGCGACCATCACAAATTGTTACTTATTCGACTCACAAAAAACGAAATACATTTCAGTTTATTCGTTTTATAAACTTAATTAGTGGTTTATTTGTAATCAAACATTGCACTTACTTTTTTAGGGTATCGCACTGCTTTGATTGATGGATTAATATGACACCCGCTAAAAGCGTAAAATGTTGTATGAGTTTATTTGTACTTTTCCAATATATTTAGGAGTTATTTAGTGTCAATATGTAGTAAAAAAAAACTTACCGCTTTCATACAAACTGCTAATTTTGAACAAGAGGTTGGACACAAAACAATTTAGCTGTCATATTGGTCTTCATGAAATAACAAGAAATTTATTATATAAAACGCAATGTTTGCACTGGAGTAATTTTGTGGAAACGATGCAGAGTTATCAGAAGTAGCTGTCCACTGTGTAGCACGTAACACGTTTACAACATTAATTACTTTAGCACTAATCTCATGAATCTACTTATCCTAACGTTCTGCTAACTATTTACACTCATTAACCTGTTTTTGAACTTACAAAATGTGGAACAACAGAACAAAAAAGAATTATTAAATCAATATGGCCGGTGGCATAATACAGCGTCAGTCAGATATGTGTTTGTAAAAAGAATTGAAGATACTTTCTGTAAATATTTTGCGTAGAAAACTGATTTTTTTTTTCACTGAAATTAAGAAAAGCTTCTTAAAACTTTAAACATTTCTGCTTTTTTATTTTTTTTAAAGATTAGAAAAGAATAGTAAAAAAGAATGCGAAAGCGTGTTCACTGTATATTGTTTAGACTTTCATGTTTACACGTATTAGACGAAACTGCCATTGATTACGAATTGAATATATTTTTATTATACTTCAACTTTTTCAGTATTAGATTGAAAATCAACTTCATTGTGAATATGGCGAAATGTTACACTTCGCACTTCTCTACCCAGATGATGACTGCGGATGATAAAGGTGGAAGGTTTATCAAAACAGGATGTAGTGGAAGCTTCCATAATTAACACTATTCTGCGGTTATTGGTGGTCACGAATGAAATATATCCTGTATTATTCATGGCATCAAGTTATTCTTGTGGGCCAATCTCTTAACCTGTTCTGATACTAATATTACGCTGGCCCTCCCGCCGTAGACGGTAAGAAATTCTCTCTGAGTAAAAGATAAAACCATAACCGAGAGCAAAAGAGAAAAAAACTATACATCAACAGTGGATCGCAGATATATCACAAGTTGATTCTAACGCACAGTTTAATGATTTACATTTTTTGTGACGTGGTGGTGTTGATTATTAAATTTAATTGTCGAAGGAAGTAACAGGAAACTTCTGCAACGCCGAAAAATATTTCCAACCAAGTGTTCATGAGTTATTGCCACCTCAGCTGCTGAGTCTCAACTGCTGTTGGTCGTTCAGATCGGCGGACGCCGAGTTGGAAGATTAGTGGCTAGGAAGCGCACTGACTCGCGGAAGAAGGGTACGCGGTTCAAGTCGTGCTTCGGGCTGCGGGCACGAGTGGTTTAATGAAGTTTTACGTTCTTCTCGCATTGCCCGTAAACCGGGGCACTAAAAGCACATGAATCACTGCTTAATTGCCTGGATAGATTAAATAATCCAAATTCCTTTTTGTTGTTAATTTTCACTAGTCTTTAATATATCTTTCGGAAAGGCACGGAAAATATTAGCCAGGTAAGAAAAGAGTTCGGGCTCACTATTTAAGTAGGAACAATTATCCATTCGCTACAGTGATTCCGTGAATTCTACGAAAACCATTAATTTAAAATGGTTGCTACCTAACTTCGTTGCACTTAGACACCAATCACCCACTACGTTCGGATTTTCTTTCCCATATTTGGTTTGCAAGTGCAGCTCAGAATTTTTTATGACAATAGAACCGTAAAAAAACAGAATGATTTCATGGAAGAAACAATATAGTTCATAACCCAGTCTTTTATATGAAGAACAGTAGTAAGTTTTTTGATACAATTTGAAACTCGTCTGCTTAGCAGTTGTTGAATGTGATTCAATTTAGATTTCCTTGTATCTGCAGATTTTGTTATCCTGATTCCTGTGTATGCTGAAGTAACGTTAAAGCCAAAATTAAAAGCTGAATTAATTTTGTAACTTTGGAATGTGTAAAACTTTCAAACTGGTAAAAAAAATGTCAAAAGAACATATTAAGACAGTGACTCTTGTTTTATTTGATGTTTTGGATAAAGAAAAAGAAATATTGTATAATTTAGTAGAAGAAGGAGCGATTTTATACGAATGTTCAGTTCAGTTCATCCTGAGCAAATTGTTGTGTTACCAAACTACAACAATTTGCTCAGGATGAACTGAACATTCGTATAAAATCGCTCCTTCTTTTTCAGATGTTTATTGGGTTGTTATGACTACATTGTATTAAATATTGATCTTCTGAAACCTTCGATTGGTGATTTTTATAACCAGTTGTGTTACCAAACTACAAAAAGATAGAAATTATAAAAGGCAAAAGGTACTTTAATTGCAATTTTCGCAAACAAAGGGAATAGCTGTTTCGTTCAACTTCCTCACTGAGTTGGTGAGCCCAAAAGAAACACATTTTGCACTGGATCCATCGTTCTTGTGATCTTCAGCTGAAGAACTTTCGTTGCAGTACAGGTACTGCGTATATTCTTGATCATCGTCATCATTAAATCATATTTTTGGGTTAGATTTCCTGCAGTTGGTGGTTTTCTATCTAGCATTTGGTTTCCTTTTTTTTTTTTTTTTTTTTTTTTTTTGCAGCTTGAAGGACATTTTTATATTAACTTGATGTGAACATCTGCAAAGAACCTTTGTTTCATTTGCTTTTTCCTGCTGTTCTTGAGCTCACAGAAAAAGACGTTTTCGGTCGTTGATATACCACCACAAAATAGAAATAATTTAGTTGCTTTTGTTTTTTTTAATATTATTAATATCCTCAGTTCAGCTTCACATGACAATAAAGCATCTATTCAAAGCATTGTATAATTTGCAATGAACAAATAGAATCCGTGCGCAGCAGACAGAGGCCACGGTCACCAGCAGGGGGACCCTTTGCCCCGTTTGGCACCTTTATAGAAACGTCATTCTATCTTAAAAATGAAAAGAAACAATCATGATCACCAAAAAAAGGAACTTTCAGCATAAACATCACTTTATGAAAAGAGTTTTGTTCAGGCGCGATTAGTCATCTGATTTCTTAGTAATAAAATCATAAACTGATCACTTACCAAACATCAGGCTCATCAAAAACCACAAATATTCTAATACCTTCGAGAGCTGATACGCTAACTGGATCGGGCTTCTCAAGGTAACAGAAGGTATTAAATCGCACTGTTTATAATTTTTCCCGCGTGATGGCGCCATCCCTCGGTCCCAAAAACCCCCCTGGCCACTTTGCCCGGTTCTCCCCTAGATAGGATTGATGCCAATATTGATGCTTTCTCCTACTCAAAGCGATTTTAAAAGTATCGAACAAGAGTTTTGGCCGAAACACATAGTTGCGTTGATGGTAAATATATTCTCGTAAGAGCAGCAAATAACAGTGGATCACTATTTTTTAATTACAAAAATTAATTGTTTTGTTTGCTATCGTGGATGCAAATTATAAATTCCTAGCCGTTTGATGCTGGTGCTTAAGGAAAACAATCTGATAACTGCATTTTTAAATTAAAAAATCAGCATTGGGAAAAAATAGCAAAAAATAAATTTATATACCTGCATCGAAATGTTTGCCAAGCTCAAGTGTAGTGTCACCCCATTGTCTGATTTGAGACGAAGCTTTTTTATCATGAAACCAAATTCTAGAAGAGTTGCAAGACTAGAACGAGAGAAACAAATTTATAACTATAGGTTTTGCCGTGGACGACGAGTGAAAGAAAATGCTTTGAGTCTTTTGTACTCATTACTGTAGCGCCAGACGTGGCAATGACCTGACATTAATAGCGTGTTATTTACACAATCTATTACGAGAAAGTTACCTTGAAAAAAAAAAGTACTCATTTTTACAGTTGTAGTGGTAAAGGAGCGTCCATAAACCACGTAGCTTCATTTTGGCCTCCTGTGAACCCCCGCGCCCTCCCCCCATGTAGCCCCATGTGGTTTTGCCTCTACCCCCTCCCTCCTCCCTGCGTGGCACGTAGCCCTTTTTTTTCGTATTGATATCGGAAGACGTTTTGTACTATTTTTTCTTGCCAAACTATCGTAAATTACATACGGAGATAATTAAATGACGGAAATAAATCTTCACATTCTGTTGTGTGTTCTGTTCCTTATTTTAACCGTGAAAAATAATATAAGTGCCTTGGCTCCGAATCCCCTCTCTCCCTCATGTAGCCCAGCGTAGCTTTCTACCCAACTGCTCCCCCCCCCCCCAGGCACGCGGTTTATGAACGCTCCCTAATGCAGTAAGAAGCCAGGATAATATGTTAAGCTTTTCTCGTTTTGGAGGATTTTTAAATAGTCAAGGATTTCAGATTAGAGGCAAACTAAAAGATTTCTTCTGCATTGAATACGGTTCGTTGGTGTGACATGTGGAATTCATAAATAATATATCACAAACAGTGATTTATATCAAATAATACGTAATATATATGCTTCTGACAGACAGACGTTGCCCTTCACATTTCACTAACACCTTTTTCTTTATTTATACATATTTTGTACATTATGTATGTGCTCATTGTGCACAAACAATTTACATTTAAATATATATATAAGTATAATCACAATCCTAAACTACAATCTTCCAAACGTTTTCTTTAATTAAAACTTTGCGGTATTCAGCGTGACCTGCGTCATAAATCACTGGATATTTTGCCACAGAATTTATAAAATTTTCTTCTTCGTTATCAGAAAAATTCACTGTCACCAAAAAAATACGTTTCTTCGGTATGCGGTCGGCGGCACTACAGGTTCTTGTGCGGTAGCGCTGTCTGCGGAGCCGGCGGAGCTCAACTTCAGGCGACAGTGGCGCCGTGTTTCCAAGGCATTTCCGTAGAAACCATTGGTGACATCTGCGGTCATAGGTCGGCCGTCTGCGGTCGTGTTCGGATCCGTACCTGTACTCACAGTTCCAAGGAGTGGTAGGAACAAGAGGTATGCGCAAACATATTTAAAACATTTGCAGAGAATCATGTGAGGCACGCATCAGTTAAAAAAGGCGTGAGACAAAGTTGTAGTCTATCCCCGTTAACAATCAACTTGTATGTAGAGGAAGCAATAAAGGAAGAAAAAAAAATTCTTGTGGCATAAGTGTTCAAGGAGAAAAAAATCAGTATGCTACGATTTGCTTATGACATTGTCTTGTTATGGGAAAAGGCTGAGGATACTCAGAAGTTACTGAATGGCATGAACAAGATACTGAAGGATGATTTTGGACTGAATATAAATTAAAGCAAGACAGAATTATGAAATGTAGCAGAAATGATACCAATCACAGTAGATTAAATATCAAAATAGGATCGGATGCAATAGGAGAAGTAAGTGAATTCTGCTACTTGGGAGATAAAATTACAACCGATGGACGAAGCAGGAATGATGTTAAAAGCAAAATATCAAAAAGAGCCTTGATGAAAAAGAGAAATCTTTTAGTTTCAAATATTTGTCTAGGACTGGAGCACAGAACTTTATGGTAGTGAAGCATGGACTTTAGTGCACAAGATTGCTGAAAATTAAGTGGACAAACAATGTACGAAATGAACGAGTTTTGAAAATGAAAGGTGAGGAAATTTGCGGAAGACGAGACCTGCAGAAGGGTGTAAGAAGATTCTCTTTTTTAGGTAAGGGTGTCAGGGATTATAATAACTTAACCGATTAAATAAATGTACCACAAACAAATGAACCGTCTCAAGCGCTTCCATATAAACAGAAATAAGGAACACGAACTTCTAAGAAATTGGAAAAAGATAACGAGGAAATTTTAATGGTGCTTCGTATATTATTAAGGGAGGCGCTGAGTAGTTTACCTCAAACGGAGAAATGATTCAGAGTAAAAAAAGGTCTAACGCAAAAGTAGTTGTGCGTGAAAATTACCGCCAGGGTATTACCTGCTTTGAAACTGAATTGAAATTAAAAGTTCTTGATGTCAGATCAGTGAGGTTACTATAGATTATTGAAAACTGCACCTTTCACAAATGATATATAGATATGTGATATTCTTTCTGTTGCATCACATTTAAGCACGTTCAGATAAACGATTCTAGGTTAGGTTACCTGACTATTCAAGGGAACGTCGTCGTCGTCATGACACCGATTTTGCAGGGGGATGGCGGAGTATGTTGTCCGTGGACATTGCCTCAAGAAGTATTTGGGTGATGCAAAGCTTTTCTGTTGGTGTGGCTTCTCGGCGGTGTTTGTTTGAGTTAGATGATTAGACTTAAAGGTCTCTTATGACGGTGAATGGTGATGTCATAGCGACCGATGTTGTTTACTTCCGGGTTATTACTTCTATTTGAACTTGTGTAGAAAACTTCAGCCAGTTGTCTAAATCTGTCATGAAGATATGGAACTCCAGTGGCTTCATGGAGTGTGTAGGTGGGAAATCTGGCTGGAAGGTGCAGGGCTCTTTTCAGTGCCCTGTTTTGTATTGTTGGGAGTCTGAGTATATAGCTGTCAGCAGCGTATGCCCACACTGGACAGGCGTACTCTATAATAGGTCTTACTAGGGTCGTGTAGATCTTAATGCCAGTGCTTGGGGCTAAATTTTTGTCTTTGTTAAGAAGCGAGTAGAGGTGAGTGAAGCCTCGCGCTTGCTTTCCTGTGGATGTCATTTATGAGAGCTTGCCAGGTTAATCTCCTGTCTAGCAGCACTCCCAGGTATCGGGCAGTAGCTGACCGAGTATGTCTTTACCGTGAAGGTGAAGTACGGGGTCCGGTTGACGTGGTCGACGGGGCCTAAGTCTTTTACTGATCATTATTGCCTGAGTCTTGGCTGGGTTAATGTCAATCCTCCATCTCCGGGCCCAGGCCTCCGTTACCTGGTGGACTTCCTGAAGGCGGCAAGTGGCTAAAATTCTGCTGCGGTTGCCTGCGAGGTACGCTATATCGCCAGCGTATGTTGCGACCAAAATTCCATTGGATGTGGGGACATCTGCAGTATATAATGAATATAAACTCGGACCCAGAACTAAGCCTTGGGGAACTCCTGCTTTCACTTTTCTGACACTAGAGAAAGCTCTGTCGACTGGAACACTGAATGTGCTGTCGATCAGGTATGATTTTATTAACTTCACATAGGGTCCCGGGATACCCTGCTCGTACAGCTTAAGTAGGAGGCCCGAGTGTCATACGGAATCAAATGCTCGAGAGATGTCGAGCATCACATGGCCACAGTACTGTTTGTGGTTGAACTGCTTTTGTGACAGCTTCTGTTACCCTCATCAGCTGCTGTGTAGTTGAGTGGCCGCGACGAAATCCCAGCTGGTGATTAGGTAATGCTAACTGTGTCCTCGATATGGTTGGAACAGTCGTTTTAGCAGTAGCCTTTCAAATACCTTGCTGATTGCTAGGAACAAGGCTTATAGGCCTGTAGTTTTGTGGTTGGTGTGGATCCTTCCCACTCCTATGAAGTCCCAGTGTGCTTATATGAGTTTTTATAAGTTCAGCAGTCTTATAAAGATAGATTTAGGGTAAGGTGGGACTATTTGGACCATTTCAAGATTGAAGCTTTGTACTGTCTAACCAGTGCATGTTATCAGATTCAATACAATATAGAAATTTAGCTCTGATGTGCAGCTAATAGAGCCACGAGAAAACTTAATAGCATAAACATTTGTTACAAAAAAAATAATTTATCAAAACACTGCGCAATAATGAAATCTCAAAAAGTGTAGGGCTATTTGGACCTCGCGTGAGACTATTTGGATCAAATAATTTGCTGCTTCATAGAGCATGTATTAGGTTTATAGAGTCTTTAATAGTTACCAAGAAAGTTTTAAACACATTTACATTGCAACTTGACTGCCAGGAGGCATTCCATGCTTATATTATACCTTCGTTATTTTCTCTTTGAGGGTAATGAATGGGCAAATAAATACTCCAATGACACTGCAACAGACAGCTGCTGTAACGTTTGTCCCTCGTTCTACATTTGTCAGTGATGTAACTTTGGGACCGTGCACAAACTACGTGGCTCGGTCCAGGGGGGGGGGGGGGTGGACTGGAAGGCTACGCTGGGCTACGTGGGGGGAGAGGGGGGTTCCGAGCCAGGCCACGTAGCTTTCCTTTCATAACATTTTTCACAGTTAAAATGAGGTATAGAACTCACAACAGCATGTGAATATTTATTTCCCTCAGTTAATTATCTCCGTATGTAATTTACAAGAGAAAACAGTACAAAATGTCTTCTGGAATCAAAAGGGAAAAAAGTTACGTGCTACGTGGAGTGGGGGGGGGGGGATAGAGACAAAAGCCACGTATGGCTACGTGGGGGGGGGGGGGGTACACAGAAGGCCAAAATGGAGCTTCGTGGTTTATGCACGCGCTGCCTTTCCTATTGCTCGTTGTTCAACTAAACACTTTCAAGGGCCTGTTGTTCATTGGAAAACCACTTCGTCAACGTTATAATACTCTGAGGTTGGTCTTGAATATTTAATTCAATGTTAACATCTTTCAAGCGATCGTCGAAACTGCCCACAACATCTTTGTTAACTTTCGAAAGACCTTCTATGTCTGACCACAAAAAAAGAAAACCAATCTTTCCCAGACATCTGTGTTTCATCACTCCATGTAGTGTTCATGTTCTTTAGCTTTGTATAGTGGTGTGCTGCCCTTCTCACATTAATAGGCGAAGGACCAATACCACGTCTAGAAAAACTTTTCCACCAGATCGGTTTCCTGCTCTGGAGACAAAACTGTGGGATGATTAATAGACTTTGTAAGACTACTTTGCCTTTCTTGTGGTTGACCTGATACTTACTGTAGACCGAACTTCGTGCTTGCTAAAGTTTTAATTACTAACATACAGCACCCGAAGTTGGATAAATGAGTTCGTAGTCGCCGCCGGTCGCCAGACAGGGTCCAAACCAGTCCGATAAAAGTGTGAGGATAACTAATTAAGAAAAATCTTCAAGTCTTAAGTAATGAAAATCGGTTCTCCACACATTTATTTGAATAAAGTACACATCGAACCAGTTGGCCACTATCAGAATTTAGATGATAAGGCTATTGAAACTTCGTAATCCGTCGATTGCACGATTCTTAGAAACAAAAGGAAAGTTTTTAATCCAAAATCAGTCCACACTATATTATTTTCGATGCCACACTTCACTGTTCTGGTAACTCAACCCACTGTTCAATCCATTTAAAACATACATCGCAATGGTTAAACAAGTTCATTCTTCTTCTTACTTCTTGCTACACCCGCACAGTTAGTATAGCGTCTCACATTACGCGACGCGAGCCGTCCGCTACAAAACCTCGATAACGACTGACTTTAAACAATGTAATCATGCGCTCACGTTCGGCGCTACTTGCGGGTCGGCGGAATGCTACTGTTATGTTACATTCCCCAACTACCAATTTGTGATAATTGTTCAGGTTTTTTTTTTTTTTTCAAAAGAAACTGAAGAATTATCATTACAATAAAAAAAGAAAATTTACAAATACCAAGTTTCAGACTCTCAAGTGTGGCCAACCTACTAACATAAGATACACAAAGCCATTTAACATATTTAAATTAAAAAAACAGGCACACAAACAACACCAAGAAAACATATACAGAAAAAAAAAATACACGAAGGAACCACATGAAATTGTCATAGTTTTCGTGGTCACAGTTCTCAAATAGACTGTCAACTCTCACCAAAAATAAAACTGAAAAGAAAGAACATATATACACCATGACAAAAAAAATATTTCCGCTTCTACCGTAGGCTCTATGGGTGGAGTCCTCGGTTGCGACACTGGTAGAGGTCATTAACCTCTATACGACTTTTGTCGAAGCACTTCACGCACTACACTGCACTACACAAAGCCTACTGTTGTAGCTGCAGCTGCTTTGGCATTTTTTCAGGCAGGGTACGAGAGTGGAAATGTGGATTTAGTTTATTGGCTTTAGCCGGAAAAAAAATTAAAGATTTGTTCGCCGCATCGATGAGGTAATCGGCCTACGCCAAATAAAAAATTAGAAAAAAATAAGGATAAAGGGTGTCCCCTTCTTTTAGTCAGATAAGTCTTCTGGTAACATTTTGTAGGGTTTAAGGGAAGTAACATTGAAAGTACCCCTGATATTTTGACCAACAGGGTACACTAATAAATAGGAATTCTTCCTAGGGCAGCTAGCAATCCGATACGGGCCTTCATATAAATACTTAAACTTCCTAATTTCTTTGTTTACGCTAGAGGACTTATAAGGAAGTCTGCGCCAGTACCAGATCACCCGGCTTATAGTCGATTGCCTTCCCTCTTTGATCATGCCGCTTCTTCCTCCTCTGAGCTTCTTCTTCATCTTCGAGCTGTTGTTGCGAGTACATTAAATCCTCGCTGTCCTTTTCGACCAATAATTGTGATAGCTGCACTTCTTCCTCACTAAGCTCATCATAGCATATAAACTCCTGCACCTCTCCTCTTGAAATGACTCTAACTTGAACCGCTTCCTTTCCTTCTTCACGAATTTTGGTTTCATAACTTATATTCACTCTTTTCCTTCCGTATAAATTGCAGACTATTCTCTTCCCAGTCTAGTTTTAACCATTTTCTCGGCAAAGCCAATCGACTCCCAGAATTAGATCAACGGTTAATTTAGGGATAACAAATGCTTTTATTTCAAATCCTGTGTCCTCCAATCTCACCATCTACTCGAATTGCTGGGTGATTCTTTTAATTTTACCCCCATTTGCTACCGTAACTGTCATTCCTTGTACCGAGTGTAAACATGCGTCAGGTTCATTCACAAGGATTTGAAATAGGCTTTCCGACACACAGGATATGTCCGCGCCAGAATCTATCAAGGCTTCTACTTGTCGTGACTTAAATTTCACCAAAACAGTAGGTGTACGGGCTTCTTTTCTCCTTAAAATTCCTTCTTCTTCCAATAAATCTTCTCTCGGGTCGTTATTGTAGACTGAAAAGACTTGTGATTGGCGAGCCGTTAGATTCGCTTCATTATTCAAATCTGAGTAGCAAGTGCGAGTACTGTCCGTTAATTGCTTGTCACTATATGGTAAATCTTCGTCCCGTCGCAACTTACTTTTACTCTTCCATTTTATTGACTTCCTGTCAATTCTTTTCTCTTCTTCATATATCTGTGACTGCTTCAGCTTCCCGACATCTTCTTTACAAGTTCCGTAGTCTGTGGGTATTGATCTTTCCTTTCCATAGCTCGCTTTAGTTGACAGAAATGTTTCGCATTGTTCGTATACCGCGCCAGCGGCTGCCGCGTGCTTCAAATTATTTTTGGCACAGGTACCAACACTGTTTACGCCTGGACTGTTACGCGTGTGTTGGCTGCCGTCGCGCTCGCCGGCTGCGCCGTCATGAAATACATAAGACTTCCGCACAACTTTAATCCCGTCCAGGCTTACCTCGCCTGTATCCATATTTTTCCGAACCATCAATTCCTATTAACATCATCTCACCCCTCGCGTAATTTTCTTTGTTCTCTCCAAATGTGTTCTTGAATTCTTTCGTTTTCAACTTCAAAAATGTCATCTTCGCCTTCTCCTCTGATCTCAGATTCTCCGACTTCTATTTCCTGATCAAATTTATTTTCATCTTCTACCTCATCCGCCTTCAATTCTTCACTTGTACTGGTTAATAAAATTTTCTCGTATCTTATCGGTTCTTCTTCAACTTCGTTATTAAATACTGTATCATATAGACATATTTCTGGTTGATCCTTTTTCCGCCTCAAGCCTATTTTTTCTTCTTTTACTAATACTATTTTCTCTGTATTCGGCCTCTTTTCTGCCTCCGCCGCTGGCGAAGCCTTCTCAGTGGCAGGCACTAGTTTAAATGTCTAGTATTGTCTTCTGAAACCACTGCTACCCTATGTTCTTCATTTTGCGGTCGGTAGTTATGATTCTGGAACCGCCTATGAGATTTTCCTTCCTCTATGTTTTCCTTTCGAACTCCGTCTTGCCGGCCTGAGTTTTCCGGTTCTTGCCGAAAATTTTTATTCCCTTCTCTTCGGTGGTTTTCCTGTCTGAATCCGTTATTTTGAAAATGATTAGTGTTATGTTGTCCCTGGTATCTTGTTCTGTACATTCTTTGCTCTTGTACATCTAATCTTCCCAGCATATCTACAGCATCCTTTATGGAGCGGATCTTGTGGCTAGTAAGTATTAGCTGTGTCTGTTCCGGTAACCTAGCCGCAATCATTCGTACATACTCTTCTTCACTATGAGGCTGGTCTAAGTATCGGCAAGATGCATAGCACCGCATGAAAAAATCGGTTTGCGATCCTCTTCTCGGGTCATAACGGTCACCGCACATTAACTCTGATTTTACGGCGATCTGCCGCTCTGCCGACCAGTAAAGATTCAAAAAATCTTCTTTGAACTGCTCGAAAGATGAAAATTCCTCCTCTAATTGCTCTGCCCACAGTCGGGGTCCTGCCTCTTAAATGTTTTATTACCATATTAATTTTCTTCTCCTCACTAGCAGCCATAAAAGGTGGAAAATTTTCGAAATTTTTAATAAACTTTACAGGATGAATGCCATTCCGGTCCGAAAATTCTTCCCAATCAATCTTTTCGTCGTAGCATTGGACAGGAATTACGGTGCCCTTTCCGGTTTCTTTGTATTTACAGAATTCTTCTCTCACTACACCCGGCACTTGTTTTTAATACTTCTGCTTTATAATTAGCGGCGCATGTACCTTCATTCTCCTCATCCACAAATACGGCAGTTGACACTTTTAATTTCTCCAACTTCTCATCCAGCTGTTCCACCTCCGCAGTATCTCTTTTCATCCCAAACTTCACTTCCGCATAGCCCTGTCGGGTACCTTCTTGCAATGTTTGGAACTGTCCTTCGATCGTCTTTATACGGTGGCAGTGACTATCGCTTTTTTCTTGTAACTGCGCATCACTGTTCTTGCAAGGCGTCGGTTTCCTGGCGCAAACTACCAGTTTCACACTTTAACTCTTGTTTTAAATCGGAAAAATTGGGTTGCTAAGTCCTCCGCTCGCATATTACACAAAGCACGATACTCTTCCATATCCTTACGTAATTCTGCTATTTGGGATTTGTGTTCATTCAGAGACTTAGAATGTAACATTTCCCGCGTCAGACTTTAGCTCAGCTTTTAGATTATCGAGCTTGGAATCAAAGGTTTGAGTACTTAATTTAAGATCTGAATCTAACTTTTCAAATTTATCATGGAGGATTTCAGTGCTTGACTTAAGGTCTGAATTTAAATGTTCAAATTTATCATGGAGGATTTCGGTACTTGATTTGAGATCCAAATTTAAATTTCCAAACTTGGAATTTAGGATCTCGGAATTCGTATTTAAATTTTCCAACTTGGAATTTTGAATCTCAGAATTCGTACTAATATCTGACTTTAGGTTTTCTAACTTGGAATTTTGGATTTCAATATTCATATTCATATCTGACTTTAGTGAACGCATTTCCGCTCTCAAGATTTCCACCACCTCAGCGAGACTTAGACTATCGTCTCCTTCCGTACCCGGCATGATTATAAATTTTACACAGAAAACTGGATCAAAAAATATTGTAAATTCGCTTCCCGCGAATCAGACAACCAGACCACAACAACGCCGTTATACACGAAGCGCCAGCTGCTGCAAGCTATCTAGCTAAGCATGCCATTTAAAGAAAAAGGAAACAAAAGGTTGTACTATAGGCATAACTACAGGTGGAATTTAAATAACTGCTTCTGTCATCCCTGATGACAAAGGAGAGTAAAATGTATTGTCGAGTTAGGAGAGAAAAATCTGGTCCGATTTTTCTTCCTCGATATTTCACAGAAAAAAAGGAAAATTATCAGAAAAAATTAGGAAAGGATTTAAGCCTTCAAAAATAGCCAAACAAGCAGCGCACAGCGCGTTCTTAGCTTTCGGAGACTCTGCACGACGATTCTTCTTTCTCCCGCCTTCGTCGTCTCGGCTGCCCAGCTCCGCGCCGAACAATGTAGAATGTCTTCCCCGCTGCTCCTTGACCAGTCGCGCTGCCTTCGTCGAGTGGGAGTTCTTCCGCACCTTTGGGTATTGTCGACACTCACTGTTTTGATTGTCGTCGTCTTGATATCACTAGTTTTCCTTTTCTTTCTTTTGTGTGTTTTCCTAGGATTTGAGAAAAATTGTCTCTCCTCCTAGTACTGATTTCTACCACACAGTCCTGTCACCGTCGCCATGTAAGACTACTTGCCTTTCTTGTGGTTGACCTGATACTTACTGTAGACCGAACTTCGTGCTTGCTAAAGTTTTAATTACTAACATACAGCACCCGAAGTTGGATAAATGAGTTCGTAGTCGCCGCCGGTCGCCAGACAGGGTCCAAACCAGTCCGATAAAAGTGTGAGGATAACTAATTAAGAAAAATCTTCAAGTCTTAAGTAATGAAAATCGGTTCTCCACACATTTATTTGAATAAAGTACACATCGAACCAGTTGGCCACTATCAGAATTTAGATGATAAGGCTATTGAAACTTCGTAATCCGTCGATTGCACGATTCTTAGAAACAAAAGGAAAGTTTTTAATCCAAATCAGTCCACACTATATTATTTTCGATGCCACACTTCACTGTTCTGGTAACTCAACCCACTGTTCAAATCCATTTAAAACATACATCGCAATGGTTAAACAAGTTCATTCTTCTTCTTACTTCTTGCTACACCCGCGCAGTTAGTATAGCGTCTCACATTACGCGACGCGAGCCGTCCGCTACAAAACCTCGATAACGACTGACTTTAAACAATGTAATCATGCGCTCACTTCGGCGCTACTTGCGGGTCGGCGGAATGCTACTGTTATGTTACAACTTCCTAATTGCTTGAATCTTTAAATTGTTGATATCTTTCATGAAGCCACTGTGAACAAGACTTTCTTGAACTCTTCTCTGCAAAGTTGTATATGGTTCATTGAAATGAGGTGCTACCACTCTCGCACTTAAGTTACCACTATGTACACAACTTTTTGCTTGAGTTCCTCTCTCCTCGACCAGTGCAAATACGTTTGGTGTTATATTTCCTTAACATCTGAAAACATAAGAAAAAACCTTAAATCGCCACCGTGTTAATCTGAAGTGTTAAATAATTATGCAATTGAAACGCAGAAATAGTATTTGATTATGATTCAAATAGCCCCGTCGAAAGTAGTTCAAATAGCCCCATATGAGCAAATTTCGTTGAGTTCTAATAGTTTGGCGAAAAACCAATAAATGCAGCTAGTAGTCATACAGAACTGTTAAACAATCCTTGCCAGCCTTAATATATACAAAATTTTCACAAATAATCTTGCGTTTTTTACATCAGATCTTAAATTTCAAGCATCGGAAACTACATCAGCGTGATTTCTACAGAGGTAGACTTACTGCAGCTGTTTCAAATACATTTCACGTGAGACTCGTTGAAGATATTTAATCAACTCTTCTTGAGCTTTGTTCTACAACACCACACACAAGCTGCAACAGCGCAAACGACGTCCAGGATGGGCGCAAAAGATGCACGAAGAACAATTTACTTATTTTGATCCAAATAGCCCCATGGCCCAAATAGCCACACCTTACCATAAGCTGGAATCTGTTTTATAAATGTAATTATTCTAATTTACCACAAAGACACATCAGAGAGAAAATTCGAACTGCACTGGACATACAGCGCGTACAAAATCACTGACACGGAAATTAAGTTTGTGATGTAACTTTGAAACCGTTAAAGGCAGTCAAAATTACCTTTCAAAAACAATGGCGATTACGGGGAAATGGCAGCGGTGGTTCGAATGCACGCGGATTGTTTAATTATAATGAACATATCGGCGGCGGCCGCTTGCTGCCGATATCCGCAATTATTCGCTCGCCATGAAACACTTGCGGCCGTAACAGTACTCCGTAAAATTTAACAGCGTTATGTAAATACGAAGCAAGTTAACTGCGGGGCCTGCAATCTGGATAAGCTCGGCATTAATACAATTACCGGCCTAACTGCGACCCCAGTGATGCATCCACTAAAACGTTAATTAAAAAATTGTAAACTACGAGCCGGGACAGCGATCGCGTACCAGGCCTGCACGCCTGCCAACCTCACGCGACAAATCCTCCCTCGTTCCGTAATGGTCACACTGGTTTTGAAATTAAATGTCTTCTCATTAGTAAGGGAACCTGATGCGGAGTGATACGACTTTGGGCGGGTCGATGTGCCAGGAGAGGATGTAAGGCCTTAATGTTGCATGGCGGCTAAGCAACACCAGGGCCTTAACTTTGAACAATGTTCATACCGAGCGTGGTGAGTGAGTGGTTAACACTCTGGCCTCGCATTCGGGAGGACGCCGATTCGAATCCGGATCCGAACATCCAGGTTTGGGTTTTCCATGGTTTCCCCAAATCACTCCAGGCGAATGCCGGGAAGCTTCATTTGAAAAGGCCATGGCCGAATTCCTTCCCGTTCCTTGTCCCCAGTCCCATCCCGCCTCTAAAGACCTTAACCGTCGACGAGGCATAAAGCAGTAAAAAAAAAAAAAAAAAATTGTTCATGACCGTAGCCTCTGATACCTGTTGAAATTAAATTATCCGGTCACCTTTGAAAATTTATATCTCAAAAAGTATTTCGTAGCTTGAATCATCATTAACATATTGTGTTCCTAATATCTTATTCTGTCTGTTTTAATTGAGTTTAGTCTTCAAAGGGGTTTCTGTTAAATTACTTTTAAATTCTCTTACGTCATCAGTTACTTAACAATCACGACAATCCATTTCCAAAATCTCATTTATGTCACAGATGCTTTAAACTTTCTCCAGAAACCAATATATCATTTTAACCCTCTTAATTTGCTCTAACCTTTGATATTTCTTTCTTTATCTCTTTTAGTTTAAATTTTAATTTTTTTCTTTGATTAAAAACCTTAATTATACTTTGCCTAATTACTTGATTTTATGTTCAGAATACTCCAGAAGGTGCTGACTAAAACTGATGATAAAACCTTTACTTTAACTTCAAGCTTTAAATAGTTATTTCAAATTTTCAGTTTGCTCGTTTTGACTGCATGGTTGACAGACATCAACCAATCGAATTATCGTTTAAACTAAATTTTTCTACTCATGATTAATTGACTTTCGGGTTATGCCGCGTTGTTTATTTCATTACTTGAGCTTTCGGCTCAGGTTGTTTATTTCATTACCTGAGCTTTCGGTTTATAGTAGAGCCCCACTTCACGCCACGCTTTGAACTTGAAATAACACTACAGCGAGCACTACAATCAAAGTTGCACTGAAATTCACTTAACAGAACGAAATTAGAATTGTTTTATGAACGACCTATGTGATCACACGCGGGCGATCCCAATCAAAACAGCTCTACTTCAGACCATCACCTGTCACTGCCTTTGAAAATCTCGGGCAACAACTGTAAGTGCGTTAAAGTCTAATTGCGCCGCTGTCACTACATAGGATACCTGAATTAAATACTAGGGAGATAATTAAATGACGGATATAAATATTCACATGCTGTTGTGCATTCTGTACCTCATTTTAACTGTGACAGATAATATGAATGAGAAGCTTGACTTCCCCTTCCACCCACGTAGCCCAGCGTAGCTTTATACCCAGCCCCTCCCCCCCCCCTAGACCAAGCCACGTAGTTTATGGACGCTCCCAAACAACTCAGTGACGCTTAAATTTAAAAACTGATCACATCGATTAGTTGAGAGTCAAGCTAAAAAATAATAAAGAAAAAGGGAGAAAAAAAAGAATTTATCTAAATAGATCGAATACAGAAGAAGTAAGGATGTTCTACGTTTAGAGGTAATGACGGAAGTTTGTGAATAACAAATCCTTGTCCATGTGATGAAGGGCGTAATTCGGTCAACATACAAACATTAATAGCATTCAATACATTTAACGTCAGTTGGGAGTTCCTCACTTTCCGCGCAAATAAATTGAAAAAAATCGGTCACGGAGATGGATGACTTCCGGAAAGATATCATGTTCCGTACTTGAATTTTATGATCGAGGCAAATATCCTACCATAAGAAGATTGAAGAAGATATTGAAATAGAAAATTATCTACACTAGAGGCCTCACTTCTCCGCATAAATTACCAAGAACACTCTACTGCAGATACAGAAAATGTAGTGACGGTACACGTTTTCGGATGTAAAGGACGCACCGTTAAATTTTTTAAGAAAAATGCACGATTTAAGGAAAGAACATCCTCTTCGAAATATCACCTATCTTGACCAGACGTGGTTAAATCAAAATCACGCAACTAAATGGTGGCTTCAGATTTTCCTATAGGTAAAGGCTCTCGATTAATCGTTTGTCATGCTGGGTCAGCAACTCATGGATTCATTGAAGGGGCTGGTTTAGTGTTTCAGTCTAAAGGTTCTGGCGACTATCGCTAAGAAATCAGTAGTGACTTGTTCAGAGAATAGTTTTCTAACTTGCTTAAGAATCTAGAAGAAGGAAGTGTCCTCGTAATAGATAATGCAAGTTGTCACTCAAAACTCAATGAAAAAATTCAGTCATTATCTCTTGCATTTCAAAATTTATACGACGTTTTTCGAGAATTAATTTCCACTGTGAAACAAATCTAAAAATTTATTTAATTATCGAAATTTTCTTGCGCTACTTTTAAAACTAAAAATAATGACTGGAAGCAGTAAATTTTATTCATTGATCTCATTTAAATAATTTTTATCTTTATTAATATATGAAATAGAAGTTGGTAAACACGAAATTTATACGACACACGATTCAATAATTTCGCTCATGACAAATAATTAAATTGTTCGATTTTAGTTAAGAAACAAAAGATGCAACATATTGTACTGCATACGTTGTGAGGACGTTTGCGCATGCGCGGCAGCTGTTTCACCTTCGCATGTGACCTTGAACCGTCTCTCTTAACTGAACACAATATAACATCAACCACAAAAGATTCAATAATATCTTCGCATTGTTAAAATGCAGAGGAGGCTCGTAAACCACATCCGGGAAACTGGAAAGGGTCGCAATGATGATGTCATAGAGCTTTGTAATTTCAATATGGTCACCGAAATGTGCTCTAGCACAGTGTTTACATGTACCATCATCACTACAAGGATTATTAAAAATGGAATTACGCCTGTTAATCTTTGTATCTACGGGTGTTTGGAGATTTTGGTGAAAAATAAGGGACTCAGTCATCATGATTTTTTCCAAAGATAAAGACCAGTGACAGCGGTGGGTTATACAAATGCGGCATGGAAACACTCCATCGAGGTGGACCCGAGTGCGCAGCTGTCATTTTACTAAATCGGATTTTAATTCATCGCTTGACAGCTGTGGTATGTGGTTGCTTGATTTTCACGATTTGAATTAAGAGTATCAAGTAACCGAGCTTGTTGGTGTAACTGATAGCGTTCTGGCCTCGCATTCGGGAGAACGGCGGTTCGAATCCCCGTCCGGGCATCCAAATTTGGGTTTTCCAAATCACTCCATTCAAATGCCGGGATGCTTCCTTAAAAATGCCATGGCCGAATTCCTTCCCATTCCTTGCCCCCATCCATTTCCCGTCTCTAAAGACCGCGCTGTTGAGAGACGTAAAGCAGTCAAAAAAAAGTATGAAATGGTTGTATAAACCTTTGCTGGAAATCTATTATTTATGTTGTAGTTGTGCTAAGATAACGTCAACATAGGCTTGATTTGCTGCGAGAAAATTAACTTTAAAAATACTTTAGATCGACTGAAAATCTAGTTAACTGACAAAAAAGTATTTAATAGTTTGATCAAGGCAATCGTTTTCACGCGATTATTTTTTGAAATATGTAGGGGATGACAAAACTATATTGCAGTTAAGATCTTTCTCGGAAGTTGAACTATCCATAATGTGAACAGCATTTTACAGGAAGGTTAAAAAATAGTTAAAACCTCAAGCGGTTCTAAGATTAAATTGCCATCAATCTGCGTACATTTTGCGGACGACCAGCAACATGGACCGAACTTTTAAACTCAAGAAAAGAAATAAATGAAACTAATGGTTAATATTACGTACCTTCGTGAAAGATGAAAAATTTATTTTCAGGGTCGGCACGAAACTCGTTTAAGCAATATTTGGGAAATTAGCATATACAAGTTGATCTTCAAACAATGTTTGACTGATGTTCAGGAGGTCTTCTCTCCTATATTACCTGTAAATACAACGCAAAAACTATTATAAAAACAGTGATTAAAAAACTGTTACCTAAAATCAGACGTTTATAATTTTAAAATGATTTCAAGCAGTTCAAAACGATGAGTAAAACGCCGTCAAGAGGCCCAAATTAAACGGCAAATTCAAAGTTAAATTGGCTTTGATTGTTTGAATTCCTACCTGTTAATCAGATTTTGCTTAGTATACTTCTACAGATTACGTGCTCCGTCTTGAAAAAGTAATTACCTCAGCTTTTTAAGTGTTAAATTCTCGTACACAGACTGCATCGCAAACGAAAACAAGCGCACAGTGGTTAACCGGAAGTTAACAATACCACACTTTGCGTGGTGGCGCTGCAGGTGACGAAAAATTAAACTAATAAGTTAGAGAGCTCTATAGTGCAGAACGTCCTCTGAAATAACCACTTGAAAGTGTTCAGAACAGTTAAATGCTTCCTCGAGATCTCACAGATGCCACGTGTTAGCCATAAATTGCAATGATTTAGTTCTTTTCTTCACCGTAAAAGAGCGGGAACGGAGCAAGATGGGCGCTCGCAGGGAGAGAAGGGAGAGCCCTCATTAACAGAATGCGCGGGGAATCACCTAGAAAATGGGATTCCCGACCGACGAGAGAGACAATAAGCCCTAAAATTGAAACCTAATCAGATGTGAACAGCTGAAATTGATACGAAAACGCCAAGACCGTGGGGCGAGTCCCGAAGGGATGGCAGCAGCGACGCTGATATTAACGATAAAGGCTACACGCGCCATTTAAATTGAAATGATTCCCTTGTGGATTCCTGACGTCTGGAAAAATATAAAAGAAATTAATTTTAAGCTAGGAGGAAATTGCATTAGGAGATAAAAGCAGCCAGGTAGTTCATACATTATTAGTGTTTTTCAGGTGAAGTATAATTAAATTGTTTCCCCTTAGGAAACAGCATGTAAGTTGTGAATTATATACCCTTAAAAACTATTCTTTCTTTTCTCTGTTTTATAGAAGATAGATTGCGTTAGTATTCCCTTACAAATACGCGTTAGTTTTATTTTAATTGGTCAAAAAATTAATTTCACAAATTGAAAAGCTAAAATAAACCAACTTTAATAGTTTAAAATATTACGACATTAAGAAATAATTATGAAATAAACTAATAGTAAAAGATTCCAAGGCTAGTATTTAGCTGTGGTTACGGATATCGAAATGTATAATGAAAAAATGTTTCTATCAATGTATCAAATCAAACCATGAAAGATCATGGCACTGTAAACCAATTTCTCATATCTAGAAAAAGGATGATTTAATTAATTAACCAATTTAATTTAATTGCAAGGAATCACATGTCCAAGTAGCGAATTCCTCACGCATCCATTTTCCCATCACTTGTTTTTAATCTTAAACTATTTCGGTGGTATTTCCTCACCCCTCTCCTCTTGCCCTCTACAGATTTCAACTTTAAATTCTTTCATTGTTTTTGATAAATTGTTCCGTAGTTCCCTTCGTAAATTATTCCAGTCCCTCACTTCCTTATCCAAAAAAGAAAATTAATCAAGTTTCTAACACTACTGTTGTACATTAGTGGCTGAATTAAAACAGTATTTGTTAGTGAATATTTCGAGATTATCAGGATACCTAAAATTCTGGATAGATTGAAGGCATTTCATTTTTGTACTTTCAGAAATATTTGGTATTTTCTAACGCATCTGTAGAATCTATTCGAGTTGAATCAATAATTAATCTTCCAGTGTCTAATAATCGCAGCGGTCTACCAGCAGTACCTATGAAACAACAAGTATTTTAAAATACAGTGAAATACAGTTGTACATATTGGCACACACAACGTATGATTTTATTAATAACTGGTTCTTACCCGTGACTTCGTACGCGCGAACTTAGAATTTCATTGCTAGAACTGGATATAGAAAGCTGACGTACGATTTGTCCCAAACAACACCGAGTCGGCATCAGTATCACAAGCCATCAGTATAACTTTCTACCGTCGAACCTGTCTCATGAAGAGAATCTATTTCCGACATGTTTAAAAACAGAAAAAAACAAAGGTGCTGGAAGGTGGCGGGGAGGGGGTGGGGTTAACTGAGGGTAGGTTCAATTTCAGATTGTCTTCTCTTCTTTCTTCAGCATGAGCATCAGATTCTCGTGTCATAACTTTAGCTGCTCGTGCTCTTTTAGAGCTACACCTTAGATCAGTTTGACGCCAGCGAGGCTTGTCAAAAAATAATACGAAATAAATGGATACCAGAAACATTTAGGCAGACACAAAGTAATAGTACAGTGCATTGCAAATCGACATCTATACTAAATAACAAGTTTTGACTGTAAATGAAGTTTGCTAACAGATCATATACTAACTGACTGCGAGGCAAGCACAGCCTGAGCGACCGATTTAACATTACAGCTTACACACACATCCGTCTGTCTGTCACTATTCGATAAGTTACAAAAACTTTCATGACTAAAACTGTTACTCATGCGAAAAAAAAAGTATCCCGTGTCCTCCCTACAGATAAAAAGTTTTTCTTTGTCAGATTCCATCAATACGAGTATAGCCATTTAGTCGCCAAAACGCAACAGAGGGAAATAGACTTACTATTGCATTTATAATATTATTAATGTAGATCACTCACAAACTGACTGCGAGAGAAACAAAAACTGAGTTACGAATATAGCATAAAAAACGCTTACAGCGTTGTTCAGCCGCTTACGACTTGCCACCCAATTGTGGGACCTACATTTTAATATGGAATCCTTGCAACTGAACTTCGTGGCTCAAACTATCAACAACAATTCTTAAAAAATTTTGTGTGCACCTGGATTTGAACCATAGGCCTACAAAAGGAACTTTCGAAAGCGAGCGCCTTATCTACAGCGCTACCAGCAAGCTTACAGAGACTGTAATGCTGTACGTGTGTCTATCACAGTTCCGTTAGTTTCCGTCACAATATGTATTATCTATACAGAAAATTGTATCCTATGTGCTTCCTGATGGCAAATAGCACCTCCTTGTCAAATTTCATCATGATCGGATTAGCCGTTTAGCCCTGAAAATGTAACAAACAGACAGAGAAACAGAGTTACTTTCGCATTTAATTAGTATAGATTCCTGAAGGCACTGTGGCCTAAAGTTTCATTTCATTTGATTTGCCTAGTAAACATACTTAGTTTAAAAAACTGTGCAGTTAATTTCTGTAGCGATCTATCTGAGTACGCGGCAATGCCCTCGCAATGTCTAGTCTACGGCAGCACGGCCAATCCTTTTCCCGAAGCGATTGGAGCCATTTTCATACCTTAATAATTTTGATCTGAATGATGCTGCACTCGCTAAAATTTCAATTGTGTATAAATATCAGCAAACATAATACATTTTTTTTCGTTTGTGTTAATAGCAATTTTTCTTTAAATTGCATTGATTTTCTCACTCCCTCTCCTATTGATGATGATAAAAACTCTAAAGGACTTCACAAAATCGTAAGAATCTGAAATTTGGAACACATATCTACGTTTTTAGCAAACATAACAAAAATTTTTAAAAATATGAAGTTCCTTGTTTATCTCAAAAGTGAAATCGTTTTCTACCTTAATATCCTTTTTAATTATAAACAGAGCTTGGTAAGCTTAACTAATATGTTAAATTTCACTTCACTCATGTGCTTAATTTGGAGCTTAGTGGAATTCAAACTGTTTAACACGATTACGACACTCCGTCATTAAAATTCCACACAAATTCCAGTTGTCCTAGATGTAGATAACTTGGCACACATATGTTGCTTCAACCCCAAATCGTATGAAAAGTTCCTGTATTTATTCAATTTCAATTCCAAACACGAAACGTCATGGTGCAGATTAGTACGTTAATTACTTTCCCCCTCGGATGAGGCTATTTGCCTTTAATTACGGGTTGTGAAAAGATCAGGAAGCTTAAGCATTAAATTTCACTTTGTCCTGTATTTAATTTAGAACTTATTGGCACACCGTTTGCTCATATGATGGTAAGAGTGCAAGCAGGACATCGATAGCCCAGAACGAATAAGACGCTAGCCCATTGTTCAAACTATGTGTGAAGATAGTATTCCGACTTTAAATTGGGAGTGAATCTTTGGAAATGCAGATAACGAACGTTTGCTAAGGTTCAAAAATTATATCAGACAAGTAAGATGACTCAGAATAAGCTATAAAACTGCAAAAATAAATTAAATTCCATTTAGAACGATTGTTGTAATAAAAAAGTAACTTGGACATTATGCATACTATAATAGCAAAACTTCTACCTAAATCAATGTCCCGACCGTATTGCTTTATCAATCTTAGAAGTTTACAAAATCCAAGATTTCCCGTCGAACCTCTTGCGTGTTTTACAAGACTTAATGTAAATCATACCCATCCCTTTCAGCCTAGTCGCAGCTCCTTCTTTTTGAGCTGGTGTTCTGCGGAGTATGTTGTCTTAGGACATTGCCTCCAAGTCATTTGGACGAGTCAGATCTTCACAGTCGTTAGGTCTTTATGTTGGCTACTGATGATGTCTTCAGATGATTTTATCTTCACAGGATGGATTGCCGGCGCATCTGCCATCTCAGAAATGGTCCACCAATTTGCTGTGGTGCACTATGGGCTGCCGCACAGTGTTCCGCGCGTCTTCCTTAGCAGCCAGGTGATTGACGAGATTCTTGAGTAGATCGATGAGGGCATCTAGTCGGTCTTCTCGCTCTCCTGGAACTTGGCGGGTGAAGGAGTGGACGCAGTGTGCTCTGTCGGATTTCAGTGGCTCCGTCTTCTTCTGTCTTGCAGTTTCGGCTGATGTGGCCCTGATGTCGTTTCTTCTTGTAGCTGGTCTATGAAGAGGCAATCGAAACTATTGTGGCGATCCAGAACTCGACTGTCTTGTCGCAACCGCGGGAAGAGGCTGCGTCCTTGGATCCACAGTTGCAGCAGACTGGCTTGTTTCGGGGTATTTTGCAGTCTGCAAGATTGTGTCCGCCTCCGCAGCGAACACACCTGACCGGTTCAGTGCAGTCCCTGGCATAGTGCCGGAATTTTTGGCACCTGAAGCACTGGACTTGGCTGCGTGAGGGCGGCTTCGCTGCGATGGTCTGCGTTGTGGCATTGCGTGGGGGCGGTTTCTCAGCGACGATCGGCGTTGTAACGCTGGAACCCGCTTCATCAGGGAGCATGTTGTTGTGGCCCGCTGGGATCTGCAGCTCGAGGACTTCATTTTTCTCTGCAGTGATGTTGACTTCTTCTCCGTCGTGAAGAATGATGTGATGGGCGATGGAGCGACGCTGTAGGCTGTATCTTTACCCCTTGTTGGTCTGTCCAACAGAATAGGGGCAGCTTCGTGCGGCGATGCAGATAGGCCAGGATGCCGGTGTAATTTCTCCTATAGCGGGCAAGGATCTACATCTACATATATACTCTGCAATTCACAAAATTGTGGGTGGCAGAGGGTGCTCAGCACCAAAGCTAATCTCTTTGTTGTGCATTCCAATCCCTAATGGTACGAGGGAAAAAAGAATTCATATAAGAATCATAGCGGCACCTTATTTCTCTAATCTTATCTATCCTGTCATTCCGGCTCAAATAGGTTGGTGGACGAAGTATTTCACTATACTCGTGAGTGAAAGTGGGAGTACGCATGTTTACCAATAAGTTTAAACGAATCGTGCGTCGTCTATCTACCAGAGACTCCCAGCCTAGTCTACTAATCAGTTCTGTGACGCTTTCATAAGGACTGTAGCAAGCGGTCACAAATCGAGCGGCTCTTCTCTGTACTTTCTCTATACTTTCGATCAACCCCTTACGAAACGGATCCCAAATGGCACAACAATAGTCCAAATGTGGACGCACAAAAGATTTGTACGCTATCTCCTTTGTTTGTTCATTACAATTTTTCAATATTCGACCTATGAATCGCAGCCTAGAATTTGCTCTACCTACCAACGAATTAATGTGTAAGTCCCATTTCATGTTCCTTTGTACTGTTACTCACAAATATTTCATAGAATCGGCTATATCAATAACTGAATTGTTTAACTCGTATTTCTGAACAATTGCATTCTTTTTGTTAGTTATGCTCATTGTCTTGCACTTTTTACAATTTAGCGTAAGTTGCCACTCAGCGCACCATGCCAAAATAATATCCAGATCACGCTGAATTTCTAAGCAATCGGCCAAATTCCTTACTTCCCTATAAATAACCGCATCATCAGCAAACAATCTAAAAGGCTTTTCACTTTGTCTCCGAGATCGTTTATAAAAATTTAAAAAAAGAAGTGGTCCTATTACACTTCCTTGAGGTACCCCCGATGTAACATCTAGACTAGAAGAACTTTCTCCTTCAACGACGACATACTGCGACCGACCAGTTAGAAAATCCTTTATCCATTCACAAAGCTGATCCGATATACCGTACGCTCGTAGCTTCGCTAAAAGGCGGTTGTGTGGCACAGAGTCAAAGGCTTTCTGAAAATCTAAAAAAATGGCATCTACTTGTGAACCTGCATCAATAACTTTCATTACGTCGTGTGTAAATAGGGCCAGCTGTGTTTCACATGATCTTTTCTTTCGAAATCCGTGTTGATTTGTTGTAAGCAAATCATTATCGTCTAGAAAATTCATAATGTTCGAGCATATAATATGCTCCATAACTCTACTACAAACAGATGTTATAGATATTGGACGATAGTTTCCAGGATCACTTCGATCACCTTTCTTGAAAATCGGAGTTACTTGCCGCGATTTTCCAGTCTGAAGGTACTTTTCGCTCTTCTAATGATTTACTGAATATATCAGACAGGATGAGTGGCACTGGGCCCTCTTCTGCGTAGGATGATGATTTCTGCGGTGTCCTCCTGATGGGAGTGATCAGGAAGTTACAGCCGGTTGACGAGTCAAAACCGAACGTTTTGAATCTTCCCCTTATGAGATCAGCGTATTTCTCTCAGTCAAAGTCGCTGGCTAGAGTGGTCGGAAACACAAGTGCCTCCGGCCACTCAGCGACTCCCGCTGGGAGAACCTTCTCTGCAAGATGACTATGCTCGCAACTTGAGAGGACCATCTCGAAGGTGGTAGCGTCGGTGGTTGGAACCTCCCAGCAGAATTGCAGATCGTTCACTAGGATTGTGATGAAGAACTTCCACTTCTTGGTGTTTCCTCGGTCGAGGCGACGTCTCCATAGCTTCGTTGACCTCTGTTCAGGCCTGACGCTTTCAACAACGCGTTCAGAGGCTCCTGCCGGTAAGAAGGAGGCTTCAGCATAGAAGCCGACCTCTCCTTCTTCGACTTAGTTTTCTTGACGGCGTCAGTCGGTGTACTGGAGTCTGCCGCGGTGTCTGCCATGGCGCCGGCCCTAGTTTTTAGTTGAGTTGCCATTTCGGACCAACAATCATTTTATTAAAAACTAACAGAGTTTCCGGCGTTGCACGATCTAGTTGGCGTTGATTTAGCCACACACTATTTTTATTCACGCAATGAGAAACGTATACCAAGTTTTATACAATTCGCACCATCCATTTCCAAAACTGAAGGAAACCTACCAAAAAAGGAGTGGGTTGATTTACACGTACACTACTTTTATTAGTCCGAAAACATGCATGCGTACCAATCTTCATTGATTTCCTACCTGCCATTTCCCGTACTAAACTAAATGGTGATTTAGAATGAAGTGGTTTGGATGCTTTGATACGGAATGTCAGTTTTCATTTTAGCCCAGATTACATTACAACCTAATTACATCTGCTGCTCGAGAATTAAAACATGGACCGTACGCTCATTAATACTTACCACATACATAAAAATGTATCTGCAATGTGTCTCTTTATTCCAGCATCACGCAGAAAATACAAATTTTGGATGGATTTACGGAATTTGAAAGCTTGGGGTTAAAATTCATGTCTTACGATACGACACATTTATTTTACGAATAATCTAGTGTTACTTGAAAACTGCTGAATCGATTTTGACAGAGTTTTCACAGAATCAAACCTTAGATACGACTCATTATGCTGACTAATATTAGCCGCTGGCGCTAAAAAAAAAATTCTCATCTGCCACTAGAGCTCAAAATTAAAATATATTCCTCACCTGTACAGTTGAATACCACGAATTCAGAATTGTATATCAAGTATACAGAACTATGTGAGATATGAAAAAAGTATTCTTTACTTTCGATTTGTTTCAAGCAGTTACAAACTGTGGCGCCATTTTATTGCAAACAGAACATTACAGATGATAGCCAGATACATTAGAGTGGTGCTAACCATGGAGGAAGGAATTATATGGAGGAGAAGTGACGTTAAATCGGTGAAGCAAGCAGTAAACTCTCCCGCATGGTGGCAGCACCGGCAGCGACCATATGGCGCTTCCCAACAATTAAGGTGTTCACATTGTGGTAGATGCAGTGATTATTTCATTTAGTATTGTGTATAAGTGTTTAAAAATGCCAGCTTGTGTTGCGTACGGTTGCACAAATAGGCCAGACAGGAAAGAACCTGGAATATCATTTCATAAGTAAGTTGAATTGTAATTATCGTTGTTGAAGTGAGCGGTAGACACCGCAAACTTTGCAGCACGTCTATAAATATTTAGTCATAGCTCACAATGGGATGACTTTGTTCTCAAATTTTTCTTGGTGTAGTGTAGAAAATCAGCAAACTTGCTATTTTGCACATAATAGACTAGCATTATTTTTTAACAAGTGTTTAAAATGAGATTTAAAGGGGCGTGTTTTACTTCGCGATTCAGTGAATTTACTATTACGATTTCTTTCGTCACGTTGCTGATTATACTGACAATGGATGATGAAATTAACTGTTATGTGAGAAGCTGTGAGTTTTATTAATTTTTTAAATAGCTATTTCAGGCCATTGACTTAGGTTATTTTTAAAGCTTCATATAAGACTTGTTTCTGTTTGTAAATACGTCTATACCTATTTTTACCGATTTTGAAATCTTTCTCATCTATTTATGTCGAAACAGGTTCATGCAGAAATAAAAATGGGCTTCATAAATAAAGAAGTTATTGGCCTTTGAACAAAATCAATTTGGGGAATGTGTTTCTAATTTAGTCTCTTTTTTTTTTTGTACAACATTCTCCCCCCCCCCCCCGTATCTAAATCTAACTGAGAGATAATTTTTTTACAATTGTCCTAATAAGTAGGGCTGTGAAATTAGACAACACATCTTGATCAAGAGAATGTTCATTAAGGTGACTGAATAAACATTTTATTTCTGGTACCAGCCTACAAAATGTCTGGGTTGCTCATCCCTAGAGTGGGTCCTCTTACTTTTTTTCTGGTCTAGGACACATTTCAGACTAACCACAAGTGGTAGTAATAAAACTGAAATATCCATTCTGCATGTCAACCATGTAATCATTGTGGCTTTGACAGAATTAATTTTTGGTCCAGCCTGCATCCAAACCTAAACCCCTCAATTTGGATGTTGTATATCCCCCAAACTAAGCAAGATATCGAAAACATTTATTCCTTATTATCGAGTTTTTTCGTCGTGTTACATAAGAATCCATCATTAAATTTGACTTTTGCGAAATTTTTCTTCTGCATTTCAACTCAAGACACCTCACTTTTGAGACAGTATATCTCGAGAACTAGGTGAAATATCGAAAAATTTTACTCTTTATTTTTTATTTGTCTCGTCGTTTTAAATAAAAATTCATCATAAAATTTGACTTTGAATAATTTTTTCTTCTGAATTTCAACCAAAACCATTTCACATTTGAGACAGAATATCTCGAAAACTAAGCAGGATATCAAAAAATTTTATTCTTCATTTTTTATTTGTCTCATCGAGTTACATAATAATCCATCACCAGATTGCGGCGTCACGTTTATCCTAGAGTCCCCTTGAGGTGTTTGTAGATATTCCCCGTGTTTGTTGGGAAGCGGTCAAGCCCCCACCACTCCGGCCATGCCCCCCCACTCCTCCGCCGGCCTGCTTCACTCCCATGCGTGGTAAAGGTCTCTTGCGTCGTCTCCATATTATTCCTTCCTCCATGGTGCTAACACAGATTGTGATCAAAGAAAATCTCTGTGGTTTTTTCGTTACTAGTTAATCGTATTCAACACGGCCATCAATGAAGTTTAAAAATTGAATATCCCGAATTAAAGGAAAGAATATTTCTAGTTTTGTTTTGTGTGCAAAATAGTTATAATTGTAAACTGCTTTTATTGCTTTCTTTAAAGACTATGATCAGAGGTATTGTATTAGTGTGTTTAGTGCGGGCTATGCATCATCTGGTGGTTTCTTCTTTGGTATTTGTCACCATACGTTCAGAATTTCATTTAATGCTCCGGTGTTATGTAACGTTGAAACATAAGACATACCAAACAAACCAATTGAGATTCTAAGCTTTAAAGCGGTGCAAATCCCATCGAATTCTGCTCAGTAGTTTTCTGAGTTTTTCTAGCACAAACTTATCCAGTTTTCGTTTTATGGACATAATAATAGAAGAAAAGGAAGAAGAAAGAAGAAAATTATAACATGTATAATGGCCAAGTAAGAATTAAAAAAAAAAAAAATCAGTCCGATACGCCTTGAGAAACCTTGTTTCAGAAAGTGAAGACTTGGTTCAGAAGAATATCTCATTTTAACACGATTTGTTTTTTAAATACTTTTAAAATCAGAGTCGACACATCAATGCGTCGATTCTTTTTCTCCGATATATAGAAATTCGATAGCGATATTTTTTTTAAATATTGATATATCGAAAATACGACATTCACTTATGGCAACAATGAAAATGTGGACGTGTTTGTGATGGTTGTGTTCATGGTTATTCCCTCTCCATACCCCCACCCCAGCACTGGTCAGGTCATTACGCGAGACAAATAAACAAAATTCAGGTTTATACTCGAATGGCCCACGAGATAATTAAAAATAATAATAAGAAAGGGGTAATTAGAAGAACGAGGGAATTGCCACCGAAGCACGTGCTCCTTAGCAATTAAAAAATTAATTTATTGAAAAATTAATTAAATTAACCTGTCAACAACTCCATGAGATTGATCTAATTAGCAAATGAGTTTATTTTGCTGTCATCAGTCTTTCGACTGGTTTGATTCAATTCTCCATCCCTCCCTATCTTGTGCTAAACTCTTCATATCCCTTACAACCAACGTCCTCAATTATCTACTTCATATATTCTAATCTCTGTCTTCCTCTGTAGTTCTTTCCTTCAACTGTTCCCTCCACTAACAAATTAATCAATCAAGCATGCTTCATGACCTCCCAGCCTGTCTCTTCTTTCTGTAAGCTTCTTCCGCAAACTTCTTTCATCGCCCATCATTTACAAAACTCATTCATTTGGTACATTGTCTGTCAACTTAATTTTCGCTTCTATTTTCTTTCTTTCTGGTATTCCTAAAGTCCATGCTTCACCACAATAAAGGGCTGTACTCCAGTTCTTTCTAAGCCCTAGACAAATATTTGAAACTAAAAGATTTCTCTTTTTCATGAAGGCTCTTTTTGCTATTCTACTTTTAACATCATTCCTGCTTCGGCCATCGGTAGTAATTTTACTTCCCAAGTAGCACAATTCACTTACTTCTCCTATTGCATCCGATCCTATTTTGATATTTAATCTACTGTGATTGGTATCATTTCTGCTACATTTCATCATTTTGTCTTGCTTTGATTTACATTCAGACCAAAATCTTCCTTCAGTATTTTGTTCATGCCATTCAGTAACTTCTGAATATCCTCAGCCTTTTCCCATAACAAGACAATGTCATAAGCAAATCGTAGCAAACTGATTTTTTTCTCCCTGAACACTTATGCCACACGAAAATTTTTCTTTTACTTTGTTTATTGGTTCCTCTGTATTCTTCTTCTTCTGGTCCCTATCCTTTCCGCGTGTCTTATCTCTGCTGGTTGATGCTAGAAATTAACTCCCTAGCTGTCTTGGAGGTCCATGTTCTCAGATTTTTTTACCAAGAAATTTTTCTTCTACAAGTACTTCTCTTTCCTGGTATTTTCTCCTGGATAATAGACTGCAGGAGTTCATAACGGCTATTATTCCTCATGATGTGGCCAAGGTACTGAAGCTTTGTGTTTTTACAGTGGTCAATATTTCTATATCTTTTTTCATTTTCCGGAGCACTTCAGCATTTGTGGTGTGGTCTGTCCATGGTATTCTCATCATTCTTCGATATAGCCACATTTCAAAAGCTTCTTACCTTTTACTGATAGTTTCTGTTAATGTCCACGTTTCAACGCCATACAGGAGGACAGAGAACACATAGCAGGGATAAACTACAACCTTTGCTCACACCCTTTCTAACTGATTCATATCTCTCATGATTCTCTACTTTTACTATAGCCACTTGTTTCATACATAGTTATAGAGCAAATTCTATATGTCTACAAATCCCCATTTATTCTCTATTCTCCAGTTTGTGCATCCTGGACGCCGAATAGGGCCACGGATTTTCTGCCTGTCTCGCCTCTACTTGAGCAGCTCAGACATTCTACTTAGAGTGATATTGCACATCTTTGATTAATTAAAATCTTAACTGTAACTAAGACGTGGCTTAGATGATGAAATACAGTATTTTGAAAGCTCAAACTAAGTTGGTTATAAGCTATTGTGGAGCAGTATTTATTAGAATTCTTGGATTACAGAAAACGTGTCAAGAGAACAAAACATGAGCGCATCAACGTTAGCTGCCAACAAATTTCGGCATGCGACTTGGAGTCGTCAAATATATCGCAAGGATTTTTTGTGAGGTTAGGTACCGTTTAATGGTAGGGCAAAACCTCTGTAACAATTTGGTAACTTAATACTGTAAGGACGGTCCCAGGTCGCGACTCATTAAGACCATGGTGCCATAGCTTTCCTCTCACTACATCGCACCCAGACAGATAATTAAATGAAAGAAGTTTCTCGGCGGGATAATAGACAGGCATAAACTCAAATTGCTCTCGTGGGGGCGCGGGACTGGCCCGTTATTGCAGCGATATTGCGTCGTTAAGTCTGCGGGCCATCTGGCCGAGTATTACAGCAAAGAGCGAGGGAGGCAGTTCGACGCTTTCCGACTTGGATTATCGCCAGCGTGCTGACAAGCAGAGCACCTTGTAATCCCATCAAGCCTGTCACCGAAGGAGCTCGGTTCAGCACGCGTACCCGTACACAAAATTATCACTCGGTTAACAAGTTCCTCGCAGTAAACATCTCGTGACAGTCGGAATCTTGGGGTAACATCCAAATTATCTCCTTACATACTGGGTGTTCAGGGAACAAAGGATAATCCTGCAACCGCAGATAGCCACATCATTTCCTACTATATGACAAAATTTTATAATAATAATATTTATTTAAATTGCAATGGAGCGCATGGCGATTTCCCTAAACACCCATCTTCCCCCTATCCTGCACCTACCTACATTTGCCCTCTACAAATTTTATCTTTAAATTCTTTCAAAGTTTTCGGTAAATTATTCATCATTTCTCTTGGTAACTCATTCCAATCCCTGACACCCTTACCTAAAAAAGAGAATCTTCCCACACCCTTGTGCCTGAAATCGAGTGCCAGCTTGCTGGTCATGCTCATCTTTTCCCTTCCATGCACTACTTTTCATACCTATTGCAATATCTTTCCATGCCTCATCGCCAGTATATGCCCTGTACACTCCCATGACCCTCCTAATCCTCCTCCTGTCTTGCAATGAAACCCATTCCAGCTCCTTTATCATATCCGTCACTTTATTGCATTCTAGCGATAATTTCCAGAAACAAATCTAGCAGCCCTTTTTTGCACCCTCTCCAACTCCTGTATTTGATACGTAAAATGAGGGTCCCATACTACACTACCATATTCGAGCAATGGTCTGACCAAAGTTTTGTAACCCAATTCCTTGACTTCTCTCGTACATCCCCTCATCACTCTCTCCAACAAGTGCAGAACTTTGAAACCTTTTCCTACCTACCTGTCCTATGTGTCCTGCCCAGTTAAGTTTGTTATCAAAAGTAATTCCAAATATTTACATTTCAAGTCTTCAGCAAGCAATTCTTTCCCCACCTTATATTCATAATTAACCTTTTGTTTTTTATTTGTGTATCTAATAAGCTGACTCTTCTTTGCATTTATCTTCATTCCATGTTTACCAACCCAATTAGATATCCTATCCAGATCACCCTGCAACTGTTTACAATCCTCTATCGTTTTGATTCTTTTATACAGCATTATGTTATCTGCAAAAAAAATTAATTTCTCATAATAAACAATCAACACAATTGTTCATTATAATAATGAATAGCAATGGTCCCTATACACTACCCTGTGGCACACCCATTTTTACTTCCACTTCTTTTGATACTACATTTCCTCCCCTAACTTTCTATTTTCTACCTTTTAAAAACTCTTCCACCCAGCAAATCACTTTCTCATCCACTCCAATAGTTTTTATCTTTTTTACTACCATTTTATGGCCCACTGTCAAAAGCCTACGACAGATCTAGTGCTATATTATCAATTTGGCTTCCCTTGTCCATATCATCTGAAATATCTTGTATAAATCCCACCAACTGAGATTCGCGTGAATATCCTTGCCTGAAGCCATGTTGCCTGCTTGAAAACCACATACGCTTCTCACATATATTTCTTTGTGTTTGCATATCAATCTCCCATTAATTTACCTACCACTGATGTCAAACTGATTGGCCTATAATTTTCGACTCTACATCTCACCCCTCCTTTATGTACCTGCACTACTATCGCACTTTTCTAGTTCCCTGGTAAGCAGCAAGTATCCAGATTCAATTTAAATAATATTTCAAGATAAGGTACTACGTCACATCCGGCTATCTTTAAGATAGCTGTAGTAATATTATCTACACCAGCCCCTTTATGTTTTTTTTCAGTTTTTTTATTTCCTTCATAATTTCCTCACTATGAATTACAAATTTTTCGGTCTAATTTTTAACTGTGTTGTTAAGCTTGTTCTCCGAATTATACCCTCCAGTTTCTGATTCACTGTCCCTAATGCTCTCACTGAACCAGTTACTTAAAATCTTTGCCTTTTTCAAATCCTCACTAACTTCTTCTTCATCCTTATCTATAAGCATCTCAACACCCTTCCTTCCTCTCAGTTTTCTAACATAGTCACAGAAATTTCTAGATGCATCAGTCAATAGTCCTCCTGCACTGACAATACCCTTCATAAACCCATCTTTAGCCACCTTCTTAGCTATTATTAAGTCCTTGATTAGTTGTTTTAAATATTCTCTACTAGCCTACTGTTTCTTAACTTTAGTAAAAGTCTCACCATTTTCGAGACATTAATTTTTTTAGTATTTTTTCGAAACATGTGACTTTGTTCAGTTTATTCCATGCCATTTCTACAAATTAAGACTTTTTGAACCTGTTTTTTTTTAATTTACTCAAAGATATTTAAGTCATCTAAAACAACCTTTTTCCTAAAATGTTAAAAAAAACTGATACAAAATCTTAAATAGGATTAATTATTTTAAACTTCTTTTAAAATGACTGTTTTATTGTAGTTCAATCTGCTAAAGAGACCATTGTGCATTTAAGTCCTCAAAAAGTCTTAATTTGTAGAAATAGCATGGAATAAACTGAACATAGTCAAATTTTTCGAAAAAAAAATTAAAAGATATCTCGAAAATTGAGAGACTTTTAATAAAATAAAATTTTGTCATGTAGTAGAACATGATGTGACCTATCTACGGTTGCAGGATTATGGTTTCATTCCTGGACACCGTGAATTTATACTTTTAACAATCAAAGTAATTTTTAGTGAACAAAACAAACACCAATAAATATTTATGCTACAACATTGATAATATCATATTAGCTACTAGCAGTTATATGCGACTTCACCCGCTTGAAAGTTTTTTATAATATAAGAGTTTTGTTTACTGTTCAATGTACAGCCAGCAGAAAAATTTCTCCTTTGGGCTCAAAAATGTGGTTATGTGCTACCTGGACTCAAAGCCGGGAAATAGCTAACAAAGATACAATGCGAGGCGAGAGACACGATTACGCGGTAATACACGACTCGAGCCGGCTCCGACGTCACTGTAATCATAATTCGGCATGGACGCCACCTTCTTCACTCAAAATCCACTTTGCACCATAGAATATTAGTAGTCATTCTGGTCCAGGCTCCATTTCAACCTAATCACAACCTTCACAAATACAGCTCCTTGCAAGTCTTCATAAATGATTTGGGTCAGTAGTGATCCTTCCTTTTTTCAACTAACAAAAAACTTCATAAAACAAAAGAAATAAGTAACTTCATTACAGTTTAATTAAAAATTAATACTCCACATATTTAGTAAGTACTACAACCTGTCAACAGATGGCACTAAGGATATTTTTTCTATAATTTATTAATGTTGATGAAACGTAAGTACAATCTTTTCAGTTCCAAAATATGACAGCGGAATTGTATGTCCACTTGAAAATTACCAGAAACTGATTTCACAGGGCTTTTAAAAATTTTAGGGTTAGGGACTTACTTATATTCACCACTTCGGAAATATTAGCTTATTAAGAGCATCCATTTTTGTTGTTTTGAACTGAACGTTCCGTTGAATCTATCTATATCTATAAAACGAAAACCGGGTTTATTTGTGCCAGAAAAACTCGAAATTTACTGCGATGATTTCGATGGAGTTTTCGCCGTATTAAAGCTTAGAATCTCAGCTCAGTTGTTTGGCATGTATTATGATTCTACATTACATAACGCCCTAACAATGAAATGAAATTCTGAAAGTATGGTGAGGAATACCACAGATGTAACCTCTATATACAACATGCTTCGCACTTAACACACACTTACAATGTCTCTAACCATAGCCTTTAATGAAAGCAATAAGATAACTTTATAATAATAGCTATTTTGCAGACCAAACAAACCTTGAAGTATCATTTTCCTTAATTTGGGATATTCAATTTTTAAACTAGGGATGTTCGATGTTCATCGATGATCAATTAACATCGATGTTTAGCTGGAAAACATCGATGTTTTGACATCGATGATTTGACTTCGATAACATCGATACATCGATGTTATGAAAATAAAATATCGAAACGTCAATATATTCTTTAGGGCCATCTAGTGTGCATTAGATGTACTAGCTAGATGACTATCAAGTTCAACTATTTTACACTAGAAGGCACTGATCAACGTAACAGGAGGAATCCGTACGAATAGTTATATCTTTGCATTTCCTAAGGGATTAAAAAAAAATACTGTCAACTTCAACACTCGCGTTATTCTTGAAAGTGCGTGTGTGTTGTGAGTGAACTTGTGAAGCGAAGTGAATTTAATTTGCTATTGATATTGTTAATATTGAAAATTCGGAAACGAAATAACAGGTATGGTAAATCTTTATTCTGTATTGTATTATTATTTCTTTGACCAGTAACTGTTGCAGTAATATAACCCAACACTGTAGGCACCATGAATTTGTTCACTGTATTATTTCTTATTTTTTAGGTTACTTTGTTTAAAAAGTGGATAAATTTCCCGAGATTAAATATTTGCTGCTTTTGTTTTGCATTGAAGGAGTGTTAAGGATTCTTTTTTCGGTGTCGGTTGGCTTTGCATGCAGGTGAATGAATTACTAAATTCTTAACGCTTTTTGTATTGCATGGTGGGCCAGCGACGGAGGGCTGAGACAATAGGGATTGCATAGGGTTAGGAATGAGCGATTATTTTTAAATACGGTATCCATAGTCACAACTTATAATTTCGAAAAAAGTTCAAAGATTGATGAATTTATTTTGTGCAATATTACTTATGTACCTAAACAATTGACTGAAGAGTGCGCTTTAAGCTTATACTTTATGCTAATTTAAAGAAATCTAAAAAAATTTATTTCATCTGTCAGTAGTGTTTCCTTGCAGTGCATCCAAAACATTTTAGGTGGTAAATAAAAATAACGAAGAAGCATACAATATTGAAAGTAATGTTTTGTTTTTTTAAATTTACAAGCATTTTAAAATGCCACCAAAGAGTCAATACTGGAAATATTTTGAAAAAATAAATGATTCTAGCGCCAAATGTCGTTCCTGCAGAAAAATTTTAAAAACTTCTGGTAACACTACTAATTTGATATGTCATTTGGATAAAAAAAACATTCAAATTTAATACCCAAGCATGAACCTATGAGAACTACACCATCGTCAACCCCAACAACTTTTAAATAACCTAGTGTGCCTTCAACTAGTACCGCTAATGTTGCGTTGGAAATGTCTGAATCAGGGGGCGATTGTGATTTCGAAAAAAGTTACACGGATAATGTCAAAAAATCATTTTCACAACCAACTCTAAACTCTATCTTTAGTAAAATATCTCAATATGCTGATGTGGGCTCAAAGGGAATTCAGTTGACGAATAGCATTTTATACATGAGTTGTAAATACTCACAACCTTTTCAAATTGTAGAAAATGAAGGTTTTCTGAATTTAATGAAAGTCGCTTGTCCATTGCACAAGGTGCATTCACGATTAGAAACTAAATATGCCGTTATTAGAGAACACTTCAAAGGAAAACTTCAGCAAGTGAGTGCTTTGACTTTAACAACAGACATTTGGACAGACACGATGCAAACTAGAAGTTTTTTGGGAGTGACTGTTCTATTTTGTAATGAGGATGAACAATTAGAATCTGTATCGTTGGGACTTTATGATTTAATGCACTCTCATAGTGCGGATTACATAGCAGATACATTATTTAAGACCTGTAACGAGTGGAATATTGAAAGCAATAAAATTGTGGCAGTTGTCACTGATGCTGGCGCCAATATTGTTAAAGCAATAGAAATTGCATTTGGTAAAAGTCGTCATATACACTGCTATGTCCACATGTTTATTTGGTGGCACAAAAATCTATCGATAAAACGTCTAATTTACCTGACCTAATAGCTGCAGTTAAAAGAATTGTTACGTGGTTTAAGCAATGTTTTGCCGCTAGTGATGAATTGAGGTGAGAATCCAATTTGAAACTGATTCAAGATGTGTCCACACGTTGGAACTCAACATTTTACATGATTGAAAGATTTTTAAAACTGCGCCCTGCAATCAATAACATTATTAATTGCCACATCAGTGTACCAGAAATGTTGAATACAAAACAAATTATTGATTTAACTGAAGTTTGTGAGATTTTACGACCAATTGAAATAACTACTCGTGAAGTCTGTGGTGAAAAATATGTAACCTGTTGTAAAGTAATACCACTTACCAGAGTACTTACTACTCGCTTCCAAACAAAACAGACAATCGGAGAGAATTTAAGAAATAACGTAATTGAAGAACTTAAGAAACGATTGCTACAAACGGAAAATGTTAATATCCTTGCAGTAGCCACTCTCACGGATCCTTGTTTCAAAAATATACATTTCAAAGATGCATTAGCCTGTTCTAGAGCCATTAGGAGTATCAAGGAATTGATTTCAGATATTGAGATGAATGAACAAATTAAAAATGATCAATTGGCGGAGAATTCCAGGGCACAAGTCGAAGAAGACCAAGCTATAGATATATGGAAAGATTATTATAAACTTGTTAACGAAAATATTATTATTTTGGCTGGTCAACGTGACACGAATATGCCTACGGAATTACAATTTTATTTATAAAGCCAGATAGCTGATTTACAACAAGACCCATTACTTTTATGAAAAGTGCTAGAATCAACCAACCCAAATTTAAAGAAAATAGCTATTAAATATTTGTGTTGCACAGCAACATCCACAGCTTCAGAAAGGCTTTTTTCCAAAGCTGGCCAACTCCTGTACCAGCAACGGAACAGACTAAAGTGAAAACATCTGACAAAGTTAATTTTTTCAAAGAGTGTGCCCAAAAAATACTGGGAATGTTAATTTTTTTCTTGTATTGTATTTTCAATAACAATAAACACATTTAATAAATGGAATAGACAGTTTTATTTCCTACCTAAAACATCGATGTTTTAGACACATCAATGTTTTTCGCACATCGAAACTTTTGAATCGATGTTAACATGGATGTGTGTTTTTCCTAAAATCGATTATCTCTATTTTAATCGCGATAGATAGAAGTAAAAACCATGGAGGAAGGAATATATGGAGACGAGATAACGCGAAATCCGTGAAACCTCGTGAAAAAGCTGTGCCTGCGCGGCGGATATCGTAGGAGTACCAAAACATTGGGCTGTTTGCACTGTGTCAGCTGCTGAGAATATTTCATTTTCTAATATTCTAAAGTTTTTTATAATGCCAAGTTGTGATGCAAATGGTTGCACAAACATACGAGATAGGAAAAAACCTGGAATAGCGTTTCATAATTAAGTCACATTGTAATTATCGTTATTGAAGTATCTGACAGGCAACCGCAACATTAGTGCCATTCGCTATAAATTTATTCATTGCTCTCAATATGATCATATTATTCTCAAATTTTTGTTGGTGTAGTGTAGAAAATTAGCATATGTTACTATTTTGCACCTGAAAAGCTAGCCTTATTGTAGACAAATGTTGGAAATTTAATTTAAACGGGTCATGTTTACATCGCGACACAGTGAATAAGGTATTCTGCATGCATTACTCACGTTTAAGTTTACACTGAAATTGCACGATGAAATTAATCGTGATGATTTGTGCTGTGTGAACTACTAAACGTGATGAAATAAACTTTGTTGACGGAAATGTAGTTCGCGATGCATTTCTTGTGTTTAGATGTGTCTACATAGTTTAGTTTTGTAGCGGCAATATTAATGGAAATGTAGGCAGGTTGAAATGCGGTGTATACCAGAAGAGAACAAACAATTTATTTATTATTAGCTGTTAGCTTCTGATTTTTGAATGTACTGATTTTTCTAGCAAAATTATATAGGCCACTACCAGTACAATATCTTCTAAGTAAGCTCAGAAACTATGAGGTTTTATGAAGTATTAATTTTTTTTAAAGCTCTAAACATTGACTTATGCTTTTTTTTATTTCAGATATGACTTGTTTCTGTTTATAAATATGTCTACAAGTATATTTCTAGATTTTGAAATCTTCCTTGCCAATTACTGAAATAGAATGTGAAAATATAACCTATCAGAACATCAACTAAAATTTAAGGACTGTATAAATAAACAGTTTGTTATTCAAGTTAAAAAGAATTACCTACTCATTAAGTTACGTCCGAATTCATCATCAAATATGGATATGGCGATAGTTTTTTTCTGGTCCAGGCCACATTTCAACTTAACCACGTCAATTTTAAGGTACAATATCTCGAGAACTAAGTGAGATATCAAAAAAAATTATTCTTTACTTTCAGTTTCCCTCATCGAGTTACATAAGAAATCGTCATCAAATTGCGGCTCCACGGTTATCGTTGAATCCCCTCATAACCTAACAACCTCACTTTTGAGACAGTATATCTCGCGAACTAAGCGAGATATCGAAAAATTTTATTCTTTATTTTCGATTTGTATCGTCGTGTTACATAAGAATCTATCACCAAATTTGACTTTGGGGACACGTTTCTTCTGAATTTCAACCAGAAACTCCACTCATTTGAGACAGTATATCTCGAGAACTAAGCACGATATCAAAAAATTTTATTCTTCATTTTTGATGTGTCTCGTCGAGTTACATAATAATCCATCATCAAATTGCGGTTCCACGGTTGTCTCATGATTCCCTTGAGGTTTTTGTGCATATTTCCGTGTTTCTTTGGTCAAGCAATATGGCGGCCTCCCCTCCCCACTTGTCTCCACCCGGTTTCACTTCAGTATGTGGCGAAGGTCCCTTGCGTCGTCTCCATATATTCCTTCCTCTGTGGTAAAAACAACAGAGATTTTCTTTAAGAACGATCTCTGGACAATGTCTTCGGCCATCAGCGTTAGTCTTCTGTTTACAATAATATTATTCCCGATTCACTTTTGATATTTATTTTAAAAAAAGGCTGAATCTGTGGAGTTAAAGTATCTGGCGATTCAAGCAAAAATTATATCCATTCACTTCGCAATTGAATCCAATGTGAGCTTCTTACATAATCTAGAGTTGTTTAGTACAGTAATACAATTTTTAAACAAAATTAATGAAGCTTGATACACATGAATCTTTTTGAACGAATGAAAATAGTTTACGTGCAAATAAACTTAACCCTCCCATTTCTTGGTAGGGGGCGTGTGAATCTAGGTTTACTTTAATTCCGAAAAAAGTTGCCGCGAATTCACATTGCTGGAATAAAAATTGGGTACGGGGAAATCTACGCTAACTATATCGGGCAACGCCGGGAACTCCGCTAGTATGTCATAAAGTTCTTGCTGAAAAGGATTTTATTTTATTTATTTGTCGTATGGCAAGCAACTAATACAATAATAAATATATACTATGACAAGAACGTTGGTAGCGTTCACAAGCTGATGTCTAATTCTTCCAGCCATTCTAAGAAGGAACTTGTAGCTCCAAAAAACATCTTCATATGGTCGATCATACTTCCGTAGAGGGCATTCCCTGATAATATGCTCCACACTCTGGGAAGGAGCACCACAGTCACATGCAGGAGAATCCTGAAGACCCCACTTATACAGCATGGCGTTGCATTTCGCATGGCCTGTTCTTAGGCGATTTAGTTTGACCCACTGGTCTCTATTTAGATGGAATCCTGGAAGTCCAGTTGTGGGATCTTTAATATCTGAATGTTTTACAGATGTGTTCCAGCTTTGTCGCCATTTTTCCATGACATCAAAGTCAAATACATCTTGCCATACCGGATTTCTTGATTTAAGACGAGTGGGTGGTAAGTTATTTAGAACCTCGTGGATTGGGAGATCCTGTGGATGATCAGGATGGTGTAGTTTTATCCACTCACGTGCCATTGCTTCTTGGCGTCTTATCTCTGGAGGTGGTATTTTGCTGATCAGGTGCAACCAGGGGACTGGGGTGGATTTTAGGGTGCCAGTTATTACTCTCATACACTCATTCAGGTGGACGTCGATTTTTCTAGTATGAGTAATATGTTGCCACACTGGAGCACAGTACTCAGCAACAGGGTAAACCATGGTGAGAGCGGTTGTTCGTAGTGTGTTCGCATCAGCTCCCCATGAAGTACCAGCTAGCTTCTTCATGATGTTGTTTCGTGTTTTCAGTTTCTGACTTGTGTTTTCGAGGTGTTTTTTGAATGTTAAGGAGCGGTCTAAGGTGATGCCAAGATATTTAGGATGGAAATTATGTTTCACCCTCTGGTGGCAGAAGTTCACTTTGAGCTGCTGATGTGCTATTCTATTACTCAAGTGGAATGCGCATACTTCTGTTTTCATTGGGTTCGGACAAAGTCTCCACTTTCTATAATATGTGTTCAAGGTTTCTAAGTCGTTAGAGAGAATGCTCTCACCTTCCTCTAATGTGGCAGTTTGGACGGCGACAGCTAAGTCGTCAGCGTAGCAGAATTTATTGCCGGTTGTTTCTGGCATGTCACTGGTGTACAAGTTGAAGAGCAATGGAGCTAGTACTGACCCTTGAGGTAATCCATTTTTTATTGTAAATGACTTACTTGTCTTATGTCCGACGGTGACCTTAAAATATCTGTTGGTCAGCATATTCCTCAGGAGTGATGTTAGTTTCCTGCAGTGTATATGTTTTTTAAGTTTAAGTAGCAGTACATCCAGCCAAACTGTATCATATGCCGCTGTTAGATCGACAAAGGCTACTGAAGTTTTTAACTTCTTCTGAAATCCAGCCTCAATGTATGATGTCAGTGCTAATACTTGCTCACAACAGCTCCGTTTTAGTCTGAAACCTGCCTGATATGTTGGTGTTATGATATTTATTATTCCTTGTATGCGGTTAAGGATGAGGTGTTCTAGAAGCTTATAGCAAACACTGAGTAGAGCAATAGGTCGATAGCTTGAAGCATCATCTGCTGGTTTGCCTGGTTTGAGGATCGTCAAGGTGTGAGCCATCTTAAATTCTGGGGGACTATCCCAGTGTCCAGGATATCACTGAAGAAGTTCTTGAGCCAAGTTCTTCCCTGCTTGCCGAGATATCTTATGAATTCTGCGAAAATGCCATCTAACCCTGCAGCCTTCCTCATTTTTAGCATTTTGATGGCTTTCTCAACTTCTTCATGACTAAATGGATTAGAAAGGATAGGATTATTTCTAAGGTTGTTATCCATTTCAATCATCTCTTTCTCCATCTGTTTCTTCATGGCAGGATCTATTGGGACTTTGTCAGCTCTTGTTTTATGTGCAATGCCATTTCAGCTGGTGTAATTCCTGGCTCCTCTTTGCACATGTTTGAGGCTGCACCCAATTTTCTAAGGAGAGTCCATGCATTTCTACTGGAGTGAGTAAAGCTCATTTGAGAAGTTAGCTCTTTCCATTTCTGTTTCCTCCCTTCATTCAGTTTTTCTAATATTCTTTTTCCTGTTTCAGGGTCACCAGATTTTTTAAAATTTTCATATAAAGTTTGAGTAGAAATGTCCCAGCATGGAATGTATTGTTTCCTGTACCCTCGAGGTATGTTTCGTTTAGCTGCAGCAATAACAATACCTACAAATCTCTTGTAGTTTTTCACTTTTGGGGGTATCCATCGCGAGGTTATTATCTACCTCGGATCTATAATTGTCCCAGTTTGCCCTCTTTAAATTCTTCTTGGTTTATGAATTGATCTGATAACAGGTATTGTGATACCAACACTGATTAGTGTGGCCTGTGTTGGCTTCTGGGAAAATGCTGAAGGACTTTCCTTGTGTGGTCTAAAGGTTTTCTTTCATCTGTGGAAACAAAGACCAGATCAGGATTGGTGTCAGATTGCCATCTAGCAGAGTGGAATGTTTTCTTTTCTTTAGCATCATAGCTGAGATACAGGTCTTGACTTTCGCACCACACAGTGAGTTTCTCACCGTTTTCATCAGAATTTGGGTAACCCCAGGATGTATGTCGGCTGTTAAAGTCTCCTACATACATGAAATGGGACTTGCACATAACATCCGTTGTAGGAAAAGCTAATTCCAAACTACGATTCATAGGACGTATTTTGAGAAGTTGTAATGCTCATACAAAGGAAATAGCGTACAAAACACTAGTGCGTCCGCATTTGGAATACTGTTGTGGAATTTGGGATCCGTATCGCAAGGGATTGATTGACACATTAGAGAAAGTACAGAGAAGAGCCGCTCGAATCGTGACTGCTAGTTACAGTCCTTACGTAAGTGTCACAGAGCTAATTCGTGGGTTGGGCTGGGATTGTTTGGCGGACAGACGACGTCGTTTTCGTTTGAATTTGCTGGAGAATATGCGAAAATCTTTAAGTTACGAGTGCAACGAAATACTTCTTCTGCCAACCTATTTAGGTCGCAATGACAGGAGGGATAAGATTAGAGAAATAAGATGCCGTACTGATTCATTTATGTATTCCTTCTTTCCTCGATCTGTTCGGGATTGGAATGCGCAGAATTAGGATTTTTGCTTAGCACCCTCTGCCACCCACAGTATTTGTGATTTGCAGAGTATAGATGTAGATGTAGATATTCCTTAGGGCCATCTAGCGTGCATTGGATGTACAAGCTAGATGACTATCAAGTTCAACTATTTTACACTAGATGGCACTGATCAACGTAACCGGAGGAATCCGTACGAATAGTTATATCTTTGCATTTCCTAAGCATGGAGGAAGGAAATTTATGGAAGAGAAATGACGTTAAATCGGTGACGCCGGGCTCCTACTGCGCATGCGCGGCGGTTATAGTGGACCGAGCTGAAAACACTGCATTTTCTCATTGTGCTCCATGCAGTAAAAATTTGATTTTGTAATAGTTCTAAGTTTTTATAATGCCAGCTTGTGTTGCATACGGGTGCACAAATAGGACAGATAGGAAAACACCTGGAATATCATTTCATTTGAAAGTTGCATTCTAATTATTGTTATTAATATGTTCAATAGTTGGGTATTATCTAACAGGCAATACCGCTCGCTTCGCGCTGTTAACGTGTCGTCATAGTGACGTCACGTTTACGTACAGTCAATTTTTGTGACTATTCGGCCGCTGGTAAGCGGCCGTAGACGTCCGATAACACATCAAACACTGGACACTGGACCAGCGGCCGCCTGCATCTTATCCACCTTCGGGATATCAGTTTATGTTGATATTGTACAGTTTTAAATTATTGTGACCGAGCGTAGCGAGGGCACAATACACACAAAAATTGACTGTACGTGAACGTGACGTCACTATGACGACACGTTAACAGCGCGAAGCGAGCGGTATTGCCTGTTAGATAAAACCCCAATAGTTTTCAGTCAGACTAGCTACTACCATTAAAGATTTATTCATAACTCTCAAATGGATGACTTTGTTTTCAAATATTTGTTGGTGTAGTGCAGCCAATCGGCATACCTTACTATTTTGCACGTCATAGACTACCATTACTTTATACGAGTGTTGTAAAGTCTAATTTAAGTGCGTGTGATTGAGTTGTGCATTCTTTCCTTACGTTTGCAGTTTCTACTGAAAGTGTGGGATGAAATTAATTGTGATAAATTGTGCTTTGCGAAATAGGAATCGTGATGAAGGAACAATGTCGTTATACGAAATGTAGTTCGCGATGAAAAGTTATGAGTGTTTCTACATAGTTTGTTTTTGTAGCTGAATATAATATCTATTGTGGTTAGGTTTAAATGCATTTTTTACCAGAATTTTTTTCTCATAGCATAAAGGACAAGGAATTTGTCTATAGTAATTTCACGAGAACCATGTTATTGATGTGTGTATGGTCATGTAAACTATTCCCACTTCAGTGTCCGACTTTTGAATTATGGTAGTAAGATTATATATATGTGTGTGTGTGTAACAGAGTTCTAACCATTGACTAATCAGACTTATTTCAGTTTTTAAGTATGTCTAGACATTTTTTTATTATTTTTTTTTTTTCGAAATATTTTTCATCATAGATTCTAACAGGAGTAAAATTACTGAAATGGAATGTGGAAATATAATCTTTTTGAACATAAATCATAATTTGAGAACTAAAAACAAACAGTTCCTTAACATAAAAAGAACCACTTCTGTATAGCCAATGCAGTGAACATTTTTTATTTGACACAGGTTTCCTAAGAATGAAGATCAGCGAGCGAAATGGATCAAGGCTTGTAGGAGACAAAATTGGACCCCAAGTAATGCTAGTTCTTTATGCACAGCTCATTTTTCAGAAGATCAAGTGGATGGAACATCAGTATCATTAACAAGATTGAGAGAAAATGCAGTACCAAATATTTTCCCTGTATTCCCATCATATCTGAAAGATAGTGTAAGTTATTAATAAATAATTTAAGGCAATGATTTATGCATTATACCAGTGGTACAACAGGTTTTTTATGGTTGCACAAATGGACAGTTAAACTATGAGAGGAAACGTAATTTTCTTGACTGTAAATACCATGGTATTATTTTCCATTTTTTATATTGTACCTTTAACACTACTTCATTTCCATAAATTGATTGCATTGTGAATTACCCTGTGTAATATTTTACTGAAATTATCCACAGTAGATAAAATGAAGAATCCCTGTAACATTATAAACGAAAATTCCTCACCAACCTGTACTAAATTATTCTTTCTAAACTTTCAGGTAAAAATGAAGAGAAAACCTCCAAAGGAGCGTGTTTCTAATACTTTGAAGTTAGGCAGTGCAGGAATACATAAAATTTCTGCTGCGAAGGATGATCCAAAAACAATACAGAAGAACCACCTCTCTGTATCAACATGTCCTCTGTGGTACATAGTGGTGTACTTCCTGAACCCAGTGTAGTATCAGTTAGTGCAGGAAGACTTCAAATGTCTGCTGCAGAGGATGATCCAAACACTGCAGAAGAACCACCTCTCTGTATCTACATGTCCACCGTGGTACATGGTGATTTACTTCCTGGACCGAGCATGTTATCAACTAAACTTGGTTCTCTTTCAAAATTAGCTGAAGGGAAACATTCAAAAACATCTGTTGATACTTCATCACCAATAAAGTATTTACCAAGTAATGAAGAATCCTTAAAGAGAGAGATTTGATGTTCTGATGAGAAAGTAAATATAGTGTCAATGACTTTTGATGGACTCTCAGCAAATTTATGTGCCTTAAGTGAATTAGGTTGCAGCTTCTCACCTGACAATCTCATAACTAAGTTTCCACATCCAGAAAATCCTGATTTATTTATTTCTGTTCTTTTAGATCCATGTCATATGTTAAAATGTGTCCGAAATACACTTGGCCACAAAGGAGGCATTGTGGATGGAAACAACAGTTTTGTTGAGTGAAAATACATTAAATATCTTCATGAACTTCAAGAAGGTGAGGGCTTTTGCCTCGTTAACAAATTGAGGGATGCCCATGTGAAGTACTATGAAGGTGAAGCTGGCATCACAAACTTTGAGCCATTCAGTTGCAGATGCTTTGCATGTTTGTAAAGATGTAGTTAAAGACCCAAAATTTCAAGGCTGTGAACCAACCATCAAATTCATTACCATGTTCAATGATCTATTTTATATTATGAACTCTCAGAGCATGAAACAGTTCGGATTAAAAAAACCAATATTTGAGTGTAATTATGAATCAGTGTTAACAATATTAAGTCAAATAAAAAATTATATATATACATTGAAAGTTTCCCCAAATGGTGAAATAATAGTTGACAGCAACAGACGTACAGGATTCATAGGTTTTCTTGTCAATGTTAAGAGTTTAAGATATTTATTTAATTCTTTGGTTATGCATCAGAAAACTTTAATATATAAACTGAGCCAGGATCACGTAGAAATATTTTTTCAATGTATAAGATGTTTGGGGGGTTGTTCAAACAACCCCACTGCCAAGCAGTTTAAAACTGCCTACAAGAAATTACTCTTCAAGTGTGAAGTGAAGTGTGTAAGTAGCGGTAATTGTATACCACTACAACAGCTATCAATCTTGTCAATGACGCATGCAGCAGTTGCACCAGAAAAAATTATAAATGTTACATCAAAGAACAATCGAATTTTTGAAGAAGGAGGAGTTCCAGTTTCAATCTAATTTTGACCATGTTTATCTGCTGAATCCTGGCTCATTGACTCTTTATACAGAGCATGTCGTGTATTATGTTGGAGGTTTTGTTGTCCATAAATTTTTAAAAACTTTAAAGTGTGAAGATTGTATTGGTGCTTTATGTTCACCATTACCATTGTTTGGGAGATCATTGATAACATATAAAACACTGGGTGGTCTTATCCATCCATCTGTTAATGTGTATAACATTTGTAAAACCAGTGAAAAAGTGTTTCGCAGAAATGCTCATAGTAATGTTCGTTTATTCATTAAAAGAAGTTAAACATTTTACAAGCAGAAATACAAATTATTCAAATGTTAATTTCTGAAAATTTATTTAGTGAACTATATGAACGCACCTTGGATCAGGGTGTGTTATATAACCACATTGCTCTCCTTATAAGAGCAGTTGTAAAGAATTATTTGTCCCTCAGATTTAGTTAATGGGGAAAGAATATTGTTAAAAAAGATGACTCAGTTAGAAATAATTATACCAAATTGATTTTATTTAAAGGTCAATAAGAAGTTCATGAATTTTGTTTCTGTATGAACCTGTTCTCAAATAAAATATACAAATGATTTTTGTAAATATTTGAAAATTTCATATTTATTGATGTAGTTGAGATCATTGTATTACTGCAAATGTTTAAAAAGCATACTGCTCTTATTTGATGAGTTACAATAAATTAAATCTACAAAATTGAATATTACTTATTTTTAATATTTTTAAGTAGCATTTGAGCATGTGCTCTGGTGTTAATGCCTCTATTCATTGAAATACCTAATTAATTTTAAAAATTACCTTGTATATTTTCAGTGTTAAATCCTTCTTCCATCTACTATTGTGATTTATGGATTTTAATTTTATACTCCTTAACCTGTTTTTGGTATTATATTCATCACTTCCCTTGGTAATTTCTTCCAATCCCTGACACACTTACCCATAAAAGAAAATTTTCCCCCTTCCTTTATATCTGAAATGTAGTACCAGCTTGTTGTCATGATCATCTTTCCCCTTCCATGCACTATTCCCAATTCTTTAACCAATGTACTTCCAAGCTCGATTATCAAATTATGCCCTGTGTGCTCCAAGCATCACTGTAATCACTAGGCTGTCGAAGTTTGATGCTTGATTCTTATGTAGCTCGAAGAGACAAGTTGAAAATCAAGAGTACCATTTTTTTGATATCTCCCTTAGTTCTCGGGATATCGACTAACAAAAGTTTGTTATAGGTATGGTGTGGTTATAATTCCTTGTGCTTTAGGTGACATTTTTATTCTGTTCTATGTCCCATTTCAATGTAACAACAAGCGGCAGTAAAAAAGGAAATCACACACTCTGCATGTGCAGCATGTAATTCATTGTGGTTAGGACGGAATTATTTTTTGGTCCAGGCCACATCTCCACCTCACGTCCACAATTTGGAGACACTATATCCCAAACTGTAAGCGAGATATTGAAAAATTGAAAAATTTTCGATTTTTTTTTTCGTCATGTTACATTAGAATCCATCATCAAATTTCTTCTGCATTTCATTCAAAAACACCTCAGCTTTGAGACGGTATATCACGATAACTAAGCGAAATACAGAAAATTTTTATTATTCGTTATCTTTTCTTCTCGTTGTGTTATGTAAGAATCCATCATCTTGGTCAATTTTTTTTTTTCTGAATTTTAACCAAGAACACCTCACCTTTGAGAAAGTATATCTCGAGAATTAAGCGAGATATCAAAAAAGATTATTCTTCATTTTTTATTTGTTTCGTCGACTTACATAATAATCCATCATCAAATTGTGGCTCCACAGTTATGGTAGAGTTCCCTGGATATATTTGGGCATATTCCCGGTGATTCTTGGGTAGGGTAATATGGCGTCCCCCCCTCCCCACCTCTCTCCACCCGGCGTCACTTCAGTGCGTGGTAAAGGTCCCTTGCGTCGCCTCCATATATTCCTTCCTCCATGGTCAACGCACGGTCCAATGTAATTCAATGGGCCAAAACAGACGATGCGTTTCGCGGCCGGTCACCTCACGGCTTCCCAACGACGTATACGTGGCGTAGCGCGCCTCCTCTGTTTTTAACTCGCGGCCTGGCGACACGGCCGACTGAAGAAAATGAATGAGAATGGAGATTTTTTTCCCTTTAGAGTTCAAATTTATAACACCATATAAACAATTACATTACACAAATAATAAAAACTCTATTTTTTATTTTCGACATTTCATATTATTTTAATAATACACTTTATAGACTTTGAAACTTAATATTTTTCCATTGATCCAGTACGGAAACTTTATCTTAACTTTTATCTTAATCTATACTTTTGAATCATAAAATACAGTTTTAGTGTCTGATTGGATCCAAGAAATGTGGAAATCATATTTTTTTTATGACTAGCGTTTTCATATTTTTCATTGTGCTAGGAAATAAAGAATGAAATTGATTCAGAAGCACTGATATCGGCAATTTTTTACTCTCTTGTTCCACCGTCGGTACAATAACCACAAGCATTTCACTCTCATCTTCAGTATCCATTGTTTTAAAAAGAATTGAGCTATATGCGCGAAATCGACGGTCCACGTGGAGGTGAAGGTGGCAGCCGCCGCTCGAAAAGTCGCCTCTTGTGAACAGTTGGGGCGGCCGCCGCACCGCCTCGACCGCGTATGATTGTTGTTATTATTGTCAACTCATTAGTTTTGTATATCTTTTCCTGTCTAGAATACTGCCTGGGCGCTATCGAAGAGATGCTTCTCAAATTTTCATACCAATTGCAAAATACATTTACTCTCATAGAAATCATAATCATCAAAAGGAGATAATATTATTTTCAATTATCGTTAGACCACAAAAACCAAGCGAATTGTTCCAAATATATATATATATATATATATATATATATATATATATATATATATATATATTCAAATTATTGACATTGCAGACCATTTACAAAATTGTGGTTATCTCAACTGATAGTCGGAGAGCACAATTCTTTCCTTGTGATGTGAATCACGGGAATTGCTTACGGGTTCCTAAACGCACCACCTTAATGAGTCACTTTGTCCTTGTATTAAACTTATATTTAGAGGTAGCAACAAACGTAAATTAAACAAAAATTTCAGTGTGGCTTAATGTTTAAATGTAAAAAAAACCGGTATGCCTCGATTTGCTGATAACATTGTTTTGTTAGCAGAACAGACTGATGATCTTGAGAAGTTACTGAATGGCTTTAAAAAAATAGCAATGGAAGACTTTGGACTAAATATAAACAAAAGCAAGAAAAATGTTTTGCAACCCAATTCCTTTACTTCTTTCGTACATCCCCTCATCACTCTCTCCAACAAGTGCTGAATTTTGAAACCTTTTCCTAATACCTGACCAATGTGGCCTGCCCAGTTAAGCTTGTTGTCAAATGTAATGCCAAGTCTTCAATATGCAATTCTTTCCCCACCTTATAATAAACCTTTAGTTTTTTATTTGTGTATCTAATAAGCTGACTCTTCCTTGCATTTATATTCATCCCATGTTTATCAACTAAACTAGATATCCTGTCCAGATCACCCCGCAACTGTTTACAATCCTCTACCGTTTTGATCCTTTTGTATAGCATTATGTCATCTGCAAACAATCTAATTTTTTATAGTAAACTACCAACACAATTATTCATTAGAATACGCTACCCTGTGGTACTCCCATTTTTACTTCCACTTCTTTTAATACTGCATTTTGTACCCTAACTTTCTGTTTTTTACCTTTCAATAATTCTTCTACCCAGTAAATCACTTTTTGATCCTTCCAATAGTTTTTTCTTTATTTACTACCATTTTATGGCTCACTCTTTCAAAAGCCTTTGAAATATCTAGTGCTACGCTATCAATTTGACCTCCCTTGTCCATTTCATCCGAAATATCTTGCATATATCCCACCAACTGAGATTCACATGCATATCCTTTCCTAAAGCCATGCTGCCTACTTGAAAACCACTTACGCTCCTCACATTATTTCTGATGTGGTTGCACATTAATCTCGCCATCAATTTACCTACCACTGACGTCAAGCTAATTGGCCTATAATTTTCGATTCTACCGGGTGCTTCAAAAAAATGTATACACACTTTAAACTATTGTTGTTTTCCCGCTCTACAAGGCTAGTGTTATATTTCTTCGCCAGGTGCCAGCATAATCGTCCCTCTATGTTATATTATCAGTTGGAATTTGTAATATCAACATGGGGGACGTACGTTTGAGTTTTGAAGAATGTAAGCAGGTTATTAAGTGGTACTGGAAGTTTGAGAATGTAAATGAAGTTCAAAGACAGTGAAGAAGGGAGTATGATACAGAACCACCTTCAAGATTAACAATTACACGCATACGAGACAAGTTCGAAGTTCATGGAACAGTGTGTGATGTGCATAAAGGTCATTCAGGTCGGCCTCGAACAGCTACAAGTGATGAGTCATCAATGGCAGTCTTGGAACTGTTTCAACGCTCTCCTAACAAATCTTCAAGGCAAGGGGCACGTGAAAGTGATGTAAGTGCTAGCAGCGTGCTACGCATTCTGAAGAGAGGCAAGTATCGTGTTTACATTCCAAGGCTGGTGCAACAGCTAAGTGACGACGATCCAGATAGAAGGTTGCAATTTTGTGAATGGATTCAGGAGATGGTGATACGTGAACCGGGATTTATGGGTAGCATCATTTGGTCGGATGAAGCCCAATTCAAACTTAATGGAACTGTCAATAGGCACAATTGTGTTTACTGGGGTGAAGAAAATCCTCACATTACAATTGAAAAAGCTGTAAATTTGCCAGGTGTAAATGTGTGGTGCGGTTTGTCTTCAAGGGGACTCATTGGACCTTTTCGATTTGAAGGCACTGTAACTGGTATTAATTACCTAACAATGCTTGCTGATTCCATATTTCCTGCCATTCGTGCATTATACGGTAATGATGATTTTTATTTGATTTTTATTTTCAACAAGATGGTGCTCCGCCGCACTATCACAGGGACGTACGAGCTTACCTGGATCAAAATTTGTCGGGCCGGTGGATAGGACGCAGGGGGCCAATCGAGTTTCCAGCACGCTCTCCAGACCTTACACCACTGGATTTCTTCTTGTGGGGCACAGTAAAAGATGAGGTGTACAAACGTAAACCACGTAACCTAGACATTCTTTGGAATGAGATTCAAGCAGTGTGTAGAGAAATCTCATTGGACGTTTTGATACGATGTACAGAATCTGTGGTGACTCGTACTCAGAATTGTATTGATGCTGCAGGTCACCAATTTGAACAGTATTAACATTTGTTGTTTATGTTTGATTTACATTGGACTTTTAGCTTTCTATTTTCCTGAAATTTAACTTTGTAGAACGGTAAATAAATTTTCTATGGAAGTTCAAAGTGTGTATACATTTTTTTGAAGCACCCTGTATTTCTCACCGGTACTACTATCGCACTTTTCCAGTCCCGTGGTAAGTAGCAAGTATCTAAACTAAATTTAAATAATGTTTCAAAATAAGGTATAATGTCACATCCTGCTATCTTTAAGACATATATAGTAATATTATATAGGTACACCAAACGTTGTAGTCTATATACACTGCATTAAACATCTGTGTCACCGTAAACCAAAGTTTCCGACGGTTCTGTAGGATACTTTTGGCTCCAAATGCCGTATATTTACTGCATTGAACATGTATGTCACTGTAACACTGGTTTTTCAGCAGTCTTAGGAAAAACGTTTTAGGATTTCGGTGCTGTATTTACAATGCTTTGCGCATGTTTGTTGACGTAGACCAAGTTTTTCTCCAGTTCTATATATTTGAATTAATATATTTATTTTAAATATATATATTTATAATCGGGAGAAATATTTTGAAAAGACAAATTCAAGTTCTGCGTTCCGAGATTTAAGTTTTATGTTGGAGTAAAACTTCTGTAGTGAGAAAAAACTCTCTTAATACTAACATTTATTAATTATATTTACTTGCAATCCGAATTAGTAAACTTTTGTTGAATGGACAAAACCGGTAAAGCTAGTTAACCATAAGATATCTTAGCTATTCAGAAAGAAACATTTCATTGACGCCCAGATTATATGACCAAATTATTTGCGTAATCATTAATGTATCTATTATCAACATATCGTAAATGAAAGGTAATATCACAGTACTGTTACATAAATTTTAGTACTTTTAGAAAGATACTGGGGCAAGTGACTTCACAATTGTACCTCGCATCTCCCAAGTCCAGCTATACACCTTGCCGACCAAGTCCATGAGTCGAATCCTATCAAGATGTCTCCTCCTTGCTCTCTCAAAACAAATCCTTAGTATGTAAGCGGGAATTATTTCCCACAATCCATTAGTCGCTTCGATGCGTCCGCTCTCTGGTTTGGCATGAAATAAAACAGAATCAAATTCCGCGCGTCTATGCCAAGCTGCGAAACGTTCTAATAAAGGAAACTGTCAAACACATCCCACTCTCTCTCCGCCAAACAAGGGTGTTTCGAGAATTTCGAGACGGTCAGTAACCTAACATCTCACCCTACAATGGAACCGCCATCCGAATTCCCACCTTCATAGTTCACTGAACAACAGATCATTTATGCAAACTTACACAAGTCACAATTTTCTTTATTACTCACTTATTTGAAAGTTACAACCGTATTCCTTCTCCAAATAATCGATATTTCCTCACTCAGAATATGAAACCTCATTTCACCGGAGAATAAATTGTTACACAGACCCAGCCATCGATAAATAATGGACTGAGTTTGTGCTCACTACAACCGCCAAGTACCTACCAAAGGCTGCAAAGTATCATGTAATGGTGTTAATGATTTTCATAGGTACAGTTAATATTTTGAATAATTACAATTTATGAAATGATTTGATTTGTTAATTTTTATATTGAAAGCTATGAAACAACTACTAGAACAAATTGAGATATTTATTTTGTCTTTGTGACATCCTTGCACGTGGTTTTTCTCTTCCAATGTTTTCCTTGTCGCGGACATAGTCAAATACGGCGGATGCAATCAATATCAAAGTTTTATTCTAATCTAATCAAAACTGTGATTCGGCTGTTTGTTAAACTATTAAAATACAATAACTGCAATGAATTTGAACGTGTGAAACGAAGGAAATCAAAAAGCTGAAATATTGGAAGTACCCTAACAAACTTAAAAGGGTTTCGAATTTCCCGTGTAAGTTACGTTGAAATTTTTGAATTTGAACATTCTATGTAGTATGTCAGATGTGATTCGAATTTCCCCCATATTAATCCGTGGGAACATTGCTTCCTCATTTGGCAGAGACAATTGACATTTGGGGCTCTGTGTATACTTTGCCAAATATCAAAATATCTCTAAACATTATATTTATTATCTCTGGTATTAAATGTTGCACTGTTTGAAATTCAAATTATAAGTATCATTTACATATTATCTCTGGACTTCGACATTTATAGTTATTGGTGATAGTAAAGAATAGTTTACTTCACAAGTTCACATAATAGTTTATGTCGACTTGTAGTAGCTACTGTTATTCGTAAAATAACTAATGGAAACAGTAATGCCACATGTTCCTGTATCTGTTGAAGCACTTTCGCTTATAAGGAGTCTGGATACTTGGGCAAATAAGAATGTGAGAGTAATAGGACGATTTCGTTTTGAATTAGATGGTAAACACTATCTTCAGAGTGTTTATGAAGCAGATGGACCATATACAGTAAGAATTGAGTTGGGACTTTTACCTCATTATCCTCAAGATTACTCTGTGATTCAAATATTTGGCGAACTGAAGTTGGATTGCGAAGTTACAGTAGTTGCAAAATTCTTTAGGAACGTGGACAGCGTAGAATTGGAGCTGTACATCACTGCATTGAATGAACAAACAAAGTTCTTGCCTCATTTCTTGAGATGATATATGATTTTCAGTCAAAATGGCAATGTTATGTTGCAAGGAACCTTTATTCGCCTATAATATTGTTTTCATCAATATTTTTGCTGTGTTTGTAAATATAGAAATGTTGTACCTTAATCACTGGTATTATTATCCACAACTGTGATGAAGCATATGCACCCGTGTCAGTTTCTCAAGTCGAGTTTATATTGTCACACAGTGACTATCAATGTGGGTATTATTGAAGGTTTGATTTTCTAGTGGCAATACTATTGGGTTTTGTGATTATGTTGAAATGCAGCCTGGACCAAAATGACAACCTAAACATATAATTGCAGCATATACAGCAAAAAATTATTATTTTTTAGTAATTTAAGCTTCTTTCATGAGGTCCTGTTAGGCCTACTTTACGTATTGTAATGTGAACTACTTGCAATTTTATGCCACATCCCTCGATAATTTATTGCAGTCTCTGGCCCCATTATCTGTGAATTAAGAATTTCTCTCTTTTTTTTTGTGCCTGAAAGTATACAGTAAGATCTTGATTTCTAGATTGCGATACTGGTACAATGTTGTAAACACTTTGTCAATACAGTTGACAGTACAAGGTTCATATCAACTTGAACTGTTTTGTTTTCTTCCTTGCGGTTAAGTTGAAATGTGGCCTGTACCAGAAGAAAAATTTAGTGAAAGCCATAGGAATGTGGCTTAGTGATGGATACTTCTTGCCAAATCCATAGTGCTTTCGCTGTGTGCAAATTCCGCATTTCTTTGACTATTATGAAATTTTTCTCGTGGTACAGGCTGCATTTAAATCTAACCGCAACCACTAGGAAGAATACAAAACAGCTAAGGTTGATATGATTCTTGAACCATCAACTGTATTGACAGATAGTGTTGTAGCGGTATTGCGATCTAGAATTAACCCCATCTCTAGCCTTCCAAATACATATCCAGATTATTATTTATCATTTTTGATAAAGCTCATGCGCCAGTGGCAATTTCTCTTCAAGCCTATTTACAATTTGTGCAAATTTTTATTTTAAATTTCTTTACATTGTGAAGTTTATTGTTCTTCACCTACCCATGTAACTTGTGTTCCAGACACACCTATTTACTAATGAAAACTTTCGTATTGCCTAAAACCAAATTTTAATTTATTGTTAATGTCGCCTCCTCCCTTTCTCTTGAATCTTCTTCCAATCCTGAACCAGGTTTTTGTCATCAGTGTAAGCCTGGTACATGGCCAATAACCATTTAAAACTGAACCCAGCACCTTGGTCATCCAGTCTTGCCAACGACTACAAATCCACCTCCTTGGTTGTGTTACCAGTGTGTACTGCAATAATTTTCACAAACTTCTCTATCTGCCATCGTTTGCACTCTGTCCAATTCCTGTTTTAGCTAGCCATAGTATGGGTTCCATACAACCTCATGAAGCCAAGGTTTTTTATCCTACATCCCCCATACATCTCTACAAGAATCTCTTCGATAATTAATTTAATTTAGGTTAATTTCAATAGAGGATGTGCCACAGTGGCAGTTTCTCTACACTCTTATTTTTTAAATGCTTTGAGTGCAGTTTCACCTCCAACTAGTTTTACTCTGTTTGACTTTTAAATTCTTTCTGTGTTTGAGGTAAATTTTTTGGGTAAACTCTAGATTGCGATACCGCTACAACCACTTACCAGCTTGCGATGTAAACATTTCTGGACAGAGAGTGTAGTATGACGTCAATGAGTTGCTGAATGCATTTCTCTGAATAATGTATTTAAAAGGACGAGCCTATTATGAACGAAAGGAAATCTTCATCCACTGTTCACTTTGCAACTCAATTTGTTTAGAGTATTGAAACATCTGTAGACTAACTAGAAACGATAGGTAATTTCTGAAAATAGATTCTTATGTTTTTCCCAGCAATGATGCTGTTAGAAAATAATTGTGATATAGAATTACGTGGATGGGTTTAACTGTAGAAAATAATACCAAGAATGTTGAACATTGATATTCATTCTATGAGGAAACCAGAAGTTCGTAATTTTTTTTTTTTTTTAAATCACGCAAAATGTGTAAATTATTAATGTAAAATAAGAATTAAATTTTGAAATTCGTAATGACATAAGGTATCACAATATAGAGTTACGTGGATGGATAGGCCTACCGATACCATACCGTTCATCTTCAAAACTGCGATTGAAATTTGGGGTATTATCTAGATCGCGATACCGCTACATTCACTTAATGCTTCGTCAACTACAACATTGTAAACACAAATAGCTATGATGTCACTGTGTTTCTGTGTGTAATGTGTTCAGCCTTCACGATGCAACAAATGTGGAACTGCATGGAAAACGGGTTTTCGGGCGGGGAGAAATTAAATATTCAACTTTTGGTAACGAAAATTTCAATTAAATTAAATTGAAATGGAGCGCATGCTCCGGTGGAAATTTCCCTAAACACCCATTTTCCCACTTTTCTGCATCCACCTACACTTACCCTTTACAAATTTTAACTTTAAATTCTTCTTATTAACTGTTTGAACATAAATATTAATCGGAAATTACAAACGCAGTTGTGAAGATATTTGATATCGGTATGTAGAATATTATCCACGTAATTCTATATGGTGATACCTTACGAAATAAAATATTTATAAAAAAAGATTTCGTTAGTAACCGTTTGTGTTTTATGTTGTAACGCAGCCTGGACCACACTAATAGCGATAGGTATGATTTGGAAATTGGGTGTCAGCAATATCGTGCACGACGGTTACGTTTCACTATGGTCCAGGCTGCATTAAGACTTAAACGACAGTAACAGCGATAGATACGACATAGAAATTGGGTATCCTCAATAAGATGTTCGATAGCCCTTGTATTTCCATATTTGCTGCTAATTCACTATAAAAATTAATAAAATATATTGATGATAACTAAAATTACAGCTGTTGATGTAGTTTTCGATATCACCTATTAGAAACAAATAGAAGACATTAATTCTAGATTCTAATACCAAGAATTTTTTAAAAAAAAGAATAAAAAACAAATTTGGAATTACATTTTTATGTAAATACGCTGCTTTTTTTTGTACCCACCCGAAAAAACCATACTTTCCTTGGAAGGCCAGTTAGTGACATTTAGAGCTTCGTGTGGGACGTATCCATCACATTCCGTAACGTAGTGATGTCGTACTCTCTCCATCCGGAAGTGTTTACATTGCAAGGCGGTAAGTGGTTGGACCAGTATCGCGATCTAGATAATACCCGAAATTTGATTAATATTTAGCTTCATACTGTCAATAAGACGAAACTTGTATATTTAATTTCCCCCCACCTTAAAACCCACATTTTCCGTGCAGTACCGTAAGTGACAATTTGTTGCTTCGCGGAGAGTGAATATGTCCCAATGTCGTCATATGTACCAGGTGATATTTGTGTTTACAACACTGTAGTGAGTGAGGCGGTAAGTGGTTGTAGTGCCATCATGATCTAGAGTTTGCCCAATTTTTCCTCATTTCTATAGATGATTTATTCCAGTCCCAGACTCCTTCAGCTGCAAAAGAAAATTTCTGATTTCCATTGCCATGAAATAAATGCTATGTTCATCTCTTCCCTTCCACATACTAATTTTGTTCCACCAATATTCACTCAATTCTCATTGCCAATATATGCCATATACCCTTTTATAGAAACCCCGCACTCTCTTCACCTACCTCCTTCCAATTCCAATCCAGCTCCTTTATCGTACCAATTATTGATTGCATTCTGCAGTAATTACCATAAACAAATCTGTCCTCAGCACTCCTCTCCTCCCACCCCCCTTTTCCATAGTGATACCCATAATGTATGTCCCCCACTAAACAATGCAATAGTCTGACGATTTTGAAATCTAATTCCCATGCTTCCATGGTACATCCTCTCAACACCCCTTCTAATAAACAAAGGATATTGAAACCTCTCCCCATTGCCTTCCCAATTGAGTTTGCTGTCAAATGCCATGCCAGTACACTTAAACTTAAATCCTTCAACAACCAGTTCCTCCTGTACCTTCATCATCGATTTTCCACTTCAGGTGTGGTAATAAAAAATACTGTTCATTAAGCTTCTGTCTTGTCTCTACTAAGCCTGTATATTCATACAAATCTTGTATTTTGTTATTCGTGTATCTAATAAGCACTACCTTCTTTTAATTTATTTTCATTCTGTGTTAACTTACCTACCTAAATATTCTGTCCAGATCCTCCTGTAACTGTTCACTGCGCTCTTTTGTTTTAATCATATTGTATAGCATTTCCATCTGCATACAGCCTCACTTCTGACTATAAATCAAGACAATCATTCGTTACAATAATAAACAGAAGTTGTATCAATACAGTACCCTGTCTGCCACCCTAACATTTTGCTTCCTGCGTTTTAGGTATCTCCCTTCCAGTAAGTAATGTTTTCTTTCCTCCCAATGATTTTAACCTATTTACCACAATATGTGGCTTAATCTTTCAAACTAATATGGCCTGTAATTTATTTGTTTCTCCTTCTTTAAGAGCCTGTATTACTATTGCAGTTTCTCTTTCATGTGCGTGACTCAGTCTAAATAATATTTTAATTGATAGTACAGTGGCATTTAATACATTTGTAGTAATAAAATCCACTCTACCTATTGAAGAGAAGCTCCTCCTCTGATCTCCCCTCCTTTATCAGAATAGAATTCCTTAATGGTGTCATCAAATCAATTACTTCAGTATCTCTGCATTTTTAAATTATTGGTTGTCTGTGTACCCCTCCTTGCCCTCGGGTTTCTAACATAGCCATAGAAATTCCTAGACGTGTCAATCTGTTCCCCTCCCCGCTCCCTTGCATCTATAATATTTTTTATAAACCCATCTTTAGCTTCCCTCTTTGCTGCTATGAAGAGTTGCCTTTGTAATAAGTGGACATGGCTTGTTCTAACTGTTCTTCAAACCCTTTGAAGCAGTGAATCCTGGTCAGTGATTGCCAGGTTGTCAGCATACAGGAAGTGTTTGGCATTGGGATGTATTGGTTGGTCATTAGCATAGATATTAAATAAAATGGGGGATAATTCACTGCGTTGGAGCAATACATTCTTTATCCAAGCTAACATAGAAATGTTTATTAGTGAATAGAGTGAGTAGTGTTGTGGATCTATTTGTAGTGTATGACACCATTAACCACTGACTACTACTTACAAAAATATGACCGGAGCAGAGATTTTAGCTTCCGGAAAACGTTTTATATTATGGTTACAATCAGGGGCAGATTACTCATGCGTGTAAATAGAAGGAAAATTGATAGAGAGATCAGATTGATACCAAGGACCTTGCGTTTCTGCGGTTTGTGGGTGCCCTAAGTTTCAAAATAGGTAGACTGTCATCACAACATGGAGTCAAGACAATTTATAGACCACCCACTAAAATTAGAAACTTGGTCGGCAGTGTTAAAGATAACCTAGGTTTACGAACCCCTGGTGTATATTACATACCATGTGAATGTGGCCGCGGTTACATCGTACAGAAGCAGCGATGCATTGTGCAGTGAGGTGTTGAGCACGCCAGAAATGTTCGTCTTGGGCAAGAAGAGAAATCTGCGGTGGCCGAACATAGTGTGCAAGAGGGTCACACATTTGAATTTGAAAAAAAAAAAAAAATAACAATTTTAGCCCGGGTCAAAGATTTTTGGGCCAGCATTATTACAGAAGCTGTAGAAATAAGATCAACTGATTTATTAGTCAACAGGGATGCTGGTTATCAACTCAGTGCGGCCTGGAACCCGGCTATTAAAATTCTGAAACTGTTTCGCGTCGGTAACGAGCAGAAGAGTGGATGAAGTAATGGAGTTGTGTTGGCTTTGTCTTCGACCGTTTCTGTGGCAGCGGCTGAATAAACAAACAGTTAATCATTGACATTTGATTGAGAATGAAGGCAGAGAAGGACGCCTTCGAAACGTCCCACAAATGTAACATCTTAACACGGCTGGAGTCCCGAGAGAAATTTATTAAAAATTGTTTTGGACATGAAGTTTTTTGTTGCCTGAAACTATAATGCCACTTCTGGAGGTTTGTAGTAAGATGCTACAGTGCAGTTGGAGAGTTCCACGATGATAGTTTCAGTATTACCATATGACAATGGTACGCCGAGTTCAATTACACATTATTTCTGACAAATGTTTTTGTGATATGTTTCTGCGACAAGTTTCAGGTTATAGATTTTTGGCCTGTTATTGTTTTCCCCTTGGTATGTCTCTTGAAGGCACAGGACATCGATCAGTATTTGTTTGCATGTCTGGTATTAAAAACCCTTTACTAATAGTAAGTCCTTTAATGTTGAGACTTTCTAGTGTCAAAGCTGGTCTTGACAAAGATCATTTTTGATTGGGATTTATCATCTTCTCTTGATGTCTGGTGATGAAAAGATCTGCTGTCGTGGTTGAAATTCCACTGATGTTGCCCAATCGCTCTTTGAATATCAGTCTCCTGGGAGGCTCCTTTATCGTACTCCAATTATTTATTAGCTGTAAACCAACCATCTCCCGGAGACTATGTATGTGTATTAAACATGCATAAATAGCAAACCCTACTATGAGGAAGCTATCTCATGTAGCCGAAGGTGAAAGAAACGGGGTGTATACATTGTTTATCATTGGTGAACAATTTCGCAAATGATCCTCTCTATTATTTATCTTCTTACACTATTTTCCATTTCATCGCATATTCCTTGTTACTATTTTCAATGCCTTTGAACTGTCAGTTGCCTGTTGTTCCTCTGTACTATCATTTGAAGTATGTATCTAGCATTTACCTTGCTATCCGTTTCTTTCCAATTGTTTTCTCTTGCCCACATAATTATAATCTTTATTCATTAATCGTGCTTAGTAGCAATTCTTTATCTGCTATGACTATCTCTTTTGTATGTTTCCATTACTCCTACTCCTCAGCCGCTTCATTTCCACTGCCTTTTTTGTACTTCTGCATCAACATATTTCTGAACCATTCTTCAAAATTGGCACAGAATAGGTCCTATAAAAGATTTATTTACATTTCTCACCACAGCTGAAGGCAGAATAGCCATGACAGACACACAAATACAAACTCACTTTGTAACGTTTTGGTATAAACCTTAATCATGATTAAAGGAGGCCATATGATAAGGGGATTGAATGTGTATACACCAAGACTTACTACAGAATTAAACCAAGGGTGAACAGAGTGGGTGCCGAGTGTGGTGGGTGAGCAGTAACCCTCTGGCCTCGCATTCGGAAGGACGCTGGTTCAAATCCCCGTCTGGGCATCCAGGTTTTGGCTTTCTATGGTTTCTCCAAATCACCAAGGCAAATGCCGGAATGCTTCCTTCAAAAGGCCATGGCTGAATTCCTTCCAGTTCCTTGTGTCCTGTCCTGTCTCTAATGATGTCGATGAGGTGTAAAGCCATAAGTAAAAAAAAAATCTGAGTGGGAAGGGTGGGGATGAGAATGATGGAGAAAGAAGTTGACCAACTGTCTGGTTTTCCCTAAATTCTGTTGCATCAGTTCATCAACACATATCTTGCCTGTTTATTAAGTAATTATTTTTGTTATCCTGTGGTACGTGTTCCCAAATAAAATGGAAATGAAACTTTGATGTGCTGTATGGAAACAAAACTTCTTTTAACCAATTCTTTAGCTTAACACCACCAAATTACACTTCATTTCCTAAGCTCTTTCTATGGCTAATGACTACTAAAGGAAAACGCTGAAATTTGTTCAGGTTCCTTAAAAGTGCTTACCTTGCACTTTTGCTAAATTTTTCTGTTCTATCACTTTCCTTGCCTAGGTAATTTCAATATTTTTCTTTTCCTGCCTTATGTGAGGTTTCAGTAATTAACTTTCAAGACTCCATTCTTAGACTTAAGTAGGGAGCCTAGTCAGTCTCTTTTCAAGAGGAAATTTGTATCTTAAATATGAACAGATAAAATATTTGTTTAACTATATCTGTTACATTACACAATGCCCAAAGTCTTGGGAAGCTTCCTAACATTCTGGGCCCCCTTTTGTAACAATCCCACGTGACATTGACTCAAGTCACTGGCAATCTCCTGCCATGCTTACTCTACAGCTATCCATGATTGTGACTGAGCATGGTGGGCATGCAGTAACATTCTGGCCTCGCATTAAGGAGGACCTGGGTTTAAATCCGTGTCCAGCCATCCAGTTTTTAGTTTTCCAGGGTCTCTGACAATCAATCCAGGTCAATGCTGGAATAGTTCCTTAAAAAAAGCCATGGTCGTATTCCTTCTCATTCGTTGCCTCTCAGTGTTGACCCACCTCTAATAACATCATCGACAAGGCGTAAAGCCATAAGCAAAACTAAAATAATCATTTTTAAAGTGTTGCTGGTACAGAACATTGTGTATGAGCTGAACTTTCAATCAGGTCCCAGATATGTTCAATTAGATTCATGTCTAGATGGCGAAATCATTAGCTGGAATTTTTCAGAATGTTCTCAAATCAATTATGAACGATTTTGGTCCAGTGCCATGGTGCATTGTCATCCTGGAAAAGTCCATCTTTGTTTGGGAGTGTGAGGGCAATGGATAGCTGCAAGTGGTCTCCAAGTAGCTGAACATATGGTAATCATTTCCAGTCAATGGTCAGTTCAGTTTGAGCATAGGTTCAAGTCTATCCCATGTCAAAACAGCCGATACCAGGATGGAGTCACCAACAGCTTGCACAGTGTCTTGACAACCTGGGTCCGTGGCCTCATTCGTTCTGTACATACATGCACTCTGTCAGTAGCTCCTACCAACTGAAATCATGACTCATTTGACTACACAACCTTTATCTATCAATTTATGGTCAAACTGATATTTTCATGAGCCCAGGCACTGCATCTGATGGCTTTTTTCTTTTTTTAATAACATCTCAAGACAGATGTCTCACCCATTAAGTAGGCATGGTTGGCCACCACATTTTTCATGGTGGGAGGTAATGCCAGAAATTAAATATTCATAGCACACTATGGATCAAGAAATGATGAAATCTGAAACAATTTCTGAACTGGAATGCCCCTTGCCAAATACCATCCTGCATTAAAGTCTGTTAATTCATGTAATGCCACCTAAATAATGTCATAAAATGACTCACGAGATTACAAATGTAAGCCCTGACACTGCATGCCACATTTGTACATTTCTTCTGTGAAGCTACGTAGGGGTACCCAAACATAACCGGAATAGCATTGCCGTGGGCGGAGCTTGTGTAGTACGCTTTTCTGCCACTCGACTTTATAGCACAACTCATTGTCAGTTCATGCCACCTGTGTTGTCAACCTGGCTTGTTCTGTTAATCTGCAGTGATTTTTTTTTTTTTTTTTTTGGCTAGCACTGTTTTGTTTTTGACTATAACAAGTTTAAGTAAAAAACGTGCAGCTGAGAAATTTTGTTTTCTACTCAGTAAAAATGCTGCTGAAACTGTTTTAATGTTGAAAACAGCTTACAAAGATGACGCTATGGGAAAAACTCAAGTGTACGAGTGCTTCGCTCTGTTTAAAAATGGCGACTTGTCGATTGATGACAAACCTCGTTCTGGACATCCATCAACTGCCCGAATTGATGAAAATGTTGAAAAAATGTGAGAGCCTTATGCTCTCAGACCATCAATAGACAGTTGTTCAACTGTCAGAGATTAGTAGGTTATCTTGGAGATCAGTTCAGCGAATTTTAACCGAAGATTTTCAAATGATAAGGGTTGGTGCCAAGTTTGTTCCTCGGGCTCTGACTGACAATCAGAAATAACATCAAGTTGAAACATATCGTGCATAGAAACAACAGCTTGAAATTGATCCAAATTTTCTGTCAATGGTCATTATTGGTGATGTGTCATGGTGCTATGGTTCCACCCTAGAAACAAAACTACAGTCAAGCCTATGGAAGACGTCATTGTTACCCCGTCCAAAAAAATGTGAAATCAAACATCAAAACGATGCTCATTTAGTTTTTTGATTCCAAAGGTGTAGTTCATTCAGAGTTTGTTCCCCCACATCGTACCATCAATCAATCTTTTTATTTGGAAATTTTTAGAAGATTACGTTACAGTGTTTGTCAAAAAGACCCGATTTGTGGCAGACAGGACAATGCATCTGCACTCACAGCTGTCTATGTTATACAGTTTTTGGCTAAGAATGGCATGGTTCCACTACCCCACGCACCTTATTCACCTGACCTGGCTCAGTGTGACTTTTTGTTATTTCCACTCATGAAAAGGGGCGATAAAGGGCACCGATTTGACAACATTGAAGAGATCTAGAAAAGAAACAAGGGAGGAGTTGACAGCCATTTCTAAAGATGACTGCAGAAAATGTTTTGAACAGTGGATGTGCCGGTGGGACAAATGTATTAGTTGTAATTGAGAGTATTTTGAAGGGGATAAGGTTGTTTTGTAAAAAAAAAATTGAGAATATAAAGTGTTTGAAAAATAATTCCGGTTATGTTTGGGTACCCCCTCGTACCTTTGGATATTCGCATCTTCCTGTATCATGATTTTTGGCACTTCAGTGTATAATCACTGTACTACTTGATAAAAGCAAAATAAACTAAATTAAAAAGATATATTGAAATAAGAACAAATGTATACGGATTATGTTTTAATTATGGTCTGTTTTTTAATTAGGAGAAAACTATAAATGTCATTAAAATATAGTTATTTTCATATTCTGTTTACTTTCATCTACTTTTCTACATAATCTCAATTTTTGTTCAAACATTTGCCATACAATTCAACATGTTTTTGAATTCTGACGTCGACGAAATCGGCCACCTTTGAAGAAGCCCAATCCATGACCTAACTTGTCACTTCTTCATTATCATTGACCAATAAGGAACTGATTTCAGTATAGTAATAGATGAAAATAATTGGATGCAAGATCTGGACTCTGGAATTATGTTGTTCACATCACGAATCAAATCTTCAGTAATCAGAGAAGGCTGGTCTCGGCATGGCTCATAATGCACATTAACCCACTGATCGTGAACATTCTCACCCATCTTCAAACTTTATTATTACTCATAACACAATCACCATACACTTCAAAAATCTGATGGTGAATTTCCACTGCTACCAAGTTTCTTGTACCGAGAATCGAATTGCAGATTGTAATATATAGGCCTAGTCGGGCGAATCAATTTTCTTAAACATTATAAATTTCTACAGCTCAGTATACAGAACAGATGCAAATAGCATCTGAATGAGTGAAAAACATGCTGGGAATGAATACGCATGCTCACTGCAGCGATCATGCATCGTTCTCATTCATTCACAAATGGGACCTATTTTAAAAATAACTCTCATATATGTTTAATAAAAATTTGTGATAGGTGGGTGCCTGGTGTCATGTATATGTTGGTAGGCTAGTTCCCATCTACAAATTTCTAAGGGGAGAATGGTATTAAATAATACTCTCAATGTAAAACAGTTGGCTGATATGCGTGTTTTCATTGTAACCCTCCTTAGGGAGTGTGCATAAACCACGTAGCTCCATTTTGGCCTCCTGTAATCTCCCCCTCCCCCTCCCCCCCCACGTAGCATGCAGCTTTTTTTCCCTTTTGATTCCAGAAGACATTTTGTAATGTTTTCTTCTGTCAGATTAGTGTAAATTACTTGCCGAGATAATTAACTGAAGAAAATAAATATTCACATTCTGTGTGTTTTTGTTCCTCGTTTTAACTGTGAAAAATGTTATGAAAGGAAAACTACGTGGCCTGGCTCGGAAACCCCCCCTCCCCCACGTAGCTCAGTGTTCCTTCCAACCAACCCCCCCACCCCACCCCCCTGGACCGAGCCACGTAGTTTGTGCACACCCCCTTATCTCTGGTGAGTGACGGGTTTATTTTCCATCATCATCCGCTTCTGCGGATCATCCTGCACATCCTTTTCCAAGTCTGGTGGTCTTTCCAAGGTTTTTCCTCCATCACTTTCCTCCAGATGACTCCCTTAGCCTCTGCATCTTTCTTCACTTGGTCCATCCATCTTGCCCAAGGTCTTCCAACTGGTCTCCTTCCCTTCCCGCTGTTCAGCAGTGCTACTTTCGGCATTTTCTCCTCCTCCATCCTCATAACATGTCCCAACCACTGCAGTCTTTTCCTCCTTAATATCTCTTTTATAAGCTTGCACTTGTAGTCCCACCCTGATGTTTTCATTTCTAATTTTGTCTTTCCTCGTGACATGCTCTATCCCTCTTAGAAACCTCATCTCTGCCACCTGCAATCTGCTAATATCTCTTTTTGTCCATGTTTCAGAACCATATGGGTTGGTAGTATACTTATTACAGCAGAATTTTGGCATCCTTCCTAAGTTCCACCTCCAGATTACATCCTTTATCTGCTGATACAAATGTCCGCTCTTCCTTACTCTTTGGCTTATTTCTTCCTCCATCTTTGCATTAGATACACAAATGATTCTACCCATTCCAATTTCCTGCTGTTTGGTAACACATCCTACGAAGGGCCAGTGTTTCTTGTTATCTTCATTATTTTGGTCTTTTCTGCACTAATCTCCATGCCATGATTACCCATTGCAGTCCCCCATTTCTGTTTCTCTTTCCAGATACTGTTCTGTCCCCTCCCATCTTATGATGTCATCAGCATAAGCTATCACCTTCAGCTCTGTGTCCCTGGGCCGCTATTATTACATCTAATACCACATTAAATGGGACAGATGCCAATACACTTCCTTGTCTTACTCCACTTTCCGTGTGAGTCCATTCTGAATGTTTACTGTCTATGTGCACACAATTCTCATAGATGTTCTTTATTAATTCCACAATCCCTTCATCTATTCCTCTCTTCTTTAAACTATGCCATATGCTTTCCCTCATTACTTTGTCATAGGCCTTTCTTATGTCAATGAAAGCTATTACTGTCTCTTTGCCAAATTCCCAACTTTTTCTCTATTATTTGCCAGAGTATGAAAATTGTGTCCACTGTAGATCTTCCTTGCATGAAACCAAAATGCTCCTGTGTAGCTGTATTCTCTAGCCTTTGCTTGGTTTTATTTAGAATAATTGTTTCATATATTATCAGGCCATTGCTCAGCAATGTAATACCCCTGTAGTTCTCGCATTTCGTTTTACCCCTTTTTATGAATAGCCACTATGACTTCCTTCCTCCAATCGTCTGGTATTTTCCTTTCTTTCCAGACTTTCCGTATGACTTTATACAACCATTGCATTCCCATTTCTCCTGCTGCTTTTACCATTTCTGCTGTCAGTTCATCTAGTCCCATTTGTCATTTCTATCTACAGCTACATCCATACTCTGCAAATCACAAACATTGTGGGTGGCAGAGGGTGCTAAGCACCAATCCTAAACCCGCGCATTCCAATCCCGAATAGCGCGAGGAAAAAAGGAATACATAAAAGCAACAGTACAGCATCTTATTTCTCTAATCTTATCGCTCCGGTCATTATGACCAAAATAGATTGGTGGAAGAAGTATTTCATTGCACTCGAAATTTAAATTTTTTCGCATATTCTCCAATAAATTCGAACACAAGCTACGTCGTCTGTCTTCCAAACTATCCCAGCCCAATCTGTGTATCAATTCTGTGACGCTTTCATAAGGGCTGTCACGAATCGTGCGGCTCTCCTCTGCACCCTCTCTACTGAGTCAATCAGACCCTTGCGATACTGATCCCAAACTCCACAACAGTAATCCAGATGTGGACGCACTAGTGTTCTATACGCTATCTCCTTTGTATGAGCATTTAGATACTTAAGGGAATCAACCGTGTCAACAGTTGAAGTGGTTATTTTGTACTCGTGAGCAAACTGATTCTTTTTGTTACTTATCCCCATTGCCTTGCACTTTTTGCAATTAAGTGTAAGCTGCCATTTACAGCACCAATTGAAAATAGCATCCAAATCGCACTGAATTTCTAAGCAATCGTTGGAGCATCTTAATTCCATATAGATAACTGCATTGTCGGCAAACAATCGCAACCAGCATTTGACGTTGTCACCTAGATCGTTTATAAATATTAAGAATAGAAGTGGTCCTTTTACACTTCCTTCAGGAACGCCCGAGGTAACATTTATCTTAGAAGAGGCTTCCCTATCAACAACGACATACTGTGATTGGTCAGTTAGAAAATCACTTGCAAATCTGAGCCGAAATACTGTAATCTCGAATCTTCACTAAAAGTCGGTTGTGTGATACAGAATCAAAAGCTTTCTGAAAACCCAAGAAAACTGCATCAACTTGCGAACCTGCATCGATAACTTTTGTTACATCATGCGAAAATCGGCCAATTGTGTTTCATACGATCTCTTCTTCCAAAATCTGTGTTGACACGGTGTAAGTAACTCGTTCTCATCTAGAAACTTCATAATGTTCGAGCATATGACATGTTCCAGAATTCTGCTGCAGACAGATGTTAGAGATATGGGTCTATAATTCCTAGGATCACTCCGATTTCCTCTCTTGAAAACGGGAATTACCTGGGCTATTTTCCAGCTAGAAGGTACTTTTTTCTCTTGTAAAAATTTCCGGAATATATCTGACAGAAATGGTTCAATTTCTCTGCATATTCAGAAAATACTCTTACTGGTATACCATCAGAACCCGGGGCTTTACCCCACTTCAGGAGTTTCATTGTTTTACAATACCTACGCTATCAATTTCTATCGGATCCACCTCTAATTCCACACGATGTGGTGAAGTGGGGATATTTTCCATTTTTTCATGCGTGAATGATTTTTTGTATTCGGTGTTAAATACGGTAGCCTTGTCGCGGCTGTCTTCAACTTCCCGTCCGACTTTTATTAGAACTGGTTTATTTTTCCCACTAAAACTAACTATTTTTTTACATATGACCAAAAGTTCTTAGGGTTTTCAGTGAGGCTCTTAGAGAGAGAATTGGCACGAAAGTCATTTAAGGTCTCACGATTCTCATTCTTAACATGTCCCCTTATCTCCTCTAACTTATCTAAATCAGTCCGATGCATCGTCCTTTTTGATTGTGCATGTATCTTTTGCTTTTTGAGTAACCTTTGAACCTCCCATGTGTACCATGGGGGATTGTTCCCTTCCCTGATTGTCTGTTTTGGTAATGCAAGTTCATACCTTCCCCGACTATACGAAAGAATCGATGCCACCTCTCTTCAACGGTGCCTCCTGCTACTAAGAAGGTATGGTAATTATGCTTCAAATGTGCTCTAAAACACTCTTTTGGAGCTTTTTCGAATCTGTAAATGATCCTTTCTTTTCTCTTTTTGCGCGTGGTTGTTAGTTTTACTGTGATCACTTATTCCCGCAGTGGTAGAAATATCCGTGAATAATTCAGGCCTATTTGTAATGGCTGTATCTAAAATATTTTCGTTACCATTGAGGCATCGCATTAGTTCAGTTACAAGCTGCTCAAGATTGTGATCTGATAAGAGATCTAGAATGATTTCGCAAGCTTCTTTATCCCTGCCCCCAGTAACGTGAACCGTAATTAGTCCACTCGATTTCTTTCACTGTCAATTCTAAATCCAACATGCTAAATTCTTCTGTTTCCCTTTCTAAAGGGGTTGTTCCTCTATCGTTTTCTTTTGTTGCTTCCTGGTTTCCTCCTGTTCCCTCCAAAAGGTTTTTGAAGTACTCTTTCCATGTACTCAGTACCTCTTCCTCTTTCCGTTGCACTTCACCTGATTTGTCCAGAACTTTGGTCAGCATATCTCTAAGTTTAGTTTTGTTTCTTACTATGCCATACAGTATTTTCTTATTTCCTTTGTAGCTTGTCTTCAATTTATCTGTGAATTCCTCCCAAGATTTTACCTTTGCTATTTTTATCATTTTTTCTGAGGCTTTTGCTAACCTTTTCAATCTTACTCTTTTCTCTTCAGTTCTGTCTTGAAACCACTCTCTCCATGCCCTGTTCATTCTTTTAACAGCTTCTGCAATACTCTTATTCCACCATGTTGTTTCTTTCTTCTTCACTTGTCGTTTCTGCTGCATTTACTAATGTTCCTCTAAATCTTCTCCATTCCTCTTCTGCATTTCTTGTTTTATCCTTGGGCAAGTTGACCTTCACTTCTTCATGCAATGTTTCCTTTGTGTCACTATCTGCCAGCTTCCAACACCTGATCCTTTGGATCCCTTTGCTTACAGCTTTGTCCAGACTGAGTTTCTTAAAGTCTGCTACAACCAACCAGTTATCTCCTTCTAGGTTCACACTTGGTATGACTTTTACATCCTTTAATTTTGGGTGAAGACATTTGCTGAACAGTATGTAGTCTATTAAGCTCCTGCTCTGACCATCCCAGCTATATCAGGTAAACTTGTGACTGTATCTTTTCTCATGCTAGGTGTTGCCGACAACTAATGAGTTCCGTAGGCAAAAATCTAGAAGATTTTTCTCCCTCTTTATTCCTTGGTTCTACACCATGGCTTCCCATAATATCTTCATACCCTGCTTTGTCTTTACCTACTCTGGTATTTAAGTCTCCTATTACGATAACCTTTCCTGCCTTGATTTCCCCTTCTAGGTCTTGTATAAATTCTTCTTTCTCTTCTTCTGTGCACCCAACTTGAGGACCACACGCTTGGATAATATCTACTACCTCTCCATTTACCACAATTGACAGTTTCAAGGTCCTTCCATTTGTGTAGCTAACATCTATGACTTTTCCTGCCAGAACTATTGCTACCCCATTTACGTCCCTTGTCCACCTCTCCCGACCACCAGAGTGTATACCCTTTTCCTATTTCCTTACTTCTATGTCCTTTCCATTCTGTTTCACTTAATCCTGATATGCTTATGTTCCTCTCTTTCATTACACTAATAACTTCCTGTTCATCCCTTTAACTGATAATATATTGATTGTTCTAACTGGTATTTCAGTCCATTGCTTAGGTCGATGTCCATAACATCCATCCTTACCGAGGCTGTGCTTGGTTTTGAAAGCTTGTTCTTCATCCACTACCGGCTCGTTTGGCCTGTTGTAGCTTCACCAGAGCCCCATTGGCCGTCATTTTTCAGGGTTCCTGTAGGGCCTCCACAGCTACCGTATCGGTCCCGGCGCACACTATGTCCCCACTGTACATCGCCCACACAGGCAGTCCCCTACTTCACGCCATTTCCTGTCTCCCTATCCTTCCTTATTTGCGTTATAACTATTTTGTAACTAATAACATTCTCTCAACATGGCAGCATTCTCTCAACATGGTGTTCCTAAGAATATAGAAAATAGAATTCACACAGAATATTTAGCTTCTGTACATTTGTTTCTGAATGAGGATCTTAAGCTAAGCAACTAAGCTGCTGGTGTACTGAGCTGTTGTTGTCTCCACATTACTAGACACAGTAGACACAGATGCTTTGCCACCATGATACTGAGAAAATAGGGCGATTTCACCAGCAGAAACTTTGTTCCATAATGAACATCAAGTGGAATGATTGTGTCAAACATTATAGCATTGCAGCCCTCATTATCAGTCACTGAGTCAGATGGATTAAATATGTTCAGTGCATTAATAACATTAGACTCTCTCCCCAATTTTATACAGTGAGCTCAGACCTCATGGTGCCCCTCTGAAGCATTATAAAGACCAGCTTAAAAAGATCTTGAAGAGTGCAAACATAGATCTCTAGATGCAACATGTGAGGGCGATTATTTTATGCCAGGATCAGCCTAATCAGCCACCAACATACACATAAATAAATGCAAGCAAGTGAGAAACATAAACTTTTTTTTATTTTTTTTATTTTAATGGCATTTGGTTAGAGACCATACAGCCAATCTAAATTTTTACAAAGCTTCTTACATCCATTTGCGTAACTTATCTATTTACACATTTCCTTATCAACTTATTACAATCTTGTGGAATGTATATGCTATTTACAATATTCAAATTTCAAGTGCCTTCTTAAGTACCATAATCTAAAAAGCGTTGCTAGACGATACATCAACTAGACTTAGTAATCGGCGGTTCTGTATATCCATTATTTTCTACTGATTAGTCTAAATCGCTGTATTTCTTTGACAAATAATCTGTAGAGGGTTGATCTATCTGGTGTTGGCCTCAATCGGTAGATTGGTGAGGATACTGTTAATTTTGCCAAACTAGTTGTTGTGCTTGCGCGGAAGTGGGGTTGTGCTGTGGTTTGGGCTTTAGGTTTGAAGTATAGTCATTTCCTGTTTTAACTTACAAGATTGGTTAGAATTCTATCCCTCCATCTTTTAAGTATCTGGCGAGGATGCTAAGTACTACTTTGTTGTTGCTGGAAAGTAGGAGGGTTACGTTTGTCGGAAAGGGGAAGCCGTTCTTGGCAAGATCTTTCATCATTTGGTCCTGGAGTTGTTGGTATTTATTGCATGAAAAAATTATGTGATTGATGTCTCCTATTGCCTGGTCTGAGCAGTCGCAGTATGGGGAATCTCGCAACCCTATTCGGTGTAGGTGGCTGGGGAAGTTACCGTGGTTAAAACGGGCTCTCGATATCGTAGTGATTAATCGTCTGCTACTGTTCCAATTGTAAAACCAAGGTTTTGGAGATATGTTCGGTTGAATGGTTGCATAATATGAGGCTTTGATTTTTGAGGAGATCGTCCATTCCTCTTGCCATTTTTCCTTGGCTCTTAGTTTGATATTATGTGTTATATCCGAGATCGGGAGTTGCATGTTGATTACCTCTCCCTCATGGATAGCTTGTTTTGACAGGGCGTCCACCCGTTCGTTATGCTCGATGCCGCTGTGAGATGGGATCCACATCAGAGTAGTCGTAATGCCAAGTTCCCTGTTCCGTTTCAGTTGTTGTAGAATTTCCAGTAGAATAGTTTGAGTATGGCTATTCCACGTAGTATTTTGTAAGCTCTTTAGTAAACTTGGAAATGAGTATTGGTCGATGACAATAACAACATTTCTGCATAATCATATTCCTTATTTGTTTCATTCATTGTCTTTAATCATACATTCTAATTACTTAAACATTCAATTTTCTGCAGCTGCTTTCCTCCCAGTGCCATCCATGTATCTGGCCTGTACTTCTGTTTTGTTACTACCACTTCACTATTTTCTACAGAGATCGTCATACATCATGATGTCAGGACCATCGCAAAAACACACAGCTTCTCCTCCACTTTTCGATCATCATCTTTCCAGGCTATTAGATCATCATCAAACAATATATCTTTCACCAATCTAATATTATAATAAGTAACTGTTGGTCATCTATGACGTCACCTGTCACGCTATGACATTGCGCAATGACGTCACTCGTTATGCCATTGTTCTTGGTTATGCGTATTATTTAATAACATTTCTAAACATCCACGAATAAATTAACTAACAGAACACTGAAATAGAAGTATGTATTGCGTTTAAATTGACATAATAATTATTAGTTGCTTAGATTTATTTAATATTCACTTTATGTAAAAGTATTCATTAAAATCTTTGGCCACAGATATGTAAGATAAAAGCTTTAATTTTAGCGGCAGTTTCGATAGATTGTTATTAGAACTAGCACTTGAGTTATAGCAAAGGCACGAGTAATTTAATTTCTAAAAAAAAAAATTAATTCGGTTTCTTGAGTGTTCAGTTACTTAAATCATTACTTCGTTTTAATTAAATCAGTTCCACATTGATCATGATCTATACAGCATATACTACAATTACAACTAATATTATGTGGAAAGACATAAGTTGTTAAGATTTATTTTTAACTAGCTGGTACCCACGACTTCGTGATTGTAAAGAATTCATATTGACAGCTATAGATATCTAACCACCATAGTGCACGATGGAAGACTCGATACTATTACCACACACAAATACCAGGCTTCTGCGCGATGTAGTTCCGGCAGCAAAGTAAAATTTACGGATACACACAAGTCTTTGGACGAAATACGTAAATATTCATGAGCGACCAATTTCAAACTCCATATCTCACACACTCCCACAGTTACCGAATTCCGGCCAACGCTGTGATCGATAGGAGGCTCTGTGTTACTACCACACACAAACGCCAGTGATCTGCGATTGATAGTTTTCGCTGAAAAGTGATACACCATGACAAATGCGTCTTTGGCAGAAATATGAAATTGCCGCAGGTCGACAATTTTCATCCCCCATATCTTCCACACCCCCATAGCTACAGACATCTAACAACCATAGTGTACGACAACAGACACGATTCTACTACCACACATAAGCACCAATGCTCTATGCTATGTAGTCGTGGCAGAAAAGTGAAATCTGTGGAGACACATGACTTTCGTCGAAATACGAAAATATCCTTGGTCGGCCACTTACAACCACCATATTTCCCACACAACCACTGTTTCTGAAATTCGGCCGCTGTTGTGATAGAAAGGTGACTCTGTGTTACTACCACACACAAACGCCAGAGATCTGTGATCGATAGTTCTCGCTGAAAAGTGATACACCATGACACTTTCGTCTTTGGCAGAAATATGAAATTGCCACAGGACGAACACTTTCAACCCCCATATCTCCCACACCCCCATAGCTACCGAAATCTAACAACCAAAGTGCACTACATGAGATACGATTCTACTACCAAACACAAACACCAATGCTCTATGCTATGTAGTTGTGGCAGAAAAGTGACATATGCGGAGACAGTCAAAATACGGAAATATCCTTGGTCGGCCACTTACAACCACTATATCTACCACAGTTTCTGAAATTCGGCCGCTGTTGTGATCGAAAGGTGACTCTGTGCTACTACTACACACAAACACCAGTTATGTGTGATCTATAGTTTTCGCTGAAAAGTGATACACCATGACACTTTTGTCTTTGGCAGAAGTATGAAATTGCCACAGTTCGACCACTTTCAACCCCCATTTCTCCCACACCCCCATAGCTACCGATATCTAACAACCATAGTGCACTAGATGAGATACGATTCTACTACCAAACACAAACACCAATGCTCTATGCTTTGTAGTTGTGGCAGAAAAGTGACATATGCGGAGACAGTCGAAATACGAAAATATCCTTAGTCGGCCACTTACAACCACCATATTTCCCACACAACCACTGTTTCTGAAATTCGGCCGCTGTTGTGATCGAAAGGTGACTCTGTGCTACTACTACACACAAACGCCAGTTATCTGTGATCTATAGTTTTCGCTGAAAAGTGATACACCATGACACTTTTGTCTTTGGCAGAAGTATGAAATTGCCACAGGTCGACCACTTTCAACCCCCATATCTCCCACACCCCCATAGCTACCGACATCTAACAACCATAGTGCACGACAGGAAAGAAGATTCTACTACCACACACAAACACCACAGGTCTATGTTATGTAGTTGTTGCAGGAAAGAGAAGTATACGGAGATACGAATTTTTGGTCGAAATGTGAAAACGCCCTGCACTGACCAACTTTAATCATTATATCTCCCACATCCCCACAGCTATCGGCATTCGGCCAACGTTGTGCACGACAGGAAACTCCATGCTACTTCCACCCACAAACATCAGTGATCTGTGCTAGGTAGTGGTGGCTGAAAACTGAAATATAGGAAAAAGCACGTCTATTTTTATATATATATAAGATTTCCTTTGCTTTTACTGATGCCATATTTCAGTCGCATGTAATTGTGTCAGCCATTCAAAGGTGATAGTATCTATCTGAATCAAGAATATAAAAAGGAATATGGAAGAACCCTTGATGATTTTTTATTTAGTTTATATCATGATGCATTATTACCACTAAAATGTGACATAGTACATGTATTAATATGCTTGTGATTGAAGTATTTTTTTCTCTTGTGGCAATTTTAGTGTTTAGGTTGCAATACAACCTAGACAAGGATAGCAACAAAAACCTTTTGTTACAGTGCAAGGCACTAGGAATTGCATTGAGCTTTATTTTATAACAATTCTATTTATTTAAGTAATTGCTAAGAAATGTAATGCTAGAATGGCATATTAATTATCAGTTGTATGAAATGCTCTCGGGTGACTAGCCGGTTCAAGAATGCGTTGTAACACGATATTTCGGCGACTTAATGCATTGTCGCCTTTTTCACCAGAAGATGGCGACAATGAATTTATTCGCCGAAATATCGTGTGACAACGCATTCTTGACTCAGCTAGTCATCCGAGAGCATTTCATACATTCCAACGCCGAGAAAGACTTCGTTCTTAATTATCAGTTGCTTTTTTTTACTGAAGTCATTACTTGGTTTGAATGAAAGAAGTTCCAAACTGATTGCAATCTATGTGGCCTAAATCACAATTAAAACTAATATTACGTGACATAATGTATGTTGTTAAGATTTGTTTTTATTATCCTTCGTTTTCACTGGGGTCATTATTTCAGCCAGATATAAGCTATGTCAGGTGTTAAAACCTCAATCTTCATCATAGACAATAAGAGATATGTAAGAAACTGTTAAGATTTTGGATTCAAGTTTGTATCGCGATGCATGATGACACTGACATGTGATAAAGGGAAGGTATTAATTCGCATGTGATGAAGCTTTGATTTTCTAGTGGTAATATTGGCGAAAATTGCGGTGAGGCTGAAACGCAACCTGGACCAAGTTGACAGCTGAAACTTTTTGCTGCATCACAAGGAACGAGAAATTACAGCACAATGAGCTTTATTTTATAACGGTTCTATTTATGTAAGCAACTAAGAAAAAATTAATTGCCAGAACATTCCGTTAAACCCGTCATATTTGACGGGCTTTGTGGCTAGTACTTTATAATAAGCTTTATATTATTTCGTCTTTCACCACCATAAACAATAAATAAGAGGGCACTTCCTTCCATTAGGCTATTTCTCAGCTGAATCCTTTCATCTTTTTATACAGATTTTAATTCTGTCACACATTCTTGTTATCCTTCCCACTTTCTCTTTAATTGCTGATTTTTGTCATCTTTCTTGCTGTACAGTTTTTGAGTACACAATGTAGCATTGGGAGGAGCAGAGTATGGGAGTATTGAATTTTCTATGAACTAATAATTAAGTAAATAAATATCAGCAACAATGGAGTAGAAAAAATGCCGAGGGGGTGGGTATTTATATGGAAATAAGGTATGGAATATAACCACCACTCATAAAAGTTGAAGGGAGGAGACCAGCGGTAACAAAAACACTCCACAAACAAAAATCACAGTAATAATAATAACTGATAAAATTGCGATGGAGCGCATCCTCCGGGGGCAATCTCCCAACATACCCTTCTTTCCTCTTCCAACCTACTTTTACCCTCAACTAATTTTTACTATAAATTCTTTCAGCATTGTTGGTAAATTATTCATCAATTCTTTTGGCAATTTATTCCAATCCCTTACACCCTTTCCTACAAAAGAAAATCTTCCCACTCCCTTATACCTGAAATCAAGTGCCACCCTGTGGTCAGGTCATCTATACTGTTCCAAGCATCTCTCTTAATTTTTCCACCAATATCTTTCCATGCTTCATCACAAATATAGGCCTTGTACATTCCCATGACTCTCTTCACTCTGCTTCTATCCAATACACATCGCAATACTGTAAAATGTGTTAGTCACTGACCTGCTGCCTCCTATGAAAAATAATGTGCATACTTTCCTTTTACTGCCTTATTTTTAAATTAAATATTGCATTTGCAGTGATAAGGTAATGTTTTTACGGAAATTTAAGCATCTAATTCCTAACTATTGTGCATAGAATTCTTATATCAGTTTCACAATATTTCTAATTTATTACATTTTTTCCTCTTCATATTGCCTCAGATACTGTTACTTATTATTTACAAGTAAATATGTATATACTTTTTCCTGCCTTGTAACCAAGGTCTCTAAGGCCCACCAATATTATCCAGTGGCGTAGCTAGGTCAACAAGGGCCCCGGTGCAAAAAATTTATTTTGGGGCCCTCAGGCCAGACGGGCGACCTTTTTTTGCTTTGTGTGCTGGTAGGGGCCCCCTGAGCTGAGGATGGGGGGCCTTTGAATTGTTCTTTAGGGGCCCCTGAGCATTGGTTGGGGCCCCCCCTGAGCAGCGAGGGCCCTTAGTGAGAGGCTCCTGTGTTCTCAGGGGCCCCTTAGACGACGGTAGAGCTAAAAAAAAGGTCGCCAGGTTGCCGTGAAGCCTCTAAGCTGCTCTTGAGGGCCCCTACAGGTGCGCTTAAGGGCCCCTTGAGGTATACTTGGGGGCCCCCTAAGCGTGAGGGCCCCGGTGCACTGCACCGCCTAGCCCCATAGTAGCTACGCCTCTGATATTATCTAAACTTGATAAATGGGTAACTAGTTTGTGCAACAATGATGGAATTTTTTGTCATCTAGCACTGACCAATAAGATAGGAGAGACTTTATTTATTTAGTGTATTGCTGTATACATAAATCACAATACAAACAAATGAATCAACAAAATTAAAATGAATAAATAATAAAATACAAATAAAATAGAGCATTGAGTTAAATTAAAAATCAAGCTCTCTAATTTATTTGATTCTTCTCATAATTGTTCTCTAAAGGCTCTTGGATTCATTTGAAAACTATGTAGTTGATGGTTTTATGGACTGTGGGTCCAAATACGATAACAAAGCCTGATGGGTGACCAGCAACTCTCAGGCCTGGCATTTCCGGTTGGATTTTGGTTGGAATTCTCATCTGGGCTTTCAAATTCGTTTTTCATGGTTTCTTGAAATCTCTCTTCATGAGTATCAGGATGTTTCCTTCAATAGGCCATGGTTGAATTCCTTGCTTTCAGTCATTTCTCTGCTTATTGATCTTAATGTCAACGAGGAGTAAAGTTATAAGTAAAAAAACCAAGGATATACCATATACAGCAATTTTGATAAGTATTTGTTTATTGTATTGGGACATTAAACTTGGTAATCTCTTTGGTGACTGTCCAAAGAGTATGCCTGAATAGACTAGTACTCAGTTCTATCTATTTTTTTTTTATTTTTTTTTCACTATCAAGCACAACTCTCAATAAATTGTCATCAGCGCACATACAATAAGAATTACAATAATAGTGATAGTGAAATTCTGTTTAGTAAAGAAAATATGGATAGGAAACTAAACACATTGCTCACTGCAGTTCAAGGTATGAAGGCCATGACAAACACATAAACACATACACACACACACACTGTTCAATATTGTGGTACATAATAAGTGCATGTTTCAAGATGAGGTATCTGAACCCCTTGTCTCTAAACATGATTTATATAAACATATTGTATAGTATGTTCATGTTTATTTGTTCATCGCACTCCTCCTGCCTTCACCTGTGGCAAGCGATGAGTTTACTTCCCTTCCCCTCTATTTTCATGCACAATAAACTAAGAAACATGGACAAAAGAATCTGACAACTATACCCTGACATAAAGAACTTTTATAGAAATCTCAGACCTTTCTAAGGGCTGAACACTGACCTCTAACCATTTTTTTTTAATATTCATTTTACCTTTGTTTCATTATATTTATTATTGGTTAATTCATATCTAATGTGACGTGTTGTCATTCCCTTCCATGGTATTTTAGGATATGTTGTAGCAAAGGGACAGCAAGATCATTCCGGCTGGGGCTTAATTATCAGCAGAAAACTGAATGGTTAGTAAAATAGGTTACCAGAGTGTGTGAAATTGGTGTTAGTTAGCAGTGGCTGATGACGCTGATGAAAAATACAAGTTTTAGCAAATTGATTGGAATAGTTTCATAGGTCATGTTAATAAGGAAAATTTCAAAAGAAGAAACAATTGATGCTACCTAAATTTTATGATCAAAGTTTACTGTCTGTTTTATTAAATTAGGAAAAAAGAAGATTTTCACTTTTCTGTGGCTCTGAAGTTTCTCAACATCGAGATTATGACATTTGTATTGATTGATTTTGGGAAAACATAGAAAATTAAAATTTGGATGACCAGATGGATATTTGAGTCCAAGTTCTTATGTATGCTGTGCCTGAAATTCCAATAGACTTGGTGGAAGATTCCTAATAAGCACTATAATAATGTCTGTTAGAGTATTTGTAACATAAATGACAAGGAAAGGGAAAATGACTCATCACTCACCAAAGTTGAAGGCTGTGATGAGTGAAAAACATATATGAGAAACACTAAAATATATAATATTTTGGTTTTACACCTCATACATGCTGAAGTTGATCACATGAGTCATGTAAAAAGCACACCTCCCGAACCACACGACTCATTTCCTACAACATTAATAAGGTATAAAACCGAAATATTGTGTATTTTTGTGTTTGTCATATATGTTTTTCACTCATCACAGCCTTAAACTTTGGTGAGTGATGAGTTATTTTCCCTTTCCTTGTCATTTATGTTGCCTAAAGCCATTTCCTTAATTTCATTACAAAATATTTGTAATGAAATTTTATCATAGATTGTCGCGTGTTGACCGAGCGAGTAGCGAACTTACCCACTGTGGGTCCGTCCTAGCATCTACTTACTGTCGGCTGAGGTACTTCAAGTTTCCAGTCGGCATCTGTAAGCTCCTGGCTAGGAAAAAATACATGCACAGAGACTTAATTTGCGTAAAATCAGGATGTAGGTGCTCCTTGAAATGATATGAAGAGTTGTGGCTACTTGATTTCTTGTGAAAGCGGCTGTGTGGTACAGTTATTGGTACATGAAATCTGTGTTTCCTAATATTGGAACAGTGGACCATAGGATCCAATGTTAATGCAGTATGCATTCCAAGCCAGCAGAGGGAGAATGATAGGAGAAATGCCTAAAATGGCCTAATTGTATGTTAACAGGTCTGCCCCACGAAATTTCACATCACGGACTGGGGCGAATCGTGTGTGCAAAAAGGCGCCCTCGATTCTGGAAGGTGGGAAAAGCCTTCCTCTCATTGACTGTTTGTCACGACGATCATGCGTGTGGTTCACGTGCTCATAGTGTGTGAGCCTCGTGTACCCACCGTGCTATACAGAGTTCCCACAGTAAGGACTGTCAGACCAGCGTCCTTGGCGCGTGTGTCGTATATGAGCGGTGTAACCTTCGTACTACTGTGTTGGCTTGGAAGCACTCCGCCTTCATTACCGCTAAACTCTATACTAAAATCTATACAAAAATCAGCTACCACGACAAGATAACTATGTACGTTCTCGTGGCAGCAATGCTCTATAAAAACTTCTCGGGTTTCAAGCGGCGTCAAAATTGAGCCATCTGGCGACGTTTTGGAAGCTTGCACTGCTTCCATTGTCAAGCCCCACTTAACATCACTGATGTCTGATGCACGGTAGCCTATTATATAACGCCAGCAGCCGGGAGCGGAGGGGAAAGCGCGTGGAGGGGCGGTCTAGTTGGGCCCTGCTCGCTTGGTGACGTCACGATCGGGTCACTTCTATGCCCTAATACAGCTTGATTCCGTCTGGTGTGTAATAATCCAAATGCTGACTTCCAAGCTTGGCTTAAATTGAGGTCTTGATCACGATTAATAACATTATTACTTAGCCTAATCTCAGTTGCCTCCTTCACAACACTGTCCCAAAAGTTATGTGCATAACATAGGCGTGTCGTTTTGTCAAAGCATGGCTCATGTCCGTTGTCTGTGGCATGTTTGGCTAAGGCAGATTTTTCTGGTTTTTCCAAGTTTAAAATATCTGATGTGTTCTTTACGTCTTTCATGAAATAACTTTTGGGACAGTGTTGTGAAGGAGGCAACTGAGATTAGGCTTAGTAATAATGTTATTAATAGTGATCAAGGCCTCAATTTAAGCTAAGCTTGAAAGCCAGCAATTCAATTATTCCAAACCAGATGGAATCAAGCCATATTAGGGCATAGAAGTGACCCGATCATTATGTCACCAAGCGAGCAGGGCCTAACTAGACCGCCCATCCACGCGCTTTCCCCTCTGCTCCCGGCTGCTGGCACTATATAATAGACTACCGTGCATCAGACATCAGTGATGTTAAGTGGGGCTTGACAATGGAAGCAGTGCAAGGTTCCATAACGTCGCCAGACGGATCAATTTTGATGCCGCTTGAAACCCGAGAAGTTTTTATAGAGAAATTTTATCATGATTTGAAACCAAGAAACAAATATTAGGAGCAGACTTAATAGAGATTTGTGAAATTATTACAATTGTTGATAAGGGCTAGAATGTTTGCATTAATTTGGTAACAAAATGATTCCTTACTATGTCATTGAAAGCTGAAAGCAACAATAGCTAGAGATATCTTATATGATGAGCGAAATGGTGGTTGATTGATAATCTTATGTCAGTTTGGAATGAAAATAAATGCTAATCTGTTAAATTTTTAGATGCACATAGTATAAATTTTATTAGACTACTGTATCATTTAACTTTAAGATTATAAGGTATTGTTTGTACTACTTAAGGTTTCAGTGAAATCTTCACTGATGTGTTTTCTAAACACAATCCGGTAGAACATCCATGGAGACTCAATTGAAAGCATATACGCTGGGAAAGTCTCTGTTCTTACTTAAGGTTTGTTTAAAAGGTACTTTAGGTATTTGGGGAAAATCATGCCTGGAAAGTGTGGCGTCTGTCGCAGAAATGCGGTAAATGGTATGGCTTGCAGTGGGTGTAAATTGGTTTTATTGCGCATGTAGTGGACAGGGAACATGATAAATAAATTGAGTCTCTCCCAGGGTTATATCTGCTTTGTATTAGGCATGAAAAGAACAGGGAGATGGGCAAAACGATTAGGGAGTTGCATGAAAGGGTTAGGGTCCTTGAGGCTAAAATTATGGAGGCCGAAAGGACAGATGGGGAGTTCAGTGAGAAGGGTGATTGGGAGCTGATAACAGGTCGCAGGGGAAATATGGTTATCGGGTTGAAGAAGCCAGATAATGCAAAAATTGTGGGGAGAAATAGGTAGTCAGGAGGGAAAAAGCCTCATGTTGATGTAGGACTGAATAATTTGCAGCAAGCCTTTCTGAATATGGGTGTGCAAGCAAAAAATAGGAGGAAAAAGGTTCTGCTACTAGGTAGTAGCCATGGGAGAGGTTAAGGCATCTTCTGTAAGATCAATTAGATTCAGTCTACAAGGTTACAAGTTTTTTTTTTTTTCCAAACCTAGTGCAACGTTAGGTCAAGTAATAGAGAATACAGTTTTACTTTGCTGGGGTTTCAATAATGAGGCTGGAGTAGTAGTAGAGCAAGGTGTGGGGAATAGTAGTGATATAAATGAGAGTTACGTGTTGATTGTTTACTATCTGAAATTAGATTGTTTGCAGATGACATAATGCTGTATAAAAGAATCAAAACGATAGAGGATTGTAAACAGTTGCAGGGTGATCTGGACAGGATATCTAATTGGGTTGGTAAACATGGAATGAAGATAAATGCAAAGAAGAGTCAGCTTATTAGATACACAAATAAAAAACAAAAGGTTAATTATGAATATAAGGTGGGGAAAGAATTGCTTGCTGAAGACTTGAAATGCAAATATCTTGGAATTACTTTTGATAACAAACTTAACTGGGCAGGACACATAGGACAGGTGGTAGGAAAAGATTTCAAAGTTCTGCACTTGTTGGAGAGAGTTATGAGGGGATGTAGGAGAGAAGTCAAGGAATTGGGTTACAAAACTTTGGTCAGACCATTGCTCGAATATGGTAGTGTAGTATGGGACCCTCATTTTACGTATCAAATACAGGAGTTGGAGAGGGTGCAAAGAAGGGCTGCTAGATTTGTTTCTGGAAATTATCGCAGAATGCAATCAGTGACGGATATGATAAAGGAGCTGAAATGGGATTCATTGCAAGACAGGAGGAGGATGAGGAGGGTCATGGGAGTGTATAGGGCATATACTGGCGATGAGGCATGAAAAGATATTGCAATAGGTTTGAAAAGTAGTGCATGGAAGGGAAAAGATTACCATGACCACAAGCTGGCACTCGATTTCAGGCACAAGGGTGTGGGAAGATTCTCTTTTTTAGGTAAGGGTGTCAGGGATTGGAGTGAGTTACCAAGAGAAATGATGAATAATTTACCGAAAACTTTGAAAGAATTTAAAGAAAAAATTTGTAGAGGGCAAATGTAGGTGGGTGCAGGATAGGGGGAAGATGGGTGTGTAGGGAAATTGCCACCGGAGCCTGTGCTCCATTGCAATTAAATTAAATAAAGAATGATCTGAAGGAAGTGCAGCATATCAGGGTTGAGCTCAAGCAGATCCTAGGTCACTATGACAGATCACAATTGAACTATGCTGTGAGGCAGTTAAATGAGAAAATGGAGGTGCTACTGGAAAGGCATTAGTTCTGTCTCGGGGATTTGCCTGTAGAATTTATTGTTGGGATTTCACTAGGCATTGCCTACAGTTATATAGAAGAGGCAGGAGGTTACTTTCTGAGTCATTAGCTAAAGCTGTACGGGAGCTCACTTCCAGTGATGATTGGGTCAGGACTGTGACATTTAGCTTAGGGGTTCCTGGTTCTGACTAATATAGACTATGGTCATGTGGCCCCCTAGATAATATTGTAATATTTTGAACCCCCTCCTAGTTCATACTATACCTCCTGGCTAATCCCATAATTCTTCTCATGTGTATTAATAATATGATTGGTAAAAGCGATAGTCTTGCAGTCCTCATCACCGTTTGTTGTTACCATTTGGAACAACTGTACTCCAATCCCTTAATTACATACTTGCATCCGATGCAAGGCAGAACAGCAGTTTTAAATTTTGATCCTTCCTATGACCAACTCTTCTTTAATTCTTTGAAAGCTATCCTGACAGTGACACTCTTGAAAAAAAACAGCTAACATTTATCTTTAACATAGCATTCAGGGCCAAATCGTTAAGAAATTGCCCCGAGACAAATTTTCGGTAAAATCTAGATAGACTCGGGAATTATTTCAATAGCTTTTGACTCCCCGGAGAAAAAAAAAATTTTCATAGCTGTTAACTTGCTGGAGTCCTGTTCTAACCATTTCTCACTGATAATATGCCATAAAAACATTTCCTTCTCCTTTACAAATTCAGACTTGGATAACCTTAACTTCTTACACTTTTCAACGCCATCAAAACTTGCAACATTGCATAGTGTTCTTCCCACATTTCTCCTCTTATTAATATGTGATCAACATATATGGTTAACTTTCGGAGCAACTTGAAACTTAATACCTTATCTCAGGTTCTTATGAATATGTTAAGACCAAACGGTACCAGGCAGTAGTGATTAAGTTTGTCAAAATATAAGAAGGCTGTGTACTCTTTGACCAGAGGAATCTGCCATTACCCGCCTGTCTATAACAAGCTGGTCATATGTTTTCCCTTTATGAAACCTCTGCAATATCTCATTTAAATTTTCTGGTATGTCACTCCGTTGGACCACAATTTTATTCAGTCTTCCGGTGTCCAACACCAGTCCAATGCTGTTATACTTTATTCCTACGATCACCAGGGGCGATATACTTGTTGTCACTCATTTCGGTAATGCCTAGGTTCATTATTCTTGCCAGTACCTCTTCCACTGCTTTTCTACATGCCAATGGTACCTAATAAATTTTAATTAAAAATGGCTGATTTATTTTTTATAAGGCAAAGCAACTAATATAATACATACAAATATATACAACAGCATTGGTGTTGGTAGCCTTCACAAATCGATGGTGACTTGTTGCAGCCATGCTATGAAGGAAGTTGTAGCAGGAAAATCATCTCGAAATGGTTCATCATACTTCCATAGGGGACATTCCTTGATGAAGTGTTCCACACCATGGGAAGGAGCTCCGCATCCACAGTCAGGAGAATCCGGAAGTCCCTATTTATGGAGCATGGCGTTGCATTTGGCATGGCATGTTTTTATGTAGTTTAGTTTAACCCATTGGTATCACTTCATATGGAATCCCTGAAGTCCAGTTGTAAGATCTTCAATATAGAAATGAGCAGACCACAAAAATTGAAATTCATCCTGAGGATATCATGAGGGAAGTAAGAAAGCTGAAAAAACATAAAGGTGCTGGTGTACATAATATTACTACAGATATCTTAAAGATAGCAGGATGTGAAATTTTACATCATCTCGAAATATTATTTAAATTGAGTCTTGATACTTGCTGCTTACCAGAGGATTGGAAAAGTGCGATAGTAGTGTCAGTACATAAAAAAGGGGTGAGAAATAGTTGAAAATTATAGGCCAATTACCCTGACATCAGTGGTAGGTAAATTAATGGTCAAATCGATAGTGTAGCACTAGATCTTTCAAAGGCTTTTGACAGAGTGAGCCGTAAAATGGTAGTAAAGAAGGTAAATTCTATTGGAGTGGATCAGAAAGTGATTTGCTGGTTAGAAGAATGTTAGAAGAAAGTTAGGGTAGGAAATGCGGTATCAAAAGAAGTGGATGTAAAAATGGGAGTGTCACAGGCTAGCATATTGGGACCATTGCTATTTATTATTCTAATGAATAACTGTGTTGATTGTTTAATATCAGAAATTAGAATGTTTGCAGATGATATAATGCTGTATAAAAGGGTCAAAACAAACCTAAACAGCTGCAGGGTGATCTGGACAGGATATCTAGTTGGGTTTTAAGCATGGGATGAAGATAAATGCAAAGAAGAATCAGCTTATTAGGTACACAAATAAAAAACTAAAAGTTCATTATGACTATATGGTGGGGAAAGAGTTGCTTATTGAAGACTTGAAATGTAAATATCTTGGCATTAATTTTGACAACATGCTTAACTGGGCAGAACACAATGGACAGGTAGTAGGAAAATGTTTCAAAATTCTGCATTTGTTGGAGAGGGTGATAAGGGAATGTACGAGAGAAGAAAAGGAATTGGGTTACAAAACTTTGTTCAGACCATTGCTTGAATATGGTAGTTTAGTATGGGACCCACATTTCGACTACCAAATACAGGAGTTGGAGAAGGTGCAAAGAAGAGCTGATAAATTTGTTTCTGGAAATTATCGCAGAATGCCATCAGTAACAGATATGATAAAAGAGCTGGAATGGGACTCACTGGAAGACAGAAGGAGGGTGAAGAGGGTCCAGGGAGTGTACAAGACATATATTGGTGATGAGGCATGGAAAGATATTGGTGTAAGAATTCAAAGTAATGCATGGAAAGGAAAAGATGACCATGATGACAAGCTGGCACTCTATTTCAGGCACAAGGGAAGATTCTCTTTTTTAGGTAAAGGTGTTGGGAATTGGAGTAAGTTACCAAGAGAAATTATGAATAATTTGCCAAAAACCTTCAAAGAATTTAAAGTTAAAATTTGTAAAGGATAAATGTAGGTGGGTGCATAAATGTTGGAAGATGGATGTTTAGGGAAATTGCCACCAGAGGGTGTGCTCGATTGCAATTTAATTAAATATTAATATTTTAATGTTTCACAAATGCAGACTACCAGCTTTGTCACCATTTTTCCTTGATATCGAAGTCAAATATGTCATGCCTGTAAGGATTTCTGGATTCAAGATGAGGGAGGGGGGCAGCGGGTCGAGAGAGTAGGTAACGTAGTACCTCATGGATTGGGATATCCTGTGAATGGTTAAAATGTTGTAATTTTATCCACTCACTTCCATTGCTTCTTGGCATATTACCTCTGAAGGTGGATTATTGCTGCTGATATGTAACCAGGGAACTGGGGTGGATTTTAATGAGCCAGTTATTATTCTCATGCACTCAGGGCCGGTGTTGGGGGGGGGGGGTGGTAAGCGGGTCAAAAGTACCCGGGCCCACCGGCTGATGAGGGGCCCCGAACACTGATTGTAGGGGCCCTCAGGTCATGAAGCCAAGAATCCACCCATTGTTGTCCCCGGCCAGTTTGTTGAGCTAAAAAAAAAGGTCGCCCATTTTACCCCAGGCCCGAAATTCCTAGTGCCGGCCCGGCATGCACTTGTTCAGATGAAAGTCAATTTGTCTAACTTGAGCACAACATTGCCACACTGGAGCACAGTACTCAGTGACAGAGTAAACCATGGAGAGGGCGGTTGTTCACAGTGATTTCGCATCAGCTCCCCACGAAGTACCAGCTAGTTTCTTCAAGATGTTCCATGTTTTAAATTTCTGCCACCAAAGAGTGAAATATTATTTCTACCCTAAATATCTAAGAAGATTCCAAGATATTTAAGGTAGAGATTATGTTTCACTCTTTGGTGGCAGAAGCTCACTTTGAGATGCAGGTATGCTATTCTGTTGCTCAAGTGGAATGCGCATTCTTCTGTTTTCATTGGGTTCGGACAAAGTCTCCACTTTCACCTTCCTCTAATGTGGCAGTTTGGACAGCGATAGCTAAGTCGACAGCATAGCAGAATTTACTGCCTGTTGTCTCAGGCATGTCACTGGTGTACAAGTTGAAGAGCAATGGAGCTAGTACTGACCATTGAGGTAATCCATTTTTTGATAATCTATATGTATAAAATGGAAACCGGATAAACTTGAATTAGAAAAACTCAGAAATTACTGAGCAAATTTCGATTGGGTTATCGCCGTTTTAAAGCTTAGAATTTCAATTTGGTTGTTTGGTATGTCTTATGCTTCTACGTTACATGACGTTGGAACATTAAATGAAATTCTGAATATATGGTGAAGAATTCCACAGATGGAACCACTAAATGCAGCATAACAATGTCTCTGACCATAGTCTTAAAGGAATAAAAGCAATTTACAATAATAACAATTTTTGCTTACTCCACACTGAACAAAACTGGAAATATTCTTTCCTTCAATATGGGATGTTCAGTTTTTAAACGCCATCGATGGCCGTATTGGATGCGAGAAATTAATAACGAAAATAAAACCAGAGATTTTCATTGATTCCAATCTCTGTTAGCAGAATTACAATCTCTAGCTATCATATATGGTTTATGAAAATTGAACATTTTCGTATTACATTCTGCACTACACACGTGAGTTTCTGACACAATACAGCTTTCACACTGCAGCATCATCACTGCGTTTTCTTTGTAGGCAGGTGGAGGTGGAGGATATTGTCCGAAGACATTGCCTCCAGCAGTAATTAGATGGTTCACGATTTTTCTGTAGGTTCATCTTCATGGTGGTGTCAGGTATTTTGCGTAACTTGTTATGACTTCCGTCAGTAACATGGTTTGTTAGTGAAGCAGCTGCATTATGAAGCCTAAGCTTCTGTTTTTGGAGTTCTTATAGTCGGCCTGTCGTCGATAGTGGTGTGTAGTGGACTGTTTCGCCATCGTGAATAGCTCTGGACCGGTCGCTGCAGGTCAACGACTATTGTTGTAGCCACTGTTAAGCTCGCCTGCATGAGTCGTCTTCTGTGTCCGCAACTTCTGTGGCTGTTGAACGACTGGTTGGCTCTGCTCTCGGTACGGCTGGATTCAAGATGGTGGAGACTATTTCTCTGCTGAGGACTGCTGATGATATTTGCTTGGTGGCGAATTGTCTCCGGCGGCGAGGCCCTGGACTCTTGTGTGCGTGTAGTGGTCCCGCGGCGCTGCTGTGGATGCCTCTTACGTTGTAGCTCCCATGATCTACAACCACTGTAAGAAGCCGCGTGCCCAGACCCGCAGATGACGAGTTCGTGACCGCCTCCACAGCGAATACATCTGACTGGTTCAGTGCATTCGCTGACGTGGTGCCAGAAGTTCTGGCACTTGAAGCACTGGGCCAGTTTACATGAAGGCGGCTTCGCTGCGGTCGTTGGTTTGTCTGCATGGTGGCATCTGCCTTCTTCTTCACGCGGCCGGGAGTCATGATGTCATATGACATGTCGTTTTCTGAAGGAAGTGGATGACTGCCGCAAAGTCATCAGGGCAGGACGGAAGAATCTTCATCCCCTGATGGTATGGCCAGCTGAACATGGGCAGCTTCATGTAACACTGCAACAGAGCCAGTAAGTCGCCGTAGTTCCCTACGTAGTTGACAGTGATAGGTGTTACAGGCCCGGGTAGGAGAGTCTGCTGGTGCTGACTCAGGCGAGAATGAATGGGTGTTTCATATTATAATGTATTTATAAGTTCTTGAAAACTCGACTGTCAGACAAAATATCTGGCGTTTGGAGCTAAAAGTAGAGTCATTCTGTTAATAATTATTAATGCGTAGGCTGATGGGTTTTTTTTATATATATATAAACAGAACGTTGTATTAAGCCTTTAGTGTTGCAAATGAAAACAGTTTAGGACAACAAACCAGCTTCTCTTTATTTTATGATTTATTGCGTTATTTAGTAATGTAATGCAAAACGTGAAAAGGACATAATAAGGAAGCAGTTGATCCAAATTTCAACAGGTCAGACCAGTTTTGGGGTGGCGGTGAAGATCCCCTTCCACCGAGAGATTCTACGATAACCATGGCGCCAAAATTTGTAACTTCCTGAAATAAATCGAAAGTAAAGAATTTTTTTTTTCATATCTCCCTTATTTCTGAATACTTGATATACAACTCTGAATATCTGATATTCAACTATACAGCTATGGAATATATTTTCATTTTGAGCTACAGTGCCAGATGAAGTAACATAATGAGAGATTTTTTAGCTCCAGCGGCAGATTTTATTTATTTTTTATCAAAATCGATTCAGCAGATTTCAGATAATGCTTCATTATTCATAAAGTAAATATGTCGTAACGGCTAAAGACATACATAAAATTTTAATTTTGAACCGAAACTTTCAAATTCTGAAAATCCATTCAAAATATGTTTTCTTTAGTGATGCCGGAATAAACAGACACATTCCAGATACATTTTTATGTGTGTGGTATATAATAATGTGCGTAGTGTTTCGATTTTCGAGCAGCAATTTTAGCAAATGTAATTAGGTTGAAATGTAACCTGGACTAAAATAAAAACTGACACTTCGAATCAAAGCATCCAAACCACCCCATTCTTAGAACTGTGCTGCTAAATCACCGTTTCGTTTAGTACCGGAAATGGCCGGTATGAAATCAATGAAGCTTGGTAAGTACGAATCTGTTCAGGCGAATAAAAATAGTGTACGGGTAAATCAAATTAAACCCACTCCTTTCTTGGTAGGGTGCGGGTGTATCCGTGTATGCTTTACGTCGGGAACTTGATGGCGCGAATTGTATTAAACTTGGTACATATTTTTTATTGCGTGGAAAAAAAAAAAAAAAAAAAAACATATGGGTAAATCAACGCCAACTAAACCGGGCAACGCCGGGAACTCTGCTAGTTTTCATATAAAGTTTGGGTGATTCTTGATCTTGAACTTGCATTCAAATCCATTTACACGCCGAGGACAATCTTAGAACACTATGGGGATCTTTTATCATATTTCCTCTAGGTATCGTTTCTGCTCGTAGAAGATATATTCTATGACTTCCACACTCTTAACTATTCTTCGTTGATCATTCTCCAATCATACAGAGCAACATCTTCCTGATTTTCTTCCCAGTCGATCTATTGATTTGTTGCTATTAGCCCCAATCCTTCCATACCATCTGCCTTTTTAGCTATTTTACTATTGATTGGTTCCTACTTTCAAATTCCATCTTTGCTTCATTACAGTTAATTATTGGTTTATATTTCTCCAACCAAACTACTCCGTCTCCAGTTAACACATAATCCGTGTATTACTGGCATGTCCAGGGGTATCGCTAGATTTTTAAAAGTCATAAAACTTTAGTAATATATGTGAAGGTCACAAAAGTCTACGGCTCTCGAGTCAGTGATTTTATGGGCCCGTGGTGAAGCTGAAATACCTGTGCCCTTCACTATAAGTAGATGACCCGTGCGAAAATTTCGTGAATACGATAAAGAGTAAGGCTGGTGGTTTGTAATAGGATGAAAGATGAACTATCTCATACGCGCCATATTCACAGTTATTACTTTTGCTCTTTAAGATTCAAATTTCAAAAATTTCGTTCTTAATTTATAATGTTGTCTGAGTGGAAACTTTAATCTTTTAAATGAAACCTCATGTTTCGATTTCGGTTAGATGTCAAGGGACATAAATAGCTCGTAACAAAAAACACGTTATGGAAATAATAATACTTTGGCCTTTAAGGGTCGAATTAAAAAGAATATATATATATATATATATTTTAGATATAATGTGACCATAGCGGAGACCTTAATCTCTAAAATAATACCTCATTGGTCGATTTTAGTTAGATATCAAGGGAGATAAGCAACCCGTGACAAAAATAAAATAAAATTCTGTTACGGAAATAATGAATTAAGGTCGAATTCTGAAAAATTCTTTAGTTAAAATATAATATACCAAAGCTGTGACCTTAATCTTTCAAATGATACCTCATTTATCTATATCGGTTAGATACCAAGGGAGATAAATGGCTGGTAACACAAAAACGCGTTGTAAATATATTGATGTTTTTGCCGTTTAAGGGTAGAATTCCGAAAAATTCCTTTCTTAATATATGATTTCACCAAAGCGGAGATCTTTAACTGTAAAATGATACTTTATTTTAGTTAGGTATCCAGGGAGAAAAATGGCTCCTGACAAAAAGAGCGCATTTTAGAAATATTTACATTTTTACCCTTTTAGGATTGAATTTGAAAAAAGTATTTTCTTCAAATATGGCATGATCAAAGGATATTCCTTACTCTTTAAAATGATACCCCATTTATCGATTTCGGTTAGGTATGAAGGGAGATAATGACTTGTGACAAAAAAAATTACCTTAGAGAAATAAAATTATGATACGAAGCGAATGTCGTAGTCAAGCGGTTTTGTCTACGATTCTAAAAGCAGGTTCGACCACGCATGACGATTCTATTTTTACGCAGTATGAACATTTTATCCGAGAAATATAATTATTTTATCATTTCCCTCGTAAACTGAATGATAATATTTAGAAAATGCATACATCATTTGGCACGTTTTTAACTGTCAATTATATCTGGACTATATTTTAAAACTCTATATGCAAAAAAAAAAAGATGGATTCTGTTTATAGGTGACTCATGTAGTGATCAAACCGATATGACGCGCTACGACTCATCATTTATGGATGATCAGGGTCAACCGACTGTAATATCCCCGAAAGGTACTTTGTCAGCCTTGTGATGCTTACTTTTATCGGCAAGTAAAGAATTTCATCGCGAAAGTTCAGAACAATCGTGTAGGGTCAAATAATTGCACACACACTAAAAATCCACGCCTTGGTCAGTAATCAGTTGTCTGCATCAGCGCTCCTGGACAAGCTTCCATAAGGGAGGCGTCTTCAATGGCGTGAACGAAATTTGCTTCTTACAATCACGACTGCAAAAAAAATGCGCGTGTGGTAAAGTTTCCTTCATGTATCACGCGCGACGCCAGGAGGTACTGTACTTCACACGTTTATACGACAAGTTTCATCAAAATATATGTATGCTACAATGAACTACAATGATTGTGATCTATCCATTTCCTAAACACATACAGAAAAGCTAAACGGATAGAATCACTCAGTTTTGCAGGTCAGATGATAAAATCCACCACTCACACCACTTGACTATGACATTCGCTTTCTATTATTGAAAAAGACACAAGTATTTAAACCACATCACGGGCCCATAAAATTATTAGTAACTCGAAAACCATAAATTTATCTATCGATACAACTTTGTACGAAACGGATCCCACACCATGACCTTTGACTTCAGGAATTACCGATTGCAGTGTTCAAATACCTTTGCCCGTGACATATTAAGCTCACAGAAGATGAATGTCATGGCATATGACACAGGTCCCTTTACCCAACAAGCTCTGAAATGTGCCCTGTCCAGTTTAACTTACCATTAAATGAAATTCCTTAGTATTTACATTTTAAGCTGAACCAAAAAAATTATTTTCATATCTGTGTATATAATAAACTGATTCTTTCTGGTGCATTGAGTCATTCCATGCTACCCAACCAACTACATATCCTGTCAGAGACAATATTATCCTGTCTGAGTCCCTATGTAGTTTTTCACATAGAGGAAGGAATATATGAAGACGACGCAAGGGACCTTCACCACACACTGGAGTGAAACCGGGTAGGGAGAAGTGGGGTGGGGAGGCCGGAGAAACACGGGAAATGGCACAAAAACCTCAAGGAAATCATAATAAAACCGTGGCACCACAATTTGATGATGGATTTTTCTGTAACTCGACAAGACACATCAAAAATGAAGAATTTTTCATATCGTGCTTAGTTCTCGAGATATACTGTCTCAAAAGTTAAGTTTTGGGTTGAAATTCAGAAGAAACATTTCTCCAAAGTCAAATTTGATGATAAATTGTTATGTATCACGACGATACAAATCGAAAATAAACAACAAAATTTTTCGATATCTCCCTTAGTTCGCGAGATATAATGTCTCCAAATTGAGTTTGTTAGGTTATGATGCGGACTGGACCAAAAGATAATTTTGCTGCACTTGCAGATTGGGTGTATAATTTTTTTTTTTTTTTTTTTTTACTAATCCTTGGTTAGGATAAAACGCGGCCTGGACCAGAATAAAAATGTCACCAAAGGCACAAGGAACTATACCTGTAACTAATTTTAGATAGTTGATATCTAGAGAACTAAGGGAAATATCAAAAAATTACTCTTGATTTTTGATAAGTTTTGTCAATTTACATGAGAATCAATCATCAAATAGTACCACTATGGCCATAATTTAAGCTACAGTTCTAGCTACAACATTGACAATATCTGGATTCATAGTTCACGTAGCATAAATTATCACAACTAATTTCAACATATACCTTCAGTACAGTTAATTTCATCGTACACTTTCAGTGTAAACTGAAACTTGAGTAAAGCCTGCAGAATACCATATTCACTGTGTCGCGATGTAAAAATGACCCGCTTAAATAAAATTTTCAGCACTTGTCTACAATAAGGCTAGCTTTTCAAGTGCAAAATAGTAACATATGCTAATTGTCTACACTACACCAACAAAAATTTGAGAACAATGAATAAATTTATAGCGAATGGCCCTAATGTTGCAGTTACCTGTCAGATACATCAAGAACGATAATTCCAATGAAACGCTATTCCAGGTTTTTTCCTATCTTGTCTATTTGTGCAACCATATGCAACACAACTTGGCATTATAGAAAACTTTAGAATATTAGAAAATGAAATATTCTCAGGACCCTCATTTTATGTATCAAATACAGGAGTTGGAGAGGGTGAAAAGAAGGGCTGCTAGATTTGTTTCTGGAAATTATCGCAGAATGCAATCAGTGACGGATATGATAAAGGAGCTGAAATGGGATTCATTGCAAGACAGGAGGAGGATGAGGAGGGTCATGGGAGTGTATAGGGCATATACTGGCGATGAGGCATGAAAAGATATTGCAATAGGTTTGAAAAGTAGTGCATGGAAGGGAAAAGATTACCATGACCACAAGCTGGCACTCGATTTCAGGCACAAGGGTGTGGGAAGATTCTCTTTTTTAGGTAAGGGTGTCAGGGATTGGAATGAGTTACCAAGAGAAATGATGAATAGTTTACCGAAAACTTTGAAAGAATTTAAAGATAAAATTTGTACAGGACAAATGTAGGTAGGTGCAGGATAGGGGGAAGATGTGTGTGTAGGGAAATTGCCACCGGAGCCTGTGCTCCATTGAATTTAATTAAATTAAATTAAAAACATGCACAGTGCAAACAGCCCAATGTTTTGGTACTCCTATGGCCGCCGCGCATGTGCAGTAGGAGACGAGGTTTTTTTTATGAGGTTTCACCGATTTGGCGTTATTTCGTCTCCATATATTCCTTCCTCCATGGTTATTCACAATCCTTTCTAAAAGATATCTATTAGATGGAATCATGTTATCTGCAGTGTAGTCAACTGTAGCGGAATTCCGCTACGCGTAGCGGAATTTTATCCCTCGGGATAGTGCAAATTGTCGAAAACGTAGCGACTTTTAGCCAAGTTCATTGCAATAACTTTCAAAAATGAATTTCTTAAGGATCAAGATTCATTTTGTTAATAGTCTATTCCCATGCTTCTAAAGAAGCCAAAATAAATCACTACCTACCATTACTCAATCTAATAACCAATTATAGCAGGCAGAATGTTTGTGAATCCCCGCAAGTGTATTTCCCCACTCTTCATGTAACGCCTATATGTTTGCTCATCCCTTAGTCCATGCACAAGTTTGCCTCAGTCCTCAGTACGATTTTACTGTTGATTTTGCAAATAGGCTGCTAGAGTTGTTTCTTGAAATTATCGCAGAACGCAATCAGTAACAGATATGATAAAAGAATGGCACTCATTGGATGACAGAAGGAGGGTGTAGAGGGTTATGGGAGTGTACAAGGCGTATATTGATGATGAGGCATGGAAAGATATTGGTCTAAGAATTGAAAGTAATGTATGGAAGGGAAAAGACGACCATGACCACAAGCTGGCACTCGATTTCAGGCGCAAGGGTGTAGGAAAATTCTCTTTTTTAGGTAAGGGTGTCATGGATTGGAAAAAATACTAAGAGAAATAATTAATAATTTGCCAAAAACGTTGAAAGAATTTAAAGTTAAAATTTGTAAAGGGTAGATGTAGGTGGATGCAGAAAAGGGGGAAGATGAGTGTTTAGGGAAATTGCCACCAGAGCATTTAACTGAATTGAATTGAAATAATGAGTGATACAGAAGAAGCTAGTTGTTCTACATTCAAGAACATGTGGGATACCTGCAAGAATTACCGAAAGTTCAAATAAAGTCGGGAAAACATTTCTTTTTAGAAAAGTGGTTGAATGAAGATTTTTTTTCCAAAGTGGATACTATCAGTGAAAGAGGACAATTCAAAAGCTAGGTGTAAGGCTTGCAAAGTTATTTTGTAATTTGGTAAATTACAGTGAAAGTCAAACACTTGAAGAATGACAATAAAAAACAGATTATACTAGGATTTTTGTTTTTATCGTGTGATTGTAAATAATGGTGGAGCTTATGGATTAATGACTTAGCCATGGACCTTCCACTCTGAAAACCGCGGTTTGGATCCCGATGTTTGCTCAAGTGGAAATTCAAACAAAATAACGTGAAATGGGATTCGACCTAGAATACCAGAACTTCTCATAATGTTCCGGTGTTATGGTTTGATATTATTTCAGTTATGTGACCGAGCGTGTTGGTGTAACAGCTAGCGTTCTGGCCTCACATTCCGGAGGACGGGGGTTCGAATCCCCGTCCGGGCATCCAGATTTGGGTTTTCCATGGTTTCCCAAATCACTCCAGGCAAATTCCGGGATGCTTCCTTCAAAAGGCCATGGCCGAATTCCTTCCCATTCCTTGCCCCCCATCCTTTCCCGTCTCTAAAGACCTCGCTGTTAAGAGAGACGTTAAGCAGATAAAAAAAGTTATGTGAATTACATATAGAAATCTATTTTCTTTCCTTTTTTTTTCAAATTTTCTAACCAAAGCCTGAAGAAACCTTAGCTATGGTAGCAGACAAAAGATTTAGGTTATTAGTTGCGGCTCGTAATCTTAGATTCAGGGTGGGTCAATCATATTGTTAAAGTTGCAAAGCTAAATTTTAAGGATTCAGTTATTGCGAAAAATGTTCAACAAAAACGCATAAAGTGTGTAGGTATTATGTTGTATCATCAAAAATCAAGGGCGATGTAACTAACGAACTTTAAGAAAATGCTTTTTTGGTCCTCATAAATGAATGTACTGATATCGGTAATACTATGTGGTTGTGTCTTTTAGTAAGATACAAACAGGGTGTCCAGGAGTGAAAGGATAATCCTGCAACAACAGATAGGTCACACCATTTCCAACTATATAACAAAATTGTATTTTAGTAAAAGTCTCACTATTTTCGAGTTATTGATTTTTTTTTAATTTTTTTTTTTTTTTTTTTTTTTTTTTTTGAACACTAGGTCTTTTTCAGTTTATTCCATGCCATTTCTACAAATTAAGACTATTGCACGCCATTTTTTAAAATTTACTCAAGGATGTTTGAGTTATCTAAAACAATGTCTTTTTTCTTAAAACGTTAAAAAAGCTATATAGAAAACAAAAAAATAAGGAAGCAATTTTTAATGTAATTGGCACGATCCTCTATGTACTTTTGTCTTACATCACAGGCTGTCAAAGTCATCCGTTTAAATAAATTTGTATATACTTTTTACATAAGTTTTTTTAAAAGTTTTTTAACTTGTTTTAACATTTTAAAAAAATAAACATTGTTTTAGATAACCCAAACATCCTTGAGTAAATTTTAAAAAATAGGTTTCAAAAATTATTAATTTGTAGAAATGGCACGTAATAAACTGAACATCGTCACATATTTCGAAAAATAATTAAAACATCAGTATCTCGAAGATGGTGAGACTTTTACTAAAATAAAATTTGTTATATAGTAGGATATGATGTGACCTATCTGCGGTTGCAGGATTATCCTTTCATTCCTGAAAAACCAGTGTACCATGACGAAGTTAAGATACAACTTCTTAACTTGATCCCTATTTGAAGTGATGATGGTAATGCTAATGGTCTTAGATAAATTGAACGTGTTTGATCCTCACACGTTACCAATGTTGCCACCTTAGCGATATTGTCGCTAGATTTAGTGAATTTTGAGGTTCGAAAGTGATATTCTTAAATATGTTATCGCTAAAAAAATATTTGGTGAGTTTTTAGTGATATTCAACCTTGCAGAATTTCGAAAAACTTGATTTCAATTGGGGCATGTATTGCCTCTGTTGTGACTCGGATAAATAATGGCGTACATAATATATTGTAAACGAAATATGGCCTACCCAATACAAGAATGCTGCAGGAATAAATATATTTTTGGAGTTATCTGATTTAGCCATATCTTATCACTTTCTTTCTCGCATGCCGCAGTACATTGAGAAATATGGTACCTGTAAATACTCGTGAAATCATTATTTTATAAGGAATCGGTTAAAAATTGTGAAAAAAACTCATACAGTTACGAGCTTCCGGCTGATGTGATTGCTGCAATTGGTAAAGCTCTAAGACTGACGATTCATCTCATCCTTCCACATCTGCAAGTTTTGCAACTCCAACGATAGACCAGAATGATGAAGAAGAAATAGATTGATGAAATCTGATGTTGATTTTTAATACAATGTTATGTTTAATTTAATGAAAATACTGATTATTAAAATATTTTTTATATTACTTACCATGCAATTTTCCTTTATTTTATTTAGCAATTTCTAGCGAATCTTTTAGTTCTAAATATCCCGCAATCTAGTGAGTTTTGAGACCAGGTCTAGCGTCTTTTGTTTTCATAGGGTAGCATCACTGCACGTTACTCGCTATAGAACAAGTAAATGTTATGGAACATTTTATGGAAGTATTAGCACAGTTTAGTGGTATGGACAGCACAAATTAAGACTAGTCTGTGTCAAGTTTTACGAAAAATGTGTCGGTTAATCTTTTCAAAGGTTTCGAGCTAACGAAATAACTTTTAAGAATATGCTATTTCTTGTTACAATGCACTGAACCAAAGTATAGAGAAAAAATATGACCTTTCGAAAATTCGACAAGATTTAGTCTAGAATTGGGTAGTTGACTAAATTTGAAAAATAGGTTAATACTTCACCTTATTATCTATTTTACTCAAAAAAATCTTATTTTGTAAAGAATCGAACATTTACATTATGTATTTTGCATTTGTAAAAGCGAATTTAAATTTAGCTCAAAAACGCTCTAGGCTGTCATGGCGTCTTGGATGACGTCATAGCGTCTGAAATGAATGTAAACAGTCGTGTACGTATATGGCAGGTGTAGATTTTCTTTAGTTAAACATGAGTTCCTCGTTTTATAAGTACTGTGTAGTGCCGAAGTGTAGATGCACAACAATAAAAACACCAGATAATTTATTTACATATGTTCCAAACAATGAAAAAATACGGAGAAAGTGATTAAAACTTGCAAGGCGGGAGGATGCTCACAGTTTACCCGCAGACAGAAGAATCTATTTTTGTGAAGACCATTTTGATGTAAGTGTTTGTGCATAATATATTTCTAAATCCAAAAGCAAAAATGATGAATTTTGCAGAACCACTACTTTTCAAGTAATAATAATGTAATAAGGTGTGAGTTGAGTTTTTTTTGGTTTTATGTTCTAAAATCTTTCTTTAGTGTTATTTTTCATAGAAAACATCATTAAGTGGCGCCACAATCTGATGATAGATTCTTAAGCAGCTTGACGAAACAATTCGAAAATAAAGAATAATTGTTTTTACGTCACCAAAAGCACAAGGAACTCTTTTTTAACGTGCTATATCTCGAAAACGAAGCCAGATATCAAAAAACATTATTCTTTATTTTCGATTTGTTTCGTCGAGTTCTACAAGAATTTGTTATCAGATTGCGACTTCACGGTAATTATAGAACTCCCTAACAGTTGCTTATACTTCGCAAAAGTAACATCAAAACCGTATCAATTAACATAAAAACGTGCGTCTAAGCAATAGATTATTGTTTACGAAACTGATTTCAGCTTATAATATATATGTGACACTTGTATATACTTTTTTTTTTTTTTTTTAATGGCGTTCGGCTACTTGGCCATACAGCCAGCTCAATGTGATTTGTTGCTATCCAGTATTGACACAAGGACACTACAACACGGACAATACATTCACAGACACAACACTAAACACCCATGCCCTCGGCCGGACTCGAACCGGCGACCTTACATGGAAGTTTTTGCATTGCGGAATTCCGACGAGCAGAAGTCTATGTTTGAGGCGAAAAGTCTTCCAACGGCTACGGCGTCAATTTTGGGCAAATTACAACTGGTTGCTTTGCTAAAACCTTGTTCCATAATGAATTAGACTTCTCTTTCGCCAAATAATTAACAATAACTAAATTACCAACACAGAAGTTGCTACAAACGAAAAATTTACTACGTAAGGTGTTCTATTACATGTAAATGTCAACCACTTCTGTGGCGCTAGGGACGCTATGACGTAATGCTATCTCATTGGCGTTCGCGGTCACGTGTCACTATGGCTGATTTTGTCGATTTTATTTTCTATAAATAATTCTAATCCTTATCTTTTATATTAAATAAGGTTGTTTTTTGTTATCTCCTTTGCATGATTAATCATTAAAAACTACTATACGCCCGATTTATTGGCTTGTTTCCACTAAGAATAAATAAGTGTCCAAATAGCTTTGCTAGCTCCCATACTATTTTACAGGAGTGTTGTTAAAATCAAACTGTGCTATTGGTTTTTGATGTGCGTTAAGTAAAGCTAAAACTTTTGAAGCAGAGTATGGTTTTCAAATATTTGCTACTTAGCATAGTTATTATTAGGGTTTCCGCATGGAAATTCAGAAGTACAAAAGGGTTTTTTCTATGGTGGGCAATATAAAGAGAGAGAGAGAGAGAAGGAAACAGTTTGAAACATCATACTACGATCTACTAATAGAGAAATTAGATTTACAAACTGAAAACAGTTGTTGTTTGACCTATCCAATTACTAATTATCATCTCAAGAAATCTGGTAAGTGTATGTATCACTTTAAAGAAAATGGAACTGAATTATTTGCCTCGCCTGATGATATGATATATATATATGATATATATATATATATAACTAGCATTTGCCCGCTGCTTCACGCGCGCGTGCCTTGGCAGGTGTAGAAATTATTTACCGATTTTATTCTCTTATCAGACATTAACGTGGAAAGGCATGAACTGTTAATGTATTCTGAATAGTTTCGTTTGTTTCGGTTAATACGTTAGGTTCGGTTTTCATACTGATGTCAGAGAGTTGTTTTATTCATATTTTAACGTGATGCAAAATTAACAGTAGTAATTCGTGGTTGTAATTATTGTGCGAAGTATAAACATTTATTGTTTAGAAAGGCTTTTACGGTTCAAACGACATTCTTTCTTCTGTGCGCTTTCAGAAGCTATGGATTTAGCGTATAGAACTCGGTTATAGGTCAATCGCTTTTCTCGGTGCAGGTTACTTTCATTTGCTCCAGCTATTTCATCTCGTTCTCTTTGACATTGCAGACGATGTTGTCGGTCTATTTCACTCTCATTTAGCCGATTTCGGCGACATCTTTTAGCTGCAGAAGTTGACCCCGACAGATTAGATCTCTTTCGCAAGGGCATATCATAAACTTTTATACTTACCCAACTCACAGCACTAACAATTAAAACGTTTTCACAGCTGCAATTATCACTATGCGTGAACTTTGGCTGCGAGTATATAGATGAGCATAAACTTGGTTGCAATATAGAATATCTGCGGTAGTAATAAATAATATTATTTCTGAAAGCAATATTTAACTCAGCTAAAACATAATATTTTTAAATGCTGATATGGAGGATTCCACGTTAACCGTGGTACCGAAAATTTAAATGGATATATAACAGTTGTAACGTTAAGAAAGCTGATATTATAATCATTATGTGTAATTTTTTTTGGCGATTTTATGTGTAAACTTTACCTGGGATTATATAGCTAGGTATAAGCTTTGTTAAGGATGTATCTGTGGATATAATGAAAAATATTGTTTCCATGATACTTAACTAAAAAAAGTTTATTTTTAAATGTGGATACCGAGGATTGCAACATAACCGCGGTGCCATAAATTTATGTAAATATAGCAGTAATCTACGACTTAGTCCTCTTGGAAGTGTGCTGAAATATAAAAATTCGTTACCAATAATCACAGCATCTCAATTTTTCTGATTTATTTATTTTTTGTTGTTTTTTATTTTTTGTTGTTTGGATATTGGTTTTATTTTATGTTCATACACCATCAATTATTCCTGCTTTAAAATAGAAATTTACGTGAATTGGAGCTACTCTTGATTTCAAATCGTCGTATCATTACTGTCATTATTTCAGTCAGATATAATTAATCCAAAAATGTCGAGATGTGATCATGGTACAGTTTATGTAGTAACGTGCATGTAACTGAAACAATTATTTCTGAGTGGCAACATTATCGCAAGTTGTGAATCGCTTGAAATGCAACCTGACAGCTGATATGATGCTTTGTTATAGGCCTAAGAGACGATGCCTGCAGCTTTATAATCTACGCGGTGTAGCATTAGGATATGAAACATTTTTAATTTAAGTTTCTTTCAATATAGCCGTATTTTCTATGTAATTATTTCAGTCGCATGTAAGTACCTGGCGAAACAACAGCCTGAACCAGATGACAATTGACTCGTTTTGTTTAGCATCAGGCATAACGGGTTTAGTTTTAAAATTTACGTGGTGTAGAATAGAATTTTAGGATGCCTAGTTATATTTGAAATAAAAATTCGTTACCAATAATCACAGCATCTCAATTTTTTCTGGTTTATTTATTTTTTCTGTTTGGTTATTGGTTTTTATTTTATGTTGATACACCATCAATTATTCCTGCTTTAAAATAGAAATTTACGTGAATTGGAGTTAATCTTGGTTTCAAATCGTCGTATCATTATTGTCATTATTTCAGTAAGATATAATTAATTCAAAAATGTCAAAATGGATCACGGTACAGTATATGTACTAATGTGCATGTAACTTAAGCAATTATTTCTGAGTGGCAAAATTATCGCAAGTTGTAAATCGATTGAAATGCAACCTGGACAGTGATGACAGCTGATATGCTTTGTTATAAGCCAAAGGGACGATGCTTTTTAGCTTTATAATTTACGCGGTGTAGCATTAGGATATGAACATTTTTTTATTTGAGTTTCTTTCAATATATCCGTATTTTCTATGTAATTATTTGAGTCGCATGTACCTGAATTTTCGGCACGTTATAGCCACGAGACAATTAATAGAATAAAGTACTTCCAAATATGTGCAATTCCGCACAAGTCATTATGAAAGAAGTAATTTTTATTACTTGCTGATATTTATAATAGCTGTTTTTCAGACATCGCTCTTCGAGAAAAAACTGAATTTCGTATTAAGTATTGGCTTATTGTGGCTGTATTGTACAGCGTTCACGTAGCAATTTTGTTCCAGAGACAAACTGTATAACAGTCTACCAGAGACAATACATGTCTTCAATATCAGTAATATAACTTTTTCGTAATTCAACAGACCTATTACGATTCAAGTAAATACTGATTATACTTGATTCACGTATTCTTTTTATTTTGAAGTACTGCGGTCCAGAAAAATGAATCGCAGAAGTAAAAAAAAAAAAAAAAAAAAAAAAAAAAAAAAAAAAAAAAAAAAAAAAAAAAAGGAAATCTTAAATTTTGTCAGGTCTCTTTATGAAAGGAGTGACCGTCTGAATGTGTATAATTATCTGTGGTCTACAGTTTCACATTTCTGAAGTTTTTTACTGACTTGCTTCTTCCCATGGTACATATTAGTCGTTAGTTACTTCTGCAGATGTTGATCAGCAACATTAGCTTTAAAAATTTGGAAACACCGTGCAAATTGATGCGGTAGTTTTTGCGTTATTAGAGATCAAGCCTCACTACAAACGCAGCTTGCTTACAGATTTATAATAGTATAGATAGTATAGATATGACCATGGAGGAAAGAATATATGGAGACGAGATAACGCGAAATCCGTGAAACCTCGTGAAAAAACTGTGCCTGCGCGGCGGACATCGTAGGAGTACCAAAACATTGGTCTGTTTGCACTGTGTCAGCTGCTGAGAATATTTCATTTTCTAATATTCTAAAGTTTTCTATAATGCCAAGTTGTGATGCATATGGTTGCACAAACAGACGAGATAGGAAAAAACCTGGAATAGCGTTTCATAAGTAAGTCACATTGTAACTATCGTTCTTGAAGTATCTGACAGGCAACCGCAACATTAGTGCCATTCGCTATAAATTTATTCATTGCTCTCAATAGGATCATATTATTCTCAAATTTTTGTTGGTGTAGTGTAGACAATTAGCATATGTTACTATTTTGCACCTGAAAAGCTAGCCTTATTGTAGACAAATGTTGGAAATTTAATTTAAACGGGTCATGTTTACATCGCGACACAGTGAATATGGTATTCTGCATGCATTACTCACGTTTAAGTTTACACTGAAATTGCACGATGAAATTAATCGTGATAATTTGTGCTGTGTGAACTACTAAACGTGATGAAATAAACTTTGTTGACGGAAATGTAGTTCGCGATGCATTTCTTGTGTTTAGATGTGTCTACATAGTTTGATTTTGTAGGGGTAATATTAATGGAAATGTTGGCAGGTTGAAATGCGGTGTATACCTGAAGAGAACAAACAATTTATTTATTATTAGCTGTTAGCTTCTGATTTTTGAATGTACTGATTTTTCTAGCAAAATTATATAGGCCACCACCAGTACAATATCTTCTAAGTAAGCTCAGAAACTATGAGGTTTTATGAAGTATTATTTTTTTAAAGCTCTAAATATTGACTTATGCTTTTTTAAAAATTTCAGATATGACTTGTTTCTGTTTGCAAATATGTCTACAAGTATATTTCTAGATTTTGAAATCTTCCTTGTCAATTACTGAAATAGAATGTGAAAATATAACCTATTTGAACATCAACTAAAATTTAAGGACTGTAGAAATAAAGTTTGTTATTCAAGTTAAAAAGAATTACCTGCTCATTAAGTTACGTCCGAATTCATCATCAAATATGGATATGGCGATAGTTTTTTTCTGGTCTAGGCCGCATTTCAACCTAACCACGTCAATTTTAAGGTACAATATCTCGAGAACTAAGCGAGATATCAAAAAATTTTATTCTTTACTTTCAGTTTCCCTCATCGAGTTACATAAGAATCAGTCATCAAATTGCGGCGCCCGCTTATCGTTGAATCCCATCATAACTTAACAACCTCACTTTTGAGACAGTATATCTCACGAACTAAGCGAGATATCGAAAAATTTTATTCTTTATTTTCGATTTGTATCGTCGTGTTACATAAGAATCTTTCACCAAATTTGACTTTGGGGACACGTTTCTTCTGAATTTCAACCAGAAATTCCACTCTTCTGAGACAGTATATCTCGAGAACTAAGCACGATATCAAAAAAAATTATTCTTCATTTTGGATGTGTCTCGTCGAGTTACATAATAATCCATCATCAAATTGCGGTGCCACGGTTGTCTTATGATTCCCTTGAGGTTTTTGTGCATATTTTCGTGTTTCTCTGGTCAAGCAATATGGCGGCCTCCCCTCCCCACTTGTGTCCACCCGGTTTCACTCCAGTATGTGGCGAAGGTCCCTTGCGTCGTCTCCATATATTCCTTCCTCCATGGATATGACTGACTAAACTGCAGTTACATTGTTATTTTGCTTTCGCCTGCAATGATTAGTAAAAAATGTATGTATAATGACAAAAAAGTGATAACATTTAATCCTTCAGTATTGTCTTGCTTCTGCTCTTACATGGTTTAACCAATTAATGAATTCCGTCTTATTTTTTAAAATATTTATTGGTGTGATAAAAATATCGTCGTCAGTATTGCTGCTACTATTACGACGTCAACTGAGTAAATCATCAATCATCCTCTACTCGACAACCACGCTGACAGTAAATAACATCTCTATTCAGAATTCACTTCCTATATTTAACAAGAGACTTCACCATGGTAGGTAAGTTTTATTGATATTCTTTGCTATGATTATTTATTTGCAGAGGAATTTTGATAGCACGTAGCGGAATTTTGACTGTCCGTAGCGACTTCCCGTCTTTCCGCGTTGGCAACACTGGCTATCCGCAAAGAGCTTTACTTCCGAATGTATATCAAGTTATCAACATTCAACTAATATCTTCATTGGAATTGTTTGTTTTGTAAACATTTTGCGTCCTGTTTTCGGACTACTCATCAGCAGAAACAGTGCAGCGTTTCGCAGCCGATAATAATGACCGATAATATCATGTGTTTTACACATGTTCTTAGGTAAAATTGATTTCGCGTCCATTGTTATTATCTTTCATTGTCAAGCTATGTCTTTAACCACGACGTGAATGATCTCTAATAATTAAACATCAAATAAAAACGTTCATGGTAAAGTACGGAAATACGTCTGATTTAATTTTTCTGTACTGAGTGTTCTAGGTAGTATATTGGAGATGCTTCTGCCTATCCACTAACTGGCTCTAGCAACTCTTAGTGACCACCAGAGACAATATGTGAGCACTGAATTATGATTGTTTACATATATTTTGTTGCATTAGTTAGAGTTGTTTATGTTTCAGTTTATTGATACTAATTTAAGTGTGGATAGTTTATACCGTCTGTCTCGTAGAGACTTTGCTGTTACATATTCTTAACGTCGGTTATTAGTCGGGAATGTTAGATGATAGAGTATTAGTATTGTCTTTTGAATGTTAAATGTATGCCGTAGTGAGTGTGTACGGTTAGCAGGTTTAAATTTTAAATAATAATATTTAATCCTCTCTTGTCTTACAAGTAGAACTATTAATTTTTGCGTAGGTTTATCTTGTGAAAAAAGTGATGAAATAAGTCCTTATATCCGCTTTATATACGAAAGCGTGAGGTGTCCTATATTCGTAATTTGTGGATTTTTTTTGGCAGTAAACATGAAACCTGCAAAAAAATATGGTTCGAGTTTATTATTGTTTTTTGTCAGTAAACATGTAACCTGCAAAAAAATATGGTTCGAGTTTATTTCACGATACATGAGGTCACTAACACGTGATACAGTTATTGTATCAAATACATGACGTCACTAACATGCGATACAGTTATTGTATCAATGCGTGTATGATTGAAGCTTTGATTTTGTGAGGTTGTGGTTAAGTTATGTTGAAATGCAGCCTGGACATGAATGACAACCGAAACTTCTTATTAAAACATTAAGCACGAGGAATTTATTTTATATCAATAATTTAAGCTGCTTTCATTAGCGCCAAGTTACAGATATAATGTATCACAATGTAAACTTCTTCCACTATGTTTGAAGTTAAATTTATAACAAACTCATGAAACATCTATTGCACTCTAGTAACAACAGAATATGTTTGTTACTTTCTGGGTACCAAATTTTATTACTGTAAAGCACGATTAAACCTCTTTTTGTGTTCCAAAAATGATTAAAAGCTATTAGGTTTCAAACTATTGTGTCAAAAGAAACCCTTATTAAGTGACAGTTATTCTTGTTTTACCTGAATGTGCATAAAGGTTTATAAAATGCACTAAGATTCAGAAGATAATACTAAGCATTAGCAGTAATCACAAGAGAGGATCATGTTGGTGGAGCAGCCTGGCTGAATATGAGCTATTCAGCATAGGAAGTGACTTGGTGTAAGAGGTTAGATTAATGTGATCATAATAGGTGGGTCATCATTATCATCAGTTTTCTGCCCTCGGGCAGGTTTTCACTTGTCTGCTTTCCATGCTCTTCTATCTTCTGCCTTTCTCTTAAGGCCCATGTAGTTGCCGTCTTCCTTGATGTTATCTATAATTTTGCACCTCCTTCCTCTTATCCTCCTCCCACAAATTAAACCTTCCAAAGTGTCTTCTCTCAAAATGTGTCCCATCCAGTTCTTCTTTTTTTATTACTGGGAGTATTTTTCTCCTTTCACTAACCCTGTCCAGCACTTCAACATTATTTATTATCCACCCAGCTTATCCTCTCCATCCTCCTTCACATCCACATCTCAAATGCTTCTAACCGCTTTTCATCCTCTCGTCGTTGTGTCCACTTTACCGCCCCATAAAGAGCCACAATCCATACAAAACATTTGCCGAGTCTTTTCCTGAGTGCTTTGTCTATTTTTTCCAGTTAGTATCCTCCTTTCCTATTAAATGCTTCCTTCGCTACGGCAATGCGAGTTTTTATCTCTTGGTGACATCTCAAATCTTCGGTGATCGTACTCCCAAGATATTTGAACGATCCTACTTGCCTGAAATCAGCTGTTCCTAACTTAATATTTATTATTTTCCTTCCATTTCCAATTCCTCCTTTTTCCAATTTTCCTTCCTTTACTCTTAGTTTTTGCTGTATTGATTTTCATTCCAAACTCTTGGCAAGCTTCGTCTAGATCAGTGTTTCCCAACGTGGGGCCCACGCCCCACAGGGGGGCAATTTGATTTTTTTAGGGGGGCAATTTAGAAATTGACTTGATACGACTTTACCGCTTTCTCTTTGGGTTATTTAAACACAATGCCAGATATGGTTACAAAATATAGCAAAAAAGCAAATTCTTAAAAGGATCACACTAAATTGCCATAATAAATGTTTATTATAAATCTGTTGAATTTGAATTTTAGTATTTCATTATATGTTTTTTAATTTTACTTACTGTGTTTTATGATAATATTAAAGTGTTTTCTTTCAAAAACCATCCTATATCAGTTTCTTTAATAACAAATAATTTTTTTATTAAAAATTATGTATGGGGGGCAAAAAAATGTTGAAAGTGGGACATGACCCAAAAAAGGTTGGGAAACACTGGTCTAGATCTTTCAGCATTCTGTTTAGAGTTTGTTTGCTTTCTGTCAACAATACAATATCATCAGCAAAGTGTATGCACTCTATTCTCTTGCCACTAATACTCCTCTTTTTCCATTTAAGCCTTTTCCAATAATTTCTTCCAGGTATAAATTGAACAATAATGGGGAAAGGCAACAGGGTCATTCCATCTCAACTAACAGTCTGAACCTTGACCTCTCAAATTTTGATGATTTTTTTTTTCAGATAATGTACCCACCAACACTAGTTTAAATCTGAAATTTCAAATTTTTCTGACTTTTGGTTTTTGATTTTCGAGGGTTTAAAAATAAAAAAAAATGACTTTTTGATCGATTTATGATTGTTTTAAAATGATGTAGCTCAAAAACTGTACAACCTGGAGAGCTCAAACTTGCACCATTGTTTTCCTCTAAGAATTCCCTTCAATTTGATATGTAACATGGCTATGCTACCTAATACTGAACATTTTTAAAAATCCCAAATTTTTTTTTTGAAATTTCCAAAATACGTACCCTCGGATTTTTTTATAAAAATTATGTGTGTTGTACAGTCTAACTGACTTCATGCATACAAAATTTCAAGATGGGATCTCAATGGGTTCTGGTATAAAAAATATTTTACTACTAGAATACACACTAGTGAGGTGAAAAGCAGACTATTTCCAGGCTATGAATACCAAGGTAGGCCTACATAATTCTAACAAACTTAAATTATTAAGTTAGCCTTTTTATGTAACATTACCCAAAATAAGAAAAACTTCCTTAATTTGTGTTTGCATAAAACTGATTTTGAAGTTGAGGCAGAGTGGGAGTTCTTTGCAACATCCCACGGCAAGAGTGCATGCGATGGCCTTGGCGTAACTGTTAAGCGGCTAGCTGCTAAAGCCAGCTTACAAAGGCAATATGACCAATAAATCTTAACACCCATATCACTTTATGTATTTGCGATGGAAAACTTAAAAAAACATTGACTTTGGATATTGCACAACAGAAGACATGAAGATACCAAAGAATACTTACTTCCTCAGTTTAGTGAATCAGAAGGGGTTGTGGGAACTCAAAGTTTCACTCATATAAACCCCACATAGAGAGTCAAATTACTGTCAAACCTTATCATTTTAGTCTTGACGAGTCTCTTGACTATGTGACAACAGTGAACCAAATATCACCATCAGATATGGAAAATATTGCTGCTGGTTTTGTGACAGTAGCATATTACGACTCTTGGTGGCTAGGATGCATTGAAGAAAAATATAGTGACATGTACCGGATAAATTTTTTACACCCAAAAGGTCCAGCCCATTCTTTTTACTATACACAACCAAGAGATTTATTATTAGCTGTCCCAGGAAATACTCATTTACAAACAGTGGATCCAACTACAGCTACATGAAGAACGTACACTAAAGGAAATGAAGTTGTCTTTTCTTGCTTTGGAAAAATATCTTAAAAGATCAAAAAGAAGTGTTTAAATTATGTTAGGCCTACCCTCACTAAACACTTAATTGTGTAAATAATATGTGTATTAACTTTGTAAATACCAATTATTATTAGAAATACAGTCCTATCCACACAAATATCAACAAGTTATTTTTCCCAAGTGAAATTACTTTTGCAAATTTATATTATAAGGAACTTGTTGTAAATGATTACAAATAACACTGGAAAACCAAGAAAAAAATAATCTCTGCCATTTAAAACTAAGGATGAAGGTGAGTGGCTTTATTCAAAATATAACTTTTAGCATGTATATTACCAATTAAAATGTGTTCACTTCCTTCTGATGCATAGTTAAAAGAATCATGAAAATTAAATTGAAACATTATATCATTTAATGAATTAACAAACAATAAGAGAGTAATTTGCATTAAAAGGCTAACTTAATAATTTAAGTTTGTTAGATGTTGTTGTTGTTGTTGGGGCTTTAGGGCGTGTCAATGTCGGGGTTATTAGTGCCCTAACAAATGCCTGGTGTGACAGTGTGCCATAAAATTTGATTACCGTCCGTGTGGCCGACTGTAAAAGGGTCGGTCACACAGGCAGCACAATAAAATAAAGTAGACTAAAATATCGTCTGCATGCCGACTGTAAAGAGGTCGGCCACACAGCCTGCAGGGCGAAATTTAAAACTGAAACAATGGCTGTAAAATGGCCATAAACGATTAAAAAGCACAAACATTAACTGGTTGTCTGTAAAAGGGCCAACCAGATTAAAAGAATAAACTAACTGGCTGGCTGTAAAAGGGCCAGCCAGGTATAAAATATCAAACATAAAAACATACACATATATTCATATAAAATAAGGATGGTTCGTGAATTGATGGCCGTAGAGGGCCATGAGTTCAATCTAAAACCTAGGCCAATCTGTCCAATATTTTTGGGACAAGACCGGCCAAGCTACAAAACTTAGTTTGTTAGAATTATGTAGGCCTACCTTAGTATTCATAGCCTAGAAGTAGTCTGCTTTTTTTTCACCTCACTAGCGTGTACTCTGGTAGTAAAATATTTTTTTATACAAGAACGCATTGAGATCCCATCTTGAAATTTTTCATGCATGAAGTCAGTTAGGCTGTACAACACATATAATTTTTATTAAAAAAATCCGAGGGTACGTATTTTGGAAATTTAAAAAAAAAAAATTTTTTGAATTTTTTAAAATTTTCAGTATTAGGTAGTATAGTCATGTTACATATCAAATTGAAGAGAATTCTTAGAGGAAAACAATGGTTCAAGTTTGAGCTCTCTAGGTTGTACAGTTTTTGAGCTACATCATTTTAAAACAATCATAAATCGATCAAAAACTGTCTTTTTTGATTTTTACACCCTCGAAACTCAAAAATCAGAAAAATTTGAAATTTAAACTAGATTTAAACTAGTGTTGGTGGGTACATTACCTGAAAAAAAAAATTCATCCAAATCTGAGAGGTCAAGGTTCAAATCATATAGTAGAATTGGTTGATTTGACATGGAATGGCCCAACAACCTTGTCATACACCTCTCCCAGTGCTGTTTTCTCCCATCATCTCGTTTCTGATCTTTATTCATACTTTCTGTTCTAAATATAGGTTCTGTATCAATCTTCTCTCCTTCCAATCTATGCCTTTCCTCTTAAAGATCATCTTCTTCCTTTGCACCATATCAAAAGCTTTTTCCAAGTCAATAATGACAGCATAGATATCTCTTCCTTTCTCAATATATCTTTCCCCTATGATTCTTAACAGGCCGATAGCATCTCTTGCTCCTTTTCCTTTCCTAAAACCAAACTGTTTTTTTTTCCAATCCATCTATCTAACTTTCCATATAGCCTTCTGTTCAGCACTCTCAACAACACTTAAGCTACATGCGAATTAGGCTGATAGTCCTATGCTCTTCACATTTATTAGTATTATTTTTTTCTGAATTGGTATCATTACCATTGCAAGAAAGTCATCTGGCCATTCCCCTTTGTCATATATCTCATTACAAAGGTATACTATCTCCCTTCTTCCTTTGTTTCCTAAACTCCTCAACACTTCTGCAGGTAAATTATCGATTCCGCATCTCCTTCAGAGCCTTTTTTTACCTCTTTCCATTTTCTGTTACCTGTGCCTCTTCTTCGATTTTACTTGGTATTTGATCTCCCTTATATAAGCATTCAATAAATTCTTGTCACCTACTCATGTGGTTCTTTGACTAATATTCCGTCTTCTCTTTCTATTTCCATGTTGTTCTTGTTTCTCATATTTTCAAAGGCTATGTCAGAAGCTATTTTGTACATCATTTCATATTTTCCCTCTTTCTCCAATTTTTCTATTTCCTCGCATTTTTCTTTCATCCATCTTTCTCTTGCTTGTTCAGTTTTTCTTCTTAGTTCCTGAAGAAGGAAGAAAGAGCTACATTTCCAGAATTTTCCACTTCCTCCGTTCTTCCATCTTTTCCAGCATTTTTTCTGTTACCCATTTTTTCCTGGTACCTTTAGACTCTCTACTTCTTAAAGTTTCTTTGGCAGCTGTCATGAGCCCTTCCCTCATTTTTAACCATTTTCCATTTATACATTCTTCAAATTTTTCTCCTTTGTAATTTTGAAAAAACTTTCTTCCAGCTCCAAAGCCTTACTTTCCTCCTTTAGTGTTTCTAAGTTCAGCCTTTCTCTTGCTTTGCCTTTCTTCACTTTTTTCAATTTTACTTGTATTTCTCCTGCTACAAGGTTGTGATCTGAATTGATGTCTGCTCCTGAATAAGCTTTAGCATTCTTCATACAGTTCCTACGCCGGGTACCTTTCTCCATTTAAATGAGGGATCAATGTATAAAGTCTCCTTTTGTGATTTTCAAATAGGCTGTTACCCACCACTAGTGAATTTTCTCTACAAAAGTTAATTAGTCTTTCACCCCTCTCGTTTCTTATCCCTAATACAAATTTTCCTATTATATCTTCTTGTTTTCCTTCACCTACTACAGCATTCCAGTCTCCCATAATGATGATACAAGCATTTCTATTCTCTTTCTCAATAAGTTCTTCCATTTTAACTTAATATTCTTCTACCTCCTCATCTCTATGCTTGCTAGTTGGCATATATTTCCTGTATTAATACCATATCTTTTGTACTGCCCTGCAGTCTTAGCGTCCTCAATCTTCCATCAATATATTGCACCTTCACAACATTGTTTTTCAGTTTCTTTCCTATCATTATTCGAACTCCATTTTCACCATTCTTCTCTTCTCCAGAGTAGAAAACCTTACAATATCCACTTTCTACCTCACCGTTTCCTCCCCATCTCACACATGCCAAGTGCTTCTAAACGATTCTTACTCATCTCTTGTTTTGCATTTTATGGTTTTACTGCCTGCAATAGTGTTCTCACATTTCATGTTCCAGTCATTATCGTTTCTACCTTTTTTCTTCCTTTCTTGTTTTTAAAGATATTCCCTCTCAATGCATTCCCTTCCCAGAGATCCGAGTGAAGGGAAGTTTTACCTCCAGATTCTTCTACATGTATTACTAGGAAAATATAATGTGGTAGTATCCCGTTCCTTTCCACATAGGCAGTAGGTTTCCCAGCCTTAAATCAGCCGCTCATTCTGAGTCAGACGCTGTTTGTAGCCGCCCCTATGGGGTACAGTCGCTACGTACACTCGTTATTTTAGCCGTGAGTGGACCGGTGCCTCTCCCCCATTCCGAAGTACTCCTTCTCCACTGTCGCTGCCTTTGAGGTCTTCACCGTTACCCTGGGAAGGGGCCCTCACATGGTGCTATCAACTGGAGCCAGTCGATCCAAGGTTTTTTTAATGAGGTGTTACTCCTCCGGTTCCTCCTTCCCCTTTCCTTGAGAATGGGGCTCTGGGCTTGCGGCTTAGTGGAGTTAGTAGGTGGGTGGGGATCTAAATATATCAGATGTTAACTGGGTAGATAGTGGAATTAAACTGAATGTAGTGGGTGACCAGTAGTGATCTGGCCATTCACTTGACGTGATGCAGGTTCAAACCCCCATCTGTCTATTGCCTACATATTTCAGTTTTCTGTTGTTTCCCAAAATCACTGTTAGCAAATGTTGAGATGGTTGCTTTAAGAGGCCATTGCTGAATTCCTTTTCCGTACCTTACCCCCAGTCATTTTCCACCTTGGCATTCAGAAAGCACAAAGTCATAGGGGGAAAACGGAATTAGCAACACAAAAGAACAGATCATTTGAAACACCACAGTGAAGAGACATGGGTTTACACAAGTGGTAGAAAAAAACACAGGAGGAAAAAAATATGCCGAATGTTTCGTTAATAAAGTCTTATGAAAGTTATTTTGGATCTTGCATCAAGGAAGGAGTACAAGGTCTGTCCCAAAAGTGAGTAGAATAAATCCACGAAAAACAATTTATTGTATATCAAAGTACAAATTACTAAAATTCTTCAAAATAGCACCCTTGTGCATCGACACACCGTTGCCAGTGCCTCTGCCAGTGGCGGTACGCTTCCTGGAAGGCTTCGACTGGAACCTCGTTCAGGCATCTCGTCACGGCCTCTTTGACGTTATCCAGCGTTCCAAAATGGTTGCCTTTTAAGCTCCTTTTTATTCTTGGGAACAAAAAGAAGTCCGCCGGAGCCAGATCGGGGCTGTAGGGCGCTTGGGGCAGCGTTGCAACCTTGTGCTTGGCTAGGTACTCGGTCACAATGGAGGCGGTGTGGGGCGGTGCGTTGTCGTGGTGCAGTCTCCAGTTGGCAAAGATCTCCTTCCGGACGCATTGCACTCTTTTCCGCAGCTTTTCGAGAACTTCCAAATAAAACTTACTGTTCACTGTCTGACCATGAGGCACAAACACTTTGTGGACAATACCTTTTGAGTCGAAAAAGACAATGAGCATTGCCTTTACCCGGGACTTGCTCATCCTTGCCTTCTTCGGCCGCTGGGAATTCTTTGTGTGCCATTCTGCACTTTGTCTTTTTGACTCGGGGTCGTACTCAAAGACCCATGTTTCGTCACCAGTAATCACGTTACCTAAAAAATTCGGGTCACTTTCACAGCGTTCCAAGAGATCACGCGAGATTGCCACACGCGCAGCCTTCTGATTGGGCGACAGGAGTTTCGGGACCATTTTGGCACACACCTTTCTCATGGCTAAATCTTCTGTAAGAATGTGATGCACTGTGGTTTTTGGAATATTGCACTCTTCTGCTAACATTCTGATACTCAGGCGTCGATCGGAATTGAGCATGTCTCTCACTTTTTGCACATTTTCGTCGCACTGTGTCGTTGACGGACGTCCAGAGTGTTCCTCGTCAACAACCTTCTCTCTACCCTCCCGGAACATTTTGTGCCAGCGGAAAACCATTCCTTGGGACATTGCTTCATCTCCATAAGCATCCTTGATCATGGTCAAGGTCTCCGAACCCGATTTTCCGAGCTTAACGCAAAATTTTATCGCGTATCGTTGCTCCACAGAACGTGACATCGTGAACTCGTGACGCGACTCTCGAATTAGGTCCAAGTCTATCAGCGATATGCACACTGTAACGGCCTGCAGACAACTGACGCAGGTGGCGTTGCTTTCCTAAGACTCCCCACCACGTTTCCCGCCAACAATCACCCCACTCCAGTCGTCCGCATCGGCGGGAAAAAATCATTCTACTTACTTTTGGGACAGACCTTGTATGTAATAATGAGGGAGTTTTTATGAGTTTAAGAGGATTCAGGAAATCAGTTACCATGGAAGAGGGAGATGCCCTATTTTACCCCCAGAGCCAAGGATCCTAAATTATTCAAAACTCCATCATAATTCAAATTGTATTTTTTGCATGAATCATGTTCATCCAATTAGATAGACAGAGAGATAGTAGTTGCAACCTTATTCTATGTGTAGATAATACTAACTAGGCCTACATGTTTGAAGCTAAGCAGGGCTTACTAGTGTCGCCATCTACCTGGAACTGATGATTGTGGGGATTCTATTGTTGGCAGATGGCTTAATGTTTATCTACGAGTTGTGAAGCATCTCTTCTTTTTCGACCTTCAGTTCATCTTCTGCTAATTGACACCTAAATTTGGGTGCCTGGGAATGGGATTCTTATGCTCTAGTGGAATGAAACACTGAAACTGCTACTAGTCCATGTTTATTGCAATATTCTTGGTGGTTCAGCTACAAGCAAAAGTACATCTGTGGATTCCATGTGAGCAAAGGCTAGGTTTCTGCCTGCAAAATTATTCTAAGACAGATAGTAGAATGAGAATCAGCGGTTACTAGCGGCAGTCGATCGATAGACGATATGAGACAATGCAGTCTGGAGACTCAGAGGTTAAGGCGCCAGACTGGAGATTGAAAGATCCCTCGTTTGAATCCCAATCTCAGCTCGGATGTTAAAAGCTCCTTAACCCAACCGTTCCTCTGGACAGCTTGCTGTGTAGTGTGAAGTACATCACAACACTTCCATGGTTCAAATTCTATGTTAAGCTGTAGGCTCCCTATTCCTGGTAGGATTGCTGGGTTAGGTTAAGTTAGCTATGACTAGGGGGCACATTGAACGGTGAACCGAAAACCCTGTCACCTGGCAATCCTTTGGGATATCTTTGTCAGCAATTCCATACCATGATTTTGATTTGATCTTGACCAAAAACGCAATATAAAATGTTTGAATTTGAGATGACTGGGCAATAATCACCAAACCTAAATTCTTCACAAAAAAAAAAATCTTATAAAAATTATTCTAAAAAATGGGTACTACATCTTAGTGCAATGAAAATTGAAACAAGCTGCTTCCATCTTGGTAATAAATTGACTGACAGAAATCTTAACAGCCAATATATCTTGGTTTCACACTTGACAGAACACTGTCATTCAAGGAACATCTTATAAAAATTTGCACTAAGATAAAGACAGGGAACAGTTTTCTACAGATCTTTGTAGCACAATATGGAGTTTCCCTGCCTCCTTACTGCAAGCTCCAGTGATCAGATTATTGTAATTAGCTGGATAGTTTTGTGCGCCATAGTGGCTAAACAGCAGTCGTACTACTGTTGTAGATCTTTAACTCAACAACACAATGCACATTATATTGGCCACAATAAAGCCTACCGGTTGCCTATTTCGAGCCACACCTCGGAAACAAAAAAAAATTCCTTATTAAAGAATCTGGGGAAAAAGAATCATAGAAAACCAGCAGCTGTCCTTAAATTATATCACAGATGTAAACATCAACAAGCCCCCAGGAATCCTTCAGTCAGGAAATGTACTCTGTATCATGGAAAAACCACCCATCTTTCGTAGATTGGACACTGGACTTACCAGTGTTGGAAAATTGGTTGATTAATTACATCAATGGGGGGAAAATAGATTCTCCTGATTTCAACTGCATGTAGAGAGGTAGACCATCTGCCACGTTATAGAAGAATGCACACTGAGGGCAAACACTGTACAAGAATGAATAAAAATTTCTCGGGTAACTAGCAGAGTTAGTCCATCATTTAAACACGACATTTCCGCGGTCACAAACTCTGCCGCCATTGTCAAGTCACTTTGTATTCTGCTATAGACCTTAAAGGTCCGTGAAAGCAATAAATGATGATATATATATATATATATATATATATATATAAAAATAGGTGCGTGTTTTCCTATATTTCACTTTTCAGCCACCACTACCTAGCATAGATCACTGGTGTTTGTTTTTGGAAGTAGCATGGAGTTTCCTGTCAAGCACAACATTGGCCGAATGCCGATAGCTGTGGCAATGTGGGAGATAAGATGATTAAAGTTGGTCAATGCAGGGCGTTTTCATATTTCGACCAAAAATTTGTGTCTCCTTATACTTCTCTTTCCTGCCACAACTACATTGCATAGACAATTGGTGTTTTGTGTGTGGTAGTAGATTCGTGTCTCCCGTCGTGCACTATGGTTGTTAGATGTCAGTAGCTATAGGGGTGTGGGAGATATGGGGGTTGAAAGTGGGCGACCTGCGGCAATTTCATATTTCTGCCAAAGGTGCATGTGTCTTGGTGTATCACTTTTCAGTGAAAACTACCTATCGCAGATAACTGGCATTTGTGAGTGGTAGTAACACATAGTCACCTTTCGATCACAACATGGGCCGAATTTCAGTAACTGTGTTAGTGTGGGAGATATGGTGGTTGAAAATGGCCAATCAAGGATATTTTCGTATTTCGACAAAAGACATGTGTCTCCGCATATGTCACTTTTCTGCCACAACTACATAGCATAGATCATTGGTGTTTCTGTGTGGTAGTAGAATCAAGTCTCCTGTCGTGCACTAAGGTTGTTAGATGTTGGTAGCTATGGGGGCGTGGGAGATATGTGGTTTGAAAGTGGTCGACCTGCGGCAATTTCATATTTCCGCCAAAGACGCATGTGTGTTGGTGTATCACTTTTCAGTGGAAACTATCTAGCGCTGTTCACTGGCGTATGTGTGTGGTAGTAAAACAGAATCACCTTTCGATCACAACGTTGGCCGAATTTCAGTAACTGTGGGAGTGTGGGCGATATTGGGGTTGAAACTGGCCGATCAAGGATATTTTCGTATTTCGACGAAAGAGATTTGTCTCCTCTTATGTCACTTTCCTGCCACAACTACATAGCATAGATCATTGGTGTTTATATGTGGTAGTAGAATCGTGTCTCCTGTCGTGCACTATGGTTGTTACATGTCGGTAGCTGTGGGGGTGTGGGAGATATGGGGGTTGAAACTGGTCGACCTGCGGCACTTTTAAATTTCTACCACAAACGTATGTGTCCCTGTGTATCAATTTTCAGCCAAAACTATAAAGCGCAGATCACTGGTCTTTGTGTGTGGTAGTAACACAGAGTCACCCATCGATCACAATGTTGGCCGAATTTCGGTAACTTTGGGAGTGTGGGAGATATGGTGGTTGAAAGTGGTCGATCAAGGATATTTTCTTATTTCGGCCAAATACATGCGTGTCGTATATTTTACTTGGCTGCCTGAACTACATAGCTCAGATGACTGGCATTGGTGTGTGGTAATAGCATTGAGTCTCCCATCGTGCACTATGGTTGTCAGATATAGGTAGCTGTCAATCCAAATTCTTTACAAATACAAACAAAGTCGTGGGTACCAGCTAGTATTAAGCATAACACTAAACAAGTATGTTTTGATGGATGTCAGGCCCGCCGTAAGCGGGCGTGGAAAGCGTGTACCGCACACAGGTGGCAAATCTATTTAGCGGCAACCTTTTTTTAGCTCAACTACTGCTTCAGGCGGCGACAATTGTTGTGGCAGGTGACATTTGGGGTGGTAACAATTGGGGGAGCAAAACAATGTTGTAAGGGGAAGCAATATTAGGTATTGCACAAGGGCTTTAAAACAGCTAGGGGCGGGCCTGTGAATGGTGGACAGTACACAAAATAGTCAGTTATTGCACTACGTTCTCTTCGGTTACCTAATCACCACTAGTTCCTCCAGGACAGATTGGGGGCATGCAAGAAAAGGTTTCAAAATCCTTCACTTATTAGATAGAATGATACAAGAATGTACCAGAAAAGTGAGAGATTGGGTTACAATTCTTTGGTCAGACCATTGCTTGAATATAGTGGTTTTGTTTGGAACCCTCACTTTGGGTATCAAATGCTGGTGGGGGTACAAAGAAGGGATGATAGATATGTTTCTGGATATTACTGAAGCTACTGATATATTAAAAGGATCAGATTCGTTGAAAGAAAGGAGGAGGGTGGAGAGAGAGGTGGGAGTTTACAAGGCATATATTGGTGGAAGAATTAAGTGTGGTGCATAGAATGGATAGGATGACCATGACCACAAGCTGGTACTTGATTTTAGGCACAAGGGTGTAGGAAAATATTCTTTTGTACTGAAGGGGATACGGGGATTGGAATAAATTGCCAATTAAAGTGATATATAATTTATCAAAATGCTGAACGAAATTACAGTTCATAAAGGTCAAAATTAGATTGGTACAAGAAAGGAGAAAAATGTGTGTGGGGAAATTGCCACAGTTAAATATATAATTACATGCATATTATAGGAAGAAGTTAAATTATTTTAAATAAATTCCCATAATTGAAACTGTTCTCGACTGGTGAATTACATTAATTTTTTCACCGATGATATACTGTAAGATGATAATTTATATAGTGTTAATGTGTTTTAGAGAAAGTTCACAGCTGAACTATGGTTACTTTGATAGATACTGCAATAAAAACAAAGACTTCATTTTTTTACCGCAGAAAATTTACTGTTGTTCAAGGTGTCCATTAAAAAAAAAAACATTTGCTCATTTTCAGGTCTATATCTTACATTTTCCCTTGGGAAACCAAGTGAACAAATATATGTGACATATGGGCAAGCTCTCTGTTTTCTTTTTATCTCTGTTCACTCTGTAACACATAGTTTGCTTTTAGAGGTAGAATAATCACTGTAACCAATTAATTGCTCAGTTTCAGATCATTCACGATATTTCATATGGAATTATAAATGGTGGAAGTTTCAGTATTTCTTATATTCATTCATTTACTTCAGTTTGTAAGGTATATCTTCTACTTAAAATATGAATATAACATGCCCAACAATAGCAGCAACAATGGAACAGAGAGAATGCCATGTGAGCTCAGCCATATCTTTTTTATTTTCACGAGTAAAGACATAGGCTGAAATATCGTGTTTTTGTGAGTTTCAGGAGTTGTGTGTGTGTGTTGTTTTATTATTATTATTATTTTATGGTGCTGCCCTCCCCTCTTCAAAAGAGCCTTGTTGAGTGGTTGAATCAGAGACTGTGACTTTTCTGTGATGGTTTTACATGGAGACTTCTTGATCTTTGCTATAGGGTGAGTTGTGTAGGATTCCCTTTCAATAGAGTTGGGTATGCGTTACATACATTAATTGGCTAAAGGCTAAGGGCTGTGTGGAGTGCACTGGGAGGTTTTATAGACTGAGGGAGGAAGACCCAACATGAAATACCTTTACGGACAAACCAAACAGATACATCACTGCACGGTAGGAGGAGCTTAAGAAAATCTCGACAGTTAATAGTTGTCGTAGTTAACTGTAGAAGTGTTTGTAACAAACAACCTGAACTTGAAAGCATTATTAGTAACACAAAAGCAGATGCCGTAATCGGAGCAGAAAGTCGGTTAAAACCAGATGTAAGTTCTGCAGAAATTTTTAAGAACAATTGAACATTTTGAGTAATGATAAATTACATGCTGATGGGAACAGTGTATTTGTCGCTGTCACTAAATACCTCACTTGTGACAAAATAGACATTAATATGCTCTGAAAAATCATATGGATTTAACTCAGCGTAGACAGACCAAAAATTCTTAAGAAGTAATGAAAATTGTATTGTCATTTTCAGCATCCTGCTGTAATACTAGGACGTGCTTTCGACCTTCCTTTTATCAACTGGAGTAATTACGTCCACGTTACTGGTGGCAGGGAGAAGGCAGCTTCTGAAGTCATTTTCAGTGTGTTCTCAGATCATCAAATTGAGCAGCTTGCTGCTGAACCAACACAGTGTCATAAATGTTTTAGATCTTCTGGTTACCAATCGACCAGAATTATCCACAGACATTTCAAATACCTCAGAAGTAAGTGGTTACAAAGCGATAATTGCATCCATCCCATCAATAACTGATTGCCAAAAGGGAAAAGGATGTATTGTATACATATTTGATAAAGCCTGAAAGGTGTGTTTTAGAACATAACTAGGGGATAATTACCTCACCTTCAAGTTAACAAGAAGTACCGTTGAAAAAATGTGGCATTGATTTATACTTATAGACAGGAGAGGTATGGACATAAATAAACTTAAATGCACAATGGAAGAGGGGAATGATCCAGCGTGGTATATGATTACTCAACAAGCAAGAGGGATACATGTTTGCTCAAGAAGAACGGGGTGTTGTATGACTTAGAAATCTTAGCTGAATTAAGAGGACCTGCTAAAAATGTTATGCTTGAGGCCTTTCAAGATTTCCTCTGCAACTCTCTTTCAAAGACTGAAAACCCATAGAAATTTTGGTTGTATGTATCAAAAGTCAGTTGTAACTTAAGGTTAATGAAAGCTTCAAAAAAGCTAACATACCTAATACAAAATTTAAAAATTCATTCACTGATGAAAATAAGGATATCATATCCATTTTCCCACGTCATACAGAATTAGAAATGGATTCGTTATGAATAGATACTGTAGTTATTGTAAATCAAATAGAGTTTCTGAAATGGGGGAAAGGACCGAGTCTCTAAGGAATTCCAGTAGGGGTATTTTCAGAGTACATGGTGTAAACTGAATAATGTGTGTCTAATATATGCAGCAATTCCTTAGAAAATAAAGTATATTTCGACTGGAAAATTGCGCAGGTAATTCCTTTTTCCTAGGAACAATTGATCCATATCTATAATTTTGTAGTAGAGATCTGGAGTGTATCATAATGAATTTTCTAGACAAAAATGATTTGCTTATACTGAACCAACACGGATTTCAGAAGAAAAGATCAAGTGTAACACAACTGGCCCTATTTACATATTATGTAATGAAAGTTATCAAAGCAGTTTCACAAGTTGATGCATTAAAAAGAATAAGAAGGCCTCCATCTGTGCCAGGCAACTGCCTTTAACAAAGGATTGAGTATACTGTATATCGGTTCAGCTTTGTGAATGGATACATGATTTCCTAACCGTTCAGTAGGAGTATATTTTTTAGATGGAGAAGCCTCTTCTTATCTGGCAGTTACATTGGGGGTCCCTCAAGGAAGTGAAATTGGACCACTTTTCTTCTTAATTTTTATAAACAATCTTGCATATCACGTGAATAGCTGTTTGAGATCGTTCGTTGATGATGTGGTCATCTATAACAGTGTTTTACAATTATTTATTCCTGAATAAAAAAGTGCTCAACCTTGCATAACCCCTTATGCCTGTGCAGCTGCATTCATTCCAATCAAGTGCTTCACACAACTACAGCATTACAGTGATATAACTCACACTCATGCACACAGTTGACTAACTTAAAACAGATATTGGTGATAATAAAGTATGTATAATTTTTTTCAAGTATCTTAGCAATTACCTTAGCCTACATATTGTCGTGTGTACCTCTTGAAGCAACATCATTTACCCCTGGGGGTACGCGTACCACTGATTGGGAAGTAATGAATTTGTCCGATTGTTTCGAAATTCAGCATGATATGGATGTTATTTTGATATTGTGCCGCTAGTGGAAATTTACATTATATTGTAAAAAGTGCAAGGTAAAAACGGATAACTAATAAAAAGAATCTGATGCACACCAGTTTTGTCGTAGGTAGAGCTAATTCGAGGCTGCAATTCTAGAATCTAGAATAATTGTAATATGCAATCAGAGGAAACAACTTACAAAAATCTTGTGCACCCACATTTGGACTACTGTTGTGGCATTTCAGATCCATTTTATAGGGAGTTGATTGATAGTGTAGAGAAAGTACAGAGAAGAGTCACTAGATTTGTGTCTGCCACAGTCTTTCCAAATGTTTCACAGAATTGTTTTGTAGATTGGGCTGGGATTTCCTTATAGGCAGATGACATAGGTTTCACTTGAACTTATTGGTAAACATGCAGTTTCATTTATGAGTGTGATGAAACACTTTGGCCACCAACCTAGTTTGGTCACAATTATAGGCGAGATACATTAGAGAAATATGGTACATTAGAGAAATATGGTGCCACCCTGATGCATATATGAATTCTTTCTTCCTTCATGCATTTCGGGATTGGAATGCACATACTAGAGGCTAGTGTTGGTGCAGAGTACACTCTGCCCAACCATAATCTTATGAATTTAAAAGTATGTGTGTTGGTGTAAATGAACCTTCTTGAGTGATTGTTCTTCTTTCCTTTCCATATCCATTTCCAGTAGTACCATTCATGTGGCTGGGTTTATGTACGTAAGATCTTATCCATTTGTATCATCTGTTGTTTACACAAGTAAGGGCAAAGGATGAAATAATATGTTTTTCATGTTTGTGATGTCTTTTATTTCTTTCTTTATCCTTTTGGTCGCCACATTTGTCTTCCTTCTACTTTGGTAGAGTATACTTTATCTTAAAATGTTTTGTGGAAGTATTTACCTTAAAATTTAAACAATCTGTTACTTGATTCTTTCTTCTCCCAACAATCTGGCTCTTTAATGCCCTGTTGGTAATTTTTCTTCACAGCTGCTCTGTGTTACAAGAATTTTCAGTTTAAATTCTTATTCAGCATATCACGCCATGGCAGAATACTTGCAAGTGAAATGGGGATTTGTAAATGACAGAAATAGCTAATTAGAATTGGAATTATTTACAATCAACTGACATCATAACACTTCTCCCAAATACATTAATGAAAAAGCATGAGCCATGTGTAAATCTTCAACCTAAAAAACTAACTTAGTGAATAACCCGAAGGCTGAATCCTCTTGAGGAGGCATATTAAGCCATTGTGTCAGGTGTACGACGTTCAGTTCCTTTCTTCTGAGACCTACAGTTCTGTCATCCAAACCACTCAAGTCGTGCCTTAGCTCGTATGATTTAACACAACTCTTAAAAATTTGTGACTTGGGAGCAGACATTGAATTTTTGAAATTAAGTGTCTTAACCACTGTGCTACGGCACTGCTCATCTTCAGTATGGTTTATGCCATTAATGGGGACATCAATATCAAAATAAAATGCCACCCAATAATAATAATTGAGTAATCATATTGGGTTATTGCTTTTTAAAGCCCAAATTTGTTGCTGTTACATCTTTTAGTTCATAGGTTCCAAAAATGGGGTAGCTTCACTGCCCGTGTGGATGATACCCTAGCTCAGGGGAGGGCGAAAGTATTGAAAACTAATGTATCAAAAAATACATTACTCATGTATCATTATATTTAAAAATTATCTGTCAAAATTATGAGTATTATTATTATTATATTATCTATGTAAGAATAATCGGAAACACAATAATAATAACTCATTATGTTTCAATTTTTCACTCCAATAAAAATGTCTATAGAGGGTCTAAATCTAATATGGGGATATATGGTTTTATGTGTGACCTGCAGAGTTATGATGCATTTCCAAAGTGGCCCGCAAGATCTTTTGCACCTGCCCTAGCTCTACACCATCAGAAGTAAAATGTCTCTTTTACCGCTTCTTGGAGTTTAAAAGCTTTATTCTAGCATCACATACTTAATGAGTTTCCTCTTAGATGTCATTGTTAGTAATGACAAGTAAGCATTTAGCTTTCTAATAATAATAATAAAACTGTGGTTTGAGAGGGACATTTATTTTGACAAATGGAAGGAGTGGGGACATTTATTTTGACAAATGGAAGGAGTGGGGACATTTATTTTGACAGATTGGGCAAGGGGATGGGGGAGATTTCTTTGATAGATGAGTGGGGGGGGGGGGGGGGGGGTTGAAAAATCTTGGAACCCCTATTTTAGCTAGTTCAGGATCTTTTAAGTTCACATTAATTGTGGGAACTGTTTATTAGTATCTGTACTGTTTTATTAATTTAAGTGTTATTTAATGATCAAATTAAAAATAGATGTTATTTTTGTGAATCATTCATAAACCTGAATTTCTCTTATAGCTAAAAACCAATAAATGGAAGGTAAAACTTACAAATGTGAATGCTGCAATATAACATTGCCATTTACATCATATGAAAATCACTTGAAGGACAAGCGCCACCGTTTACGTGAAAAAATGCAGGCAAATACCAAGACGCGCCGCGTTTTCATGGCCAGTAAGTATCTTTTTTTAAAGTATTATTTAATCAAATAGGATTTGATATTTGATGAGAAGGTTGTTCAGATGTTTCAGTGACTAAATTTAAAATCCCATAAAATATGTTTTTCATTATTGATCAAATGGACAAACTTACCAATATCAGAGTTCATTAACTGTAATGATGCTAAGGAAAAATGAAGTGGCTATTAGACAATTCAAATAACAAAGGATAGTGAAAATAACCTATCACTTACTAAAGTTTAGAGCTGCTGCAACTGAATAACGCACAACACATGTTACGTATTTGGGTTCATTTGGGTCTTAATTAAATATGAAGTTATAGCACTAATGAAACCAAGTGATATTCTACAACTTTCAGTTCCTCCACTTATAGGTTATTAATTCTAGCAATAGATTTGAAGACCCTCAGGTCGCCAGTCTGATTAGCTATGTAATATGAATAATTAAATCGAAGTCAATGGACACAGGTGTGAAACAGTGAAACACACATGTGCCATCATTCACTGTTCACGAAAGTCTTATTACACTTTATGTACATCATTTACAAGCAACCTACCAGACACTATATCTAGATTTCGTCATCAAAGAATGCAGGTTTCGAGTATAAACAGGTAGGAAACAGTGAGTAGTAGTCCTGTTATAGTTCACCAAACAGTATAAACTATGCAGTACCGCAGAAGTTCATCAGATTAGTCTACACCAGGTGATATTCTTTGAAACCAGCATACAAACCGTGTCCACTAATCCACAAAAATGCCATTCACTTTACACACAATATTTCACTCAGCATAACGGCGATAATAACACAATAGCTACTAATTACAGAGCACATGTTAAACACTCACTATTACGACCACCTAAACATAACCTCACAACCCCATCTACTGTATTACTCCGCACTCGCTGACCGCTGAACTCCAGAGACATTGTAAACATGTCTACAATCTCACATATATCTACCAACTTACAAAATGTATGTAATGCTCACAATTTCGTTATACACGGACACAAAAATCCAATATTTTGGTATAAAACCCTATTCATGCACTAGAGAATGAGCTATTTGGTTCCGGAGGGTGTGCATATGCCGAGGGTTACCACACGACAGACCAGGCAACAGAAAAAGGATGGAGAAGTGGATGATGGGGATTGTAACATGGTTCGTGGTTTTAATTAATATGAGAAATAACTAGTCCACGATCCAGTTTCAAATTTAACTTTCTATTTTCATTAGCACATCAAACTCCATAGATAATGGTCACATGTAAACAACTCCAGCGATTACATTCACCACTTCTTCCAAAGACATTACAGTCACACACGGTGTTCATAAAGTCGTTGAAAAACTGTCTTAGACTCTCTGCACGGTCGCTTTATATAAGTTCCATCGAAAGTTCTAGAACACTACAAATGCTTCTGACAGATATTTCTCGAACACTAACAATACTTAAACAATTAAAAATGTATTACAAACAATCAAAATCCTTTACAATCATTATGACATGCTCAGAAATGAAAATTAAAGATACTTAAACGCAAAATTATCCACAGAAATCTTTTTAAACCATAGTAAATTGTCCTTTAGACATTGTAACTTGCCTTAATACTTGTAATTACAAACATTTAAGCAATTCTCTTGCATAGTTCTGTCCTTAAACATATTAAATGATATTTACATAATTTCTTTTCATAAAACAAAGTCTATTTACACTGATTTACAGTAAATTGCAAAACAAACATACAAGATCATATTCAATCAAACTCTAGCTTGCTACAAATGCTTCATAAAATACAATTCCATTCAAAGTTTACGTTTGAGGGCTATTACAGGACGAGCCTTAAGAAGTGGACTAGTGCTATGTCGGGAATGTATGGGATAATATATATGTATCGCAAGTGGTGGTAAAATAAATATATGCATAACAAAAGGTACCATGTATTGATACAGAAAAGAAATTTGTAAAAAATAATTATTTGTTATATATATCAAAATGATAGCGAAATGAACCACCACTTACCTTAGATGATGGTTTCATGGGGTGAACGAATAAAAAAGCACCAGAACAGGAAAAACAATGAATATTTCGGGACTTGGCCCTTCGTCAGCAGGAGAACATCATTGAGGCAGGGTGGTGTAGGAGACAGTCTCACAGAATATACAGTTATTGGAATATACAGGTTGTTGGAATCTTGGCTACTAGCATGTTCTGGCATTGGAAGGTAGAAGCTGTGGGTGTGTACTGTTTGTCTGTGGCCATTCATTCTGACTGAGGGTTGCCGTGTGGAGAGGCTCATGTAGGAAGTCGTGCAGTGGTGGCAGGTTAGTTGGCATATGACAGGAGTTGTTGAACGAGTGATGTGTCCAATGATGTGGAATGTTTTCCCTGTGGTAGGGTTGGAATATGCAGTAGAAGTATGGAAGCGTACTGCAGGTTTTGCAGCGAGGTAGTTGCTTGAAAGAGATCCATATGATGTTTCTGAAGGGTATTGTGGACCATGATGGTCTGCTTAAACATGTAAGGAGGACAGTGGGTAGTATTTTTGGCAAAAGGGTATGTATTTATGGAAAGGAGTGAATGAAGTCATGCCCCTGTCACAATATTTGATTCGTGGACTCTAGGCTGGGAGAGAACTGGTTAACGAATGCAGGGCAATGGTTAGGTTTTGTAGGTGACGAGCAAGAGTGTTGGGTGAGTGATCCCTCAGGAGATCTGTTTATGTATGAGATAAATAGGATATAACAAGAAATGAGGCGATAAGTTCTGAGAGTACTGGCATAGGGAATCAGCAGAAGACCAGATGTGTGCCTGCCGCAGATGGCAAGGCTATAAGGAAGGGAACGTTTGGCATGCAATGGATGGCAGCTGTCCAGGTGTAAATATTGCTGTAAATTAGTGAGTTGGATATGGACAAAGGTATGAAGGGCACCCTGCCCAAGCATGATGTCCACATCAAGGAACGTGATGTGTAAGGTTCAGGTAAAATTAATGGAATGGCTGTTGATAAGGGAGTGGAGAAATTCTAGGAGTTGGTTTTCACTGAGGGTCCAGATCATAAATATATTGTCTATGTGTCTGAACCAAACATTGGGTTTAAATGGGGTATGGTTGAGGAAACGTTTCTCCAGACACCGAAGGAATAGGTTGGCTTGGCATAGGCCATGTGGTTGCCTATGGTGTGCCGCAGATCTGATGATATACGTTAGACTCAGTGGTAAAGAAATTTTTGGAGAGAATTAAGTGAGAGACTGGCAGAATATTTCTCTCCACCCTCCTGACTTGACCCCAAATATCACTCCTACCCAAGGGACTCGCCTTTTCTCTGATCCCCAAGTTTGACCATGCTGCTTTGGTCCACGACTCATTAGTGTTCTGCCGCTCTCTTCTTTGGCAGTATCATTTTTTCACCACAACAGCCAACAGAACGTAATTGAGTCCAGTTTAGAACAGTTCATACCTTTATCTTCTATGCATCCACCCTGACTCCCCCAAATCCATCACCTCCTATCCTAAGAGCTTCTCACATCCACCCTGTCCTCACTATCTTTGTTAAACTCGATCCCATACTCCAGAAACCTCAGCATCATGGAAACTCAAGCTATGAGAGAACTGTCTAGAAACCATAACATTATCGTCCTCCCTGCTGACAAGGGCTCAACCACCGTAGTGATGGACCACAATGACTGTGATGCCGAGGCCTTAAGACAGCAGTCTGGACACCAGCACCTGCCTTCCACATGCTACAGATCCCACCACCCCAATATTCCAGGAAATAATAACTCTCTTTTACCTGCAGGACTGCCTACAATGCTTCTCTCCTCAGTCCCTCTCCCTCCTAACTCCCCGGAATCCTCTTACACCCATCCTGTACCTCCTTCTCAATATCCACAAGGTTGTAAACCTATAGTTGCGGCACATCGGTCACCCACTGAATGGATTTCAGCCTTCGAACAGAATCTTGCCTCCTACGTCAAAGACACCCGCATCTCCTTAAACGTCTATGCACAGTCCACACACGTATGCCTTCCTGTTCTCCATTGATGTAACTTCCCTCTATCCAAAAATTCCCCACAGTCAGGTCTTCAGTGCCCTGGAACACTTCCTAGATCTGCAACCCCCACACAGCCGGTCTAGTACATACTTCCATTCATCTTTGGCTCACCTAATTCTCTCCAAAAACTTCTTTACCTTTGAGTCTAAAGTATATCACTAGATCTATGGTACCGCCATGGGTACCTGCATGGCGCCATCCTATGCCAACCTATTCTTTGGGCATCTGCAAGAAAATTTCCTAAACCACACACCCTTTAAACACACTGTGTGGTTCAGATACAAAGATAATATATTTATGATCTGGACCCACAGTGGAAACCAACTCCTAGAATTTCTTTATTTTCTTAATAATAGCAACAATGCCATCAATTTCACCAGGACCTCTTCCTGCTCACACATCACATTTCCCGATGTGGACATCACACTCGGGCAGGGTGCCCTTCATACCTTTGTCCACACAACCCTACTAATTTACAGCAATATCTACACTTTTGAAAGCTGCCATCCATTTTATACCAAATGTCCCCTCCCTTACAGCCTTGACATCCTTGGCAGGCCATCTGTTCTGAAGCTGATTCCCTCTGCCAGTACTTGCAGAACCTATCCCAAGCCCTTATATCCCATTGTTACCCTACGTATCTTGTACATAAACTGATTTCCCGTGCGATCACTCACCCTCCATGTAACCACACTCACTCATCACCCACAAAAACCAACCCTGCCTTTGTCACCCATTTCTCTCCTGGCATCGAGTCCGTCAATCAAATCTTGTGACAGGGCCATGACTTCCTTTGCTCCTTTCCAGAATATGCACCCTTCTACAACAAATTCTACACAATATGGATTTTTTCCATGCAACAGACCTCACTGCAAAACCTGCAGCATGCTTCCACCCACTACTGCATGTTCTAGTGCTACCACAGGAGAAACCTTCCCCATCATTGGACTTATCACATGTTCAACAACTCATGTCATATACCAACTAACTTACCAACTCTGCACTAGTTCCCTCTCCACACAGCAAATCTCATGCAGAATGAATGGCCACAAACAAACAGTCCACACCCACAGCTTCTACCTTCCAATGACCGAGCGTGGTGGATGAGTGGTTAATGCTCTGGCCTAGCATTCGGGAGGACGGTGATTTGAATCCTGTCCGGGCATCCAAATTTGTTTTTTTTTTGTTTTTTTTTCCATGTTTTCCCAGATCACTCTAGGTGAATGCCAGGACGCTTCCTTCAGAAGGTCATGGCCAAATTCCTTCTCGTTACTAGTCCCGAGTCCCATCCCACCTCAAATGATCTTAACAAGGCGTAAAGCCATAAAACAAAATTACCTTCCAATCCCAGAACTTGCCAGTAGCTACGATTCCAACAACCTCAACGACTGCTTTACTGTGAGAGCAAACAGAGTTTTCGTTGAAACCACCACTGCATCAGAACTCTGGAGATGGGACTTGATCACCAGAATATCCTGGCTTTAATCAAACTGAGTTCTTACATGGATTCAATGCTTTAATCAGCTTCTCAAATGTATCGGATTTTACAACATGTAGTGGGCAACAAAAAAGTTTACAATACATTAGTCCACACCAGCTTGAGGTATGCCGCTGTTGGTAACTACGATGCCAAAAGATTCATCAATGCTTTGTTGACATAACATTTTATGAGCAGATGGAGAGGGGGGGGGGGGGTGGACAAATACCAAGGAAGGAGTCAGGTGGTAGAGCCTCCAGCCTTTTCTACAGGTCCTCCCTTCATTCATAAAAGACACCCCACACTTCTTCGAACGTCTTTCCACAGTCCCCATTCCTATTCCACCCGACTCCTTCCTTGTCCCCGTAGATGTCTCTTCCCTTTACACTAACATACCTCATGGACAGGGCCTCAGTGCCATGGAACACTTCCTGGAAATGTGACCCAAGACCTCCTTCCTCATTTCCTTGGCAAACCTCATCCTGTCTAACAACTACTTTTCCTTCAACTCCCAAATTTATCACCAGATATGCGGCACTGCCATGGGCACCCGCATGGCACCATCCTATGCTAACCTTTTCCTGGGCCGTCTGGAACAACTTTTCCTCAACAATCTTTCCATCACCTAATAGACTTCCTCAACACCCTAAACAACCACTCCATCAACTTTACCTGGACATACTACCACAGCTGTGTCACCTTTCTTGATGTTTCCATGCAAAATGAGCACCTACGAGGGTGGTTTGAAAAGTTCTCGGAATCACCGCTAGATGTCAGTGCTAGAGCAACGAGGTTCCCGCTCAATAATCACACATCCTTTGTGAGTGAACACGTGGCGCGTCAGTGCTCTAGCTGCAGGAGTGTGATAGTGACGACTCTTTGTTGTTGTTCCCGCGTAGTGATTTGTGACAATGGAAAAAACTGAGATTCAAGCAGTGATTAAATACTTTGTAAAGAAAGGTATGAAAGCAAAGGAAATTCATGCCGACTTTCAGAACACACTAGGGGACTCTGCTCCTTCATTTTCAACTGTTGTCAAGTGGACCAGCGAGTTTAAATTTGGTCGGGGGAGCTTGGATGATGATTCACGTAGTGGACGGCCAAAAAGTGCTACGACCCCAGAATTTATTGCAAAAGTGCATAAAATGGTCATGGAGGATCGTTGACTGAAAGTGCGGGAGATTGCTGAAGCTGCAGGGATGTCTTCTGAACGGGTATATTATATTTTAACAGAAGAATTGGGTATGAAAAAATTATCCGCAAGATGGGTGCCGCGGCTCTTGACACTGGACGATAAACGCACCAGGTTGGAAACGTCCGAACAAAGTCTGGTCCGTTTTCAGAGCAACCAACGAGATTTTTTACTCCGGTTTGTGACTAAAGATGAAACTTGGGTCCACTACTATACCCCAGAGACAAAACAGCAGTCAAAGCAGTGGAAACATGCTGAATCACCACCACCAAAGAAAGCAAAGGCAGTGCGTTCGGCCGGAAAGGTCATGGCCTCAGTTTTCTGGGATGCAAAAGGCATTCTGCTGATAGATTATCTTCCTACTGGCCAAACAATCACGGGGCAATACTATACAAACCTCCTAGACCAATTACAGGAAAAGATACGCGAAACAAGGCCTGGTTTGGCAAGGAACACGTCATCTTTCATCAGGACAACGCTCCGCCGCACAAAAGTGTTATTGCCATGTCAAAACTTCATGAACTGAGGTACGAATTGTTGCCACATCCACCTTATTCACCTGATTTGGCACCATCAGACTTTCATCTATTCCCCAAGCTGAAAATTTCCTCGGTGGATGGAGATTTTCTACAAGGGAAGAACTGACAGCCGAATTGGAGAGGTATTTTGCAGGCCTGGAGGAATCTCATTTTCAAGATGGGATCAATGCATTGGAACATCGCTGGACCAAATGCATTAGTCTACAGGGAGACTATGTTGAAAAATAAAAGCAGTTCCACCGAGGTAAGATACTTAACCCTTTCCTCCCTGACGGTACTTTTAAGTACCACTGTATTTACCAACCTATAATTCGACAATACCAGTGTCCACTGCATTGTTAAGCCTGTTGATGTATTGTTGTATGATTAAGTCAGACAATGACAACATTTATTTTTAAATTTCTGCGCGAAATTGCCGAAAAATTAATTTTCAAAGTTTTCAGCATACAGACCAAAAAAACAAGTGGTACATTACAATGAATACAATGTAAGATTTGGAAACTGTCCGTAAATTGTAAAAATCTGATGAAGATGTGAAGTATGTAGAACGAAGAAAATACAGTAAAAACATCATTCCAAATGTTGCACTACAATGTCTTTTGTGTCTGAATGAGCAAAAAGAATTTTTTTTTTTTTTTTTTTTTTTTTTTAAATATCGTGAGGCAAATATTTCATACCAATATGAACATAATTGATTTCAATTGCTATTTCTGTACATCATGTGATACACAAAGTCCCTGACAGTACTTATAAGTACCGGCTTAGTAATTAGCACTTAGAGTTCCAAAAAAAAATTGAAAAAAACATGTGTGTTTAATTTCAAGTACCTTTATACAAATATATAATTGAAATTATAAATTTCCCTTTTTTTCCAATAGCCGGTAGGAAAGGGTTAATTCTAATACATTCCGAGAACTTTTCAAACCACCCTCGTACGTACCTCAGTTCATATCAAACCTGCAAATCTGCAGCATTATCTTCATTTTAACAGGTGTCATCCCTCACACATCAAACGTTCCCTTTCTTACAGTCTGGCCATCCGTGGAAGAGGCATCTGCTCTGATGAAGAATCTCTTTCCCAATACACAAAAAACCTGTCTGGAGCTCTCATCTCCCGCAGCTACCCCCTTGACTTAGAACACAAACAAATCTCCCGTGCCATAGCCCTTCCTGTACCAGCCACTCTAATGTTGTACCCCCTGAAACTAACCACAGCCCTGCTTTCATTACTCAGTTCTTCCCTGGTCTCGAGTCTATCTACCTAATCTTTCACCGTGGGTATGACTTCCTACATTTCTTTCTCGGGACGCGCACCATTCTCCATAAAATCCTACCCACTGCCCCATGCACATGTTTTACCAGACCATCAAATATCTTGGTTCGTCATTGACATCTTCTCGGCCATCTTTGAAGAGCTTTTACCATTTTTAAACATTCTTTTTGATCAAGGCAGATTCACCGTATGCCATTATCAACATTTCAAATGTTTTGGAGCACTTAATTCCATTTTTTTAGACCAAATTTGATGAAACTCTGATCCATTTTTTTTTTTTTGATAGCAGAAAATCGCTGATCACACTAAACACTTCTAACAGTTATGCCTCTCACAAACAATGCAAAGAATGCTATATAGTCGAAACTGTGAAGATATGTGCGGGACAAGTGTATCAAAATTAGAAGGAAAAAAAATAAACAAAAACCGACTATACAAATCTAGCGAAATTTAAAAAGTCACCTTACCTTTTGAACAAACCTCATACATCCGTGGGCAGTTGACACGCATATCACAAGATATGCGTCATCCGATAACACTCATCAATGCTGGCTGCACTCTCACACTGAAATCAAAGTTTCTTTCCTAGAAAAAATTCTAAAAAATTGTTAAATATTTGTGGAGCTAGTTTTGAATCAGCCACAAACGTGTGCAAACAGTTTAATATCTCAAAAATTAAAACAAAATTATATTTTTCACATCTGAAATTTTCTAAACGCTTTCCATGTGTACGTGCATTAAAACTCACTTTTCGCTGTTTTTTTTAGTGAATTCTGGATTGATAGATCACCCCTTGGTTGCATAGAGTTGAGACCAGTACTGGCTGAGTGTCAACTGCCAACTGTTACTGACAGATTTCAACTTTGTATCTTACCGAGCGTGGTGGTGTAACGGATAGCGTTCTGGCCTCGCATTCGGGAGGACGGCGGTTCGAATCCCCGTCCGGGCATCCAGATTTGGGTTTTCCATGGTTTCCCCAAATCACTCCAGGTGAATGCCGGGATGCTTCCTTCAAAAGGCCATGGCCGAATTCCTTCCCATTCCTTGCCCCCATCCTTTCCCGTCTCTAAAGACCACGTTGTTAAAAAGGGACGTTAAACTGTTAAAAAAAAATAAAAATAAAAATAAAAAAACTTTGTATCTTGAATTCTTGCCTCTTGTCCATATCACCTCATTGCTTCGATAATATAATCTTTATTCTGGCTGATTACTATCTAGCATTATTCTTGTCTGCTTGCACCTATGCCATTCCCCTAAGGCCTCGTATCCACTTGAGCACGCTCAGCCGAATGAGCCGCTCAGTGAAGCGAGCGGCTCAAGTGTGGACGCCTGAGCACGCTCGCAACGAACGACAGCGAGCGCGCTCGGGGCGAGCCGATCGGTTGTCGGTATTTTGGAATGCTCAAAGGCGAGCCAGTGTTTGTTCGGCGCTCAGTGTGGACGGTATTTGGCGGTTTCTACAATGAACGCGAGCACGTGGGACAATGAAACTTGCTTTACTCTAATTGATGCGTATGAATCAAAGAGGGTGTTATGGGACAGCTCCAGTATTATAATCGAACTAAAAAATAAGGTGCATGGAGTGAAATCAGTGAGATATGAAACTTTGGTATTGATGATGTAAAGAAAAAAATAACAAGTCAGCTAGGGTCATTCAGGCGAGAACGATCAAAACAGAAGAGAACTTCTATAACGGGAAGTGGTAAGTCTTTTTTAATAGTATTTCTCACAGCTGAACGGATTTGGATTGCATTTGATGTTACGAAATTCAGATCCTAAGTGCCTAAAATCATATTGATTTTGTGCCAGGCAATATAATTGTTTTACCAATTTTTATTAAAAACTTGAAATCAATGCCATAATTTAAAAAAAACATAAAAATAACCTATAAATCTATATTTGTAAACACAAATTAAAAATAGGTACCAGCCTTCATATAATTTTGGAGTGACTCAATAGTGCCATCACAGACTGCCCGTACTAAACGAATGATGCTTTGTTTATATACTTTGAACATATACTGCAGGCTTGTGTAGGGACTTCCTGAGGCTAGGAATCTTAAAGTTATTATAAATTTTATCTTCTGGTGGGATCGCCTCACGCATAGGTGTATCGTGCATTTTAATATTAGGTCAAACTAATGACAGCAAATGTTCGAAATCGATCTCGTTAAAGTTTTGAAAAAGCTCATTCTTCTAAAGTCAATTCTCGAATTAAATTATTAAGATAATTTGTTCGCTGACGATGACTTTCTCTAATCCATCAACTTGGTAATTTTCTTCTCTGTTTTGACATCGTATGGATAATAATAAAGGCCGCAGCTATGCGTGACGTCACGTCAATAGCCGAGCGTTTTCTGAGCACTGAAACCAGGCTCAAATGAATGAGTGGCTCATTCGCCTGAGCGTGCTCAAGTGGATACGAGGCTTAACATTTCATAATCATCTTCATGCTGATCTCTTTCGAACCTATGATGCCTACAAGGTTTTCACATTTAAGATCCTAGGCTAGCTTCCATTAACTCTTTTTTACACCACTTTTATTAGTGTCTGAATGGTTTGTTGCCCTATTTGTGGATGCCTTGAATGGTGGACCTTCAATGGAATGACTAACCTTTGTGATTTTAGTCCTCTTCTAAGATATTCTGTTTTTATCTTGTGGGCTACTAATAATAATGGTTTATCAGGATATCTGATATCACTCCATTTTTCGGTTGTAGAACTGAGGTGAGAATTGGTGTAGAACTAGCAGATATAAACTATCGTATTAAGGAAGCTTCGATGTGTGCACACCTCCCTTGCCCAACACTCCCTACATGAATAACATTTTACACTGAAATATTGTATTTTTGTATTCGTCTTGTTGTTGTATACTCATCACAGCCTTTAACTTTGGTGAGTGATAGGTTATTTTCCCTACTACTGGGGCTAATTGATTATTTATATTGCCTTTAAACAATTTCCATTTTCCTTAGTATGAGACTGTTAAATGCGAGTGAGAAACAATTACTTGTTAGTAATAGTTGTTGTGATTTCTGTTGACTCTTTTTCTTCTTAATTTTCATTTGGTAAAGTGACATTTCAGAAAAGTTCATTGGCTTATCAGCAAATTCTCTATGCTCTGAATACAATTGAAGACCAAGTTGGAAAGGTTTCATTCTGTTATTTGATAAAATTACTGATAATGCCACATACACAGGCATGGGGACTGTCAAGGACTATAATGAAAACAAGCTTTAAATACTCCTTTTCATAATTTATAAGAAAGTACATGTTTCTCTTTTTTTTAATTGTATTTCACACTTGAATTAATGACATTTTTATGTGAAGCACTAGTACCTGGCTATCTTTTTGTAACATTACTGCTTTTCTCATAAAAATTTACCTACTAAGGAATGAAGGCTTTGCTGCTTGAATTTTTTTTGCCTCCATTTCGTAAGATTTCAAATTTTACAGAAGAAATAATGTATTCTCCAAACTACCATAGCACAATACAGAAAAGAATACACACGAGCCCAATGTGATAATAATTTTTGTGACTTTTGATTGATCCAATACTGGCAGCTGTGCATTCTATTATAATGTTTCCACTTGCCCCGTACCAATGAAAAATAACTCACTACATTGTGAAACGAGGGTGGAAAGCTGTATCATTCGATTATGAGAAAGGAAGAAACCACTGTTTTTATGTTAGAGTAGTATTGATACAAGCATAATATACAAATATATACAAGATATCGAAATTTTAAGATGTAATGTTTCTTCAGCAAAATGTAGTGTCCAAAGCATAGGAATACAAGGTGAACGTTTTCTGATAATGAGGAGTTACTTCCATATTTTATCCGTTTGTCAATGCCACCTTACTATCAACTGTGGTAAGCAGTGGTTTCTTCCTGTGTTTCAATATTTATTTTATTTGCTATTTATCACTTTTTTGTTTTCTTTGAATACATGCAGTATATGCTGTATTAGATGCTGATTTTGATACTAAAAATCGAGTGTAGTTGGTGAGTTAGTAACACTCTGGACTCGGATTCGGGAGTTCGCCAGTTCGAATCCTTGCACGGGCATGCAGATTTGGGTTTTCCATGGTTTCCCCAAATCACTCCAGGCAAATGCCGGGATGCTTCCTTCAAAGGATCATGGCCGTATTCCTACCCGTTTCTTGTCCCCAGTCCCATCCTGCCTCTGATGACCTCAACGTTGACGTGGCATAAAGCCATAAATAATAATAAAAAAATATTTTAAGTTTTTAAAGAAAGTAGTAATACTCAAATTGATCCACAGTCTATACTTTTCATTCTTCTTGTCAGTTTGTCATTATAATTTAAATGGTATTACTTACAGAGCTTCCGGAGAAAGTGACAAAAGGTAATTTAATGGATGTTCTGAAAACTTTTGGAGATGTTCGTTTCTTCCACTTCAATTTTGGGAAAAGAAGTGCTATAGCTGAATTTGAAAGCAGGTTTGTATTTAGTTGTAATGTTAAAAAATAAAATAAATGTTCCTTTACTTCAACAGGTTTAGATGATTACATGTTCACCTAAAATTGGATTCGTGGGCACCGTACAAGGATCAGTGTAGACCCAGGGTGGCCAACCCAAATGATCTTGTGGGCCACTTTGAAATGCACCATAACACCGGGGGCCGCATAAATTTATATATCCCCGTATTAGAGTTACACCCACTATACACATTTTTTTGGAGTGAATATAATTTAATTATTCCGTGAACTCATAACTGTAAACTCATAAATAAAACGGGCAATAACTGTCATATATTCTCACGGTAAATATTTTAAAATTAAAGTTAATTTTTTCTCTTAATTTTGACAGTTACTTTTTGAATATATGGATGCACAAATAAGTTTTTTTTTTTTAAATGTATTACTTTTCACTACTTTGGCCATTATAAAATAAATATATGTTGTAAAGGTGTGATGAATCTCACGGGCTGCAAAAATGTTCAAGATGGGCCGCGGGTTGGCACCTCTGGTGTGGACATTTTGGGAGGTGGAAAAGGGGAGGCAATGAAAATTTGTGCGTACATACACTGTACAGAAAATCTATTTTTTTTTTTTTTTTCCTGATTTAGGTATAATTTTGAATTGTGTTTTCCATTTATCTATGAGAATTTTGGAGTAAATACAATGAATCACAGATCATGATTACTATTACCTCTTTTTTTTTTTTTTTTTTTTTTCCTGTCGTTTCAGCCATCTATGGACTAAGACTACACAACTTCATCTCCTCTTCTGAGTTTCCTTCCTCCGTCGCCAGTACTCTTTCCTTCTCTGGCTCACTCTTGCTTTTTCTTCCTCTGAAAATGCCCTCCTTTTCCTGATTGGTTTTTCTTTAGTCAGATCCTTTACCTCCGCAGTTTTTCCTCTGAATAATTCCTGGTCTTGGATGTTTTCCATGTTAATCCCACATCTTTTCAGATCCTAATACACGTCCTTCACCCATGGAACTTGAGTCTTCCTGTTCTCTTGAAAGTTGAGTATTTTCTTTGCCATTCTTTCTGGTTCCATTCTCTTGATGTGTCCATAGAAACCAAATCTTATTTTCTGAAATGTGTTTGATACCTTTTCAAACTTGTTGTATAGATCTTGGTTCAATCTCAAACGGAAATTAAATTCGCTTCCTCTCAATTTTTTGGTCCCAATAGTTTCCTTAGAAACTTTCTTTCTTTGTTTTCTATATCCGTCAATCCCTTTCTGGCTAGTGCTTATGATGCATGTAAACATTCTGGCTTCACTACCGTAGGCCTACTATTGTGCTTGTGTTTCGCCTGATGAGTGAATAATTTTGATTTGTATGTCTTTTGACAAATCCTGTAAGCTATTTCCATCTTTATCACCCTATCTTCAACTGCAGCCTTTTCATTAACATTGGGAGTCAAAATTTCACCAAGGTATTTGAACTTCTGTGTTCTTTTAATATCACCATATTTAGTTTTCACTGTCCATGTGTGCTTTTTGCATCTATGTTCATGTATTCCATTTTCTCAAACAATATTTGTAGTCCTGCTTTATCAGCTGTTTCCTTAAAGACTTCTATCCGTTTGATTGCAGTCTCCAGATCTCTTGCAAAGAACATAATGTCATCTGCAAAAGCGAGAGATTCAAATGTCAAGCCTTCTTCTGGTGTCTTAGTCTAATTCTGTTTAGGATTTTTGACTGATAAATCACTTTGCGCCATTTCCGCATGACCTTTTCCAAGAGCCAGTTGAATAATAGTGGGGATAGTTCGTCACATTGCCTTACTCCAGTTTTGATCTCAAAGGGATCTGACAATTGTCCTAAAACTTAACTTGTGATCGGGTGTTCTTTAAAGTTTGCTGTATCAGTGATGTTGTCTTATATTCCAAATTCTTTCAAAACCTTTATTAGTACATCCCGGTCTACAGAATCATACAATTTCTTGAAGTCCACAAAAGTCATGATCACCTTTTTATTCCCTGCTAATGCCTTTGCTTTCATCAAGGTTTTGATTGTGAAGATCTGTTCCATGCACGATCGTCCTTTCCTAAATCGTGCCTGATATTCTCCTAGTTGTCGATTTATGTGTTTCTCTGATCTTCACTGCAGTGTTTTGGAGAGTATCTTGTATGGCACAGGTAGTAGTGATATACCTCTGTAATTATTCACATTTGATTTGTCTCCCTTTTTGTGTAACGGATGATGACAGCGTCCCTCCACTCTTCTGGTATCTCTTCTTTAAGAGTTTCTTAAGTTGGTCTGTTACCTTCTCTCCAGCAGACTTAATAAGCTCGGCAACAGTGGAGTCTTTTGCAGATGTCTTGTTGTTCTTAAGGTTCCTTATAATTTCTCTAATTTCCTTCTCATCTGGAAGAGCTGAGTTTGGAAGTTTAGTTTTTGTTTCATAAAATGTCATTTCATTCTGAGGTGGTTCACAGTTAAGTAGTTGATAAATGAATTAGCCAGATGTTCGCAGTTTTCTTATTGTTTAGAATTAATTTACCCTGATCATTCCTGGAGCAAAGGTTATGTGGAGAGTAATCTGAATTTGGACTTAAAGGTTCCATAGAATCTGTGGTGTTGTTTCTGTTAAAGTTTTATTCTCTTTTAGTTGCACCTTCTCAAATTTGAGTTTAACTTTTCTGATGACCTTAGCTGTTCTTTTCCTTTCAACTTTAAACTCTACAAAAATTTAGTTTCGCAGAGTTCCATCTGTTCCAAGCTACAGAACGCCTTTGTAGAGCATCTGCACATTCATCATTCCACCATGGGTATTTCTTCTTCTCTGGGCCATTTTGTTCCAATCATAAAGAGTCCAACGTATCCAGTTCCTTCTGATATGTTTCAATTATTTCTTTGCTGATTTTCAGTTCTTCTATATTTATGAATCCTGGGAGCTCTCTTAGCAATATTGTTGGGGATTAGTGATCTGAGTCAGTGTCAGCCCCTCTCTGTACTCTGGCGTTCATTACTTCTCTTGGATTGGTAGTAGCTACATGATCAATTTCAAACTCTCCTAACATTGGATTGGGAGATTGCCAAATCTTCATCTGTTCATGGTCTTCTTGACATTATTTTCATGCCAAATGGTTCACAGACATCAATCAGTCTTTGACCACTTCTGTTGGTCCTTTGGTGAGCTGGGTATTCTCCCATCACTTTCATAAATTTCCTTTCCAATTTGGGCATTGAAGTCTCCCATTAGGAGTTTGTAATAATTCTCTTTTGGTGGGGGTGGCTCTACTTTGAAACTTATTAGACACACTGTATGGTGTCAGCAATTAAAAATTTTCTTTATCAACATGTTAATATTGAACCTCATACACGACATGTCCCAGGGGTTACAAGACATAAAAAGATGGGTTCACAAAAAATCTGAATTTATTCAAACAAGTTAAATGACATCAACATTGACAAGTGATTAGATTTGCAGATGGCTAGCTCAGTTGGCTTTCTCAAACAAGTCTCTCGCTACTCAAGGGTATTTTTCGGACCATGGTATGTTGCAAACATGTCGCACTGTTTGAATCACTTTGCCATGTGCACTGCTGGCGATGTGATGCGCACCTCAGACGCTCAGAGGATGGCGGTAGACCGACCACACGTCCACTCAGTTCCACACACCGTCTACCCATCTCGTCTCCACTCCGCCTCGGAGCAGCATTCCATGCAACAGGATACAAGAATATCCGAGTGGCGGGTCACTATTGTCCGTAGGTTGGCTGTCCCTGCTGTTATTGTCAACAGCGCAGCGGGTGGCTTGACGAACGGGCTCGCTGCTTCCGCTCGCCGAAAAATAGCCCTTTATCTGTGCACACTGCGTCGTCTTGGAAACGCGACTTATTACAAGTTTAATATGTTTTTCTGGGATTCTGAACAGCCCCTCTTCAAGCTGAAACCAAAATTCTTCTACCTTATCTGGGTTCTTCATATTGTCTTCATTAATAGGAACGTGGGCATTGAAAACAGTGTAGAATTTGTTTCCACTGCTTAATGTTAAAATAGATAGTCTGGGAGGAGGGGCTCTGAAGTCTACTGTGGATTCTGTTATTGAATTATGAGCTATTACTTTTATTTATTGTTTTATAATGTTGTGTGTCCAGAGAACTGATACAAAGTGCCATGAATTGTAAATAACAAAAAAAGGAAACGTTTAATGTGGCTGGAAGCTTGAGAAGTTTGTATCAAAATAAATTCTCCATAGTAAAATTACAGATTTCTTAGAAAAGGAGAGAAGTAATGAGCGATGTAAGGTTATTTAGAATAATTGGGCCTGAATTTTACTCTCATTCAAATACCTCATAAATAGCAGAATGTTGTTATGACCTTGTTGATCCTACAAAAATAATTTTTGTTATAAATCAGTATTGTTTTGATTTCTGGTATCATACTCATCATCTTCATCGATCCCCAGTTCCACAGATGTGGTGTAAGATCCCTCGCTGCCTGTGCGTGCGAGCATGTTCCCTCTTCTTGGATTCTAGACCATGATACACCTTTCTCCTGTAGGTCCAGTTTCATAAGATCAATCCACCTCCTTCTGGGCCGGCCTCTTGGTCCTTTACCCTTCAGTTCTTCTTCCACCCATATCCTCACTTTTCCATCAGCTTGATGTGTCCCAGCCATCACAATCTTGCTTTGGCAATATTTTTATTGACTGGGATCTCTTTACCGATCACTTCATTCCTGATCTTGTCTCCTCTGGTTTTCTGTACCATTGCTCTCAGGAACTTCATCTCTGCTGCCTGGAGTTTGCTTTCATTTCTGCTGATAGTGGTACATACTTCCAGACTGTTATTTGGTATATACTTGTCCCATAGAAGGTGCCTAACATGATGATAGAACTTGGCTCCTTTTTGTACCCTGTTGGTAATTACATTCTGGGATTGACTGATGGGAAGTCAATTTTCTCCGCAGGTACTGTAAATTATCAACCTGACTCAATTTTTCATCATCGGATAAATATTAGGCTTCATATTCTGTCTGCTGACAGCCATTAGCACTGTGTGACTTATTTTAAGGCCCAATTCCTTAAAATGCGTATTCCAGATGTTCATTTTATATCGTACTTCTTTTGTATATCCCCATATCACAACATCATCTGCAAATGCAAATGTTTTAAAATCATCAGGGTCAAGTTGCTGTATTATTCTCTTCATAATTTCATTAATCACATTGATGAGCAACAACGGTGATAATGCACTGCCTTGCCAAACACCTTTTGGTAGTTACAAACCAGTCTGATAAAGCATTTTAACTTTGGTGATCAAGTTTGTTGGTAACTTTTGTTGGGAAAGACATTGCCAAAGTTTATCTCTAGATATGCTGTCATACACCCTTCCAGTATCTAAAAAACTGAAATTGACATCTCTTCTATTCTCCCAATGTTTTTCCATGATCATCTGAGCAGTGAAAATAAGATCTTGTGCTGATCTGTTAGTTCTAAATCCATACTGCTCTTCTCAAGCTGTAATTCAGTGACTTTCCACAGCCTACCTTCTATAAAAATATTTCCCCATTAGCTTGATGCCATGGGATAGGTGTGTTATTCTTCTGTAATTGTTATACTTTCTTCCACTACCTTTTTTAAAGATAGGCACTATGATTCCTTTGTCTAGTCAGAGGGGACTTTTTCTTCTTACCGAGCATGGTGGGTGAGCCGTAATGCTCTGGAACTCTCATTGGGGAGGACGCCGGTTCGAATGCACGTCTGGGCATCCAAATTTGGATTTTCCATGGTTTCCTCAAATCACTCTAGGTGAATGCCAGGATGCTTCCTTCAAAAGGTGATGGCCAAATTTCTTCCTGTTCTTTGTCCTCAGTCCTTTCATACTTTAAGACCTCAACGCCAATGAGGCATAAAGCCATAAGCACAGAATTTTTCTTCTTCTTTCCAGATGGTGTTCATTATGGGGCGTCCATTAATTACGTAGGGTGAAATGGTGGAGGAGTCAGGCGAAATTTCACTAAATCTTACTGGGGAGGGGGGGGGCAACGGAAATCTCATGTCATCTTTTTAATTTCTTGAAGAGCATTAGAGCTTTTTTTAAAGGTCTCTCAAAATAACTACAAAAGGGGAGGGTAGTCCCTCACGATACCACCTCACCATAAAAAAGGGGGGGGGGGGGGAGGTTTCCTGCCAGATCTCACCATGGGGGGAATGGATGGTCCAGATTTTCGGAAGAACACTACACATAATTAATGGATGCCCCTTAACTGTGTGTCCATAGATTCCTGCTGTTTTGATCATGTCTGCATTTACTTCATCTATGCCTGGTGATTTGCTTTTCAGGGCTTTTTTTGACTTCTAACCATGTCAGAGGGGACTCTTTACATCCGCTGTTGTTTCCTGTTCCTGACCTGTTATCTTCTTTGCTTGTTGTTTGATTCCCATTGTACAGATGGTCAAAATATTTCCCCATCTCTTCCATTACATTATCTCCTTTCCAGATGATTGTTCCATCTTCTTTTTCAAAGGCCTTAATAGGTTCAAATGTGTTCTTTTTGGATTATACAATTTTATACAATAGTTTCTTATTGTTCCGACTATCCTCTTCTATTGAATGAAGTTTTTCACGGCGTTGTATATTTACGAATGTTTTTTGGGAAATCAGCTGAGGGTCAATCCATTAAAAATCACCCATACCATGTTGTTCATCATTTTTGTTTTTCTTAATTTTTTTTACCAGTTACTCCCCAATACTAAGTGTTTAAAAAAAATTATGCTTTTAATTTTTTTGGTGGCCATTTTAAGTTTGCTTCTGAACCAATTTTTAGCTGAAAACAAGTTTTGCGCAAATGTTTATAACTCTGTTAATTCTGAAGATATCAAGACAAAATAAAAACCAAAATGTTCGGAATAAAATGCTCTAGATTTTTTGTTATAATATAGTTTTACCTAAATAGTAAGGTGAGTGAAGAAAGAAATATATAACTTCCAAGTTTAAATTAACTGAAAACAAGAATTCAAAGCTGTAAAATCACTAAAAGGAAGAAAGACTCACCTTCATTTTTTTTTTCTTTTTTTAGATTTATTATAGGTAAACTTGCTGTAAAAATATGAAGCTTGAGAAGTTTGTCCTTCTTTTTACATAAATTTTTAACATTACTTAAACGGCGAACTTTTTCAATATTTGAAGAAGAATATCTAAAAAAGGACTGACTCAAAAATTATTAAATTAATTTACAAAGCACATGTTATAAACATTTGTTAAAAATTTGTTGACTGAGACTCTACTGGTTCCAGAGTTATAAGTTTTCAGAAAAACTATGCAATATGCGCACAACCAATGGTGATGAAGGATGAACATGTTTTTCCTTTAAAAGAAACTAATTAAAAATCAGTCCACATTGCATTAAAATGCATAAACATTAAAAAGAAGATAGCATATGTTTAAATGGTAAAATAAATAAATTAATAAACATAAATTTATACTTATTTATATTTTTACTAAAATAATAAATGATTTAAATAATAAATTTTTATGTTTCATTTAGACATCTATAAGCAATATTCAATTTATTACTTGTTAATTGAAGTTTTTACACAAAGATTTCTTTCTGTACAAGTCATCATCTGCAGGTATAAGAAGTCTGCATGTTCAGACTTGAGCAATCCCTCCCACAAACTAGTGTTACAATGACTCAGTAGCCAGTAGC
>JARYHS010009186.1:14338530-14372847 GCA_031002005.1 Vandiemenella viatica | reverse complement strand
TTAAACTTTTCCGCGGCCGAACCTATTTTAGATTGCCTGTTCGGTGTCTTCTTATCTGCCGAAGACAGTTCCGGTACAGTCTCCCTCCGCGATGTACCACTGCGCCGCGAGATGTGGTTCCTCTTCGTCTCCTTCCGCGTTGTCCTACTGCGCCGCGAGATGTAGTTCTTCTTTGTCTCCTTCCGCGTTGTCCTACTGCGCCGCCTGATGTAGTTCCTCTTTGTCGTTGTCTTCCGCGATGTACCACTGCGCCGCGAGATGTAGATCTTGACGTTGGTTTTACCTCCGTAATGTTAGCCTTTGGTGAGCAATGCTGTCTCTTTCTCTCATACTTCTTTGCACTCAGTTCCGCAAACCTCTGCACTTAACAATGTATTCGATCCAATACATGCGATACACGTACTCTATTGTTGTTTTTTCGTTTCACTTTTCACTCAAGTTGCGTTTTCCGCTGGTTTTATTTCTTCACTTTTACCAACTTCAAACCCAAGTCCATTTCACGTGCGCCATGTAAAAATTTCAAAAATGTTTTTTTTTACGGGATTAATTTATAACAGTTAGTGAGGTATTACAACGCTAACACTTTGACCTGCCTCACGGAAGCATCGGTACTTCGTAATTTTATTATTTTACCTTGGTCGCCACCAGCTGTTTGAACAACGTACTAATAATACTTACAGTTCTCTGTGATGTTAAGAACTCACTAGTTCACAGGAATTTGTAATAAGCAAGACACACTCACTCATAGGAAGTATTAAGTCGAACAACTTTTTATTACTCCAACGATTTGTGTCTTATATTAGTACTCCGACCACCAACTGGAATTATTTATCACTTATCCGAAGATTGCAGGTTCGAGTCCTGTCACGGTCGCCATGTAAAAATTTCAAAAATGTTTTTTACGGGATTAATTTATAACAGTTAGTGAGGTTATTACAACGCTACACTTTGACCTGCCTCACGGAAGCATCGGTACTTCGTAATTTTATTATTTTACCTTGGTCGCCACCAGCTGTTTGACGAACGTACTAATAATACTTACAGTTCTCTGTGATGTTAAGAACTCACTAGTTCACAGGAATTTGTAATAAGCAAGACACACTCACTCATAGGAAGTATTAAGTCGAACAACTTTTTATTACTCCAACGATTTGTGTCTTATATTAGTACTCCGACCACCAACTGGAATTATTTATCACTTATCCGAGATTGCAAGTTCTTTATGAGTGGAAAGTTTAATCACAAGATACTCTCCTTCAAACAGCAACATATTAAATGTCTGTACATAATTACCAGTTCACAACCGCTCATTAACAGTTCTCCAGGAACGTCTCACTGTATTTTCACACCATATGGCTTGTCTTACGTTAGCGACGTCAAGCCAATATTCATTTCCCGTCGCGGACGCTCGTATTACGTATCCATATGCCCGAATATTTCTTTCCGAATCTACCGAAAACACGTACACGTCGACACACACACTTCCCGCCTTCTCGTAACACTTGACTACTCCTCTGCCACAGAGGTTAGACCCTCGCGGTATATCGATAATCGATTATTTATACAAAGATTGCAAGTCCAATGTAATGTTACACGTTAAGGGTAGAATTCCGAAAAATTCCTTTCTTAATATATGATTTCACCAACGCGGAGATCTTTAACTGTAAAATGATACTTTATTTTAGTTAGGTATCCAGGGAGAAAAAATGGCTCCTGACAAAAAGAGCGCATTTTCGAAATATTTACATTTTTGCCCTTTTAGGATTGAATTTGAAAAAAGTATTTTCTTCAAATATGGCATGATCAAAGGATATTCCTTACTCTTTAAAATGATACCCCATTTATCGATTTCAGTTAGGTATGAAGGGAGATAGTGACTTGTGACAAAAAAAATTACCTTAGAGAAATAAAATTATGATACGAAGCGAATGTCGTAGTCAAGCGGTTTTGTCGACGATTCTAAAAGCAGGTTCGACCACGCATGACGATTCTATTTTTACGCAGTATGAACATTTTATCCGAGAAATATAATTATTTTATCATTTCCCTCGTAAACTGAATGATAATATTTTTTGATCTTGTTTCGTTTTTCTGGTATATATTTAGAAAATGCATACATCATTTGGCACGTTTTTAACTGTCAATTATATCTGGACTATATTTTAAAACTCTATATGCAAAAAAAAAGATGGATTCTGTTTATAGGTGACTCATGTAGTGATCAAACCGATATGACGCGCTACGACTCATCATTTATGGATGATCAGGGTCAACCGACTGTAATATCCCCGAAAGGTACTTTGTCAGCCTTGTGATGCTTACTTTATCGGCAAGTAAAGAATTTCATCGCGAAAGTTCAGAACAATCGTGTAGGGTCAAATAATTGCACACACACACTAAAAATCCACGCCTTGGTCAGTAATCAGTTGTCTGCATCAGCGCTCCTGGACAAGCTTCCATAAGGGAGGCGTCTTCAATGGCGTGAACGAAATTTGCTTCTTACAATCACGACTGCAAAAAAAATGCGCGTGTGGTAAAGTTTCCTTCATGTATCACGCGCGACGCCAGGAGGTACTGTACTTCACACATTTATACGACAAGTTTCATCAAAATCTATGTATGCGACAATGAACTACAATGATTGTGATCTATCCATTTCCTAAACACATACAGAAAAGCTAAACGGATAGAATCACTCAGTTTTGCAGGTCAGATGATAAAATCCACCACTCACACCACTTGACTATGACACTCGCTTTCTGTTATTGAAAAAGACACAAGTATTTAAACCACATCACGGGCACATAAAATTATTAGTAACTCGAAAATCATAAATTTATCTATCGATACAACTTTGTCCGAAACGGATCCCACACCATGACCTTTGACTTCAGGAATTAACGATTGCAGTGTTCAAATACCTTTGCCCGTGACATATTAAGCTCACAGAAGATGAATGTCATGGCATATGACACAGGTCCCTTTACCCAACAAGCTCTGAAATGTGCCCTGTCCAGTTTAACTTACCATTAAATGAAATTCCTTAGTATTTACATTTTAAGCTGAACCAAAAAAAAAAAATTATTTTCATATCTGTGTATATAATAAACTGATTCTTTCTGGTGCATTGAGTCATTCCATGCTACCCAACCAACTACATATCCTGTCAGAGACAATATTATCCTGTCTGAGTCCCTATGTAGTTTTTCACATAGAGGAAGGAATATATGGAGACGACGCAAGGGACCTTCACCACACACTGGAGTGAAATCGGGTAGAGAGAAGTGGGGCGGGGAGGCCGGAGAAACACGGGAAATGGCACAAAAACCTCAAGGAAATCATAATAAAACCGTGGCACCACAATTTGATGATGGATTATTCTGTAACTCGACAAGACACATCAAAAATGAAGAATTTTTGATATCGTGCTTAGTTCTCGAGATATACTGTCTCAAAAGTTAAGTTTTGGGTTGAAATTCAGAAGAAACATTTCTCCAAAGTCAAATTTGATGATAAATTGTTATGTATCACGACGATACAAATCGAAAATAAACAACAAAATTTTTCGATATCTCCCTTAGTTCGCGAGATATAATGTCTCCAAATTGAGTTTGTTAGGTTATGATGCGGACTGGACCAATAGATAATTTTGCTGCACTTGCAGTTTGGGTGTTTAATTTTTTTACTAATCCTTGTGGTTAGGTTAAAACGCGGCCTGGACCAGAATAAAAATGTCACCAAAGGCACAAGGAACTATACCTGTAACTAATTTTAGATAGTTGATATCTAGAGAACTAAGGGAAATATCAAAAAATTTACTCTTGATTTTTGATTAGTTTTGTCAATTTACATGAGAATCAATCATCAAATAGTACCACTATGGCCATAATTTAAGCTACAGTTCTAGCTACAACATTGACAATATCTGGATTCATAGTTCACGTAGCATAAATTATCACAACTAATTTCAACATATACCTTCAGTACAGTTAATTTCATCGTACACTTTCAGTGTAAACTGAAACTTGAGTAAAGCCTGCAGAATACCATATTCACTGGGTCACGATGTAAAAATGACCCGCTTAAATAAAATTTTCAGCTCTTGTCTACAATAAGGCTAGCTTTTCAAGTGCAAAGTAGTAACATATGCTAATTGTCTACACTACACCAACAAAAATTTGAGAACAATGAATAAATTTATAGCGAATGGCCCTAATGTTGCAGTTACCTGTCAGATACATCAAGAACGATAATTCCAATGAAACGCTATTCCAGGTTTTTCCCTATCTTGTCTATTTGTGCAACCATATGCAACACAACTTGGCATTATAGAAAACTTTAGAATATTAGAAAATGAAATATTCTCAGGACCCTAATTTTATGTATCAAATACAGGAGTTGGAGAGGGTGAAAAGAAGGGCTGCTAGATTTGTTTCTGGAAATTATCGCAGAATGCAATCAGTGACGGATATGATAAAGGAGCTGAAATGGGATTCATTGCATGACAGGATGAGGAGGGTCATGGGAGTGTATAGGGCATATACTGGCGATGAGGCATGAAAAGATATTGCAATAGGTTTGAAAAGTAGTGCATGGAAGGGAAAAGATTACCATGACCACAAGCTGGCACTCGATTTCAGGCACAAGGGTGTGGGAAGATTCTCTTTTTTAGGTAAGGGTGTCAGAGATTGGAATGAGTTACCAAGAGAAATGATGAATAATTTACCGAAAACTTTGAAAGAATTTAAAGATAAAATTTGTACAGGACAAATGTAGGTAGGTGCAGGATAGGGGGAAGATGTGTGTGTAGGGAAATTGCCACCGGAGCCTGTGCTCCATTGAATTTAATTAAATTAAATTAAAAACATACACAGTGCAAACAGCCCAATGTTTTGGTACTCCTATGGCCGCCGCGCATGTGCAGTAGGAGACGAGGTTTTTTTTATGAGGTTTCACCTATTTGGCCTTATTTCGTCTCCATATATTCCTTCCTCCATGGTTATTCACAATCCTTTCTAAAAGATATCTATTACATGGAATCATGTTATCTGCAGTGTAGTCAACTTTAGCGGAATTCCGCTACGCGTAGCGGAATTTTATCCCTCGGGATAGTGCAAATTGTCAAAAACGTAGCGACTTTTAGCCAAGTTCATTGCAATAACTTTCAAAAATGAATTTCTTAAGGATCAAGATTCATTTTGTTAATAGTCTATTCCCATGCTTCTAAAGAAGCCAAAATAAATCACTACCTACCATTACTCAATCTAATAACCAATTATAGCAGGCAGAATGTTTGTGAATCCCCGCAAGTGTATTTCCCCACTCTTCATGTAACGCCTATATGTTTGCTCCACGCACAAGTTTGCATCAGTCCTCAGTACGATTTTACTGTTGATTTTGCAAATAGGCTGCTAGAGTTGTTTCTTGAAATTATCGCAGAACGCAATCAGTAACAGATATGATAAAAGAATGGCACTCATTGGATGACAGAAGGAGGGTGTAGAGGGTTATGGGAGTGTACAAGGCGTATATTGATGATGAGGCATGGAAAGATATTGGTCTAAGAATTGAAAGTAATGTATGGAAGAGAAAAGATGACCATGACCACAAGCTGGCACTCGATTTCAGGCACAAGGGTGTAGGAAAATTCTCTTTTTTAGGTAAGGGTGTCATGGATTGGAATAAGTTACTAAGAGAAATAATTAATAATTTGCCAAAAACGTTGAAAGAATTTAAAGTTAAAATTTGTAAACGGTAGATGTAGGTGGATGCAGAAAAGGGGGAAGATGGGTGTTTAGGGAAATTGCGACCAGAGCATTTAACTGAATTGAATTGAAATAATGAGTGATACAGAAGAAGCTAGTTGTTCTACATTCAAGAACAAGTAGGATACCTGCAAGAATTACCGAAAGGTCAAATAAAGTCGGGAAAACATTTCTTTTTAGAAAAGTGGTTGAATGAAGATTTTTTTTCCAAAGTGGATACTATCAGTGAAAGAGGACAATTCAAAAGCTAGGTGTAAGGCTTGCAAAGTCATTTTGTAATTTGGTAAATTACAGTGAAAGTCAAACACTTGTAGAATGACAATAAAAAACAGATTATACTAGGATTTTTGTTTTTATCGTGTGATTGTAAATAATGGTGGAGCTTATGGATTAATGACTTAGCCATGGACCTTCCACTCTGAAAACCGCGGTTTGGATACCGATGTTTGCTCAAGTGGAAATTCAAACAAAATAACGTGAAATGGGATTCGACCTAGAATACCAGAACTTCTCATAATGTTCCGGTGTTATGGTTTGATATTATTTCAGTTATGTGACCGAGCGTGTTGGTGTAACGGCTAGCGTTCTGGCCTCACATTCCGGAGGACGGGGGTTCGAATCCCCGTCCGGGCATCCAGATTTGGGTTTTCCATGGTTTCCAAAATCACTCCAGGCAAATTCCGGGATGCTTCCTTCAAAAGGCCATGGCCGAATTCCTTCCCATTCCTTGCCCCCCATCCTTTCCCGTCTCTAAAGACCTCGCTGTTAAGAGAGACGTTAAGCAGATAAAAAAAAGTTATGTGAATTACATATAGAAATCTATTTTCTTTCCTTTTTTTTCAAATTTTCTAACCAAAGCCTGAAGAAACCTTAGCTATGGTAGCAGACAAAAGATTTCGGTTATTAGTTGCGGCTCGTAATCTTAGATTCAGGGTGGGTCAATCATATTGTTAAAGTTGCAAAGCTAAATTTTAAGGATTCAGTTATTGCGAAAAATGTTCAACAAAAACGCATAAAGTGTGTAGGTATTATGTTGTATCATCAAAAATCAAGGGCGATGTAACTAACGAACTTTAAGAAAATGCTTTTTTGGTCCTCATAGATGAATGTACTGATATCGGTAATACTATGTGGTTGTGTCTTTTAGTAAGATACAAACAGGGTGTCCAGGAGTGAAAGGATAATCCTGCAACAACAGATAGGTCACACCATTTCCAAATATATAACAAAATTGTATTTTAGTAAAAGTCTCACTATTTTCGAGTTTTTGATTTTTTTAAATATTTTTTTTGAACGCTAGGTCTTTTTCAGTTTATTCCATGCCATTTCTACAAATTAAGACTATTGCACGCCATTTTTTAAAATTTACTCAAGGATGTTTGAGTTATCTAAAACAATGTCTTTTTTCTTAAAACGTTAAAAAAGACTTTATAGAAAACAAAACAATAAGGAAGCAATTTTTATTGTAATTGGCACGATCCTCTATGTACTTTTGTCTTACATCACAGGCTGTCAAAGTCAGCCGTTTAAATAAATTTGTATATACTTTTTACATAAGATTTTTTTAAAAAGTTTTTTAACATGTTTTAACATTTAAAAAAAAATAAACATTGTTTTAGATAACCCAAACATCCTTGAGTAAATTTTAAAAAATAGGTTTCAAAAATTATTAATTTGTAGAAATGGCACGTAATAAACTGAACATCGTCACATATTTCGAAAAATAATTAAAACATCAGTATCTCGAAGATGGTGAGACTTTTACTAAAATAAAATTTGTTATATAGTAGGATATGATGTGACCTATCTGCGGTTGCAGGATTATCCTTTCATTCCTGAAAAACCAGTGTACCATGACGAAGTTAAGATACAACTTCTTAACTTGATCCCTATTTGAAGTGATGATGGTAATGCTAATGGTCTTAGATAAATTGAACGTGTTTGATCCTCACACGTTACCAATGTTGCCACCTTAGCGATATTGTCGCTAGATTTAGTGAATTTTGAGGTTCGAAAGTGATATTCTTAAATATGTTATCGCTAAAAAAATATTTGGTGAGTTTTTAGTGATATTCAACCTTGCAGAATTTCGAAAAACTTGATTTCAATTGGGGCATGTATTGCCTCTGTTGTGACTCGGATAAATAATGGCGTACATAATATATTGTAAACGAAATATGGCCTACCCAATTCAAGAATGCTGCAGGAATAAATATATTTTTGGAGTTATCTGATTTAGCCATATCTTATCACTTTCTTTCTCGCATGCCGCAGTACATTGAGAAATATGATACCTGTAAATACTCGTGAAATCATTATTTTATAAGGAATCGGTTAAAAATTGTGAAAAAAACTCATACAGTTACGAGCTTCCGGCTGATGTGATTGCTGCAATTGGTAAAGCTCTAAGACTGACGATTCATCTCATCCTTCCACATCTGCAAGTTTTGCAACTTCAACGATAGACCAGAATGATGAAGAAGTAATAGATTGATGAAATCTGATGTTCATTTTTAATACAATGTTATGTTTAATTTAATGAAAATACTGATTATTAAAATATTTTTTATATTACTTACCATGCAATTTTCCTTTATTTTATTTAGCAATTTCTAGCGAATCTTTTAGTTCTAAATATCCCGCAATCTAGTGAGTTTTGAGACCAGGTCTAGCGTCTTTTGTTTTCATAGGTTAGCATCACTGCACGTTACTCGCTATAGAACAAGTAAATGTTATGGAACATATTATGGAAGTATTAGCACAGTTTAGTGGTAGGGACAGCACAAATTAAGACTAGTCTGTGTCAAGTTTTACGAAAAATGTGTCGGTTAATCTTTTCAAAGGTTTCCAGCTAACGAAATAACTTTTAAGAATATGCTATTTCTTGTTACAAATAATGCACTGAACCAAAGTATAGAGAAAAAATATGACCTTTCGAAAATTCGACAAGATTTAGTCTAGAATTGGGTAGTTGACTAAAATTGAAAAATAGGTTAATACTTCACCTTATTATCTATTTTACTCAAAAAAATCTTATTTTGTAAAGAATCGAACATTTACATTATGTAATTATGTACGTTTTCGCGGCGGCAATGCTTGATAAAAACATCTCGGGTTTCAAGCCGCGTCAGAATTGAGCCGTCTGGCGACGTTTCGGAAGCTTGCACTGCTTCCATTGTCAAGCCCCCGCTTAACATTATGTATTTTGCATTTGTAAAAGCGAATTTAAATTTAGCTCAAAAACGCTCTAGACTCTCATGGCGTCTTGGATGACGTCATAGCGTCTGAAATGAATGTAAACAGTCGTGTACGTATATGGCAGGTGTAGATTTTCTTTAGTTAAACATGAGTTCCTCGTTTTATAAGTACTGTGTAGTGCCGAAGTGTAGATGCACAACAATAAAAACACCAGATAATTTATTTACATATGTTCCAAACAATGAAAAAATACGGAGAAAGTGGTTAAAACTTGCAAGGCGGGAGGATGCTCACAGTTTACCCGCAGACAGAAGTATCTATTTTTGTGAAGACCATTTTGATGTAAGTGTTTTTGCATAATATATTTCTAAATCCAAAAGCAAAAATGATGAATTTTGCAGAACCACTACTTTTCAAGTATTAATAATGTAATAAGGTGTGAGTTGAGTTTGTTTTGGTTTTATGTTCTAAAATCTTTCTTTAGTGTTATTTTTCATAGAAAACATCATTAAGTGGCGCCACAATCTGATGATAGATTCTTAAGCAGCTTGACGAAACAATTCGAAAATAAAGAATAATTGTTTTTACGTCACCAAAAGCACAAGGAACTCTTTTTTAACGTGCTATATCTCGAAAACGAAGCCAGATATCAAAAAACATTATTCTTTATTTTCGATTTGTTTCGTCGAGTTCTATAAGAATTTGTTATCAGATTGCGACTTCACGGTAATTATAGAACTCCCTAACAGTTGCTTATACTTCGCAAAAGTAACATCAAAACCGTATCAATTAACATAAAAACGTGCGTCTAAGCAATAGATTATTGTTTACGAAACTGATTTCAGCTTATAATATATATGTGACACTTGTATATACTTTTTTTTAATGGCATTCGGCTACTTGGCCATACAGCCAGCTCAATGTGATTTGTTGCTATCCAGTATTGACACAAGGACACTACAACACGGACAAGACATTCACAGACACAACACTAAACACCCATGCCCTCGGCCGGACTCGAACCGGCGACCTTACATGGAAGTTTTTGCATTGCGGAATTCCGACGAGCAGAAGTCTATGTTTGAGGCGAAAAATCTTCCAACGGCTACGGCGTCAATTTTGGGCAAATTACAACTGGCTGCTTTGCTAAAACCTTGTTCCATAATGAATTAGACTTCTCTTTCGCCAAATAATTAACAATAACTAAATCACCAACACAGAAGTAGCTACAAACGAAAAATTTACTACGCAAGGTGTTCTATTACATGTAAATGTCAACCACTTCTGTGGCGCTAGGGACGCTATGACGTAATGCTTTCTCATTGGCGTTCGCGGTCACGTGTCACTATGGCTGATTTTGTCGATTTTATTTTCTATAAATAATTCTAATCCTTATCTTTTATATTAAATAAGGTTGTTTTTTGTTATCTCCTTTGCATGATTAATCATTAAAAACTACTATACGCCCGATTTATTCTTAGTGGAAACAAGCCAATTGGCTTGTTTCCACTAAGAATAAATAAGTGTCGAAATAGCTTTGCTAGCTCCCATACTATTTTACAGGAGAGTTTTTAAAGTCAAACTGTGCTATTGGTTTTTGATGTGCGTTAAGTAAAGCTAAAACTTTTGAAGCAGAGTATGGTTTTCAAATATTTGCTAGTTAGCATAGTTATTATTAGGGTTTCCGCATGGAAATTCAGAAGTACAAAAGGGTTTTTTCTATGGTGGGCAATATAAAGAGAGAGAGAGAGAGAAGGAAACAGTTTAAAACATCATACTACGATCTACTAAGAGAGAAATTAGATTTACAAACTGAAAACAGTTGTTGTTTGACCTATCCAATTACTAATTATCATCTCAAGAAATCTGGTAAGTGTATGTATCACTTTAAAGAAACTGGAACTGAATTATTTGCCTCGCCTGATGATATGATATATATATATGATATATATTATATATTATATATATATATATATATATATATATATATATATATATATATATGATATAACTAGCATTTGCCCGCTGCTTCACGCGCGCGTGCCTTGGCAGGTGTAGAAATTATTTACCGATTTTATTCTCTTATCAGACATTAACGTGGAAAGGCATGAACTGTTAATGTATTCTGAATAGTTTTCGTTTGTTTCGGTTAATACGTTAGGTTCGGTTTTCATACTGATGTCAGAGAGTTGTTTTATTCATATTTTAACGTGATGCAATTGATTCAATAGTAGAAAAGGTTCCTGAAAAATTAACAGTAGTAATTCGTGGTTGTAATTATTGTGCGAAGTATAAACATTTATTGTTTAGAAAGGCTTTCACGGTTCAAACGACATTCTTTCTTCTGTGCGCTTTCAGAAGCTATGGATTTAGCGTATAGAACTCGGTTATAGGTCAATCGCTTTTCTCGGTGCAGGTTACTTTCATTTGCTCCAGCTATTTCATCTCGTTCTCTTTGACGTTGCAGACGATGTTGTCGGTCTATTTCACTCTCATTTAGCCGATTTCGGCGACATCTTTTAGCTGCAGAAGTTGACCCCGACAGATTAGATCTCTTTCGCATAAACTTTTATACTTACCCAACTCACAGCACTAACAATTAAAACGTTTTCACAGCTGCAATTATCACTATGCGTGAACTTTGGCTGCGAGTATATAGATGAGCATAAACTTGGTTGCAATATAGAATATCTGCGGTAGTAATAAATAATATTATTTCTGAAAGCAATATTTAACTCAGCTAAAACATAATATTTTTAAATGCTGATATGGAGGATTCCACGTTAACCGTGGTACCGAAAATTTAAATGGATATATAACAGTTGTAACGTTAAGAAAGCTGATATTATAATCATTATGTGTAATTTTTTTTGGCGATTTTATGTGTAAACTTTGCCTGGGATTATATAGCTAGGTATAAGCTTTGTTAAGGATGTATCTGTGGATATAATGAAAAATATTGTTTCCATGATACTTAACTAAAAAAAGCTTATTTTTAAATGTGGATACCGAGGATTGCAACATAACCGCGGTGCCATAAATTTATGTAAATATAGCAGTAATCTACGACTTAGTCCTCTTGGAAGTGTGCTGAAATATAAAAATTCGTTACCAATAATCACAGCATCTCAATTTTTCTGATTTATTTATTTTTTGTTGTTTTTTATTTTTTGTTGTTTGGATATTGGTTTTATTTTATGTTGATACACCATCAATTATTCCTGCTTTAAAATAGAAATTTACGTGAATTGGAGCTACTCTTGATTTCAAATCGTCGTATCATTACTGTCATTATTTCAGTCAGATATAATTAATCCAAAAATGTCGAGATGTGATCATGGTACAGTTTATGTAGTAACGTGCATGTAACTGAAACAATTATTTCTGAGTGGCAACATTATCGCAAGTTGTGAATCGCTTGAAATGCAACCTGACAGCTGATATGATGCTTTGTTATAGGCCTAAGAGACGATGCCTGTAGCTTTATAATCTACGCGGTGTAGCATTAGGATATGAAACATTTTTAATTTAAGTTTCTTTCAATATAGCCGTATTTTCTATGTAATTATTTCAGTCGCATGTAAGTACCTGGCGAAACTACAGCCTGAACCAGATGACAATTGACTCGTTTTGTTTAGCATCAGGCATAACGGGTTTAGTTTTAAAATTTACGCGGTGTAGAATAGAATTTTAGGATGCCTAGTTATATTTGAAATAAAAATTCGTTACCAATAATCACAGCATCTCAATTTTTTCTGATTTATTTATTTTTTGCTGTTTGGATATTGGTTTTTATTTTATGTTGATACACCATCAATTATTCCTGCTTTAAAATAGAAATTTACGTGAATTGGAGTTAATCTTGGTTTCAAATCGTCGTATCATTATTGTCATTATTTCGGTCAGATATAATTAATTCAAAAATGTCAAAATGGATCACGGTACAGTATATGTACTAATGTGCATGTAACTCGAGCAATTATTTCTGAGTGGCAAAATTATCGCAAGTTGTAAATCGATTGAAATGCAACCTGGACAGTGATGACAGCTGATATGCTTTGTTATAGGCCAAAGGGACGATGCTTTTAGCTTTATAATTTACGCGGTGTAGCATTAGGATATGAAATTTTTTTTATTTGAGTTTCTTTCAATATTTTCTATGTAATTATTTGAGTCGCATGTACCTGAATTTTCGGATGCCTAGTTATATTTGCACGTTATAGCCACGAGACATATTAATAGAATAAAGTACTTCCAAATATGTGCAATTCCGCACAAGTCATTATGAAAGAAGTATGTTTTATTACTTGTTGATATTTATAATAGCTGTTTTTCAGACATCGCTCTTCGAGAAAAAACTGAATTTCGTATTAAGTATTGGCTTATTGTGGCTGTATTGTACAGCGTTCACGTAGCAATTTTGTTCCAGAGACAAACTGTATAACAGTCTACCAGAGACAATACATGTCTTCAATATTAGTAATATAACTTTTTCGTAATTCAACAGACCTGTTATGATTCAAGTAAATACTGATTATACTTGATTCACGTATTCTTTTTATTTTGAAGTACTGCGGTCCAGAAAAATGAATCGCAGAAGTAAAAAAAAAAAAAGGAAATCCTAAATTTTGTCAGGTCTCTTTATGAAAGGAGTGACCGTCTGAATGTGTATAATTATCTGTGGTCTACAGTTTCACATTTCTGAAGTTTTTTACTGACTTGCTTCTTCCCATGGTACATATTAGTCGTTAGTTACTTCTGCAGATGTTGATCAGGAACATTAGCTTTAAAAATTTGGAAACACCGTGCAAATTGATGCGGTAGTTTTTGCGTTATTAGAGATCAAGCCTCACTACAAACGCAGCTTGCTTACTGATTTATAATAGTATAATATGACTGACTAAACTGCAGTTACATTGTTATTTTGCTTTCGCCTGCAATGATTAGTAAAAAATGTATGTATAATGACAAAAAAGTGATATCATTTAATCCTTCAGTATTGTCTTGCTTCTGCTCTTACATGATTGAACCAATTAATGAATTCCGTCTTATTTTTTAAAATATTTATTGGTGTGATAAAAATATCGTCGTCAGTATTGCTGCTACTATTACGACGTCAACTGAGTAAATCATCAATCATCCTCTACTCGACAACCACGCTGACAGTAAATAACATCTCTATTCAGAATTCACTTCCTATATTTAACAAGAGACTTCACCATGGTAGGTAAGTTTTATTGATATTCTTTGCTATAATTATTTATTTGCAGAGGAATTTTGATAGCCCGTAGCGGAATTTTGACTGTCCGTAGCGACTTCCCGTCTTTCCGCGTTGGCAACACTGGCTATCCGCAAAGAGCTTTACTTCCGAATGTATATCAAGTTATCAACATTCAACTAATATCTTCATTGGAATTGTTTGTTTTGTAAACATTTTGCGTCCTGTTTTCGGACTACTCATCAGCAGAAACAGTGCAGCGTTTCGCAGCCGATAATAATGACCGATAATATCATGTGTTTTACACATGTTTTTAGGTAAAATTGATTTCGCGTCCATTGTTATTATCTTTCATTGTCAAGCTATGTCTTTAACCACGACGTGAATGATCTCTAATAATTAAACATCAAATAAAAAACGTTCATGGTAAAGTACGGAAATACGTCTGATTTAATTTTTCTGTACTGAGTGTTCTAGGTAGTATATTGGAGATGCTTCTGCCTATCCTCTAACTGGCTCTAGCAACTCTTAGTGACCACCAGAGACAATATGTGAGCACTGAATTATGATTGTTTACATATATTTTGTTGCATTAGTTAGAGTTGTTTATGTTTCAGTTTATTGATACTAATTTAAGTGTGGATAGTTATACCGTCTGTCTCGTAGAGACTTTGCTGTTACATATTCTTAACGTCGGTTATTAGTCGGGAATGATAGATGATAGAGTATTAGTATTGTCTTTTGAATGTTAAATGTATGCCGTAGTGAGTGTGTACGGTTAGCAGGTTTAAATAATAATATTTAATCCTCTCTTGTCTTACAAGTAGAACTATTAATTTTTGCGTAGGTTTATCTTGTGAAAAAAGTGATGAAATAAGTCCTTATATCCGCTTTATATACGAAAGCGTGAGGTGTCCTATATTCGTAATTTGTGTATTGTTTTTTGTCAGTAAACATGAAACCTGCAAAAAAATATGGTTCGAGTTTATTATTGTTTTTTGTCAGTAAACATGTAACCTGCAAAAAAATATGGTTCGAGTTTATTTCACGATACATGAGGTCACTAACACGTGATACAGTTATTGTATCAAATACATGACGTCACTAACATGCGATACAGTTATTGTATCAATGCGTGTATGATTGAAGCTTTGATTTTATGAGGTTGTGGTTAAGTTATGTTGAAATGCAGCCTGGACATGAATGACAACCGAAACTTCTTATTAAAACATTAAGCACGAGGAATTTATTTTATATCAATAATTTAAGCTGCTTTCATTAGCGCCAAGTTACAGATGTAATATTGTGATATAATGTATCACAATGTAAACTTCTTCCACTATGTTTGAAGTTAAATTTATAACAAACTCATGAAACATCTATTGCACTCTAGTAACAACAGAATATGTTTGTTACTTTCTGGGTACCAAATTTTATTAGGCCTACTGTAAAGCACGATTAAACCTCTTTTTGTGTTCCAAAAATGATTAAAAGCTATTAGGTTTCAAACTATTGTGTCAAAAGAAACCCTTATTAAGTGACAGTTATTCTTGTTTTACCTGAATGTGCATAAAGGTTTATAAAATGCACTAAGATTCAGAAGATAATACTAAGCATTAGCAGTAATCACAAGAGAGGATCATGTTGGTGGAGCAGCCTGGCTGAATATGAGCTATTCAGCATAGGAAGTGACTTGGTGTAAGAGGTTAGATTAATGTGATCATAATAGGTGGGTCATCATTATCATCAGTTTTCTGCCCTCGGGCAGGTTTTCACTTGTCTGCTTTCCATGCTCTTCTATCTTCTGCCTTTCTCTTAAGGCCCATGTAGTTGCCGTCTTCCTTGATGTTATCTATAATTTTGCACCTCCTTCCTCTTATCCTCCTCCCACAAATTAAACCTTCCAAAGTGTCTTTTATCAGGCACTCTTCTCTCAAAATGTGTCCCATCCAGTTCTTCTTTTTTTATTACTGGGAGTATTTTTCTCCTTTCACTAACCCTGTCCAGCACTTCAACATTATTTATTATCCACCCAGCTTATCCTCTCCATCCTCCTTCACATCCACATCTCAAATGCTTCTAACCGCTTTTCATCCTCTCGTCGTTGTGTCCACTTTACCGCCCCATAAAGAGCCACAATCCATACAAAACATTTGCCGAGTCTTTTCCTGAGTGCTTTGTCTATTTTTTCCAGTTAGTATCCTCCTTTCCTATTAAATGCTTCCTTCGCTACGGCAATGCGAGTTTTTATCTCTTGGTGACATCTCAAATCTTCGGTGATCGTACTCCCAAGATATTTGAACGATCCTACTTGCCTGAAATCAGCTGTTCCTAACTTAATATTTATTATTTTCCTTCCATTTCCAATTCCTCCTTTTTCCAATTTTCCTTCCTTTACTCTTAGTTTTTGCTGTATTGATTTTCATTCCAAACTCTTGGCAAGCTTCGTCTAGATCAGTGTTTCCCAACGTGGGGCCCACGCCCCACAGGGGGGCAATTTGATTTTTTTAGGGGGGCAATTTAGAAATTGACTTGATACGACTTTACTGCTTTCTCTTTGGGTTATTTAAACACAATGCCAGATATGGTTACAAAATATAGCAAAAAAGCAAATTCTTAAAAGGATCACACTAAATTGCCATAATAAATGTTTATTATAAATCTGTTGAATTTGAATTTTAGTATTTCATTATATGTTTTTTAATTTTACTTACTGTGTTTTATGATAATATTAAAGTGTTTTCTTTCAAAAACCATCCTATATCAGTTTCTTTAATAACAAATAATTTTTTTATTAAAAATTATGTATGGGGGGCAAAAAAATGTTGAAAGTGGGACATGACCCAAAAAAGGTTGGGAAACACTGGTCTAGATCTTTCAGCATTCTGTTTAGAGTTTGTTTGCTTTCTGTCAACAATACAATATCATCAGCAAAGTGTATGCACTCTATTCTCTTGCCACTAATACTCACTCCTCTTTTTCCATTTAAGCCTTTTCCAATAATTTCTTCCAGGTATAAATTGAACAATAATGGGGAAAGGCAACAGGGTCATTCCATCTCAACTAACAGTCTGAACCTTGACCTCTCAGATTTTGATGATTTTTTTTTTTCAGATAATGTACCCACCAACACTAGTTTAAATCTGAAATTTCAAATTTTCTGACTTTTGGTTTTTGATTTTCGAGGGTTTAAAAATAAAAAAAAATGACTTTTTGATCGATTTATGATTGTTTTAAAATGATGTAGCTCAAAAACTGTACAACCTGGAGAGCTCAAACTTGCACCATTGTTTTCCTCTAAGAATTCCCTTCAATTTGATATGTAACATGACTATGCTACCTAATACTGAACATTTTTTAAAAATCCCAAATTTTTTTTTGAAATTTCCAAAATACGTACCCTTGGATTTTTTTTATAAAAATTATGTGTGTTGCACAGTCTAACTGACTTCATGCATACAAAATTTCAAGATGGGATCTCAACGGGTTCTGGTATAAAAAATATTTTACTACTAGAATACACACTAGTGAGGTGAAAAGCAGACTATTTCCAGGCTATGAATACCAAGGTAGGCCTACATAATTCTAACAAACTTAAATTATTAAGTTAGCCTTTTTATGTAACATTACCCAAAATAAGAAAAACTTCCTTAATTTGTGTTTGCATAAAACTGATTTTGAAGTTGAGGCAGAGTGGGAGTTCTTTGCAACATCCCACGGCAAGAGTGCATGCGATGGCCTTGGCGTAACTGTTAAGCGGCTAGCTGCTAAAGCCAGCTTACAAAGGCAATATGACCAATAAATCTTAACACCCATATCACTTTATGTATTTGCGATGGAAAACTTAAAAAAACATTGACTTTGGATATTGCACAACAGAAGACATGAAGATACCAAAGAATACTTACTTCCTCAGTTTAGTGAATCAGAAGGGGTTGTGGGAACTCAAAGTTTCACTCATATAAACCCCACATAGAGAGTCAAATTACTGTCAAACCTTATCATTTTAGTCTTGACGAGTCTCTTGACTATGTGACAACAGTGAACCAAATAACACCGTCAGATATAGAAAATATTGCTGCTGGTTTTGTGACAGTAGCATATTACGACTCTTGGTGGCTAGGATGCATTGAAGAAAAATATAATGACATGTACCGGATAAAGTTTTTACACCCATAAGGTCCAGCCCATTCTTTTTACTATCCACAACCAAGAGATTTATTATTAGCTGTCCCAGGAAATACTCATTTCCAAACAGTGGATCCAACTACAGCTACATGAAGAACGTACACTAAAGGAAATGAAGTTGTCTTCTCTTGCTTTGGAAAAATATCTTAAAAGATCAAAAAGAAGTGTTTAAATTATGTTAGGCCTACCCTCACTAAACACTTAATTGTGTAAATAATATGTGTATTAACTTTGTAAATACCAATTATTATTAGAAATACAGTTCTATCCACACAAATATCAACAAGTTATTTTTCCCAAGTGAAATTACTTTTGCCAATTTATATTATAAGGAACTTGTTGTAAATGATTACAAATAACACTGGAAAACCAAGAAAAAGATAATCTCTGCCATTTAAAACTAAGGATGAAGGTGAGTGGCTTTATTCAAAATATAACTTTTAGCATGTATATTACCAATTAAAATGTGTTCACTTCCTTCTGATGCATAGTTAAAAGAATCATAAAAATTAAATTGAAACAACATTATATCATTTAATGAATTAACAAACAATAAGAGGGTAATTTTACATTAAAAGGCTAACTTAATAATTTAAGTTTGTTAGATGTTGTTGTTGTTGTTGGGGCTTTAGGGCGTGTTAATGTCGGGGTTATTAGCGCCCTAACAAATGCCTGGTGTGACAGTGTGCCATAAAATTTGATTACCGTCCGTGTGGCCGACTGTAAAAGGGTCGGTCACACAGGCAGCACAATAAAATAAAGTAGACTAAAATATCGTCTGCATGCCGACTGTAAAGAGGTCGGCCACACAGCCTGCAGGGCGAAATTTAAAACTGAAACAATGGCTGTAAAATGGCCATAAACGATTAAAAAGCACAAACATTAACTGGTTGGCTGTAAAAGGGCCAACCAGATTAAAAGAATAAACTAACTGGCTGGCTGTAAAAGGGCCAGCCAGGTATAAAATATTAAACATAAAAACATACACATATATTCATATAAAATAAGGATGGTTCTTGAATTGATGGCCGTAGAGAGCCATGAGTTCAATCTAAAACCTAGGCCAATCTGTCCAATATTTTTGGGACAAGACCGGCCAAGCTACAAAACTTAGTTTGTTAGAATTATGTAGGCCTACCTTAGTATTCATAGCCTAGAAGTAGTCTGCTTTTCACCTCACTAGCGTGTACTCTGGTAGTAAAATATTTTTTTATACAAGAAAGCATTGAGATCCCATCTTGAAATTTTGCATGCATGAAGTCAGTTAGACTGTACATCACACATAATTTTTATAAAAAAATCCGAGGGTACGTATTTTGGAAATTTCAAAAAAAATTGGCAATTTTTTAAAATTTTCAGTATTAGGTAGCATAGTCATGTTACATATCAAATTGAAGGGAATTCTTAGAGGAAAACAATGGTGCAAGTTTGAGCTCTCTAGGTTGTACAGTTTTTGAGCTACATCATTTTAAAACAATCATAAATCGATCAAAAACGGTCTTTTTTGATTTTTTTAGACCCTCGAAACTCAAAAACCAAAAGTCAGAAAAATTTGAAATTTCAGATTTAAACTAGTGTTGGTGGGTACATTACCTGAAAAAAAATTCATCCAAATCTGAGAGGTCAAGGTTCAAATCAGAAGAATTTGAAATCAAGTAGAATTGGTTGATTTGACATGGAATGGCCCAACAACCTTGTCATACACCTCTCCCAGTGCTGGCTCATTCCATGCCAAATCACCCAAAATAAAATATTCAATGTGCTCTTAGGTCTCAGATTTTTTTCATATTTTTTCTATGTATAGATACCTAAGAGATATGACCATAGGATTTTTTTAAATTTTTTATCTCAAAAATTGGCTTCAGGAAAAATATTTGAAATTTGCACATTTCATGCGATTCTTCCCACGATTGTGTTGGCATCAAATTGCATAAAATGTTGTATCTCGTTTATTTTTGGAACAACATACATCATTTTGGTATCAAATTAAAGTTAATTATTGATACTTTCAAACTAAGTAATAATATTCACAAAAAAATTGTTATAAAATTTTTTGGGAGCTCTCAAAGTGAAAATTTTAGTTTTTAAAAGTGTTGCGATAAATTTGCAATAATAGGCAAGTACCAGCAGACACATACTTTAAATTTTGCCAATAGCTCTATCTCAATATGTGTTTTCAGCTGTAAAAAAATTAAAAGGGTGTTTTTTGTGGTTGTTAAATAATGCAAGTTTATTGTTCTCTGCTGTTTAACGGTGATTATGATTTTTTAGCTGCTACTAGACCTTTAAAAAAGGGTTGAATTTTAGAAACAAGGTGAACCAATTTGATATTTAGGGAACATATGAATAGACAAATAAACCTATGCCAAGCTATTAATTGTTTAACCAGTTTATAACAAAAAACTTTTAATTCATTGCACTTTATACTTCCAGGAAAATTACATTCAATGCTACACAGATGCTCAAACTGTCCTGATATATCTAACCTTCATGAGTTCTTAATGCAGTTAGAAATTCTTGAAACAAAGGATACTATTACTTTTAAGCAGTGGCTCTTCAATGATCGTTCCATACTTGAAACTATAGTAAAAACTGTCGATGAATTTGTTGAAATATTTGTTGATAAACTGTGTGTTTTAACACATCACCACTTTATAGCTAAAGCCCAGAGCATGCATTTGAAAGATGTAAAACAAAATTTAACCGAGAATCAATGCTTAGTTCTAGTTGATTTTAGTGAAAATTATACCTGTATCTTACAAGATGCTGTACAAGGCTTTCATTGGCAAAATATTCAAGCGACCGTTCATCCTTTTGTTGTTTATTTTAAGAATGAAAAAGAACCTAAATCATTATGAATGTGTTTCATATCTAATTGTTTAAAACATGATACTACTACGTTTTTTGCATTTCAAAAGACAGCCATGCAGTACATTTTAAAGGAAATACCTAATGTGACCCATGCCATTTACTTCAGTGATGGAAGTGCAGCCCAGTACAAAAATTATAAAAACTTTATAAATTTATGTTATCACAAAGAAGATCATGGAATAACAGCCGAATGGAACTTTTTTGAAACCAGCCATGGTAAAAATGTTTGTGATGGTGTGGGTGGCACAGTTAAGCGATTGGCTACAAGAGCAAGTCTTCAAAGAACTACCGATAATTTTATTTTAAGTCCTGAAGACTTGTATAAATTTTCTTCTGAAAACATAAAAGGGATCAAAACATTCTATACCACTTCAAGAGATATTAATTTGTGCCATGAATATTTAGGAGAAGGGTATGCTAATGCTAAAACTGTGCCCGGAACAAGGGAAAATCATTACTTCCTGCCAATGAATAAAACAATTATTTTAGTAAAACGAGTTTCATTATCTCAAAAATCTTTTAAAGCTTCTGTTGGTAGTGAAAATAAAGAAGATCTTATGGAAATAATGCCAGAAAAATATTATGCAGTTATTTATGGAGAAAAATGGTGGATAGGGAAAGTGCAACAATGTTCTTTGAATGTGAGGGATGCAAAAATTCAATTCATGTACCCTTGTGGACCTTCCAAAACTATTATATGGCCAACACCAAGTGACAGCTGTTGGGTATCTTTTGAAAACATTATACAAGAAGTACCAGTGCTTGCATCAACTTCAGCATCAGGCAGAACATATAGGTGCGTGTCCACTTGAGAGTAAATACTGGCGAGAAGCTCTCGATAGCGTAACTCGCAAGTGGACACGCCTCTGAGAGTAGCTCGCGGCGAGTGGCGAGCTACTGCCTGAGAGCTGACGATAATCAACTTTCTCGCAAGTCGACACGTCATTCTTGTGCTGTCTGAGAGTAGCTCGCAGAATACGAACACTGTTCGTATAGTCTGAGAGCTCGGCGAGAGGCAGCAACAAGATGAGTAAAAATTGGTCATATGAAGAAACAAAGGAATTAATTAAAATGTGTGTAGGTAGAGAATTGTTGTGGAATGTGAAATGTGCCGATTAGTGTGACAGAATTTAAAAAAAAAAAAAAAAAAAAAAAAAAAATGTTTTGATGGAAATAGGAGAGAAATTTTGTTATTCGGGGTATGAAGTTCAAAAGAATCTCCACAATTTAAGGAATATTGACAATGCATTTATACAATTTTATGACATTTATTTTAATGACAATGTGTCTATAATTATTGTAGACACATTCTTATTACAGTAAGAAGTTCAAAACTGAAGTAAGATTTCACTAATTTTTCAAGAACTCTCAAGTATCTGAAGTATTGTAAAAAATTAAAAATAGAAAAAAATGGAATTGGAGCAGAGGAAAATTATTAATGTAAGTAGCTTTACTTCAGTGCACAAAAATTTGTAATTCCTGAATTCACTGTCTTTCCAAAACAACAAATTTCGGTAAATTTATTGTAATGGAGGCTTGAATACGAATCCCCCAAAAAATACGTCAAGACAATGTAGTAAAAAAAAGGAAAACAACGTATTACGCAACAAGTAAATTTACCTGATGCAAAAAATCGAAGAGTAGCCATAACTAGTGTATGTACTGATATAGGTTTTCTCATTTTAGTGTCCTGTTTTAAAATTGTGGATCCCACAGATTCTGTGATAAACTTAACTTCACAGCTCATTAACCTACAAAAGTTCCCAAACTGTTGCGCGTCTTCGATCTGTAATTCCGGTGACATTGTATGACTGGCTCCGAAAACATTTCTTTTTATGCAAGGCTTAACCCAGCAGATTTTTCTATTCAGTTTTTACCTCTTTTTAGTAACAGCAGACAGTATGGTCACAGCTGACGCGACTTTTCTATTGTGCGCCGCCATCTTGACTGCTCTCCGCTGCTCTCATGTGGACAGGCTTCTGAGAGTTGTCGCGAGAACTGTCCCGGCGAGCAGCTCGCCGAGAGTAGAGCTCGCCAAAATCCACTCTCAAGTGGACACCCTCCCGAGAGTAACTCTCGAGAGTTTCTCGCGAGAGTTACTCTCAAGTGGAAACGCACCTTATGTCCTGGAAAAGATATTCAACAATTAATTGTAGAATCACTTAAGAACATTTTATAAATCAGCACCCATACAACAGGCATTAAATGTAATTCTTTATTATTTTAAATATTCTTTTGCATGTTGCTCCATTGAGTCATCATCTGTTACATGATATTTTATTGTAAACTTCATGTTTCACATTCAAAGTAATTCTTCTTGGAGTGTACAGTGCATTTGAATTAAAAGTTTCATTTTATAAAGTGGTTAAAAAATTAATAGCTTGGCATAGGTTTATTTGTCTATTCATATGTTCCCTAAATATCAAATTGGTTCACCTTGTTTCTAAAATTCAACCCTTTTTTAAAGGTCTAGTAGCAGCTAAAACATCATAATCACCGTTAAACAGCAGAGAACAAAACTTGTATTATTTAACAACCACAAAAAACACCCTTTTAATTTTTTTACAGTTGAAAACACACATTGAGATAGAGCTATTGCTAAAATTTAAAGTATGTGTCTGCTGGTACTTGCCTGTTATTGCAAATTTATTGCAACACTTTTAAAAACTAAAATTTTCGCTTTGAGAGCTCCCAAAAAATTTTATAACAATTTTTTTGTGAATATTATTACTTAGTTAGAAAGTATCAATAATTAGCTTTAATTTGATACCAAAATGATGTATGTTGTTCCAAAAATAAACGAGTTACAACATTTTATGCAATTTGATGCCAACACAATCATGGGAAGAATCGCATGAAATGTGCAAATTTCAAATATTTTTCCTGAAGCCAATTTTTGAGATAAAAAATTGAAAAAATTCCTATGGTCATATCTCTTAGGTATCTATACAAAGAAAAAATATGAAAAAAATCTGAGACCTAAGTGCACATGGCACTAGGTGATTTTGCTTTCTCCCATCATCTCGTTTCTGATCTTTATTCATACTTTCTGTTCTAAATATAGGTTCTGTATCAATCTTCTCTCCTTCCAATCTATGCCTTTCCTCTTAAAGATCATCTTCTTCCATTGCACCATATCAAAAGCTTTTTCCAAGTCAATAATGACAGCATAGATATCTCTTCCTTTCTCAATATATCTTTCCCTTATGATTCTTAACAGGCCGATAGCATCTCTTGCTCCTTTTCCTTTCCTAAAACCAAACTGTTTTTTTTTTTTTCCAATCCATCTATCTAACTTTCCATATAGCCTTCTGTTCAGCACTCTCAACAACACTTAAGCTACATGCGAAATTAGGCTGATAGTCCTATGCTCTTCACATTTATTAGTATTCTTTTTTTCTGAATTGGTATCATTACCATTGCAAGAAAGTCATCTGCCATTCCCCTTTGTCATATATCTCATTACAAAGGTATACTATCTCCCTTCTTCCTTTGTTTCCTAAACTCCTCAACACTTCTGCAGGTAAATTATCGATTTCGCATCTCCTTCAGAGCCTTTTTTTACCTCTTTCCATTTTCTGTTACCTGTGCCTCTTCTTCAATTTTACTTGGTATTTGATCTCCCTTATATAAGCATTCAATAAATTCTTGTCACCTACTCATGTGGTTCTTTGACTAATATTCCGTCTTCTCTTTCTATTTCCATGTTGTTCTTGTTTCTCTTATTTTCAAAGGATATGTCAGAAGCTATTTTGTACATCATTTCATATTTTCCCTCTTTCTCCAATTTTTCTATTTCCTCGCATTTCTCTTTCATCCATCTTTCTCTTGCTTGTTCAGTTTTTCTTCTTAGTTCCTGAAGAAGGAAGAAAGAGCTACATTTCCAGAATTTTCCACTTCCTCCGTTCTTCCATCTTTTCCAGCATTTTTCTGTTACCCATTTTTTCCTGTTACCTTTAGACTCTCTACTTCTTAAAGTTTCTTTGGCAGCTGTCATGAGCCCTTCCCTCATTTTTAACCATTTTCCATTTATACATTCTTCAAATTTTTCTCCTTTGTAATTTTGAAAAAAACTTTCTTCCAGCTCCAAAGCCTTACTTTCCTCCTTTAGTGTTTCTAAGTTCAGCCTTTCTCTTGCTTTGCCTTTCTTCACTTTTTTTAATTTTACTTGTATTTCTCCTGCTACGAGGTTGTGATCTGAATTTATGTCTGCTCCTGAATAAGCTTTAGCATTCTTCATACAGTTCCTAAGCCTGGTACCTTTCTCCATTTAAATGAGGGATCAATGTATAAAGTCTCCTTTTGTGATTTTCAAATAGGCTGTTACCCACCACTAGTGAATTTTCTCTACAAAAGTTAATTAGTCTTTCACCCCTCTCGTTTCTTATCCCTAATACAAATTTTCCTATTATATCTTCTTGTTTTCCTTCACCTACTATAGCATTCCAGTCTCCCATAATGATGATACAAGCATTTCTATTCTCTTTCTCAATAAGTTCTCCCATTTTAACTTAATATTCTTCTACCTCCTCATCTCTATGCTTGCTAGTTGGCATATATTTCCTGTATTAATACCATATCTTTTGTACTGCCCTGCAGTCTTAGCGTCCTCAATCTTCCATCAATATATTGCACCTTCACAACATTGTTTTTCAGTTCTTTCCTATCATTATTCGAACTCCATTTTCACCATTCTTCTCTTCTCCAGAGTAGAAAAACTTACAATATCCACTTTCTACCTCACCGTTTCCTCCCCATCTTACACATGCCAAGTGCTTCTAAACGATTCTTACTCATCTCTTGTTTTGCATTTTATGGTTTTACTGCCTGTAATAGTGTTCTCACATTTCATGTTCCAGTCATTATCGTTTCTACCTTTTTTCTTCCTTTCTTGTTTTTAAAGATATTCCCTCTCAATGCATTCCCTTCCCAGAGATCCGAGTGAAGGGAAGTTTTACCTTCAGATTCTTCTACATGTATTACTAGGAAAATATAATGTGGTAGTATCCCGTTCCTTTCCACATAGGCAGTAGGTTTCCCAGCCTTAAATCAGCCGCTCATTCTGAGTCAGACGCTGTTTGTAGCCACCCCTATGGGGTACAGTCGCTATGTACACTCGTTATTTTAGCCGTGAGTGGACCGGTGCCTCTCCCCCATTCCGAAGTACTCCTCCACTGTCGCTGCCTTTGAGGTCTTCACCGTTACCCTGGGAAGGGGCTCTCACATGGTGCTATCAACTGGAGCCAGTCGATCCAAGGTTTTTTTAATGAGGTGTTACTCCTCCGGTTCCTCCTTCCCCTTTCCTTGAGAATGGGGCTCTGGGCTTGCGGCTTAGTGGAGTTAGTAGGTGGGTGGGGATCTAAATATATCAGATGTTAACTGGGTAGATAGTGGAATTAAACTGAATGTAGTGGGTGACCAGTAGCGATCTGGCCATTCACTCGACGGGATGCGGGTTCAAACCCCCATCTGTCTATTGCCTACATATTTCAGTTTTCTGTTGTTTCCCAAAATCACTGTTAGCAAATGTTGGGATGGTTGCTTCAAGAGACCATTGCTGAATTCCTTTTCCGTACCTTACCCCCAGTCATTTTCCACCTTGGCATTCAGAAAGCACAAAGTCATAGGGGGAAAACGGAATTAGCAACACAAAAGAACAGATCATTTGAAACACCACAGTGAAGAGACATGGGTTTACACAAGTGGTAGAAAAAAACACAGGAGGAAAAAAATATGCCGAATGTTTCGTTAATAAAGTCTTATGAAAGTTATTTTGGATCTTGCATCAAGGAAGGAGTATGTAATAATGAGGGAGTTTTTATGAGTTTAAGAGGATTCAGGAAATCAGTAACCATGGAAGAGGGAGATGCCCTATTTTACCCCCAGAGCCAAGGATCCTAAATTATTCAAAACTCCATCATAATTCAAATTGTATTTTTTGCATGAATCATGTTCATCCAATTAGATAGACAGAGAGATAGTAGTTGCAATCTTATTCTATGTGTAGATAATACTAACTAGGCCTACATGTTTGAAGCTAAGCAGGGCTTACTAGTGTCGCCATCTACCTGGAACTGATGATCGTGGGGGTTCTATTGTTGGCAGATAGCTTAAAATAAAGCTGCTCATATCATTTTATAATAAACTAAGTTAGTTATGTACTTTGTGTAGCTGATATGAGATTCTGTGAATTAAGCTACCTCATTTAGATACTGCTTGAGCATGTTGGAGTGATATCAGACTGTAATGTCTCTGTCTGTAGGACGGCTATGGTGGATATGCTGTACTTTGATTAAACTCATTTTCTTAATGTTTATCTACGAGTTGTAAAGCGTCTCTTCTTTTTCGACCTTCAGTTCATCTTCTGCTAATTGACACCTAAATTTGGGTGCCTGGGAATGGGATTCTTATGCCCTAGTGGAATGAAACACTGAAACTGCTACTAGTCCATGTTTATTGCAATATTCTTGGTGATTCAGCTACAAGCAAAAGTACATCTGTGGATTCCATGTGAGCAAAGGCTAGGTTTCTGCCTGCAAAATTATTCTAAGACAGATAGTAGAATGAGAATCAGCGGCTACTAGCGGCAGTCGATCGATAGACGATATGAGACAGTGCAGTCTGGAGACTCGGAGGTTAAGGCGCCAGACTGGAGATTGAAAGATCCCTGGTTTGAATCCCAATCTCAGCTCGGATGTTTAAAGCTCCTTAACCCAACCGTTCCTCTGGCACAGCTTGCTGTGTAGTGTGAAGTACATCACAACACTTCCATGGTTCAAATTCTATGTTAAGCTGTAGGCTCCCTATTCCTGGTAGGATTGCTGGGTTAAGTTAGTTAGCTATGAACAGTGAACCGAAAACCCTGTCACCTGGCAATCCTTTGGGATATCTTGGTCAGAAATTCCATACCATGATTTTGATTTGATTTTGACCAAAAACGCAATATAAAATGTTTGGATTTGAGATGACTGGGCAATAATCACCAAACCTAAATTCTTCAACCAAAAAAAAAAGAAAAAAAATGAAAAAAAAAAATGGGGACTACATCTTAGTGCAATGAAAATTGAAACAAGCTGCTTCCATCTTGGTATTAAATTGATTGACAGAAATCTTAAAGTGAACTTTGAGAATAACATCCTTGACCGTAACAGCCAATATAGCTTGGTGTCACACTTGACAGAACACTTTCATTCAAGAAACATCTTATAAAAATGTGCACTAAGATAAAGACAGGGAACAGTTTTCTACAGATCTTTGTAGCACAATATGGAGTTTCCCTGCCTCCTTACTGCAAGCTCCAGTGATCAGATTATTGTAATTAGCTGGATAGTTTTGTGCGTCAGTGTGGCTAAACAGCAGTCATACTACTATCATAGATCTTTAACTCAACAACACAATGCACATTATATTGGCCACAATGAAGCCTACCGGTTGTCTATTTCGAACCATACCTCGCAAAGAAAAAAAATTTCCTTATTAAAGAATCCGGGGAAAAAGAATCATAGAAAACCAGCAGCTGTCCTTAAATTATATCACAGATGTAAACATCAACAAGCCCCCAGGAATCCTTCAGTCAGGAAATGTACTCTGTATCATGGATAAACCACCCATCTTTTGTAGATTGGACACTGGACTTACTAGTGTTGGAAAATTGGTTGATTAACTACATCAATGGGGGTAAAATAGATTCTCCTGATTTCAATTGCATGCAGAGAGGTAGACCATCTGTCATGTTATAGAAGAATGCATACTGAGGGCAAACACTGTACAAGAATGAATAAAATTTTCTTGGGTAACTAGCAGAGTTAGTCCATCATTTAAACATGACGTTTCCGTGGTCACAAACTCTGCCGCCATTGTCAAGTCACTTGACAATGACAAAAGAGATTGCGACTGCCGAAATGTCGTGTTTAAACGATGGACTAACTCAGGTAGATATCCGAGAAAATTTTATTTATTTACAACGCCGAGAAGATCTCCAGTCTTATACTGTATGAGAATAATTTCCTGCACGCAACAAATTGTTCCATCAAGCACATAAAAAAAATTTATTAGATGTTCATAAATTTGATTTCTATTGTGTTCCTGAATTTAATTCTTTAAATGTGATATCTGCTTTTACTATACAATTAATCTTATACATATAAAAATATGATAACAATGAAAAAAGACGCTAACTAGCGGAAAGGAATCAAATTAGGATAGGGAAATGAGCCACCACTTGCCTTTAGATGATGGAGTTGGGCGCGAACACACAGAAAAGACACAAACACAAATAATAAAGAAATTTTCGGGAAAAAAACGCTTCTTCAACAAGAGAACATTATGGGAGGTGGGTGTAGCCGGAGATTTCTGGTTGGTGGGAAGATCAAAATATAGTTAGAAATAAATATATATATATATATATATATATATATATATATAAAATATTATACAAATAAATAATAATAATATTTATGAATTAAACATCACCTCAGGTTAGTGGTGGTTCAATATAGGTAATGGAAAGCACAGATCACTGGTGTTTGTGTTTGGAAGTAGCATGGAGTTTCCTGTCATACACAACATTGGCCGAACGCCGATAGCTGTGGCAATGTGGGAGATAAGATGATTAAAGTTGGTCAATGCAGGGTGTTTTCATATTTCAACCAAAAATTTGTGTCTCCTTATACTTCTCTTTCCTGCCACAACTACATAGCATAGACCATTGGTGTTTGTGTGTGGTAGTAGAATCAAGTCTCCTGTTGTGCACTATGGTTGTTAGATGTCGGTAGCTATGGGGTGTGGGAGATATGGGGGTTGAAAGTGGTCGACCTGTGGCAATTTCATATTTCTGCCAAAGACGCATGTGTATTGGTATATCACTTTTCAGCGAAAACTATCTATCGCAGATCACTGGCGTTTGTGTGTGGTAGTAACACAGTCACCTTTTGTTCACAACGTGGGCTGAATTTCAGTAACTGTGTTAGTGTGAGAGATATGGTAGTTGAAAATGGCTGATCAAGTATATTTTCGTAATTTGATGAAAGACATGTGTCTCTGCATATGTCACTTTACTGCCACAGCTACATAGCATAGACCATTGGTGTTTGTGTGTGGTAGTAGTATCGAGTCTCCTGTCATGCACTATGGTTGTTAGATGTCGGTAGCTATAGGGGTGTGGTTTGAAAGTGGTCGACCTGCGGCAATTTCATATTTCTGCCAAAGACGCGTGTGTCTTGGTGTATCACTTTTCAGTGGAAACTATCTAGCTCAGTTCACTGGCGTATGTGTGTGGTAGTAACACAGAATCACCTTTCGATCACAACGTTGGCCGAATTTCAGTAACTGTGGGAGTGTGGGCGTTATTGGGGTTGAAACTGGCTGATCAAGGATATTTTCATATTTCGACGTAGCCATTTGTCTCCTCATATGTCACTTTCCTGCCACAAGTACATAGCATAGATCATTGGTGATTATGTGTGATAGTAGAATCGTGTCTCCTGTTGTGCACTATGGTTGTTAGATGTCGGTAGCTATGGGGGTGTGGGAGATATGGGGGTTGAAACTGGTCGACCTGCGGCACTTTTAAAATTCTACCAAAAACGTATGTGTCCCTGTGTATCACTTTTCAGCCAAAACTATAAAGCGCAGATCACTGGTCTTTGTGTGAGTAACACAGAGTCACCCATCGATCACAACGTTGGCCGAATTTCGATAACTTTGGGAGTGTGGGAGATATGGTGGTTGAAAGTGGTCGATCAAGGATATTTTCGTATTTTGTCCAAAGACGTGTGTCCTTAAATTTTACTTGGCTGCCTGAACTACATAGCTCAGATGACTGGCATTGGTGTGTGGTAATAGCATTGAGTCTCCCATCGTGCACTATGGTTGTCAGATGTAGGTAGCTGTCAATCCAAATTCTTTACAAACACGAACAAAGTCGTGGGTACCAGCTAATATTAAGCATAATACTAAACAAGTATGTTTTGATGGATGGTCAGGCCCGCTGTAAGTGGGCGTGGAAGGCGTGCACCGCACACGGGCGGCACTTCCAGGGGGGGGCGGCAAAGCTATTTAGGGGCAACCTTTTTTTAGCTCAACTACTGCTTCAGGCGGCGACAATGGTTGCGGCAGGTGACAATTGGGGCAGCAAAACAATGTTGTAAGGGGCAGCAATAATCGGTATTGCACAAGAGCTTTAAGACAGGTAGGGGCAGGCCTGTGAATGGTGGACAGTACACAAAATAGTCAGTTATTTCACTACATTCTCTTCGGTTACCTAATCACCACTATTTCCTCCATGACAGATTGCAAGAAAAGGTTTCAAAATCCTTCACTTATTGGATAGAATGATACAAGAATGTACCAGAAAAGTGAGAGATTGGGTTACAATTCTTTGGTCCGACCATTGCTTGAATATAGTGGTTTTGTTTGGAACCCTCACTTTGGGTATCAAATGCAGGCAGGGCGCTAATGACCCCGTCGTCGATGCGCCCTTAAGCCCAAATAACAACAACAACATTATCAAATGCAGGCGGGGGTACAAAGAAGGGATGGTAGATTTGTTTCTGGATATTACTGAAGCTACTGACATGTCAAAAGGATCAGATTCATTGAAAGAAAGGAGGAGGGTGGAGAGAGAGAGAGGTGGCAGTTTACAAGGCATATATTGGTGATGAGATGTGGAAAGATATTGGTGGAAGAATTAAGTGTGGTACATAGAATGGATAGGATGACCATGACCACAAGCTGGTACTTGATTTTAGGCTCAAGGGCGTAGGAAAATTTTCTTTTGTATGGAAGGGAATCAAGGGATTGGAATAAATTACCAATTAAAGTGATATATACTTTATCAAAATGCTGAAAGAAATTATTCATAAAGATCAAAATTAGATTGGTACAAGATAGGAGAAAAATGTGTGTAGGGAAATTGCCACAGTTAAATATATAATTACATGCATATTATAGGAAGAAGTTAAATTATTATAAATAAATTCCCATAATTGAAACTGTACTTAACTGGTGAATTACATTAATTTTGTCACCGATGATATACTGTTAGATGATAATTTGTATAGTGTTAATGTGTCTTAAAGAAAGTTCACAGCTGAACTATGGTTACTTTCATAGTTACTTTGATAGATGCTGCAATAAAAACAAATACTTCATTTTTTTACAGCAAAAAATTTACTGTTGTTCAAGGTGTTCATTAAAAACAAACAAAAAAAACACTTGCTCATTTTCAGGTCTATATCTTAAATTTTCCCTTTGGAAACCAAGTGAACAAATATATGTGACATATGGGCAAGCTCTCTGTTTGCTTTTTATGTCTGTTCACTCTGTAACACATAGTTTGCTTTTAGAGGTAGAATAATCACTGTAACCAATTAATTGCTCAGTTTCAGATCATTCACGATATTTCATATGGAATTATAAATGGTGGAAGTTTCAGTATTTCAGATATTCATTAATTTACTTCAGTTTGTAAGTTATATCTTCTACTTAAAATATGAATATAACATGCCCAACAATACCAGCAACAATGGAACAGAGAGAATACCATGAGGACTGTGTGAGCTCAGCCACATCTTTTTTATTTTCATGAGTAAAGACATGGCTGAAATATCGTGTTTTTTGTGAGTTTCAGGAGATGTGTGTGTTTTTTTATTATTATTATTTTATGATGCTGCCCTCCCCTCTTCAAAAGAGCCTTGTTGAGTGGCTGAATCAGAGACTGTGACTTTTCTGTGATGGTTTTACATGGAGACTTCTTGATCTTTGCTATAGGGTGAGTTGTGTAGGATTCCCTTTGAATAGAGTTGGGTATGCATTACATACATTAATTGGCTAAAGGCTAAGGGCTATGTGGAGTGCACTGGAAGGTTTTATAGACTGAGGGAGGAAGACCCAACATGAAATACCTTTACGGACAAACCAAACAGATACATCACTGCATGGTAGGAGGAGCTTAAGAAAATCTCGACAGTTAAAAGTTGTCGTAGTTAACTGTAGAAGAGTTTGTAACAAACAACCCGAACTTGAAAGCATTATTAGTAGCACAAAAGTATATGTCGTATTCGGAGCAGAGAGTCGGTTAAAACCAGATGTAAGTTCTGCAGAAATTTTTAAGAACAATTGAACATGTTTGAGTAATGATAAATTAGATGCTGATGGGAACAGTGTATTTGTTGCTGTCACTAAATACCTCACTTGTGATAAAATAGACATTAATATACTCTGAAAAATCATATGGATTTAACTCAGCATAGACAGACCAAAAATTCTTAAGAAATAATGAAAATTGTATTGTCATTTTCAGCATCCTGCTGTAATACTAGGACTTGCTTTCGGCCTTCCTTTTATCAACTGGAGTAATTATGTCGATGTTACTGGTGGCAGGGAGAAGGCAGCGTCTGAAGTCATTTTAAGTCTGTTCTCAGATCATCAAATTGAGCAGCTTGTTGCTGAACCAACACAGTGTCATAAATGTTTTAGATCTTCTGGTTACCAATCGGCCAGAATTATCCACAGACATTTCAAATTCCTCAGAAATAAGTGGTCACAAAGCGATAATTGCATCCATCCCATCAATAACCGAGTGCCAAAAGGGAAAAAGGATGTATTGTATACACTTTTGATAAAGCCTGAAAGGTGTGTTTTAGAACATAACTAGGGGATAATTACCTCACCTTCAAGTTAACTAGAAGTACCGTTGATAAAATGTGGCATCGATTTATACTTATAGATAGGGGAGGTATGGACATAAATAAACTTAAATGCACAATGGAAGAGGGGAATGATCCAGCGTGGTATATGATTACTCAACAAGCAAGAAGGATAGATGTTTACTCAAGAAGAACGGGGTGTTGTATGACTTATAAATCTTAGCTGAGTTAAGAGGACCTGCTAAAAATGTGATGCTTGAGGCCTTTCAAGATTTCCTCTGCAACTCTCTTTCAAAGACGGAAAACCCAAAGATATTTTGGTTGTATGTATCAAAAGTCACTTGTAACATCAACAATATGCCAGTGCTAATTAATGACAGACCTAAGGTTAATGAAGCTTCAAAAAAGCTAACATACTTAATACAAAATT
>JARYHS010009186.1:14110649-14337530 GCA_031002005.1 Vandiemenella viatica | reverse complement strand
TCTAAACTCATAAATAAAACGGGCAATAACTGTCATATATTCTCAGGGTAAATATTTTAAAATCAAAGTTAATTTTTTCTCTTAATTTTGACAGTTACTTTTTGAATATATGGATGCACAATTTTTTTTTTTTTAATGTATTACTTTTCACTACTTTGGCCATTATAAAATAAATATATGTTGTAAAGGTGTGATGAATCTCACGGGCTGCAAAAATGTTCAAGATGGGCCGCGAGTTGGCACCTCTGGTGTGGACATTTTGGGAGGTGGAAAAGGGGAGGCAATGAAAATTTGTGCGTACATACACTGTACAGAAAATCTATTTTTTTTTTCCTGATTTAGGTATAATTTATCTATGAGAATTTTGGAGTAAATACAATGAATCACAGATCATGATTACTATTACTTCTTTTTTTTTTCCTGTCGTTTCAGCCATCTATGGACTAAGACTACACAACTTCATTTCCTCTTCTGAGTTTCCTTCCTCCGTCGCCAGTACTCTTTCCTTCTCTGGCTCACTCTTGCTTTTTCTTCCTCTGAAAATGCCCTCCTTTTCCTGATTGGTTTTTCTTCAGTCAGATCCTTTACCTCCGCAGTTTTTCCTCTGAATAATTCCCGGTCTTGGATGTCTTCCATGTTAATCCCACATCTTTTCAGATCCTGATACACGTCCTTCACCCATGGAACTTGAGTCTTCCTGTTCTCTTGAAAGTTGAGTATTTTCTTTGCCATTCTTTCTGGTTCCATTCTCTTGATGTGTCCATAGAAACCAAATCTTATTTTCTGAAATGTGTTTGATACCTTTTCAAACTTGTTGTATAGATCTTGGTTCAATCTCATGCGGAAATTAAATTCGCTTCCTCTCAATTTTTTGGTCCCAATAGTTTCCTTAGAAACTTTCTTTCTTTGTTTTCTATATCCGTCAATCCCTTTCTGGCTAGTGCTTATGATGCATGTAAACATTCTGGCTTCACTACCGTAGGCCTACTATTGTGCTTGTGTTTCGCCTAATGAGTGAATAATTTTGATTTGTATGTCTTTTGAAAAATCCTGTAAGCTATTTCCATCTTTATCACCCTATCTTCAACTGCAGCCTTTTCATTAACATTGGGAGTCAAAATTTCACCAAGGTATTTGAACTTCTGTGTTCTTTTAATATCACCATATTTAGTTTTCACTGTCCATGTGTGCTTTTTGCATCTATGTTCATGTATTCCGTTTTCTCAAACAATATTTGTAGTCCTGCTTTATCAGCTGTTTCCTTAAAGACTTCTATCTGTTTGATTGCAGTCTCCAGATCTCTTGCAAAGAACATAATGTCATCTGCAAAAGCGAGAGATTCAAATGTCAAGCCTTCTTCTGGTGTCTTAGTCTAATTCTGTTTAGGATTTTTGACTGATAAATCACTTTGCGCCATTTCCGCATGAACTTTTCCAAGAGCCAGTTGAATAATAGTGGGGATAGTTCGTCACATTGCCTTACTCCAGTTTTGATCTCAAAGGGATCTGACAATTGTCCTAAAAACTTAACTTGTGATCGGGTGTTCTTTAAAGTTTGCTGTATCAGTGATGTTGTCTTATATTCCAAATTCTTTCAAAACCTTTATTAGTACATCCCGGTCTACAGAATCATACAATTTCTTGAAGTCCACAAAAGTCATGATCACCTTTTTATTCCCTGCTAATGCCTTTGCTTTCATCAAGGTTTTGATTGTGAAGATCTGTTCCATGCACGATCGTCCTTTCCTAAATCGTGCCTGATATTCTCCTAGTTGTCGATTTATGTGTTTCTCTGATCTTCACTGCAGTGTTTTGGAGAGTATCTTGTATGGCACAGGTAGTAGTGATATACCTCTGTAATTATTCACATTTGATTTGTTTCCCTTTTTGTGTAACGGATGATGACAGCGTCCCTCCACTCTTCTGGTATCTCTTCTTTAAGAGTTTCTTAAGTTGGTCTGTTACCTTCTCTCCAGCAGACTTAATAAGCTCGGCAACAGTGGAGTCTTTTGCAGATGTCTTGTTGTTCTTAAGGTTCCTTATAATTTCTCTAATTTCCTTCTTATCTGGAAGAGCTGAGTTTGGAAGTTTAGTTTTTGTTTCATAAAATGTCATTTCATTCTGAGGTGGTTCACAGTTAAGTAGTTGATAAATGAATTAGCCAGATGTTTACAGTTTTCTTTATTGTTTAGAATTAATTTACCCTGATCATTCCTGGAGCAAAGGTTATGTGGAGAGTAATCTGAATTTTGGACTTAAAGGTTCCATAGAAATCAGTGGTGTTGTTTCTGTTAAAGTTTTATTCTCTTTTAGTTGCACCTTCTCAAATTTGAGTTTAACTTTTCTGATGACCTTAGCTGTTCTTTTCCTTTCAACTTTAAACTCTACAAAATTTAGTTTCGCAGAGTTCCATCTGTTCCAAGCTACAGAACGCCTTTGTAGAGCATCTGCACATTCATCATTCCACCATGGGTATTTCTTCTTCTCTGGGCCATTTTGTTCCAATCATAAAGAGTCCAACGTATCCAGTTCTTTCTGATATGTTTCAATTATTTCTTTGCTGATTTTCAGTTCTTCAATATTTATGAATCCTGGGAGCTCTCTTAGCAATATTGTTGGGGATTAGTGATCTGAGTCAATGTCAGCCCCTCTCTGTACTCTGGCGTTCATTACTTCTCTTGGATTGGTAGTAGCTACATGATCAATTTCAAACTCTACTAACATTGGATTGGGAGATTGCCAAATCTTCATCTGCTTCATGGTCTTCTTGACATTATTTTCATGCCAAATGGTTCACAGACATCAATCAGTCTTTGACCACTTCTGTTGGTCCTTTGGTGAGCTGGGTATTCTCCCATCACTTTCCTAAATTTCCTTTCCAATTTGGGCATTGAAGTCTCCCATTAGGAGTTTGTAATAATTCTCTTTTGGTGGGGGTGGCTCTACTTTGAAACTTATTAGACACACTGTATGGCGTCAGCAATTAAAAATTTTCTTTATCAACATGTTAATATTGAACCTCGTACACGACATGTCCCAGGGGTTACGAGACATAAAAATATGGGTTCACAAAAAATCTGAATTTTTTCAAACAAGTTAAATGACATCAACATTGACAAGTGATTAGATTTGCAGATGGCTAGCTCAGTTCGCTTTCTCAAACAAGTCTCTCGCTACTCAAGGGTATTTTTCGGACCATGGTATGTTGCAAACATGTCGCACTGTTTGAATCACTTTGCCGTGTGCACTGCTGGCGATGTGATGCGCACCTCAGACGCTCCGAGGATGGCGGTAGACCGACCACAGCGTCCACTCAGTTCCACACACCGTCTACCCATCTCGTCTCCACTCCGCCTCGGAGCAGCATTCCATGCAACAGGATACAAGAATATCCGAGTGGCGGGTCACTATTGTCCGTAGGTTGGCTGTCCCTGCTGTTATTGTCAACAGCGCAGCGGGTGGCTTGACGAACGGGCTCGCGGCTTCCGCTCGCCGAAAAATAGCCCTCCCTTTATCTGTGCACACTGCGTCGTCTTGGAAACGCGACTTATTACAAGTTTAATATGTTTTTCTGGGATTCTGAACAGCCCCTCTTCAAGCTGAAACCAAAATTCTTCTACCTTATCTGGGTTCTTCATATTGTCTTCATTAATAGGAACGTGGGCATTGAAAACAGTGTAGAATTTGTTTCCACTGCTTAATGTTAAAATAGATAGTCTGGGAGGAGGGGCTCTGAAGTCTACTGTGGATTCTGTTATTGAATTATGAACTATTACTTTTATTTATTGTTTTATAATGTTGTGTGTCCAGAGAACTGATACAAAGTGCCATGAATTGTAAATAACAAAAAAGGAAACGTTTAATGTGGCTGGAAGCTTGAGAAGTTTGTATCAAAATAAATTCTCCATAGTAAAATTACAGATTTCTTAGAAAAGGAGAGAAGTAATGAGCGATGTAAGGTTATTTAGAATAATTGGGCCTGAATTTTACTCTCATTCAAATACCTCATAAATAGCAGAATGTTGTTATGACCTTGTTGATCCTACAAAAATAATTTTTGTTATAAATCAGTATTGTTTTGATTTCTGGTATCATACTCATCATCATCTTCATCCATCCCCAGTTCCACAGATGTGGTGTAAGATCCCTCGCTGCCTGTGCGTGCGAGCATGTTCCCTCTTCTTGGATTCTAGACCATGATACACCTTTCTCCTGTAGGTCCAGTTTCATAAGATCAATCCACCTCCTTCTGGGCCGGCCTCTTGGTCCTTACCCTTCAGTTCTTTTTCCACCCATATCCTCACTTTTCCATCAGCTTGATGTGTCCCAGCCATCACAATCTTGCTTTGGCAATATTTTTATTGACTGGGATCTCTTTACCGATCACTTCATTCCTGATCTTGTCTCCTCTGGTTTTCTGTACCATTGCTCTCAGGAACTTCATCTCTGCTGCCTGGAGTTTGCTTTCATTTCTGCTGATAGTGGTACATACTTCCAGGCTGTTATATACTTGTCCCATAGATGGTGCCTAACATGATGATAGAACTGGGCTCCTTTTTGTACCCTGTTGGTAATTACATTCTGGGATTGACTGATGGGAAGTCAATTTTCTCCGCAGGTACTGAAAATTATCAACCTGACTCAATTTTTCATCATCGGATAAATATTAGGCTTCATATTCTGTCTGCTGACAGCCATTAGCACTGTGTGACTTATTTTAAGGCCCAATTCCTTAAAATGCGTATTCCAGATGTTCATTTTATATCGTACTTCTTTTGTATATCCCCATATCACAACATCATCTGCAAATGCAAATGTTTTAAAAATCATCAGGGTCAAGTTGCTGTATTATTCTCATCATAATTTCATTAATCACATTGATGAGCAACAACGGTGATAATGCACTGCCTTGCCAAACACCTTTTGGTAGTTACAAACCAGTCTGATAAAGCATTTTAACTTTGGTGATCAAGTTTGTTGGTAACTTTTGTTGGGAAAGACATTGCCAAAGTTTATCTCTAGATATGCTGTCATAGACCCTTCCAGTATCTAAAAAACTAAAATTGACATCTCTTCCATTCTCCCAATGTTTTTCCATGATCATCTGAACAGTGAAAATAAGATCTTGTGTTGATCTGTTAGTTCTAAATCCATACTGCTCTTCTCCAAGCTGTAATTCAGTGACTTTCCACAGCCTACCTTCTATAAAAATATTTCCCCATTAGCTTGATGTCATGGGATAGGTGTGTTATTCCTCTGTAATTGTTATACTTTCTTCCACTACCTTTTTTAAAGATAGGCACTAAGATTCCATTTGTCTAGTCAGAGGGGACTTTTTCTTCTTACCGAGCATGGTGGGTGAGCCGTAATGCTCTGGACTCTCATTGGGGAGGACGCTGGTTCGAATGCACGTCTGGGCATCCAAATTTGGATTTTCCATGGTTTCCTCAAATCACTCTAGGTGAATGCCAGGATGCTTCCTTCAAAAGGTGATGGCCAAATTTCTTCCTGTTCTTTGTCCTCAGTCCTTTCACACTTCTTAAGACCTCAACGCCAATGAGGCATAAAGCCATAAGCACAGAATTTTTCTTCTTCTTTCCAGATGGTGTTCATTATGGGGCATCCATTAATTACGTAGGGTGAAATGGTGGAGGAGTCAGGCGAAATTTCACTAAATCTTACCGGGGAGGGGGGGGGGGCAACGGAAATCTCATGTCATCTTTTTAATTTCTTGAAGAGCATTAGAGCTTTTTTTAAAGGTCTCTCAAAATAACTACAAAAGGGGAGGGTAGTCCCTCACGATACCACCTCACCATAAAAAGGGGGGGGGGGAGGTTTCCTGCCAGATCTCACCATGGGGGGAATGGATGGTCCAGATTTTCGGAAGAACACTACACATAATTAATGGATGCCCCTTAACTGTGTGTCCATAGATTCCTGCTGTTTTGATCATGTCTGCATTTACTTCATCTATGCCTGGTGATTTGCTTTTCAGGGCTTTTTTTTACTTCTAACCATGTCAGAGGGGACTCTTTACATCCGCTGTTGTTTCCTGTTCCTGACCTGTTATCTTCTTTGCTTGTTGTTTGATTCCCATTGTACAGATGGTCAAAATATTTCCCCATCTCTTCCCTTACATTATCTCCTTTCCAGATGATTGTTCCATCTTCTTTTTCAAAGGCCTTAATAGGTTCAAATGTGTTCTTTTTGGATTATACAATTTTATACAATAGTTTCTTATTGTTCCGACTATCCTCTTCTATTGAATGAAGTTTTTCACGGCGTTGTATATTTACGAATGTTTTTTGGGAAATCAGCTGAGGGTCAATCCATTAAAAATCACCCATACCATGTTGCTCATCATTTTTGTTTTTCTTAATTTTTTTTACCAGTTACTCCCCAATACTAAGTGTTTAAAAAAAATTATGCTTTTAATTTTTTTGGCGGCCATTTTAAGTTTGCTTCCGAACCAATTTTTAGCTGAAAACAAGTTTTGCGTAAATGTTTATAACTCTGTTAATTCTGAAGATATCAAGACAAAATAAAAACCAAAATGTTCGGAATAAAATGCGCTAGATTTTTTGTTATAACATAGTTTTACCTAAATAGTAAGGTGAGTGAAGAAAGAAATATATAACTTCCAAGTTTAAATTAACTGAAAACAAGAATTCAAAGCTGTAAAATCACTAAAAGGAAGAAAGGCTCACCTTCATTTTTTTTTTTCTTTTTTTAGATTTATTATAGGTAAACTTGCTGTAAAAATATGAAGCTTGAGAAGTTTGTCCTTCTTTTTACATAAATTTTTAACATTACTTAAACGGCGAACTTTTTCAATATTTGAAGAAGAATATCTAAAAAAGGACTGACTCAAAAATTATTAAATTAATGTACTAAGCACATCCTCATGTTATAAACATTTGTTAAAAATTTGTTGACTGAGACTCTACTGGTTCCAGAGTTATAAGTTTTCAGAAAAACTATGCAATATGCGCACAACCAATGGTGATGAAGGATGAACATGTTTTTCCTTTAAAAGAAACTAATTAAAAATCAGTCCACATTGCATAAAAATGCATAAACATTAAAAAGAAGATAGCATATGTTTAAATGGTAAAATAAATAAATTAATAAACATAAATTTATATTTTTACTAAAATAAATAAATGATTTAAATAATAAATTTTTATGTTTCATTTAGACATCTACAAGTAATATTCAATTTATTACTTGTTAATTGAAGTTTTTACACAAATGCTTTCTTTCTGTACAAGTCATCATCTGCAGGTGTAAGAAGTCTGCATGTTCAGACTTGAGCAATCCCTCCCACAAACTAGTGTTACAATGACTCAGTAGACAGTAGCTCTTGGAACCTTTCTGAGTGAACATGTGAAGTTGTGTAGTAAAGTTTTATATTTTACTGTAGGTAATGCTTTAATCACAGTTTTTATATTGTTAATACTCAAAAATGTTTTTAATAATTTTTATTATTGAGTGAACTCATTGATATAAAGTTATTGAATCTGAACTAGTGCATTTGTGTTAATGAAAATGAGTTGTTTTGTGGGAGAACTAAATCATGAACAGTGTCATAAGCAAGATTATAAAGCTGTGCCAAATAAAATACTTATGGTGAGTGACTTACCTTTTGAAGAACAAATCTTACTAAAAATGAGAGTTAACAATGAAATCAATAATATTTGCTATTACCATAAAACTAAATATTTAGAAAAGTTCAACCATATCTTTGGGGAAAAATGTTGTGATCCTATGAGTGTACACAAAAAGCCTATTAAAAATGGATTGAGAACAATTCTTTTGGATCACCTTGGTAAGGAAAAAAATTTTGAAGTTCATTTAATAGCTGGAAAAGCTCTATGTCTAACATGTTTTTCAAAAATATTTGTAAAAGAGCCAGATCTTGCAGAGATTGAAATGGAAAAGGATACCTGAAGCATATGAGGTAGTTAATGAATCCCCTTTACACAAAGTTAGCCTAATATGTAGTTCTTCAGATGTGTCCCGTTTAAGTAAGGTAGCTAAATTAAATAAAGAGCAAAGACATTCAGCCCTAACGAAGAAGACAGCTCAAATCAGAACAGCTTTTAAGAGGAAATTAGAAGAATCTTTTCATGAGGATTTAGCTGAAGAAGACATTGCTAGCAATTCAAAAGAAAATTTGATATTTTGATACAAAAACTTAAAGAAAAATGCAGTTTAGCTAATAATGAAGAAAAAAATCAAATTTATCAGCCTTCTGCCTAGTTCATGGTCAAGAAGTAAAATAATAAAATAATTTGGTGTTTCTGAATATATTGTAAAATTATCAAAAGAACTTGTGAAAGAACAAGGTATCCTCCCACATCTTACTAAAAAGAAATTTCAGAAAGTACGTGATGAAGTTATTAAAAAAGTTATAGAATTTTACGACGATAATATAAACAGCCCGTTGTGCTCTTGGAAACAAAACATACACAAATTTTACAATAAAAAAAAGTTGAGTAGATTTTGTCTTAGCACTGTTCTGAGCAGGGCCGGCGTTAGGGAGGGGTAAGCGGGTCATATGTACATGGGCCCTGCCGGCTGATGGGGGCCCTGATCACCGGCTCTAGGGGCCCCCAGGCCAGAAGCCAGTTTGTAGAGCTTAAAAAAAAAAGGTCGCCCGCCCATTTTACCCCGGGCCCGAAATTCCTAGCGCCGGCCCTGGTTCTGAGTGAGTTTGTCCATTGCAATTATCGGTAACTTATATTCACATCATAAAATGTTCTGTAATAGTATAAAGGTGCTGACAGAGTTTTCTGGAGCATTAAAGATAAAGTGAACTACATTAATCTTACAAAAACAATTAAACTTACTAAAAATTACTTGAAATCATAAGAAAATACTCTTCGATGGAATTGTGAAACATTTACAAAAATTTTACAGTACATTTACCAAATTAAGAATTTATAAGCAGTCAAAATCTCACTAAAAACATATTTCCTGGTATAGTGTGACCAATTGCAGTTCTTTTAATTAATATGGCATATACTGTATTACTTCTAATACAATTACAACAGCCATTCAGTGCATTTAAAACACTTTTGCCCATAAAAAAACAGCACATTACTAAAATATTTTAAAAAACATGAAATTATTAAGATATTGAAAAAAGACAATACAACAATACAAATATTAATAACTATCTTCTTGTACACATTTAGAATACATACTAAGTCTATACAATTAATCATACCATTCAGCCTTCATTGTGACAAATCTTTCCATTTTACAATTAACGCTCTATTCAAGTCCAAAAAGATTAGTTTTTAAACTATTTATTTTCAAGGTTGCTCTCTTAATTTTTTTCTCAATTTTTATTTCTAATCTCAACACAACTTCATTTCTTATTGCCACATATACACTGCCAATTGCGAGCATGAGTTTTTCGTACTGACACAGCGATTCAACTGGTCGCTCAGTGTAGCAATACGATACAATACATTCGTTTTCCATAGATCCCAGTATAAGAGACTGGCTCTGTGGGATATGGAAAGTTGTCAATTTGCAGATAAACAATTGAATAACAAAATAGATAAATACACCAGAAGACGTACAGTCACGTTATGTCTAGTACATTAATTACGTTATCTACATTTACACAAACCACTGGCAATTTCTTTGTAGATACCTTAGAAATAAATTCTTTGATGGAGTAGAAGGAGTTGTCAATAAAAATTCTTTTAATGTTTTCCTAAGTTTATTCTTATTATGTGCTACATATTTAAGATGTATTGGGAGCTTATTGAAGATATATCCCTGAATATTGGACCCCTTTTTGAACAAATGATAACGACTTCACGAGTACTTAGATCAGTTTCATGAAGATTAGATTAAACATTGGCTAATGTTATAGTAAATTTCTCTGCTGCCTCTAATGGTTCTTAAGTAGTCCTGAGATCAGTTTCAACATGACATTCTGTGTATCTCTTCTTACTCTCAACTAACCAAATATGTGATTCCATTGATTGTTTCACTATCTTAAATCTTGATACTATGATTAATTCAAATTTCTGAATACCGTGTTGATATAGAAATCCTGTGTAATTTATATGGCTTAAAAGCCATTTCCTTTTTCCTTAGTATCATTACTAATACCATTTTTCATACACCTAACCTTCCACTCAGAGCCAAACTTACACCATTTCTCCTTACTATTGAAAAGACTTTCAGTTTATTTGCTTTAATCGCATCACACTTAAATTACTATCATCATGTGGCTTAGATTAAAAAAACTTGTCATTAAAATTACTGTAAACTTTAAACTTTAAACATTTTGGAAGTTGTGATATTGTTATAAATCATATAACAACTTCCAAAATAAATAAACAACCAAATAAGAAATGATTACATGCAAAATCTATTTCCTTATTAAATACAGTTTCTTCATATAATTCTTTAGTCATTAAAAGGAATACTTTTAATAGACTCTAATTATTCTCATTACTACTTTTCTTTTATTGATAACACCACTTTCACAACACTCATTTCGGTAAACAATGATTCACTGAGTATGTTGTGTGAGCCATTCACTCTCTGTCCTTGCATTTGGGAGGACTCCGGTTTGAATCCCCATTCAGACATCCAGATGTGGGTTTTCCATGGTTTCCCCAAATCACTCCAGGCGAATGCCAAGATGCTTCCTAAAAAAAGGGGAAGGGGCCTTCCCGAGGTGTAAAGCCGTAAAAAACAATAAAAATGATGATTCCACCACATCTATAATCAGAAATATGTCATCTTGATTTAAATATTGGACCAAAATAACTGTGGCTATTTGTCGTTGCTTGTCAGAAACTGCACCCATTTCCTCCATTCATAATTTCTTCAAATGAAATTGGACTTAGATTCATTATTAAGTTGACCAGCACCACAAAGCTTTTCAAATTCCTTCAGATCCTTCTCGTAGTTTCTTGTAATCAGTGGAGAGTATTTGACTGGGTAGCTAACTCTGAAAATTCTTATGTAATTTGCTTCAGTTGCTAGTTATTTACTGTGCCAACTCGAAGTTATCTTGATAACAGATCTGTCCTGTGTTGCCACCTTACGAAAACAAAAGTCGCTAGACTTGGTCTTAAAACTCACTAGATTACGGGATATTTATAACTAAAAGAGTCGCTAGAAATCGCTAAATAAAATAAAGGAAAATTTTAAGGTAAGTAATATAAAACTTTTTAATGATTAGTATTTTCATTAAATTCAACATAATATTTTATTGAAAATCAACATAAAATTCTTCAATAGGTATTTTTTCTTCATCATCTTAGTCTATCGTTGGAATTACAGAACTTGCAGATGTGGAAGGATGAGATGAATCGCACATCAACCGGAAGCTCGTAACTGTAGCAGATTTTTTCACAATTTTTAACTGATTCTGTATAAACAGAATGCTATTAAGAGTATTTACAACCAAGCTATTTCTCAATTTGTTTTTAACAATGTTCGTTGCACTGAAAATCCTTTCTACATCGGCATTCGAATGAGGAAGTGATAAAGAGGATATGGCTAAATCAGAAAACTCCAGAAAGGTATTTATTCCTGCAGCATTCTTGTATTTTCGAACTCCAGCCCGGAATTCAATGAAATTTTTTGTTGCGTTCAATTGGACATAATTAATACCATGCCATTGCTGAAGGAGTTTGTCAATTTTTTCGTCATCTAATCCGAGTTCTTTGACCTGCCGAAGAGTATTTTCCACACCCAAAAGACACATTTTCTCCAAAATATTGTAGTTGGATGGAAGTCTTTGCTGAATTTCTTTTGCTAATTTGATAGTGAAGTCAGTACAACGTTTTATGATTGTATTTGTGACATCGGTGGGTAACTTGAGAATCAAAAGGATATCCTAAATAGGGTGACGGATTCAAGTGGTTTTCTATTTTAATGTACAAATAATAATTGTCATTTGTTGCCGCTGAAGGCATTAATACCTTATTACAAATAGAACGAAATAACATGTTCAGCAAGACAACACGATTTGAATCTTCACTTTCAAAGCTCTTCACTCCAATTTGTACAACATTCAGGATGCTTTTTAAAAAACTGTTAGGGAATAAGCCGGATACCGGGATGTGTATCGGCTTGTACACCTAAACTGTAGCATCTTCAAAATACTGGTAAAGTCAAAGAAATGTTCTGAAACCATGAATAACCTTTGGAAATTACTAACTGCACAATAGGAATTGCCGCCACTTACATAAACCAACCCTATGTAAGGAGGGTACTAACTTAGAAATGAAAGATGTTGAAGTTCAGGTCACGAAAACAATGTCTTCTTAAAAATTCCACAAAGTACATAAATGGCAGTTAGTTAAGGCATCAGTGTAATCATCACACGAAAGATCACAAGTAATGAAGCAGAACAGAACCGCCAAACCCCGATCAAAAATTAAAACTCGTCTATTGAAGGATCACATGTCTGACAAAGTTCAACAAATTTCAAAGATGGCCACCCTGACCCACTCCATGCCTACTTCCTGTAAACCAAGGCTCCCATGAGCCCTTGTGCAGCTAAGCGCCGAATTCGCTTGGCGAGCTGTACGTCTGTTCCGCACCGAATTTTCCGAACGACTCTCCTGGCCGCCCCAGGACTTTCCTTTTAACAAAACGGCATTCTACTGCTAGGCTCAACAGGTGTTCAAAATTTCTGTGTTAATGGAGGGATTCCAGAAAATCAGAATGTGTAGAGCATGTTCTATAAAATGTTTTGTGTTCAGTGTGTTTTTTGCTTTAAATACTTCCAAATCGGTGTAAAACATTTATTAAGTTGGAGGAATAATACAATTAATTTGAATTGGTTTTTCAAGTTTATAATTTTAAGTTTAAACTATTGCCGAAATGTTCTTACGTGCCTGCTGATTACAATGAGCTAACAATCTTTAAAATCGGTTGGGTGGATCAAAAGTTATTAATTTTTCAAAAATCCGTGTTTTTCCCACTCTACTCAAATTTACTATTTTTTTTATATACAACTTATTTCTCCCGGATATCATTTTTAAAACCTTTCTTTAATTTATTTAAGTGTTTTCTAAATGTTTTTAGTTACTGAAATATTTTTGCCGGTTCAAAATTGTACTTTATAGGTGACTGTTTTTGCGTCTTAATTTTGCGACTCTAAAATTATTTATCTCCTTTATTAAACGTTTGGTAGCTACTTGAAACTTATGGAATATTAGTGGGAATATTATTTGGAGGTATAAAAACTACTTTTTAAGCTCTGAAATTACTTAGCTGGATTGTAATCTTTTATTTAAGAGTGCACTTTGATGGTTTGTTTAAAAATCATATTTACTGCTTTAAACCTATCTGAAACTACAAGTTATTAGTGAATTTTATTCTCCTTGGCCTAATTATTATTACTAAAGTGCTTTACAAGGGAAAAATGTGTGGAATATTAGTGATATGGTCACGTAACCAAACCTGTTTATTTACGTTCTTGGATGGTTAAAGATTACCCTTATTTCGGTAAGTTTAAAGTGATTTCTTATTATAAACTGTTAATTTATTATTCCCGTAACCTGTTTATCTACTTTTCTGGCTTTAATGTGTTATGGATTCGGTTTTAAGCTGCAGTATCATGTACCACTGTTAAACCCAATTCTCATTAGTTTATGCATGCTTATTGAAAATACAAATAGTAAGGTAGCTTACAAAACACACATTAAGGCGATTAGTCTCATCGGCGTACATAGAATGAAGTAAATCGGCTGTATAGCAATTATCTCTATTAATTAGAAAATGCAATTTTAATTCTTCACATTGTGACAAAATCATGGTCACTGTTTCTTCAACCGACAGCCAACGAGTGTCACAAGACTTCAATATTTTCAACGGTTTTTCACCACAATTTATCACCTCAAATATTCCTCTGTACTCATCACAAAGTTTTGGCAAATGTGAGAACCATTTGTAGGTTTCTCTGATGAGAAATTCTATATTTCATGGTAATGATTGCTCAGAAGCATGTGACACTGCTAATTACAGTGAGTGTCAAACACATCTAACAAGAATTAAATTGGGTAAGCCCTATTCCGTTTTCAATATATTATGTGTGCCATTGTTTATTATTATAGGCATTATCTACCCCAATTCCAATCAGGTCCTTCAATAAAAAATCATGATATTGTAAACAGTTTACCAATGCAGTAGCAATTCCATGAACATAAGTGCTGTTCTATGGTTCCAATGCTAGAAATGCAGTTATTTTGCGTGCAGCTAAAATTTCTAGTGACTATGCCCAACAATTTTGATACACTGAGGTCAGTAGATTCATATAAAAGTGCACTATTCTTTTGAGAACCAATGTCATCAAAAAGCATCTGTTTGAATTGAGGCGCTAAAACATTTTTAATTACCTCAGTGCATTTTCATATTCATTACAAACTTCGATCAGTAATACATTTCTTCAAAGCTTCAGACAAGTGGTCAATGTGCGTTATGGATGTGTGCTCTGCAATAAACAGGGACAAAGTACCTTCAACTTTAACGGAGTTCATATTATCTTTAAATGCTGGCGAGAATTCAATCCGTCTGTTTTTGGAAATTATTTCACATTTTCCTTTGTGTTTTTTTGTTTCACAGTGTTTCTTTGTATCGTTAATTCTTGCCAAATATTTCACGAACTCAAGGCAGGCACAGCTAAAGACATATAGATTAAATTGTTATATCTGTGGTCAAAGTTTTGTTCTGTAATTGTTTGGTCTGTAATCCCTGACAATGCTTTATTCTAGTTATGACTGTACTGTGTGGCCAGTATATTTTTCGAAACTCTCAAGGTATAATATCACTAAAAATCACCAAATATTTTTTTTAGCGATAACATATCTAAGAATATCGCTACCAAACTTCAAAAGTCACTAAATCTAGCGACAAAATTGCTAAGGTGGCAACATTGGATCTGTCGATGGTCAAAATAATAAGTTCTACTTTGTATGCTGCTGCTATTAATGAAGCATGGAATGGATCTCACCATGATAAGTTACTTGGTAAATAGTTTTTTAACATACTTTGTAGATTAAAACACATTACAATAAACAAATGATGTTGATTTCATTTTTGGCACTGTTCCAACTATGGGAAGTCGTATTCATATTCTGGAAAACTACAAAGGTGGCTACAGACTTTTCTGGAGTGCTAACAATTGAACAATATAAATTGTACTAGAAGAATCAAAACTTACTAATATGGAAGGTAAAGGTAAAATATACCTACCACTTCATTGTTGTTGAAACTTATTAAAAAAATGCTTGAAATTATGAAATATTTACAAGTATTTTACAGCATATTTACCACATTAAACTTTTATAGACAGACATAATCTCGCTGAAAATATATTTACTGGCACAGTACGACTAAGTACATTTCTTTTATATAATTACGTAATCTTTCTCGGCGTTGAGAATACAAATAATGTTCTCGGGTGACTAGCCGAGTTATAGTAGTGTTATCGTAATCACACGATATTTCGGCGCTCTCAATCGTCGGCGCCATCTTCCGGTGAAGTGAGGTGAAGTGAAGTGGATTTCCTCTTGCGTAACTTCTCCAGCTGCTTGACTTTACAATAAATATCCTCCCCGTAGAGGTAAAATATATAATTACGTAATCTTTCTCGGCGTTGAGAATACAAATAAACGATAACACTACTATAACTCGGCTAGTCACCCGAGAACATTATTTGTATTCTCAACGCCGAGAAAGATTACGTAATTATATATTTTACCTCTACGGGGAGGATATTTATTGTAAAGTCAAGCAAGAGGAAATCCAGACTTCTCAGCGCGCTCGCCTTTCTTCAGCGCTGCAGGGACCAGGACACCGTCCCACGTTTTGCCGAGATTCGGCACCCGATTGATTCTTTCGCAGCGAAGAAAATTCTGCGGCGGGCCAGCTTGGCTCTAGTGCGGGAAAGGATACGGTATACCAGGCGTGAACTAGACTCCGTGTCTCAAGAACTTTTTGCCGTCCACCTGTTTCTATCAAACCACCTCCACCGTGACGCCTGGGACTGGATAGACAATTGTACCCCTGCTACGACTGGTTCTACAGCCGACCAATCAGAGGTTAGCAGCGGTAATCTGGTCTAGCTCAGCAACTTCGCACGTTCCTGACCTCACTTCACCGGAAGACGGCGCCGACGATTGAGAGCGCTGAAATATCGTGTGATTACAATAACACTACTATAACTCGTCTAGTCACCCGAGAACATTATTTGTACATTTCTTTTAATTGATATGCCACATACTGTGTTGCTTTTAATACAGTTAGAACAATCATTCAGTTCATTTATTGCACTTTACAACACCCATCAAAGCACTACATTTTCAGATAAAAATTACACAAATTTGAAATCAATCATTTCACTTCTCTATCAGACACAAATATATTTAATTGTAGGGATTTTAATTACTGGGAACGGGTCTTAGGAACTTTACAGACTCCTTCCTTTAATCAAGACTCAACACTATAATTATCTCTGGTTGATATATATCTGTAAGCTACCAAACTCTAATACTTTATTCATTGTGCTGCTACAATTTGCTAATAAAAGCTTGATTTCTGGTTTTTGTGTCTTATTTCCTTCGATATGTTTTCTTATACCAATCCCAACTCATTAACTTTATTTTTTAAACCAACACTATTGTTTCTAACAAATTTATAATCCTGATTTATACTTTTGTGTTGTAGTGATTTCTTGTAATGCTGACTGCTTGTATACAGATTCTGAACTAAAGGAATGAATAAATTTGTCTTATATCTTTGGAAGGTTCATTTAAATTTACTTTTGTTATTGCTGCTATTCCATATTTTGCTTATAATGGTGCAGCACAGATAGTAAACACAGTGATTGTGTCGTGGGTAAGGACATGAAAAGTACTCGATACTTCTTGGTATCGAGTACTTTTCTTTTGAATACTTTTGTGCTGGGTACTTTTAATATGATACTCTTACTCATTTGAGAACATTTTGGAGGCATCAATACCAAAATGATGGTGGAAAAATTAGTGGTATTAATACAGAGCCATGAAAATATGATTACAGCGGACATTGCTGTATGATGTATGGCCCCCTAACCAGGAACATCTCAAGATGAGAATTAACACGTTTTTTATGTTGGTAGCATTGTCATATTGATAACTGGAGAATGATTTGAGAACTTGAAGGAATCTCAAGTATGAAACATAGGGGTTAGGTTTCATTATCTTTGGTTATCAACGTTGATGCTTGCTTGGTCTGTTGTATGTGTGAAACTTTGTTTTGTACTGTACTCGTGCAACTGTGAATTGTCTATCCTTTAATCCTTTTACATGTATATGTAAGTTCAGTAAGTGTTAACACAAACAAAACAAAAAAGCAAAATTCTAGCATCAGGCTCCTCTTTTTAGTAAAGAATATAAATAAATACACACCAGGCCCAGAACAGATAATCACCTTAAAACTAATAATCTGTGCCTATAAAAGAAGAAATCAACTAGTAATAACCTTTGTAGAAAGCCTGTGATTGTATCCATAGAGATTAAATGCTGAATATATTAAGGAATTTTGTATTCCATCCCAAATTAATAAAGATGATCAAATTAACACTCACAAATACAAAATCTACAGTAAGTTTCAGAGGAGAACTATCTGACCCATTTATAATTAAAATGGGGCTAAGACAGGGAGATGGTCTTTCACCATTGCTCTTCAACTGTGCTCTTGAATGCGTGATGAGAGAATGGTACAAGGAAAATCCCAAAAACATAAAAATTGGCACCAAGAAGGATCAAATAAACCTAAATTGTTTGGGATTAGCTGATGACTTAGCGTTACTAGCTTATTATTTATTATTATCGTATGCTATGGTTTCAAAACTTTCGCTGCTCCAGTCCCAGGTTCGAATCCCGGCAAGCGCAGGAATTTTCAGAGTTGTGTTTGTTCATATGAGCTATGCCAGGACACTTCGTGGTTCGTATTCCACATTAAACTGTAGGTCCCAGAGGAAATGAACTGGTCGTCCTACCTCTGACACAATGGCTTATTATGCCTCCTTCAGGAGGATCCAACCAACCTTCAGGTTGTGGACTAAGTTAAGTTATCGTATGCCAAGTACAACAAAAGACAGTGCAATCAGATAACTAAATCTATAGATTCAAGCCATCTTCTGGCAGCTGGTCCAGCTTGATGCAGTGTGAGAAGGCCTCCAGATAATCTTCTTGCTGGACAGTCCACCACAGTCACACAGCGCATCTTCACGGAGACCCCACTTATGCTTGGTTGCATTGCACACTCCGTGACCTGTGTGAAATCTGTTTAATTGACACCACAGATGCCTAGGCAAGTCAAATCCTGGAACACAGGTTGTCTGATCTTTTATAAGCTCACAATTGTGTGGACTGTTGGCTTCCCACTCCTTTCTCCACTCTTCATATAAGTTGTTACATCTGAGATTGGCTGCTTCCATATAGGCACCTGAAAGAGGTCACCATGCAGAGGAATCATGTTTTTTTCCTCCACGCCTTACAATTCTGTAAGCAATATCAATTTTCTCCTCAGATGTGGTGGAGGAATGTTGGAAAGTACAGCCAGCCAGGAAATTGGGGTAAACCTAGTGACACCACTCACTGTTGTCATAGCAGCATTAATCTGGATATCTACTTTGGCAGTATGAGCACTACCAAGCCATGTAGAGCAACAGTATTCTGCTGAGGAGAATGCCAAACCAAGGACTGCTCCTCGAAGAACTTGAGCACCTGCACCCCATGACGTACCAGCCATTTTCTTTACAAGGTTCACACGGGTCTTCACTTTCTCGATCCAAGGTAACTCCCAGATATTTGGGGTGGTCTTTGTGTTTTACTCTTCTAAGGGGTTGGAAGGTTGGTCTTATTCTGACGTGGGCAAGCTGGTTTGAAAGGTGGAAGCAACACGGCTCTGTCTTTGTCAGATTAGGTTTTAGTCTTCACTTAGAGAAGAATATGTAGAGCTGATTAAGACTCTCAGAGAGTCTATCTTCACAAATCTGGAAGTTTCTATCCTGGAAAGTAATTGCCAGGTTATCAACATACTGAAATTTCCTACAATTAAGTTGAGGTACGTCTGCAATATATAAATTAAAAAGCACAGGCACCAGCACCAAACCCTGAGGCAGTCCACTGTTGATATCACGCCAGCGAATCTTTTGGGCCCTGTAGTGGACCTGGATTTTGCGATTACTTGGCATGTTGTTCAAGAGTTAAGCTATTTTTTTACACGGTTCAGGATTTAGGAATTTGAGGAGGAGACACTCACAACAGACAGTATCATAGGCTGCTGACAGGTCAACGAACACAGCTCCTGTTTTAAATTTCTCTTGGAATCCAGTCTCGATGTGGGTCACGAGAGTCAGAACCTGCTCAGCACAGCTACACTTTGGTCTGAATCCAGCCTGCTCTGGGGGAATGACTTTATTAATTTTTTTTTTACTAGCTAATAACATACATGAAGCCATGAATCAATTAATTAATCGACAAAATATAGCATAGAAATTAGGACTCCAAATTTCTTTTGAAAAGACTGAAATTATGGTAACAGAGACTAGTAATAAATCACGTAACTGTAGATAACAGGAAAATAAATATACCTGGGCAAAATTATAACATACAACTTGAATGAAAACCCTGCCTGGAAAGAACTAACAAAATGATAAAAGATCAAAAACTAACAACAAAAAATGTCTATCAATCAAAACAAAATTAAAACTCTACAAGATGGTGGTTTAGCCAGAAGTAACATACGGAAGCGAAACTCTATTTAAAGTTACTCAGAAAAACAGAATTGATAAAATTTTAAAATTGGACAGAAGAATAACAAGAACATGTCTAAATAAAAAATATGAGAAATGGGGACAGTGGAGGATAATGCCGAATGAGGTGGCGTACAGGGAACTGGAGCCCATCACAGATACTACACGCAAGAAGAGAATTTCTTTCCTTGGTCACATCATGAGGACAACAGATACCAGATTAATGAGAAAAATAATAGAAAAACTTTGGAAACTGAAGCCACAGGCAGGCTGGGTTAAGGAAGTTAGAGAGGATATGGAAGATTTAGAAATAACCCTGGATGATGTACAAAACGAAACAAAAAACTCCAAAAATTGAAAGACGTAAAAAATAGGATTTAAACCAAAAATAGACAAACGATGCACAATGAAGAGGGTATTTACAAATGAGGAAAGACAAAGAAGATCACAACAAATGAAAAGATACTGGCAAATTTGGAAATATTGGTGCATGCATATGCCTAAAAATATAACAGAAAATGACTAAAATGGTCCAATGAGGCTGTAAAAGCCTAATATTAATAATAAATAAACGCCAGTGTCACCATTGTCGACTGACCATTTGGAGCAATGGGAAGACGTGAAAGTAGTATTCCGTTATATGAATAAGTTAGCCCATGAATACCTGACTGTTCTAGCAATGTCAGGTCGGGTGTGAAATACTGACTGACCAGCTACACCCTATCATTTCAAATATATGGGAGAGCAAAGTCATACCTGCAGATTGGAAAAATGCATTAATTCACCTGCTACATATATAGAAAGAGACAGATCCATAGAATTCCCAATTCCTGCCAGTCATCTAAAGTACTTTCTTGTGCCCTGCATTCATGGCTGGAAAAACAGACAGAACATAAGATTAGCGAATACCAAGCTGGTTTCCCACCCCGTCGACTGTGCTTAGAAAAAATCTGGAACCTCAAGATGATACTCAAACACCATCAGTCAAATCACATAATGGTCATTTTTGTAGATTTTAGGAAAGTATACAATTTAGTTGACTGCACCATGCAATTCAATATACTACATGAATATCTGGTTGATTATAAAACTTTTATGTTAATTCAACTAACTTTGACACATGCAACTTCAAAAGTGAAATCTGTATGTGAAATCTCTGAATCCTTTGAAATTAAAATTGGTGTAAGACAAGGGGATGGGTTACCACCACCCCTGTTCAACCTGGTACTAAACAGGATCATTAACGTATGGAAAAAAGAAATATCTGGAATACATGTGGGAACTAAGGACAAATGGATTAACATAAAATACCTTGCCTTTGCAGATGACCTAGCAGTAATTACACAAATTCCTAAGGAAGCCTGATATGCTGTTGCAAGGCTGCATGAGATAGCCATCAAAACCAGCCTCCAATTCAAAATATGGGCCTCAAAAGCATAAACCTGAGGCCACTCATCCCCATAGGTGGCACAACCAAACAAGTTAAACACTTTATGTACTTAGGGGAGTTTATTGTAAAATCTGGAATTGAGAAAGAGGCCCACAAAACCCACACAGAAAAACTGTGAGAATCATATACAATTACTTGGAATACTTACAATAAGAAATCACTTTCCACTAAAGTCAAACTCCATCACTACCATATCGTAGTTTTTCCAGGAACACTGTATGCAACAGAGACATTGTCATTAAATGTTAATATCAAAGAAATAATAAATATTTTTTTTTTTTGAAAAGCTGGAAAATGACCAGAAGAACTGTATTCACTGACTGAGAAATGACACATGAAATTCTATGGACATATATCACGAATAGATGACTTGCAACTGACCGAGGAACTTTTTCACGTTACCAATGGTCCCTGACAAACCTAAGTACACTGACTAATAAAACTCAGAAGGACCTTGCAGAAGTCAACCCAGACCCACTGACATCTACACAGAGTATATTTACACAATTAATCACTTCACATTAATTTGCACCTAAGATCCCAACAGCAAACACTCAGAAATGCATGGAAATGAGAGACGTCAAGCCCAAAGTGAAAGAATGGGATGTTTTGGGAAAATAAGAAGGACAATGAAAATTAATCGTTCCACACTCTTTAGTGGACTAAATGATAAAATAGATTTAAATAAAAAGTGGCATGTATAGATAACTATTGTCCCATTGTTTTACTGCAGGATTCTAAAAGATTTTTGAAAAAATCATGCATAGTAGAGTAATAAAACATGTTACACACTATAATATTCTCCCTACCTCACAGTTTGGATTCCAAAAAGGGTCATCTACAGAAATAGCTATATATTCATTTTTAATCAACACATTTGAGGAACTGAATAATAAAATGTGCCCTTTAGGAATGAAATAAAACCGCGTTAGCTGAGCATGCCGTGGAAAATTTCCACAGCATAATATTCGACAAGACCGAAGTATTGGCTCAGATATCGTATTTCTGCACTTAATGCAGATGAAGTACTTAATAAAGTAGCAAATCGAATCAAGACGAATTCATTAAAATTAAATTTTGATGAAGCACATTATACTTGTTTTAAAAAAAAAAAAAAATTATGTGCAGCAGGAGTCACACATTAACTGTAAAAATAACAAGATCTTGAAACAGAGTTTGAAATGTTTTGGCTTTCAAATGAAAGTTGGCAAGCATTCATTCATTCATTCATTTTATTTGGTCCTATACAACATTTACATACAACTTGTATAATGAATTAGGACAAGTCAAGGTACAGTATATACAATATTATTCTTATCTTAATTAACAATTTTATGTCTTAAGTTAACTATAAATCGTTTAATACATATTTTTGTTTACATGTTATTGACAAATATGTGCTGTAATCTATATATACTATAAATGAGAAAATGAGAAAGTTCGGATGTGTGTTTGGATGTACGTCTGCAGTCAATCACGCCTTAATAACTCAACATATTTAAAAACGAAATTTGGCATGAAGTCAGTTAATTGCGTGCGAAGTGTTATAGGATAGATTTTATCCCGCAAAACGCATAGTTCTTTTAGAAATTGCCGTTAATATCGATTCGGAAGCAACAAAGAGTTTCCTACTTCGTAGACAGCTCTTTGCTTTTTACATAAATCGCAAACACTGCTTTTCAGAAATAAAATTGGAAACCTTCTTACATATGCAAGTTTGTGTTTAGTTTAAAAGCCATAAACCGATGCACTTGACAAACAATAGTTTTGGAAGCAGGAATTATAAATATGTACTTAACCTTAAATTAAAAAAGGTAGGTACTGTTGTTAAGTTCGTAAAGAGAATTTTTCATTTGCGTACATAAAATAGTATGACATCTCAAATATTGCACCATAATTTCGATCGTAATATACTAAATGTGAAAAAATCAGAGCTTGGAAAAAAAACAATGTAAATGCTATGATTATACCAGCACGAAAGTCGATTTACTAAAAGTGCAAAATGCCGGTGCTCGAAATGTCGTATTTATAAAAAATGTTACGGATTCCATTCTATCTCGGTTTAATTTATTTCCTGTGTGTCTTCTTTTTTTCCACTATACATTCTCTGTAATATTACAAATTATTAACTAAACCCCTTTTTTTGTTCAAAATTTTTGTATAAATCAGTACAAATAGTAGACTACGATTTAGGAAACAGTGCTTTTTACTTACTGTTCAATTTCTACAAATATCTAATAAATCCGGTTCAAGTTTACGTCGCGATATACGACATTGCTAACTTAGGATAAAATAATTGTTTCAATGCGCGTGTGGTTGAGGTTTTGAATTTGTAGCGCCAATATTAGCGGAGACTGTGGTTACATTGATATTCAGGCCTGGACCATAATGAAAACTGAATCTTTTTGTCACAGCCAATGGTATGAGAAATTTAGTTATCAGTTATTTAAGCAAATATCATAAGCACTATGTCACGTTGTGACGTTATGTATCGCCACGTAAAACTACTCCAGTAAATCCTTCACTTAAAACGAATGTATTCAGTGGCCTAACGTAGAGACTTAATGTTTCATGAAGCAATATTGCAAGTCGTTTACAACACGATACACCTCATTTACACGGAGCTTATGAAAGCTGCTTATTTATTACTAATAATAAATAAATGACTTCTGCCTTATACTGTAACAAAAACATTCTGGTCCAGGAAGCAATTTCAACCTAGCCACTATCTCTGCTAATATTGCCGCTACAAAATCAAACGTTATGAACACACCTCAACACATTAAATTCATTGGAACTGGATTTCGAATAGTAACAGAATTTTCTATATCAAGATTCCTAATTAGTGTAGCATAAATTACTATCACAATTAATTTCATTATACACCTTACTAAATCACGAGCAGTAACAGTCACTTTATCGCGATGTAAGCTTGACCAGTAATATTAACAAAAATTGTCTTAGAGTTGTAGAGAATTATGAACTTTCCGTTGTACACTGTAATTTACAAGCATTTTAGTAAACATTTTTTAATTACATAACTGCAATAATGAATGTAGTTTCATATGTCTTCAGTATTATTTTCCTGCGATCTGAATAACATTCACGTTACTAATGTATTAATGCGCGAGTGATAGAAGCTTTGAATTTCTAGCGGTATTATTAGCGGAGTTTGTCACTTTGTTGAAATGCAGCCTGGACCAAAATGAGAACTGAAACATTATTAATAGTTTTAAGCTTCTTTCACGAGCACCATTTTAGTGACGTCATGTATCGCTTTATAATGATATTGTATCAAAAGATATATCATAAGCTTGGATGATTTAGCAGAACATTGCTCGAAGTAATTTTTTGAAATTTATAAATGTTTTATTCAGATAGTGGAGAGTCAGACAAGCACAGTGGTGATTTGCCGGTAGACATTCAATTCTGTTTGCAGATTCAGAAACCTATTATGAATAAAGAATCTATTACTACATTAACATTGTAATTTATATTTCAGAGAAGAATTAATTTATCGAAACGAACAAACTATAGTATACTGATCTACATGCAGTCAACTGTTTTCACAGATAGAGAAACGAACGTTAACACTGAACATTATGAATAAAAGAATCAATTATTACTATAATACCTAAATTTCTGATTTAAAACAAAATTAATTGATGGAACCCACATACAGTATCTTCAAAACAAAATGAATATTCAGAGAGCAAATTAAGATCACTTTTTTAAAAAAAAAAAAAAAAAAGATTAGTAATTTTCAGATATTCAGCGCAAATCAAAATATACATTTTTAGTTTCGCAATTTTTTAACGAGATCAACGTCCTTGGGCCACTTAGGTATTTATTTGCTCTTTGAATTGTAGTAAATTTTTTGGATGTTTAGTCGCCTCCTCATATTTTGACGTTTTGAGTTTCCATTAATTAAAACTATATTAATTTTTATTCGCAAGTCTTGAAATTAGTAATTTTAAGAGATGCCGGGTAAACGAAATTCAAATCTTTCAATGAAATGTAAGAAAACTACGGCTGTGAAAAAAGCCAAAACCCAGGAACAAATCCTCTAGCAGAGCTGCACAGGGTTGAGCACATAGCACGTATTGCGGCTTCTGGAGATGCTGAATTGCCGGAGCAGTCGCAAGTTCGGCGACGACACCAAACTGAACACTTGGTGTCTGGAAGATCACACCGGGAAAATCGCGAGCTCGGTGCTAAGAGCAAGCGGATTGGCAATCGATCTCAAAAGCTTCTGAAACACCGAAGCAAACAAAAAGACGGCAATAACAATACGCCACATATCTGGCATTGCAACGAGTTGCTGAAACACCTGAACAAACGCGAGCTCATTTCTAATGTTTTCCCGAGCATTCAACTAAATATTATCAATGACGAAAACTGGTTATGTGAGAGGACAATCCCTGCCCCGAAAAATGATTCTGGAGCAAAAAATATAGATATATATTTTAGGAAATAATCGGGGAAGTGACAACACACTCTTCCATCGATACAGTAATGTTAACTGACGATGCTGCTACCTACCCCGTCGAGTTTTCAAATTCCTTCGAGTTATCTGGGCTATCATCCCATAAACTCGAGCTTAAGGTTGGCACTCCAGTTCTCCTTATGCGTAATCTCGACGGTATTGCAATGGCACCAGATTACACATCACAGAACTAGGAAGAAACATTGTGAAGGCGACAATTCTTATCGGTGCATCTAAAGGGGAAGCCGTTATAATTCCGCGTATCCCAATTATTCCCAGTAAAATTCCCTTTGAATTTAAAACATTACAGTTCCCATTAAAAATTTCATTTTCAATGACAATTAATAAATCGCAAGGTCAAACGTTGAAATTGGTGGGAATACACTTGGATACTCACTGCTTTTCCTTTGGTCAACTATATGTTGCCTGCTCGCGGGTATCGAGTGCAAAAAATTTACATGTTTTTTCAGAAATTAACAACTCCTACAATATATATACCGATGTATTAAACTGAAAATACTACTAACATACAGAATATTTTTATTGTTTTAAAAGTTCGATGAAGTTCTTTGGAACAAATACATTTTTGTTATTTTATTGCAGTATTTATTACTACTATCACCAATAAAAATAGCTCTAAAATTAATTGTATGGTCGTATTGACCTGGTGGCAAGGCTTCATTACGTCTACGCAATCAGCCCCTTTCGTAGCTGCTTAACCTAACGCAGTAATCCTACTGGGCATAGAGGACCTACAGTTCAACACGGAATCAGAACCACGTGAGCATTCTGGCGCACTTCACATCACACACCAACCTGTGCCAGAGGTGAAGGTCGAGCCAAGGAACTATGAAAATCCTCTGCGAGACTGGGATTCAAGCTGGGGACTTATCCATGTCCAGCTGGACGCCCTAACCACTGAGCGACCAGACCTCTCAACAAAATCTTATATTACAACACTCTTCCACGCGGACGAAGTCGCGGGTAGCTGCTAGTATCCTATATAAGTACAAACAACTACTACAAACAATTTTTTATTCTGCCTTTCCTTCCCTCATTCATCAGTTAAATACTCTTTGATTGAGTAGAAGGCCTTATCACATAAATACTCTTTAAGCTTATGTTTGAACTGTTCTCCCTTGTTACTAATTAATCTTATATCTGTCGGAAGCTTATTGAACAGTTGGGCTCCCGAATAGGAAGGACATTTTTCAAATTTTTTTGTGTTGTGTGCGTGTAAATTGAAATTAATTTTATTACATGTTTCATATTCGTGCACTTGCTCATTCTTTATAACAACCTTCTTTGTGAGTGAGAGCAGTATAGTCTTATATATGTATATACAGGGAAATGTTAGAATCTTCAAATCTACAAAATATTTTCTACATGAAACCATTCTTTTTTCTTTTAGTATTGTTCTAATCATATGTTTTTGTATTTTTAATATTCTCATTACGTTATTTTCTGTGGGCCTTCCCCACGCTGATATACCATATCTCAGTTGGCTTTCAAAAAGGGAGTAATAGATAGTCATCAGAATATCCTTCCTACAGAATTCTCGGAGGTAACTGACCATAAATACAATAGGGGTTAGTTTCGTACAGCATTGATCCATCTGTTTTTCCCAATTTATGAATTTGTCTATTTGAATCCCTAGCAAGTTAGCTGATTCTGTCTCCTTTATTTGCTCACTGCTTATATTTAAATTTACAGAGTACCTTGTTCTTTTCGACTGAAATGATATCATTTGGGCTTTGTTTAAGTTGATTACAAGATAATTATCTTCTAACCATTTTGCTAGTCTCTGGAAGTAAAGATTAAGGATTGTTTCTAGATTACATAGTTTGATGTTTGACATCTTCACAGTTGCATCATCTACATAAAGAACCATTGAATCATTCTCCCCTATTGGTCTTGGGATATCATTTATATATAGGATGAACAACAGAGGCCCCAGCATATATCAGATTACTGCTGAAGAAGTTAAGCGGTGCCACCTTTGTGATAAGAACACTTTCTCTAATAGCAGATTTAAAATTGAAAAAACATGTGCACCTCTCTTATTTTCATTTAGTCATGTTATATGGCATATTTTTTTTAGGAGATACTCTTCACAAAGTAAAATATTTTTGTAACACAGAAAAGAGCTAATAGGATGCAGTTTAGGGTAAAACCAAGAACTTCTTGCAGACAACTCTTTAAAAGACTCATTATTCCTACAATTACTTCTCAGTATATACAATCTATCACGTGCTTTGTCATAGAACATTTTGACCTGTTTACATCTAATTCAAAGGTACAAAGTTTCAATACAAGAAACAGAAATAACTTGTACAAAACACAAACATCACTGTCATTATTACAAAGATGAGGACATGTCTGTTTGATAAACTTCCTAAAATTATAAAACAGTTTGTAGACTAAAGAAATATTGTTAGGATCCACGCCGGATACGGGGTGCGTATCGGCTTGTCCACCTAAACTGGAGTACCTTCAAATACTGATAAAAGTCAAAGAAATGTTCTGAAACTGTGAATAACCTTTGGAAATTACTAACTGCACTATAGAAACGGCCGCCACTTACATAAACAAACCCTATGTAAGGAGGGTACTAATTTAGAAATGAAAATTGTTGGAGTTCAAGTCACGAAAAACATATATTCTGAAAATTCCACAAACTACAGTAAATGGCAGTTAGCTAAGGCATCAGTCTAATCGTCACACGAAAGATCACAAGTAATGAAGCAGAACAGAACCGCCTAACCCCGATCGGAAAATAAAAGTTCTTATACTGATGTATCACATGTCTAGCAAAAGTTCAGTTTACCAAAGATGGCCTCCCTGACCAGCGCCATTACTGTTTCCGGTAAGCGACAGTTCCCATGAACACTTGTGCGGCTAAGCGCCAAATTCGCTTGGCGAGCAATACGTGCTCCCAGCACCATGGACTTCCCTATATCGAAAATGCCTAAAACTGCGAGAATCAACAGATGTTCACGGAAGGCTTTCAGAAAATCACAATGTGTAGAGTGTGTTCCAAAAAGTGTTTTGTGTTCTGTGTGTTTTTCTCTAAATGCCTTCAAATCGGTGTAAAACATTTATTAAGTTGGTGGAATAGTACAGCTAATTCAACTCTGGCAGTCCTGTGCATTGTTTATTGTTTAAATTATTGCAAAAATGTTCTTGCGTGCCTGCTGATTAAAATGAGCCAACAATCTTTAAAATCGGTTGGGTGGATCAAAAGTTATCAATTTTTCTAAAATTCGTGGTTCTTCCAACTTTACTCAATTTTACTAACTTTTTATTTACAGCTTGTATCGCCCGGATATTATTTTTAAAACCTTTCTTTAATTTATTTAAGTGTTTTCCAAATGTTTTTAGTTGCTGAAATATGCTGTGAGAGCAGTATAGTCTTATATATGTATATACAGGGAAATGTTAGAATCTTCAAATCTACAAAATATTTTCTACATGAAACCATTCTTTTTTCTTTTAGTATTGTTCTAATCATATGTTTTTGTATTTTAATATTCTCATTACGTTATTTTCTGTGGGCCTTCCCCACGCTGATATACCATATCTCAGTTGGCTTTCAAAAAGGGAGTAATAGATAGTCATCAGAATATCCTTCCTACAGAATTCTCGGAGGTAACTGACCATAAATACAATAGGGGTTAGTTTCGTACAGCATTGATCCATCTGTTTTTCCCAATTTATGAATTTGTCTATTTGAATCCCTAGCAAGTTAGCTGATTCTGTCTCCTTTATTTGCTCACTGCTTATATTTAAATTTACAGAGTACCTTGTTCTTTTCGACTGAAATGATATCATTTGGGCTTTGTTTAAGTTGATTACAAGATAATTATCTTCTAACCATTTTGCTAGTCTCTGGAAGTAAAGATTAAGGATTGTTTCTAGATTACATAGTTTGATGTTTGACATCTTCACAGTTGCATCATCTACATAAAGAACCATTGAATCATTCTATTGGTCTTGGGATATCATTTATATATAGGATGAACAACAGAGGCCCCAGCATATATCAGATTACTGCTGAAGAAGTTAAGCGGTGCCACCTTTGTGATAAGAACACTTTCTCTAATAGCAGATTTAAAATTGAAAAAACATGTGCACCTCTCTTATTTTCATTTAGTCATGTTATATGGCATATTTTTTTTAGGAGATACTCTTCACAAAGTAAAATATTTTTGTAACACAGAAAAGAGCTAATAGGATGCAGTGTAGGGTAAAACCAAGAACTTCTTGCAGACAACTCTTTAAAAGACTCATTATTCCTACAATTACTTCTCAGTATATACAATCTATCACGTGCTTTGTCATAGAACATTTTGACATGTTTACATCTAATTCAAAGGTACAAAGTTTCAATACAAGAAACAGAAATAACTTGTACAAAACACAAACATCACTGTCATTATTACAAAGATGAGGACATGTCTGTTTGATAAACTTCCTAAAATTATAAAACAGTTTGTAGACTAAAGAAATATTGTTAGGATCCACGCCGGATACGGGGTGCGTATCGGCTTGTCCACCTAAACTGGAGTACCTTCAAATACTGATAAAAGTCAAAGAAATGTTCTGAAACTGTGAATAACCTTTGGAAATTACTAACTGCACTATAGAAACGGCCGCCACTTACATAAACAAACCCTATGTAAGGAGGGTACTAATTTAGAAATGAAAATTGTTGGAGTTCAAGTCACGAAAAACATATATTCTGAAAATTCCACAAACTACAGTAAATGGCAGTTAGCTAAGGCATCAGTCTAATCGTCACACGAAAGATCACAAGTAATGAAGCAGAACAGAACCGCCTAACCCCGATCGGAAAATAAAAGTTCTTATACTGATGTATCACATGTCTGAAAAGTTCAAGGTTTCAAAGATGGCCTCCCTGACCAGCGCCATTACTGTTTCCGGTAAGCGACAGTTCCCATGAACACTTGTGCGGCTAAGCGCCAAATTCGCTTGCGAGCAATACGTGCTCCCAGCACCATGGACTTCCCTATATCGAAATGCCTAAAACTGCGAGAATCAACAGATGTTCACGGAAGGCTTTCAGAAAATCACAATGTGTAGAGTGTGTTCCAAAAAGTGTTTTGTGTTCTGTGTGTTTTCTCTCTAAATGCCTTCAAATCGGTGTAAAACATTTATTAAGTTGGTGGAATAGTACAGCTAATTCAACTCTGGCAGTCCTGTGCATTGTTTATTGTTTAAATTATTGCAAAAATGTTCTTGCGTGCCTGCTGATTAAAATGAGCCAACAATCTTTAAAATCGGTTGGGTGGATCAAAAGTTATCAATTTTTCTAAAATTCGTGGTTCTTCCAACTTTACTCAATTTTACTAACTTTTTATTTACAGCTTGTATCGCCCGGATATTATTTTTAAAACCTTTCTTTAATTTATTTAAGTGTTTTCCAAATGTTTTTAGTTGCTGAAATATGCTGTGAGAGCAGTATAGTCTTATATATGTATATACAGGGAAATGTTAGAATCTTCAAATCTACAAAATATTTTCTACATGAAACCATTCTTTTTTCTTTTAGTATTGTTCTAATCATATGTTTTTGTATTTTTAATATTCTCATTACGTTATTTTCTGTGGGCCTTCCCCACGCTGATATACCATATCTCAGTTGGCTTTCAAAAAGGGAGTAATAGATAGTCATCAGAATATCCTTCCTACAGAATTCTCGGAGGTAACTGACCATAAATACAATAGGGGTTAGTTTCGTACAGCATTGATCCATCTGTTTTTCCCAATTTATGAATTTGTCTATTTGAATCCCTAGCAAGTTAGCTGATTCTGTCTCCTTTATTTGCTCACTGCTTATATTTAAATTTACAGAGTACCTTGTTCTTTTCGACTGAAATGATATCATTTGGGCTTTGTTTAAGTTGATTACAAGATAATTATCTTCTAACCATTTTGCTAGTCTCTGGAAGTAAAGATTAAGGATTGTTTCTAGATTACATAGTTTGATGTTTGACATCTTCACAGTTGCATCATCTACATAAAGAACCATTGAATCATTCTATTGGTCTTGGGATGAACAACAGAGGCCCCAGCATATATCAGATTACTGCTGAAGAAGTTAAGCGGTGCCACCTTTGTGATAAGAACACTTTCTCTAATAGCAGATTTAAAATTGAAAAAACATGTGCACCTCTCTTATTTTCATTTAGTCATGTTATATGGCATATTTTTTTTAGGAGATACTCTTCACAAAGTAAAATATTTTTGTAACACAGAAAAGAGCTAATAGGATGCAGTTTAGGGTAAAACCAAGAACTTCTTGCAGACAACTCTTTAAAAGACTCATTATTCCTACAATTACTTCTCAGTATATACAATCTATCACGTGCTTTGTCATAGAACATTTTGACCTGTTTACATCTAATTCAAAGGTACAAAGTTTCAATACAAGAAACAGAAATAACTTGTACAAAACACAAACATCACTGTCATTATTACAAAGATGAGGACATGTCTGTTTGATAAACTTCCTAAAATTATAAAACAGTTTGTAGACTAAAGAAATATTGTTAGGATCCACGCCGGATACGGGGTGCGTATCGGCTTGTCCACCTAAACTGGAGTACCTTCAAATACTGATAAAAGTCAAAGAAATGTTCTGAAACTGTGAATAACCTTTGGAAATTACTAACTGCACTATAGAAACGGCCGCCACTTACATAAACAAACCCTATGTAAGGAGGGTACTAATTTAGAAATGAAAATTGTTGGAGTTCAAGTCACGAAAAACATATATTCTGAAAATTCCACAAACTACAGTAAATGGCAGTTAGCTAAGGCATCAGTCTAATCGTCACACGAAAGATCACAAGTAATGAAGCAGACAGAACCGCCTAACCCCGATCGGAAAATAAAAGTTCTTATACTGATGTATCACATGTCTAGCAAAAGTTCAGTTTACCAAAGATGGCCTCCCTGACCAGCGCCATTACTGTTTCCGGTAAGCGACAGTTCCCATGAACACTTGCGCGGCTAAGCGCCAAATTCGCTTGGCGAGCAATACGTGCTCCCAGCACCATGGACTTCCCTATATCGAAAATGCCTAAAACTGCGAGAATCAACAGATGTTCACGGAAGGCTTTCAGAAAATCACAATGTGTAGAGTGTGTTCCAAAAAGTGTTTTGTGTTCTGTGTGTTTTTCTCTAAATGCCTTCAAATCGGTGTAAAACATTTATTAAGTTGGTGGAATAGTACAGCTAATTCAACTCTGGCAGTCCTGTGCATTGTTTATTGTTTAAATTATTGCAAAAAATGTTCTTGCGTGCCTGCTGATTAAAATGAGCCAACAATCTTTAAAATCGGTTGGGTGGATCAAAAGTTATCAATTTTTCTAAAATTCGTGGTTCTTCCAACTTTACTCAATTTTACTAACTTTTTATTTACAGCTTGTATCGCCCGGATATTATTTTTAAAACCTTTCTTTAATTTATTTAAGTGTTTTCCAAATGTTTTTAGTTGCTGAAATATGTTTGCCGGTTCAAGATTCTATTTAAAAGGTGGCTGTTATTTCGTCGTAAATTTGCGACTTTAAACTTATTTATATCTTTTATTAAACGTTTAACAGCTATTTGAAACTTATGGAATATTAGTGGAAATATTATTTGCAGGTATAAAAACTACTTTTAAAGCTCTGAAATTACTTAACTGGATTGAAATCTTTTATTGAAGTTGGGCACATGGTTCAATGTTTTCAAGATCATATTTACTGCTTTAAATCTATCTAAAACTGCAGGTTATTAGTCTCCTTGGCATAATTATTATTGCAAAAGTGCTTTACAGTGGAAAAATGTGTGGAATATTAGTGATATGTTCATGTAACCAAATCTGTTTACTTGCAATTTTGAGTGGCTATGGATTACGCTTATTTTGGTAAGTTTACAAGTTATTTCGTATTGGAAACTGTTTCTTTATTTTTACTGTAACCTGTTTATATACTTTTCTGGCTTTAATTTGTTGTGGATTTGGTTTTAATCTGCAGTATCATGTATCAATGTTAACCCCAATTCTCGTCGGTTTTTAACTAACTATTGAAAATACAAAGAGTAAGGTAGCTTACAATATTTCAATAAAAATTGAGACACTATCTTATTGGCAACTCCTTCTACTTGATTCAAGAATTTGTAGAAAGGAATTAATCTTATATCTTTAAATGAGCAATTCTTGTATATATACATATATATTTCGGATCTCAGGAACGGCGCTAACGATTTGGATGAAATTTCATATTTAGATAACGTTTTGACTTTTAAGATTGTCTAACTAGTGTTCCTCCCTGAAAAAGGCAATTTTACGAAATACGAACAATTTTTGCTCTTGGTATCTCGAAAATGGCTCTAACGCCATCTCGTAGATGATTCAGGTACCAGGAAGCTAACTAATATTTTTATCTTTGGTTTCAAGGAACTTGTATATTTAAATGAATATTTCTTGTATGCTAGCCGACTCAAGGGAATACTAGCGCTGAATGTGTATTTGTAAAATATTTCAAAAGAAGATTTTTAAAAAGTGGCTTTGCCAGAAGTGATACTTATATTTACATAACATCTTTGAAAAAAATATTGAAAAAGTGGTTATCATTAAGTACTACCAGTTGTATTGTAAACCATCTAAAAAGATGATATTTAAAATTTGGCTTTGTCAGAAGTGATACTTTATTTGAAAAAAACTTCTTTGAAAATAATACGAGGCGTATTCCAAAAGTAAGGTCCGGGGTACAAGATGTCACCGATGATAGGCCTGAATGACGTTTCCCACCTGCAGCGCCATCTACCAACTCCTGGTAAATATGCAGTATTGTTGGCGTGCCGCAGTAGCCGTATATCTATTGTTGAGAGCAGTTCGAAATGGCCGCGACAATCGTAGCTCCCGCCAGTTGTGAAGTGCGCGGTGTGATTAGATTTTTGTTGGCAAAAGGATCGTCAGCTGCGGACATCCATCGCGAATTGTGTGTAGTGTATGGACCAAACATAATGAGTGAGAAACAAGTTCGACACTGGTGTCGAGAATTTCAAAGTGGTCGCACAGATGTGCACGATCAACAGCGGAGTGGCAGGCCCAGTATTCGGACCAATGACATCGTCGAGCAAGTTAACCAAAAACTGCGAAGTGATCGGCGTTTGACGATTAGTGGTCTGGCTATGGAATTCCCAAATGTTGCTAGAACCTCAATTTACAGGATTGTCACTGAAGAGCTTGGATATCTGAAGCTTTGTGCGCGGTGGGTGCCAAAACTGCTCACCGCTCAGCACAAAGAGCAACGAATGCATAGCGCACGACAATTTTTGGAGCGCTATAGACAAGATGGAGACAGTTTGTTTTCCCAAATTGTTACGGGAGACGAGACGTGGATAGCGTACACCAACGCAGAATCAAAACAACAATCAACGCAGTGGCGCCATTCCGGTTCACCCAAACCAAAAAAGTGTAAGCAATCGCCGTACACGAATCGCAAAATGATGGCTTCCGTGTTTTGGGACGAAAAGGGCGTCCTTTTGATCGAATTCATGGACCGTGGGACAACCATTACAGCTGACGTGTACTGTGCAACGCTCACCAAACTGAGACGTGCCATCCAAAATCGACGCCGCGGGAAACTGTCGTCTGGCATCATCCTCCTGCACGACAACGCACGCCCGCATACCGCATCCAATACCAAAGAGAAGATTCAAGAGTTTCGTTGGGAAATCCTAGACCACCCTTCTTACAGTCCAGATCTTGCACCAAGCGACTATTTTCTCTTCCTGCATTTGAAACGGTGGCTTGGTGGACAACGATTTCTAACCGATGAAGAACTCAAGACGAGCGTTACCAATTGGTTCAGGTCCCAGGCGGCAGACTTTTATGCCGAGGGGTTAAAGAAACTGGTACAGCGTTACAGAAAGTGTATAGTTATGAACGGCGATTATGTGGAAAAGTGAACTAGATATGTAGTTACATACTGACGTTAATAAAAACCTTGTATCCTGAACGATGTTTTTATTATGATCAAACGGACCTTACTTTTGGAATACGCCTCGTATTAGCAGTTATAATGCAATTATTTCAAGAAAACCTAATAGAAAATTGTCTCAACCAAGTTACTCGAACTTCCAGTGAAGACTCAATTGAATAAAATCCTGATGATTATTCACGATATTTATTTAACTGACTGCATATCTTAAGTAATTAGGTAGGAAATATATTGAATATATAACAAATATGTAATTAGAGAGAGGGGGGGGGGGGGGGGGAGGTGGTTACTGCACTAGCTCGTAAAAAATTCTGGCTACGATCCCGGGTTCAAATTCCGGTAAGAGCAAGAATTTTTAAGATATATATTGAATCATATGAATTACGGTGGGGCGTTCTATGGTTGGGATTCTACATTTAATTGTAGGTCTCGGAGAAAAGGAACTGGCCATCCTACCTCTGATAGAATTGCTTGATATGCTTCCTTCTATCCAATCTAATACTATTATATGAACAACTCTTGAAAATAGATAAAATGGGGCTGTACCACTTTTGGAACCTCGGCAAAATTAATAGTAACCTGTTGAAATTTGGTTTAATTGCTTCGTCAACATGTCCTCTTCACATTTTGCATTCTTGCTTTGCGGAAAAGTCGCTAGAAAAATTAAAAATGCCGAAATATGAGGCTGAGCAACTGCAAAATGCTATCAGCACTGCAAAAATAACAAAAAATGCTTGGTACAGGGATCATATCAACCTAAACAGTTTTGTTTCGTCATAGATTTTGTTGTTAGGTTGAAATATAACCTGGACCAAGAAAAAAATTTACACAATTTTGCGTTTTGCGGCATCCTTAGGAAATGGTTATTTGTTTACAATGGAAGCAATCTCTGGCTGCTCGTTTCTATATAAGATGGCGGGCATCACCGTCTTACAACCAGGATAAAAATTGTCTGTTTGTCAATTAAATGCGAACTTTCCCAGCTGAGAAAAGTCGAAACATTACCAACGCCTGTGCATCGCTGTCATATTTCGGCATTTTAAATTTCTGGCAAGTTATCCGCAAAGCAAGAGCGCAAAACGGACATAATGACGAATCAATTAAAACAAATTTCAGCAAGTTGCTACCAATTTCACATCAGTTCTGAAGGTGATGCAGTCCCCGATAAAACTAATTTCTCACAAACGTCTCTAAGGATTTTGATGAAATCTTGCATATTGAACAGAAATCGAAAGATACTGAGCAAAGATTGGTCACCAAGGTACTTGTAACTAATATGACATTAGCAAAATTTGATTGCAGAAATTAATTGTTTTTATTTCATTTTCTTTTATTTATTTATTTGTTTTTATAACATGTAATAATTCTTTCACTATGATTATTATTCATATTGTATATGTATTAATAACCATGATACGTTCACATCCTTCCTCAGCAGAGATCTATGGAATAATAAATCATATATATTATTTCTCTAAAGTATTTTTTTGTCACAAGCCTGTATCTTCCTTCATACTTAACCAAAATCAATGAATGAGGTGTCATTTTAAAGCTTATGGTCTCCACTTTGGTGACATCATATTTTAAGAAATGAATTTTTCGGAATTCGACCCTTAAAGGGCAAAAATGTCTATATTTCTAAAAAGCTGTTTTCTGTGTTACGAGTCATTTATCTCACTGGATACCTAACTGAAATCGTTTAATGAAGTATCATTTTAAAGATTAAGATCTCCTCTTTAGTGACGTCATATATTAAGACAGATATTTTACGGAATTCGACCCTTAAAGGGCAAAAGTATCAATATTTTTGCAATACGTAATTGTGTCACGAGCGATTTATCTCCTTTAATATCTAACCGATATAGATAAATGTTGTATAACATTACAGATTAAGGTCTCCGCCATGGTAACGTTATATTTCAAGAAAAGAATTTTTCGTTTTTCGACCCTTAAAGGGCAAAAATTTCGATTTTTCTAAATTGCGTTTTTTGTATCTCGAGCCATTTATCTCCCTGGATATCTAACCAAAATCGATAAACCAAGTAGGATTATTAGGAGTAATGTCTCAGTTTTGTGACATAATCTTTTAAGAAAGAATGTTTTTTGAATTCAACCCTTAAAGAGAAAAAGTATAAATTTTTCAATAACGCATTTTTGTGTCACGAGCGATTTATCTCCCTTAATATGTAACCGGTATAGATAAATGAGGTATCATATCAAAGAATAACGTCTCCGCCATGGTAACATTATATTTTAAGAAAGGAAATTTTCGTAGTTCGGCCCTTAAAGGGCAAAAATGTGATATTAAAACTTAGTTTTTTTTTTATTTCGAGCCATTTATCTCCCTGGATATCTAACCAAAATCGATAAATGAAGTAGGATTATGAGGAGTAATGTCTCAGCTATGTGACATATTATTTTAAGAAAGAATGTTTTTTGAATTCAACCCTTAAACGGAAAAAGTATAAAATTTCCAATAACGTATTTTTGTGTCACGAGCGATTTATCTCACGTAATATCAAACCGATATAGTTTAATAAGGTATCATATTAAAGAATAAGGTTTGCGCCGTCGTAACATTATATTTTGAGAATGGAATTTTTCGTAATTCGACCCTTAAAGGGCAAAAATGTCAATTTGTCTAAAATTCGTTTTTTGTATATCGAGCCATTTATCTCCCTGGATATTTATCCAAAATCGATAAATCAAGTGAGATAATGAGGAATAATGTCTCAGCTTCGGTGACATCATATTTTAGGAATGACGTTTTTGGAATTCAACCCTTAAAGGGAAAAAGTATGAATGGTTCTACAACGCATTTTTGTGTCACGAGCTATTTATCTCCCTTAATTTCTAACCGATATAGATAAATGAGGTATCATATTAAAAATTAAGGTCTCCACCGTGGTAACATTATATTTTAAGAAAGGATTTATTCGTAGTTTGAACCTTAAAGGGTAAAAATGTCGATTTTTCTAAAATGCTCTTTTTGTATATCGAGCCATTTACCTCGCTGGATATCTAAGCAAAATCGATAAATCAAGTAGGATTATAAGGAATAATATCTCAGCTTTGTGACATGATATTTTAAGAAAGAATGTTTTTGAAATTGAACCATTTAAGGGAAAAAGTATAAATTTTTCTATAATGCATTTTTGTGTCACGAGCCATTTATCTCCCTTGATATATAACCGATATAGATAAATGAGGTATCATATTAAAGATTAAGGTCTCCGTCATGGTCACATTATATTTTAGAAAGAATTTTTCGTTATTCGACCCTTAAAGGGCATAAATATCAGTATTTCTAAAATGCGTTTTTTGTGTCTTTAGTCATTTATCTCCGTTGACAATTAAACAAAATTGATAAACGAGGTATCATTTAAAAGCTTCAGGTCTTCGTAATGTCTTCGGTTCCGTTACCACATTTTAAGTAGAAATTTTTAAAAATTCTAACCTTAGAGGGCAAAAGTATTAATATTTTTACAATGCATTTTTCTGTCAGGAACTGTTTATTTCCCTTGATACCTAATCGAAATCAATAAATGACGTATCGATTTAAATATTAAATTAGCCGCTATGGTCACATCATATTAAGGGGCAAAAATATCATCATTTCTCAAAAAAAAAATTTCACCTTGGTTGATATTTTATAAAAGGAATTTTTTGGAATTCAACCCTTAAAGGGCAAAATTATCAATATTAGTTATAGAACGTGTTTTTTTAAATTTTTTTAATACAAACCATTTATCTTCTTCGATACCTATCAGAAATCGATAAATGACATATCGTTGTAAAATTAAGGTCTCAGCTAGGTAAAATCATAAATTAAGAAAAAAATATTCGGAATTTGGTGTTTAAAGTGGTAGCGCGTATGAGACTGTTCAGAGCCAAGTCCCCTGATTTCAGCAGCGGATATCACAGAGATGTCAATAAACTTTTTTTTTATTCAATAAGTAGATTTTCTGATATATTTTTGTTGTTGCGGAAACACTGTCGTTTTGCTATACAATTCCAATGTAAACATTTTATTCGCACAGCAACAAATATTTCAGAGATGTTGATATGTTGTGTGCATTTTGTTAAGGTTGGTTTTATTATACTAAGGTCAGTGACAGTTTGTCATAAATACAGTGTGTTTTATATTTTCCATCTGTTTCGTAATATGTTGTGAGTATTTTGCTGCGTACCTATTACACTAAATGAAATATTTGCTATAAAAATACGGTTCTACTATTCATTATATTACAAGCATTCAACCTCACTATTCATCGCATTTTATTCGCGAAATTTTCGCACGGGTCGTCTAGTAACTAAAATAAAGATTTAGTCTGAATAAGATCAATGTTGTTTTAATTTATTTAATGTGTATTATATTTTTTCACAAAGTAGGACTACTAAAGGGAACATGATTTATTGCTGCAAATTTGATCATCATAAAAGTGTAGTCACCATTTCAGATGAAACAAAAAAAAAAAAAAAAAAAAAAAAAAAAAAGCTTTAAAGTTTGAAATTAACTTGAAGGTTACCTTAAAAATTAACAAAAGAAAATCTCAAACCCAATGAATCATTTGAAAAATATCACTTTAATACTTTTCTTTTGATGTGTCAAGGTATCAATACTTTTTTTCTATACTTCAGTGAGTACTACTCATGAGTACAGTATTGATACTTTTATTTGATATGATGTTCCTGGTCATGGTTGGTGTGTGAATCAATTCGATAACTTGAGATTTGCCAATGACATTGTACATTGATGAAGTTTGAAGTTTGATTACCAATCTTGTCTGTAAGTGTAAAGCAGAGGGCCTGAACAAGAATCTTTAGAAAACAAAAGTTGAGTGTTGCAAATGAGTCTCAGTGAGGAACGTCCAAAAAAATAATATATCCTCAGAAAATGTCAGTGACCACATCTACATTACTAGCTTGTAGATAAAATAGGAGAATAAGAACAGAAATTTTATGTCAAGCTGGTGTGGCATGCAGCATTCTTCAAAGCTGAAAAAAAAGTAGTTTACGACTAGTGTATTTTTCCTGTACTGACTTGCGGCTATGATGTCTGGACACCCAGTGAGTTTATACAAGAGAATCTTTGAAAAACCCAAAGAGTTATGTAAATGTCATTGCTGGATTTCTGTAGAAAAGACAAAAAGAGAGCAGTTCAAAGCCCATAGACATGTTGGAGAAGGTGGCATCTTGAAGTGGCAATGGGGTGGCCATATTGCTTAGAGGAAAGCTGGAAGATAAACAAAACTGTGTTGTATTGGACTCCAAAAAACCAAAAGGCGGAACACCTAACTGGTAGATTAAATATAATAGACATTTTCACAGTTAAACCCTTCTGCAACTACAAAACATGAAGAAATGAATTGGCTGCATGGGAGTCATTGTGTGTGTGTGTGTGTGTGTGTGTGTGTATCTGGCATTTGGGAGTTCACAGATTCGAATCCCCGTTTGACCAACCAGGTTTCAGTTTTCCATTTTCTCTGTTTTTCTCTTAACACTCGCATTCAAACAGAAAATCATGATTGGCATAAAGAAATTAGGATGAAGAATGAGGAGAATGGGGGGAGGGGACTGCTAAATATATAGTCAATAATTACGAGGAAATTATATTTTTGGAAATAAAGGAACATAGAAAAGTGAGTTAAAATAATCTTAGAAAGGAGAATAAAAACATGTAGAAAATAAGAGGGTGGTGCTATAAAATATAAGTTAATATGTAAATGTGTAAATGGCAATAACTAGATGACCTGTGTGAAAATTTCGTGAATACTATGAATAGTAAGGTTGGCGGTTTGTAATAGGATGAAACAAGAACCACCTCATTTGTTTCAATTGTTTATTTGTTTAGTGTAATAGGTACGTAACAAAAGTTGACACCATTGAAGCAGTTTGTTAATATCTCCGTAATATGTGCTACTGCTATCTTGCAGCTTGGTTCTGAAGTATCTTATGCACTGAACTTCACAGTTATTACATTTGCCCTTTAAGGGTAAAAATTCCGAAAAATTTCAAAGATATGGCGTGACCAAAGCAGAGATCTTAATTTTTAAAATGATACCTGATTTATCTATTTCAGTTAGATATCAAGGGAGATAAATAGCTCATGATAAAAATAAAAAAAATGTTACAGAAATAGTAGTAATTTTGCCCTTTAAGCGTTGAATTCCAAGAAAATTCCTTTCTTAAAATATGAGTTGATCAAACTGGAGACTGTAATATCTAAAATAATATCTCATTTCTCGATTTCGATTAGATATTAGTGGGGATAAAGAGCTCGTGATAAAAAAATACATTAGTGATTTTGCCTTTTAAGGAGCGAGTTCCGAAAAAAAATCCATTCCTAAAATATGATGTGGCCACAGCGGAGACCTTACTTTTTACATTTATACCTCATTTTTCTGTATTGGTTAGATATTAATGATACATAAACATATTTTAGAAAATACTAATACTTTTCTCTTTAAGGGTCTAATTCCGAAAGCTCACTTTCTTAAAATAAGATTTGACCAAAGCGAAGACCTTATTTTCTAAAATAATACCTGATTTCTCGATTTCAGTTAGATATCAAGGGAGATAAATAGGTTGTGACAAAAAAACGTGTTATGGAAATAATGGTAATTTTGCCCTTTATGGGCCAAATTCCGAAAAATTCCTTTCTTAAAATATGATGTGACCATGGCGGAGACCTTAATCATTAAAATGATACTTCATTTATCTATATCGGATAGATATCAAGGGAGATAAATGGTTCATGACACAAAAACATGTTGTAGAAATATTAATACTTTTCCCCTTAAAGGGTAGAATTCTGAAAAATTCCTGTCAGCTTGCAAAGTCAGAGGCAGTTGACTGACCTATGCTTCTTCTACAAAGTCATCAATGGACTTATTGATTCACCAGATATACTCGAACAATTCCAATTTAATTGCTCTAGGGTACGACTGCTGGATGCTGTAAAACCCAACAAAAATTATGTTGCTTCTGGGCCGTACCATAGGATAGTAAACCTGGTTAACCTATATGCAACCAACGTCAACTTCTTTGGAGGTTCTTATACTGGACCGATCTCCAACATTAAAAGACTTTTGTGAATCACTTATTCATTATGTAGCTTGTATATTGATGATAAATTTTATTTCAATATGTACAAAGCCGATTGGCGTTTAAATAAATAAATATGTCACCAAAGTGGAAATCTTAATCTTTAAAATGATACTTCATTCAACGATTTTGGTTAGGTGTGCAACGAAATAAATTACTATTGACATAAAAAAACAGCATTTTATAAATATTGATATTTTTTTCCCTTTAAGGGTCGATTTGAAAAAATATATGATGTCAACAAAACGGATACCTTAATATTTAAAATGATACTTCATTTATGAATGTCGGTTAGGTATGAAGAGAGATAATGGCTTGTGACCAAAAAAAAAAAAACCTTATAGAAATAATATATACTAGACGACCCGTGCGAAAATTTCGTGAATAAAATGCGATGAATAGTGAGGTTGAATGCTTTTAATATAATGAAAAGTAGAACCGTACTTTTGTAACAATTTTTAGTGTAATAGGTACGTGTCAAAATACTCACAACATATAATAAAAAAAATTAGGAAAATTTAAAACACTCTGTATTTATGACAAACTGTCACTGACCTTAACAGAATAAAATCAACCTGAACAAAATGCACACAACATATCTCTGTCATATTTGTTGCTGTGCGAATAAAATGTTTACCTTGGAATTGTATAGCAAAACGACAGTGTTTCCGTAACAGAAAAAAAAAAAAAAATCCCAAAAGCTACTTATTGAATAAAAAAAGTTTATTGACATATCTGTGGTATGCGCTGCTGCAATCTGGGAACTTGGCTCTGAACAGTCACATATGCGCTACCACTTTATGCACCAAATTCCAAAAAATTCTTTCTTAATTTATGATTTTACCTAGCTGGAGACCTTAATTTTTAAAAAGATATGTCATCTATCGATTCCGGCTAGGTATCGAAGAAGATAAATTGCTTGTAATAATAATAATAATAATTAAAAAAAAACACGTTGTATAAATAATATTGATACTTTTGCCCTTTAAGGGTCAAATTCCAAAAAATTCCTTTTATAAAATATGGTGTGACCAAATCAGACACCTTGGTCTTGAGTTCAAACCTCAATACAAATGATCAAAAATCTTCAAATCAGTGCAATAATTCCCAGCCTGCAAACATTAGTATACATTTGAATCATGAGCGAAGTAAGAATAATCGATAAAGTTGTTTAAATGTTGGTGAAACATTAGGCTTTTGATTGGGGTTATAGCAAAACACAATGTTTCAACTGTCCATTCACAATAATTACTATTTATGACCGGATGCCTTTCTGGTACCTGAAATTTTTAAATACGGCCACCACACATCTGATACACCCGAAATGTGAAGGGTAAGCTTGAAATAAATTCAGAGAAAACAGTTAACAGTCACAAAGTTGTATATTCTTCGATAAAGTATCAGTCTTACACAAATCGGTACCAGGCTTTATTAAGACGATCGGGCTACTTCACCAACAAAGATACCTCATTTATCAATTTCGGTTTGTTATCAAGCGAGGTAAAAAAAAAAAAGTTTTTAGAAATGATGCTATTTTTGCCCCTTGAGGGTTGAATTTTGAGAATTTTTTTTGATGTGACCATAGCCGATAATTTAATATTTAAATCGATACCTCATTTATTGATTTTGGTTATATATCAAAGGAAATGAATAGCTTCTGACAAAAAAATGTGTTGTAAAAATATTAATACTTTGCCCTCTAAGGGTAGAATTTAAAAAAAATTTCTTTGTTAAAATGTGGTAACGGAACCGAAGACATTACAAAGACCTCAATCTTTTAAGTAATACCTCGTTTATCACTTTTATTTAACTGTCATGGAAGATAAATGACTCAAGACACAAAAAAAGCATTTTAGAAATACTGATATTTATGCCCTTTAAGAGTTAAATTCAGAAAAATTCATTTCTTAAAATGTGATGTACCTACAGCGGAAACCTTAGTTTTTAGAATGATACCACATTTATGTATTTCGGTTAGATATTAGTGGAGATAAATGGATCGTGACACAAAAATGCATTGTAGAACCATTTATACTTTTTCCCATTAAGGGTTAAATTCCAGAAACATTCTTTCTTAGTATCTGATGTCACCAAAGCTGAGTCATTAATCTTCATACTCCTACTTCATTTATCGATTATGGTTAGAGATCCAGGGAGATAAATCATATTGCAAAAATATTGATACTTTTGCCCTCTAAGGGTCGAATTCTGAAAAATTTCTGTCTTAATATATGACGTCACTAAAGCGGAGATCTTAATCTTTAAAATGATACTTCATTAAAAGGTTTTAGATAGGTATCCAGGGAGCTAAATGACTCGTAACTCAGAAAACAGCATTATAGAAATATTGATATTTTTGCCCTTGAAGGGTCGAATTCCAAAAACTTCATTTCTTAAAATATGATGAGACCAAAGTGGAGACCTTAAGCTTTAAAATGACTCCTCATTCATTGATTTTAGTTAAGTATGAAGGAAGATACAGGCTTGTGACAAAAAAAATACCTTATAGATGATAACTGATGGGCCTGCTGGTTAGGTCTTACTGGAGGTTGAAACCAGCTGGAATCCTGGAGTGGAAAATACATTAATAAGCTAATTGCCACATGCAGGATAGTGAAGCTGTGCAACAGTTGTTTAGATTGTTTTGTGGGAACTGTCATTGGCTGCCACTAGATGGTCAAATTGACTCAGTCTTGTTGTGAGTTTAAGTGTGTAAGCAGTTGATCTCCTTTCCATGTGCTTTATTCGTATGTTAGTATATATGTGTTCATCCTTGTTTTTCTGCTTTCCCTACCCTCCATTTTTTTCATTGCCTAAAAGCGTTTCTGTTTGTTCAGTGTTTGTGTTTCTATGCCAGCACTTCATGCCTACACTTCATTACAATTTGCCTCCATTTCCAGTGATAATAGTTTATCATAGTTAATGGTATTCTACAAGATTTATCGTGTTTGGACGTTATGTTGTTTAAGGCCATTTAAATGCCTACATTATTATTGTATACAGGGTTTTTATTGCCTTCTGTATTTGCAACTGGAACTTAAGATAATTAATAATTTGCCTTACTGACTATTTCGCTGTATAATGTGTTTTCGATTTTTGAAATAATAAAAGGCTTCATGTTAATTTATTCAGAAGGTCTCAACTCCTCGCAACAGCATTGTTTTACTTTTTATGGTGTTTGTACTTGCCAAATATTTATTTTTTACACTTTCAGTGAAGCTGCTGAGAAATTTCTTAAGGGCCCTGTTCAAGTTCTAAACACAACCATCTACACAGCTCCTGGCAGAGAACCACAGCCTCAACGTAAGAACATCTTAAGTGCATGTTACTTTAAAATTCTATCGAAATCTCTCATTGTGCTTCTAAGACTACTGATTTTATCATAAATATTTAACTTTTGTCTTTAAAGTTTTAATCTCTTTTTTATTTAGAGTATTTTTATACCAGGTTACAACTTCACAGTGTATATTTTACTTCTGTTCTGAATAAAATGAAAATTAAATGAGAACAAGAATTTTGTGTCGTATCATTGCAATGAAATCTTCACGTTTGTACTGCTGCATTATGTTGTAAATATATCATATTTCACTGGCTATGCTCCGTCGTCTTCTTCAGGATGTAAAATCATCGTTACTGGTCTGCTGACTGACAGCTGTCGATTCAGTTCGGGTGCTGTATGTTTTTTTTATAGTGTGTGGTTCTGTCCACACCCAGAGACAGGAGGGTATCCATTTTTATTCTTAATTGGATCCCTAACAAAGAGTCGTCTTACGGTCGCATCTGGACAAAGATACGACACTGTTTCTGAAGTTTTGCAAACACCATTTCCAAGCCCCAATAAGATATAGCTTGCTGTATATATTGAAGGTATCAGACAGATTTTGATTGCTTGCTTGGCTACTGAATTAAATCTGGTCAGTATGTTGTGAAAGTCCAGTGACAGCAGTCATAAATGTGCCTGATGATCGCTGATTTGTTGTGCTGTACCAATGAACCATGAGCAACATTGGCACTCACTCCAATTCACTCTCTGGCAAAATATCTGATCAATCTGATTCAATTGGTCAACATTTGCTACCACCACGTCAAGAATTCCATGGAATGTGTTAATATCATCAAGACCATAGAAATGAAGAATTCTGATATATTCACCAGCTTCAAGGAGGTCTCATTATTCATCTGTGTTTTGTTGAATTATGATTTTTCCAACATGTTGATGATTTGTTTGTCATGTGACCCCATGGCAACCAGGCTTTAAATGAATTCATGGAAAATCTGAGCAGAATTCATCCCAGCAAAGAGTTTACAGTGGAAATGCCATCTTAATTGAAAGAAAACCAGACAGAGTACTGGCGCATAGTGTGTACACAAAAATGAACCTACACATACCAGTATATGTGAGCTGTGAGTTTCAACTGTACTGTAAAGTATAGCACTGTGTTAAATATCAATTGTACATAATTAAGGGCAACTTTAGACAAAGACAGATTACCAAGGGGAGTTAGAACACCTGAGAACCATAGTAAGGAGGATTAGGATAGTAAGAGCAATCAGTGTAAGTCGGCGAAGGAGAATGATCTAATATGTGATAGGAATGTATGATCTAGTACAAGAGGAAGACACACAAGGCTGCCGGCCAAAATAGGCAGTCGATTACTTTCAATCAAGGATGATCTAAGTGTAAGCGTACCTAGCATTTATAGCATCCCACACAAGTGTAGAAAAACTTTCAGTGTCCAGACTAACTACCAAAGTATGAAGAACTTATATACCACTTCCTTACAGAACAGTACAACAAATCTGCAACAGCTGAGATTGTTTACTACCACTGCCGCAAGGTGCATTTTAATAACAGAAAAATGTCACATTTTTGGTACTCAGTAGTAAAGGAAGCAATCAAAATTCGTCTAGCTAAATAACCTCCAACAGAGACAAGGGCCTGTATTTTAGTGAGGCCTGGAAACAAACCTTGACAAAACTTTGGAGAGAGCAACGTGTTTTTGTCCAGCTGGCACCCTTAGAAAGCCCCTCATTTGAGATCTGTGGGCTGCTACACAGACCAAACGCGCACGCCCACTTGTAATCGGCCCTTCTGTTTCTGGACGCTTACAGAACCACGTGCTACGAAAGATGAACTAAGTTGATTCGATAGCTGTCGGTCAGCATACCAGTACAGATCATTTCATATTTGAAGAAGATGGTAGGGAAATATAATTTTTTTACAACACGGTCCGGCAATATCCCTGTGATTATTTTGTTGCATCAGAATTATAATTAGAACATGTTTACTAATCTACTACTGCAATTATCGTTGACAAAAGTATTAAGTAATTAATTTGATTTGTGCTTTATCTTGACTTGAGTCACTTAAAACATCAGAATTTGAGTTATAGGTGGAAACATATCCAGCGTCGATTCTTCAGAAGGCTTTGGTCATACTCTCCCCTGTTCCTGGCCTCCATTTTCTCTAATGGCTGCAGTGTCAATGAGTCGTGAAGTCTGATGTGAGGGGGGGGGGGTGGGGGTGGAGGGAATATTTTAGTGCAGAATATGTCAAACAGGCTGGTGGTGGTAAGCGAGAAGGTACCTCTAAAACTGTATGTGATTTCTTACTGCTTTACCATTTTAAAAGTAAACCCTCTATCCTAATGACATTTGGAATTTACAATATCTATGGCAATAAACATATCCGTCAACTTTCATTCAGATTTGCATGACTGAAGATTCTCCTACAATAGTTTCATGTTCCTCTTGTTGATTTTTATTTTTTTTATTTTTTTGTCTTCACATCCATTTTGCCTTTAATTTTGCTAAGTAATGGATTTACTTTTTCCATCCTTTTTTTACTGTTTATTTTATCATGTATGATAATGTGTTGTTGTTCTCTTTTCACCATTCATAAAATGTTGCTGTTTTATGTATGCGATAATCAGAGAATTGCGTTCAGAATTTAAATTTTATATTAAATAGAGGTGTATTTATTAACAACATTTTTGTTGAATGTGCAGTACAAATTTTACTGTATTGAGTTTTTAAATGCAATAATTGTTTCCTGATGGGATGTTAGTTATATGAGGTGTACCAAAAAGAAACAAGAATTGTATGTTTGAAAGTTGTTTATTCAAAATAGTATCCACTAGACTGAATTAATTTGTTCCAACATTTATTCCCATTGGTTGAAAAAGATTTTACAACTGTCTGTAATTGTGCTTTTTATTGCTTTCAGCTAATACAACTTGCACGTTCTGAACTTTCAAGTTAATTTTCGTTTGTGAGGGAAAAAAAGGAAGTCGCAGAGTGGCTAGGTCTAATAAATTCAGTGGATGACAAAATTTCGTCATTTGACATTTAGCCAAAAACTGAGTGACACGCAGAAATGTATAGATAGGGGCATTTTAGTGGTGAAGAAGCCGATCTTTTAGTCACTACCACTGGGGGAATTTTTTCATTGCTGCCTCAATTAGAGTTTTTAGTAAGTAAATGCCAGCTGTGGTACCCCGGAGAAAAAAATTCCTGCATTATTATAGATAAAATAAATAAATTTGGAAAAAGTACTTTCTTCTAGTGGGATGTTGCCTGCTTTGTCTCCTTTGGTCTTGGTGGTGAAGCAGTCTTGTAATGATTTTGGAAACAAAATTCAGATTGACCTTAATTGTTCTTTCAATTCCTGGTACTCACTCGGTCAGTTCTCTGGTATTCAGAAGTCACACATGGGATGAATTTTATTGTGATAGAGTTTATCTTAATATCTTCACTCATCTCTACAAGAAAGTTTTGTCATTTCCTCCAATCTATCAATTGTTTTGCTATGATGTTTGGGATGTCCAGGTTTTTGTTTATTTTTAACTAGACACAAACGCCAGTTATCTGTGATCTATAGTTTTCGCTGAAAAGTGATACACCATGACACTTTTGTCTTTGGCAGGAGTATGAAATTGCCACAGGTCGATCACTTTCAACCCCCATATCTCCTACACCCCAATAGCTACCGACATCTAACAACCATAGGGTACTACATGAGATACGATTCTACTACCAAACACAAACACCAATGCTCTATGCTATGTAGTTGTGGCAGAAAAGTGACATATGCGGAGACAGTCGAAATACAAAAATATCCTTGGTCGGCCACTTACAACCACCATATCTACCACAGTACCACAGTTTCTGAAAATCGGTCGCTGTTGTGATCGAAAGGTGACACTGTGCTACTACTACACACAAACACCAGTTATCTGTGATCTATAGTTTTCGCTGAAAAGTGATACACCATGACAATTTTGTCTTTGGCAGAAGTATGAAATTGCCACAGGTCGATCACTTTCAACCCCCATATCTCCCACACCCCCATAGCTACCGACATCTAACAACCATAGTGCACTACATGAGATACGATTCTACTACCATACACAAACACCAATGTTCTATGCTATGTAGTTGTGGCAGAAAAGTGACATATGCGGAGACAGTCGAAATTCGAAAATATCCTTGGTCGGCCACTTACTACCACCATATCTACCATAGTAACACAGTTTCTGAAATTCGGCCGCTGTTGTGATCGAAAGGTGACGCTGTGCTACTACTACACACAAACGCCAGTTATCTGTGATCTATAGTTTTCGCTGAAAAGTGATACACCATGACACTTTTGTCTTTGGCAGAAGTATGAAATTGACACAGGTCGATCAGTTTCAACCCCCATATCTCCCACACCCCCATAGCTACCGACATCTAACAACCATAGTGCACTACATGAGATACGATTCTACTACCATACACAAACACCAATGTTCTATGCTATGTAGTTGTGGCAGAAAACTGACATATGCGGAGACAGTCGAAATTCGAAAATATCCTTGGTCGGCCACTTACAACCACCATATCTACCATAGTATCACAATTTCTGAAATTCGGCCGCTGTTGTGATCGAAAGGTGACTCTGTGCTACTACTACACACAAACGCCAGTTATCTGCGATCTATAGTTTTCGCTGAAAAGTGATACACCATGACACTTTTGTCTTTGGCAGGAGTATGAAATTGCCACAGGTCGATCACTTTCAACCCCCATATCTCCCACACCACCATAGCTACCGACATCTAACAACCATAGTGCACTACATGAGATACGATTCTACTACCAAACACAAACACCAATGCTCTATGCTATGTAGTTGTGGCAGAAAAGTGACATATGCGGAGACAATCGAAATTCGAAAATATCCTTGGTCGGCCACTTACTACCACCATATCTACCATAGTAACACAGTTTCTGAAATTCGGCCGCTGTTGTGATCGAAAGGTAACGCTGTGCTACTACTACACACAAACGCCAGTTATCTGTGATCTATAGTTTTTGCTGAAAAGTGATACACCATGACAATTTTGTCTTTGGCAGAAGTATGAAATTGACACAAGTTGATCACTTTCTACCCCCATATCTCCCACACCCCCATAGCTACCGACATCTAACAACCATAGTGCACTACATGAGATACGATTCTACTACCATACACAAACACCAATGTTCTATGCTATGTAGTTGTGGCAGAAAAGTGACATATGCGGAGACAGTCGAAATTCGAAAATATCCTTGGTCGGCCACTTACAACCACCATATCTACCATAGTAACACAATTTCTGAAATTCGGCCGCTGTTGTGATCGAAAGGTGACTCTGTGCTACTACTACACACAAACGCCAGTTATCTGTGATCTATAGTTTTCGCTGAAAAGTGATACACCATGACACTTTTGTCTTTGGCAGGAGTATGAAATTGCCACAGGTCGATCACTTTCAACTCCCATATCTCCCACACCCCCATAGCTACCGACATCTAACAACCATAGTGCACTACATGAGATACGATTCTACTACCAAACACAAACACCAATGTTCTATGCTATGTAGTTGTGGCAGAAAAGTGACATATGCGGAGACAGTCGAAATTCGAAAATATCCTTGGTCGGCCACTTACAACCACCATATCTACCATAGTAACACAGTTTCTGAAATTAGGCCGCTGTTGTGATCGAAAGGTGACTCTGTGCTACTACTACACACAAACGCCAGTTATCTGCGATCTATAGTTTTCGCTGAAAAGTGATACACCATGACACTTTTGTCTTTGGCAGAAGTATGAAATTGCCACAGGTTGACCACTTTCAACCCCCATATCTCCCACACCCCCATAGCTACCGACATCTAACAACCATAGTGCACGACAGGAAAGACGATTCTACTACCACACACAAATACCAAAGGTCTATGTTATGTAGTTGTGGCAGGAAAGAGAAGTATATGGAGATACGAATTTTTGGTCGAAATATGAAAACGCCCTGCACTGACCAACTTTAATCATTATATCTCCCACATCCCCACAGCTATCGGCATTCGGCCAACGTTGCGCACTACAGGAAACTCCATGCTACTTCCACCAACAAACATCAGTGATGTGTGCAAGGTAGTGGTGGCTGAAAAGTGAAATATAGGAAAAAACACGTCTATTTTTATATATATATAAGATTGGCATTAAGTCTCTTTAAAAGTCACATGTAAATCAGTCCCTTAACAGAAAACAGACCTTAATGTTGTATTAATAATCTTTAACAATGCTCAATCTAATTCATCGATTGTGTCAAATAGTGAATAGGAAAAGATATTTCCTCAAGGATGACACTCGGGCAACTGATTCAGAATAGTGTCTACTGAACGTACTTAGCAGAAGAAGTTGGAACTAATGTTCCTCCACTCGCTAGGACAATTGTCATTTCAGTGTTGACAAGTTTTATTTTACCATCCACATAAATTTGATCTACACAGTGGCACAGGATAGATAATTAAAATAATATTAGCGGAAGAAAGCAGTGACTACCAAAGATGATGGTAGGATGGTGTCAGCAAAACATTGAAATGTTTGTACGTGTGAAACATCAGCAGAAGAACATTGTGTATATGAGGAAGGTACTTTTCCCCCCTTGGTAATTGACAGTTTCTACTTTTATCATTGTTTTAGTTTTACCATACATGAACAATTACAGTAATAAACTGACAACTTAATTTTCATGTTGTTAATCAGTTTTTCTGTTTCTTGCAGAATCTGTGGAAACTGAAACACTTGTTGATTCACATACAGTAATTGCTGCTCTTGAAGATGCTCATGCAAGTGGTATAACTGATTTAGACAAGCAGATAAAGCTTGTAATAGAGCAGGTTCGTTTGCAGGATCCTCCCTGGGGTGCTAAGGTATGTTGTTACAGAATGGTTACAACTACTGACATATCCAAATTTTTTAAAATAGTGATTGTGAAAGCTGAAGCAGATTGTAACGATACACTAATATTTCTACTCTCTTAGATTCTTCGTGCTGTGTGCAGATGTTTTGGTAGGGCTGGAGGCCATCCAAGGCAACACATTAGAGTCTAGTACAGTTGAGTCAGAAAACACAGATTATAGAAATTGACCGCCCTAGCTCACCCCTCCACTACTCAAGCATTCGACATATGGCTACACATTTCTGGGGGTTATGCAACTTTCGCATTAACTTGATCGTGTTGCCTGCATAACTGATACCTATTCTCGAAGACGCTATTGTTCTTTAAACCGGTCGCTAAGCTATTAGTTTACTCTGTAATAGCTAACAGGTCATACATAAATGAATATATTATTACTAATTTGAATATATTCTGAATGTTTTATGAAGTAAGAGCTGGTATCAGATTACACTTGTTAAAAATAATTAAAAGGCAGCATCGAATTTCATAATAAGATGCAAATTATCCTCCAAGGCACAACACCGTAAAGAAGCATTCGCTCTGGCAAACATACTTGTATTTGCACCCCAAATTCAGAGAGAGCTTAATGAAAGCTTTAACCACTGCTACTAATGACTTCTTAAACCATTGTTAAAACAAAAGTTCTTTCATTTAATTTAACTTAAAGTTTCCTTGAAATTGATGTTAGGTTCCGTGAACTTATTCTGAGGAGAGATAATTAAACTTTCAGTATTTACATTTTGAATTTTACCTCGGACATGACACAAGCTTATTGACTGTCGGAATGGGACTGTGCGTTTATGGAGACATGACTTGCCCATTTAGGGAGGATGCCGGTTTGAAAATCTGTCCGGGCATCCAGATTTGGATATTCAATGGTTTCCCCAAATTACTCCAGGCAAATGCCGGAATGCTTCCTTCAAAAAGGCCATGGCCGAATTCCTTCCCATTCCTCGTCCTCAGTCTCTCCCACCTCTAATGACCTTGATGTTGATGAGGTGAAAAGCCATAAGGAAAAGAAAAAAAAACATGCCCTTGATATACTGACGTACTGCTGAAAATTGCCTCCCCCAAGACAATGCTGGTTTGCTTTTTATAGCCATGACTAATCTTTAGCTGACTCGTAATAGAAGAGTGGTATATTCCTGAAGGGAAATACTGTTGTCTGGTGAGTTACCAAAATCCCACACTCTTGAGAGTGTGGTACAATAATTTTCCCAAAATTTTAATTTGTCATAGTTTAATTTATTTAGAATCTTTTATGTCATAACAAATTTTCTCATAGTTTTACTCATTTAAGAGTTAATAATTTTTCAAAGTTACACTTGGTGATGTCATCAAGCTTTGTTACTGAAATTCCATGTTTCTCCCTTTTTAATCTGTAATCGCTAGTAAACTGTTATAGTATTATTATTATTGGCAAATTCTCCCAATAAATGGAAGACAGTAAGGAAATGACCGAATCAAATTTTCTTCGGGTTCTTCTTATTGTTCCAATAGGCTTTCATTCTTTCAGAGAAAGCTTGTTTGCATTCTTCCAACCACTTTGGTCTGTATTGTTTTTGTTTCTCAGTTATAACTTCCCATTTGTCTACTACTTTGTGTCTCTTTATAAGATGTCTGTTGCTTCTATGCTTGCACTTTTAAAATCCTTCTGAATTTCATTCAGGCAAGGTGTTTGATTTTTAAGTGAACTTACATAATCCATTATCTTTTTTGTCAATCGATTTTCTGTTAATCTCTTAAGGTGACCAAAGAATTTCATTCGCATTTTCTTGATGTCAATTTCGATGTTTGAAAACTTTTCTGTTGTTTTGATTGATTGTAGTCTGTAACCATCTTGAGTGATTCTTGATCCTAGAATTTTTCTGATGATTTTTCTCTCTGCTTTTTTAATTTCTTCAAGGTCATGTTTTCTGTTAAGTGCTAATGTTTCACTTGCATAGAGGACTGTTGGTTTTATGACTGTGTTGTAATGCTGAATTTTCGTCTGTCTTGACATAGATTTTTTGTTGTAGAGATTTTGGACTAATCCTAATGCTTTTTTCACTTTTTGGAAGCGATTTTGCTGTGAGATTTTCTCAAGGCCTGTCGGTTCGATGAATTCTCCGAGGTATTTAAAGTATGGGACCCTTTTGATTTTACCGTATTTTGTTCTCAAACTTGCTATTTCTGTCTTTGAATATATGAATTCAGATTTCTCAAATGAGATTTGTAATCCTACTTTTTCTGCACATTCTTTGAGTGTCTCAAGCTGTTTGATGTCTCTTCATCTTCTGCTAGTATCGCCAAATCATCTGCAAACGTGACGTATGGTATATAGAGGTTGCTTTTGGGAAAACCAAGTGGAATTGGTTTTCAACACTTACATTTCTTGAGTTCTTTCTCCCATTCTTCCATAATTATTATTGTTAAATGAATTTTTCTCTCTCATTTAAGCCTACTTTTATCTTCCTAGCTCTTTTATTTAAAAAGTTCAAATTCTTTGTTCTTGAAGTATCTCATTAAATAGAAATTTAAGAGCATACAAAATATGCCTTAAGATGATTGTCATTCTAGGCTTTCTGAATGGAAATGAATGCAATAAAATTCATTATAACTGAAAAACAACCTTATTTGAATCTTGTTTCTTTTGTGAAAATGGTTTAGAATCTATTTAAAAAGTGCTTTACTGATAATGGTTATAAAAATTCTTTACAAATATATGAGATTGGTCCCCTTCTAAATGGTTTTAGCAGTATAACAAGGTTATATGCTGATCTGAAAAGTACTTTACTATTAAGAAAATAATTATAAAAGTTATTTCCTATATGAATTATGTGTTATAGGCCTCCTGCTAAATGGTTTAGGCAAGATAATAGTTATATAAAAGTAAGAATAGATACACCAGCAGATATGTGAGTAATAATTTAGGGATTTACATCTGCCCGTGCAGTGACAGAGACAATTAGTTTTAGGCAGATAGTGAAATACAGAGTCCACGATAAATACACAGTTGGTTAGAAGCCATCTGCCAAGGTGCCACAAATGGGATGGTGATATTCCGGTGACTTGCATAAGTGAACGTGACAACTTCAAAAAAGTATGTAGTGAAATAACATTCCCAAGATGTATTTAGTAATTGCCAGTACTACATCTGCACTGATAGTTAGTATTTTAAAGGATGGCGCTGGTTGGGAAAGTAAGTGGAAAGGTCTTCCCTTTTCCACAGTTGCAAACTTAACATCTATTAAGAGTTCAGTGGCTTATATTTTATGCAAAGAAAATAAAAGGAATACATACAGTCACATTATTTATCCAAAAATACCAAACCACACAAATTATTATGCAAATTGCTTAATGGAATTGAAACAACTGACTTCAGCACTTGCTTGTATGTGATTCTCTGAGGTTTAGGAATTGGAAGCTGTAGTAGTGTGATCTCTGCTCTGTTGTAATTCTAAATAATATTAGATATTGTATGTATCATTCATTATTTCTCATCCTATTAAATTTTGATTTATTTCTTGTTCTGATGTAATGTGAACTAGTAAAAGAAATATTCTATTTTGGAGTGCTGAAAAATGATTCAGGTTTTTATTTACTGATATCCAAGTAAGATTGAATAATATATCTAAGTAGACATAAACAATTTCAATAGGAAATTATTTTTAAATTGACTACATTATATGGGTGGCAAAATTGTCTTTCAAATGGTATATGTAGGTGAAGCAAATAAATTTCAATTTAAGAGGCCGTTGTCTTAAAAAAAAAAAAGTAAAAAAATATTCTAATGACAAATTTATCATCCAGATTATTATTTTTTTAAATCAAATGATGCTTATATATCTTTATAGAAAACATTTCCAGCTAAAGTATCAAAGTCACTCATTGAGGTATTTTTCAAAAACCATAATCTCCAATAATATCACACTAAATATCAAATTTTGAAAGAATGTTAAGATCAGTAATTTCTGGAGAATGGTATTTTAACACACTTCTACCCCCACCCTCCCCCACTCTCCACGCTCTCTCCTCCCACAATCCATTAATTTTCCATATTTATTGTTATATTTGTGTTAAGATTAGTTATAACTAAAGTAGTGCGAAATTAAAGCTATAAGAGTTAAAGGTAATTAGAACTTAATAGTATTTTATATACAACAAATGGTGGAATCCATAAAACCGCACTCAGGACACCGAGCGCGGTGGGTGAGTGGTTAGCGCTCACATTCGGGAGGACACCAGTTTGAATCCCTGTCTGGCCATAGAGATTTTGGTTTTCCACGGTTTCCCCAAATCACTCAAGGTGAATGCCAGGAAGAGTCCTACAAAAGGCCACGGCCAAATTCCTTCCCGTTCCTTGTCCCCAGTCCCATCCCGTCTCTAATGGCGTCGACAAGGCATAAAAAAAAGTCAGGACGACCAGTACGCGGGGGCATGGACTTGTGGCTGGTCCATTTTACCTCCCCGATACAACATGCGTCGCCTCGGTGCACTGAACCAACTTGTGTGTGTTGCACTGCGTGTGTCATGTGCAACGATAGGATTGGAGTAGATTGTAGTAGCCAGGTGTGTGCTGTAAGATTTTTTGCGTGGCCTTTTGTATTTTAAGGGTCTGTCAGAAAGCTTAGAAGATTCATGAGGTATTTATGGACCAGAATGTTCTTGAGTTTTGGAAAAGTATGTGGAAATGTCAAATGATGATGATGACTGAAGCATATGCAGGGGCAGTGGGCAGTATTTTGTGGAAAAGTATACACATTTCAGGGAAGGTTCAAAGGAAGTCATGCCTATGATGAAGGCTTTGTTCAATTAATTTGAGACCAGGAGATAACTAGATGATTAATACTGAGTTATTTTTAGTTTTTAGAGATGCAGAATGGAAGAAGTTGTGTGAAGACTAGGTTGTAGCACAAGATATTTGTTTCTGCACATGATCAGGAGGGTATATTATGGCTTGTGACAGATTTTTCGAGAACCTAGAAAGTGATTCCAGCAAATGCATTTATGATACTAAGGAAAAACGAAACGGCTTTTAGGCAATATTAATAACAAAGGATAGAGAAAATGACTCATCATATACCAAAGTTGAAGGCTGCAACAAGTAAAAAAACATGAACAAAAACTATACAATATTTTGGTTTTGCACATAATTCGTGTGATAGGGACCGAGTCATACGGTTCAAGAGGTGTGCGCGTGCCGAGGTTTACCACATGACTAGTTGGGCAGGAGAAGACAGGCTGGGGGAGGAGGTGATCCTTTCCTGAAATATTGACTACTCACTTGTTAACAGTTCACCCCCGTCACCTCCTCCTGTCTTCTGCTGCCCAGCTGTTCATGTGGTAAACTTCAGCATGTGCACACCTCCCGAACCATATGGCTGATTCCCTACCAGATTAATAAGGTGTAAAACTGAAATATTGTATATATTTTTGTCTGTCACATGTTTTTCATTCGTCAGAGCCTTCAACTTTGGTGAGTTATGAGTTATATTCCCTGTGCTTTGTTATTTACAGTATATGACAATGCATTTGGCATGGGTGGTAAGGCTATTAGGAAGGTAATGCTTGGTTTGGAAAGGATGTAAACTGTCAGAGTGAAGATATTGTTATAAGTTGATTCTTGGCTGTCCGGGTGGCGCCGCGTCATGTTCATCGTAGCCGACGTTTCGACCCTCATTCCTACGATTACGTATTGTTATAAATTTGTGTGGTTGATGTTAAGTGAGGTATAAAGGAAGGCTTTCTGCAACTAAATGTCAACATCAAGGAAGGGGGAGTTAATATAGGTTAAATGGATGGAGTGGCTGTTGTTTAAGAAATTGAGAGTCACTGTGATTCCAAATCATAAGTAGAATACATGAAACTAGAGTGAGATTTTTTTCAGGAATTGTTCCTCCTGTCAAACCACAAATAGATTGGTAAAGGATGGAGATGATGCCCTTGGCAGTGCAGTGTATCTGGTGGTATACTTGTGTGTTGAAGGAAAAGAAATTTTTGGAGATACAGAAGCGATCCCAGGATATGAGGAAGGATATGCAGGGGTTACTGTGTGTTTGTTTGGTGAGAGGGAGGAGGAAGGCGGTTAGACATCTAAGAAGTGTTCCAGGGCACTGAGGCCTCCACAGCTGGGGATATTCACACACAAAAAAGTAACATCAGTTGGGGTAAGGAGATTGTATGGTAACAGAGGAATGCTCGAAGAAGTGTGTGCTGTCGTTGCTGAATGAAGAGAGGTACTACATGAAAGGTTGTAAATGTTGATCCACAGTGGTCAAAATTCATTAATTCATATGCTGCAATTATGGATCTGGCAGGTTTTACAGCCTTGTGGATGATGGGAAGCAGGTGCAGAATTGGTGTGTGGAGATTCTGTGGAGTGAGAATGGAACGTAATTTTGATGAGAGTGTGGGGCCCTGGATTTTAGGGGGAGTGTGTGCTTACTGGCAAATGGAAGTGGTGAGATCTGTGCCATGTGGATGGTAGGTGCCGATATCGGAAAGCACCTCAGCCTTGTAATTACTATGATCCATGATTGCAGGGGATTGTGACCTTATTTTTAAAATAGTGCTCTGGAGGAACTATCTGAGTAGACATGGGATTTCCACACAGTATTTCTGTGATCCAACTCTTCGTCACCATATACAGGTGATTTGCTGGCCACCCTGGAAGACCAGAACTATAGCTTTCCAAGAGTAGGTGTTGTTGATTGGCTGGCATGACAATGTAGGGCATTGTTGCATTGACTAGCAGCAGTCTTAATTTGATCATCGAATTGTGTGAAAATAGTATGTTTATTGTGTTAGTTTCCTGAAAGCAATATACGAGGGTGGTCCAGAAACTAATACACCACATTTTTTTATTGGAGCAACCAACAATGGTACAAATGCGAAACTTTAGATATGAATTCTTTGATGTTTTCAGTGTGTATGCGCAAAGTTTCTGTTTCTTCCGACAGATAGCGTACTGCAGCAGTGGTTCAAAATAGCATCTGTGAGTGATGTACTTTATAAGCAGTGTGTCGTCATTGAATTTCTCACTGCGGAGCAAGAAATGTTTGGAAACATTCACAAAGTTTATGTGCAGTTTATGCAGCACTAGCAGTTGACGGAAGTACAGTTAGTCGCTTGGCACAGAGGGTGAGGCCATCTGAAAGCATTTCTACAGAGCTCCAAGATTTGCAGCGGTCGGGAAGGCCACCCACGGCTGTAACACCTGACAAGATGCAGCGTGCTGATGTGCTCATTCGCAAGGAACGACGCATAACGACTTGGCAGTTGGCACGGGAGCTGCCGATCAGCAAAGGATGTGTGGGTGTAATCGTCAGTGCTCTTGATTACACAGAAAAGTGTTCACGGTGGGTTGTGCGCTGTCTTACAGAGGAACACAAAGCTCTCAGAAAAAACATTTCTTCCAAGTTGCTGCAATGTTTTGAAACTGCGTTCTTGTCCCAGATTGTGACAGGTGATAAAACTTGGGTTCACAATTTTGAGCATGAAATATAACAGCAATCAATGGAATGGAGCCTACCTGACTCTCTACAGAAGAAAAAATTCAAAGCAACTGCTTCCACTGGTAAGGTCATGATCACTGTGTTTTGGGACTGTGATGCCGAGAGGCACCACCATTAATTCTGAGGCATACGTGAACACATTAACCAAACTCAAGAAGCGCTTCCAGTGCTTAGACACCATAACAACCCAGGTGATTGTTTGCTTCAACATGATAACGCACGCCCTCACACAAGTTTGAGGACACTGAAACACATCGCCAAACAGGGTTGGACAGTGTTACCCCACCCACCCTACAACCCTGGCCTAGATCCTTCAGACTTTCACTTGTTTGGGCCATTGAGGAATGCCATTCGTGGGAGACATTGAGGATGACGAAGAGGTGATTCACACAGTGAAGAAATGGCTTCGTGAACAGAACAAGGAGTGGTACCGTCAGGGCATACATGTTCTTGTGTCTAGCAGGAGAAAGACCAAAGAATGTGAAGGAGATTACGTGGAAAAATAGGGAGTGTAGAAGAATCATAACTCTTTCTTGTGTATAAGTTTAATTGTGTTCAATACATAACGGTTTCTTGGCCACCATCGTATTAGTATCCAGTGCTGAGGATATCACTCTTAGATATTCTTGTTCTTGGACAGTTCTGTTGTAGCTGAGGTTTCAATGTAACTGAGGTTGTTTAAGTGGTGAATGGAGTTCAGGAAACAGAATGAAGACAGAGCAGATATGAGTAATCCTAAGGTTAAAAGTAAGGGATGGTTTTGGGGAAGGGGAGGTGGGTCCAGTTGGGATTGAGGATTGAACAGCTGTTGAATGGACTCAATCTCATCACTCTGGCTGCGACTCTTCTCTACCGTAGCAAAATGGTGTTGCCAATGGAGAGTGCAGCAAAACACTAGTGAATCCCATACCTAAGAGGCCTGGCCGAACTTAGGGGTTGAGAGTCCCTTAGAACAAGCAGAGGGTTGGAGTGCTGACAGAGGAGTGGTTGAAATGTTAACTACAGTTTCTGAAGGTAAGTGGCTTGATGGAAGGTTGGTAGAGTATTGGGTGCAGCAGCTTGAAAATGTGTATCAGATATAAGGTTTTGGCAATTGGGGGAGGAATTGATGTCATTATCTTTTACACAGCTTTTATTTGTAATCGTTATTTTATTTTATTTTTAAAAGATCAGATTTTCATTTTTACAGATTCTGCGATTAAGGAAGGATCTTCAAGACTGCATTTCCCAAATAATTCCAGGTTGCACTGCAATTCCATTTGGATCTGTTGTGACGGGTCTTGCACTTAAAGGGTCTGATGCTGATATTGTAATCGCCGGAGGAAATTATGGTATTTTCCATTCATCTTTAATTATGTGTACATCTTTAGTGGGCTGTATGGTGTGTGTCTGTTTGCCTTGTAATTATACAAAAACCACTGAAGAGATTTTGATGGGGTTTCAATGCTTAAATCTGACTTAAAATCTGACTTTTATAACAAAGCACGAGGACAAAAAATTATAATCTGTTCTAAACCTGAAATGATACATACCAATGATACCTTCCCAACCAGAAATTTATTTCTTCATCAAAGGGAGATGCTCCAAAAAGCATACACAATTTGCAACAACATTAAACTTCTTTTTTACTATTACTTAATATCTGTGACATTACAAATTTATTTTTACAAGCATTTGTCAGATTAAGGTTTGATTTTTTTATGCTAATGGACTTTAAATTTTGATCCTTCAGTTCTGTTAATATTGTTGTTGATTGACTTTTGTATTGACTTTGCTTACTTTCTCCTAACTTTTATTATTTATTTATTCAATTTTTTCGAACAAGTTGAAGAGGCGTGGTTTAAGTACATTCACATTGCAACATGCACAAAAGCAGCCAATTAGTTGAGCAGGCAAAATTGTATGTACAAAGATTGTTACAGTTTCAAATTCCAACAGCTGTGTACAGATTAAACAATATTTTCAATTTTTACTTTATCTATGATATATGGACTTTGTGAAAGTCTGTAACTGTTTAATATAATAAGGTATGCAGATAATTTTCTGCTACACAGTTACTTCAATAAATTATTTTTTTATTGATATGCGTGACACGTTTCGATAAATTATTCTCATTTTCGAACGCTATTTTATTTTATTACATTTTTGGTGTGACGAGTGCTCATGTCATCTTCTTTTTGCTGTTATCTGGTTTTACTTTGTATTTCCTGAAATTGATATTTTGGATTGTGTACTAAACAGTTTATTGCAATTCATGTGGAGTGGAATAATAATTTTTAAATAAAACTTACATTTTACGAAGGATTCTCCAAAGTATGATTCACAGAATTTCACACTTGCACTTCGTCACTACATAATATTTACAAATATATATACAAACAGTGCAAAGATGCTTTAGTACATCTTATTTAATAAAAACAACCAAAGATAATTTGGTAAAGATTGAATGATTAAAGATACATGTTGTTACTATATAGCTTGCCTTATAATTTTACAAAAACATTTAATAAATAAATATTTTCAAACATAAATGTCTAAGTCTCACTTAACAGTTACACATCATATTGAAGTTTTTTGCGGCTTGGGGTTAATAATGCATTTAAAAACCAGCAAATAAACAAGAGCATTCCAAATTAATGTTTAGAATATTGCTGGGATGTGAATGTTTTCTTAAAAATGTGGACAATTTAACTAACAGATTAAAAGTGTTTTGCAAGCATGAAAGTTGTGAAGCCACACAAGCATCCTAAATTACTTTTAAACATTAAACACGAGTGTAAATGGGACATTAAAATTGTTTTAGCATCTGAGCTACATCAGTGTAAATGTAAAAACTATTGAAATCTGTTATTAACAAAACTATTGTTAAACAAAAGAAGAATTATTATTCAAGGTTTAAGCAGTATGATGTGAGGACAAAATGCCTGTTATTTTAAGTTGTTAAAGACGTCAGGGAATTTACCTAGGAATGGCGAATGCAGACTCAATTTTAAGAATAACATGTCCTGAATTCTGCTTAAAATGTTACCAATATGGATATAAATGGCATGGTAACTTCATAAGGTCTCCAAGAAATTAATTATTATAAATTTAGCGTGGTTGTGACTGAAGTCGCACCATGTTGAAGTGAGTTTATGATCTGGGTATCAAAATGTCCCATGTGTGCTGTGGTCAGCAAAGTTACTCAAATCGGTGGCAGAAAGGTGCCACAAATGTAATTATTGAAATCTCGGTTGCAAAAAAGGTCGATTCATCAAATCACCATTCAAGAGTCAAATCATTGTATTTTAACATCCAGTTTTGTTCCCTGAAACAATGGTCCAATGTCAATAGTGAAGAAAAGAAAAGATATTATGTGCTTACAATAATACACCATGCTAGAAAAAGAGTAATTTCAACCAGATCTTGCAGAAACTGATCAAGTTAAGGGTATACAAGAGGGTACCCAGAAAACTGGAATTATTTTTTAAAAGATGATGCTGTGGGAAAAACGTGTATGAATGGTTTGCTTGGTTTAAAAATTGTGACATGTGGATTGAAAACAAACTTTATCCTGGACGTCCATCAACTGCCTGAATTGACGAAAATGCTGAAAAAAATTTCAGAGCTTGTGCTCTCAGACCGTTGACAGGCAAGTGATCAACTGTCAGAGGTTAGTGGGTTTGGGTTATCTTGGAGCTCGGTTCAACGAATTTTAACAGAAGATTTGGGAATGAAAAGGGTTGGTGCTAAGTTTGTGGCTTGGGCTCTGACTGACAATCAGAAAGAACGTAGAGTTGATGAATGTTGTGCTCTGAAACAACAGCTTGAGATTGATCCAGATTTTCTGTCAAACGTCATAAATGGTGATGAGTCATAATGCTATGGTTACGGCCCTGAAACAAAGCAACAGTCAAGCCAGTGGAATACGCCATTGTCATCCCGTCCATAAAATGTAGTCAAGTCAAATCAAACATCAATACAATGATCATTTGTTTTTTTTTAATGCAAAGGGCATAGTTCATTCCGAGTTTATTCCCCCACATCAGACCATCAATCAAACCTTTTATTTGGACGTTTTAAGAAGATTACACAATAGTGTTCGTTGAAAAAGACAGATTTGTGGCAGACAGGAGAATGTTTCTTCCACCACGACAATGTACCTGCACACACAGCTGTCTCTGTAAGGCAGTTTTTAACTAAAAATGACATGGTTCCATTACCCAACTCACCTGACCCGGCTCCGGCGCATGAGAGGGCACTGATTTGACAACATTGAAGAGGACAAGAAAAAAAGTGGCAGGAGCTGCCAGCCATTTCTAAAGATGACTACTGAAAATGTTTTGAATAATGGAAGCACTGGTGGGACAAATGTATTAGTTGTAATGGAGAGTATTTTGAAGCAGATAAGGTTGTCTTGAAAAAAAAAAAAAATTTGAACATTAAAACAGCTTCAGAAGCATTTTTACTGAGTAGAAAACAAAATTTCACTGTTGCACGGTGTTCACTTAAACTTGTCACCATCAATAACAAAACGGTGCTAGAGAAAACAGTGACTTCGGATTAATAAAAGAAGCCAGGTTGACAATGAAGTGGCACTGAACTGACAATGAGTTGCACTACAAACACCTAGCAGCAGAAACGTGTACTACACAAGCTCCGCCCACAGCAATGCTATTCCGGTTATTTTTGCGTACCCCCTCGTATAACCTCAATAACAGTTTCACAGTGCCAACACATTTCCATCCCAACTCAAGAAGTGGGAATTAAACTATGACCTCCACGTCAAACCCAAGCATCTTAAAACAACATTCTCACTTTGATTACTGCCACCCATATCACACATATTGCTCCATCCCTTTTCCCAGCAAGTAACTTTCTCATCAAATCCAATAGTTTTCAGTTTACTAGATCTTTCAAAAGCATTTGACAGAGTGAGCCGTAAAATGGTTTTAAGTAAACTGAAAACTTGGATGAAAAAGTTACTTGTTGACTAGAGGAATTCTTAATAGCCAGAAAGTAACGTGAAAGAGGCGGAAGTGAAAATGGGAGTGCCACAGGGTAGTGTATTGGGACCTTTGCTTTTCATTATTCTAGTAAATGATTGTGTTGATGGTTTAGATTGTTTGCAGATGACGTAATGGTATATAATAGGATCAAAACACGAGGAGACTGTGAACAGCTGCAGCGTGACCTGGATAGAATATCTAAATGGGTAGGTCAGCATGGAATGAATATAAATGCCAAGAAGAGTCAGCTTATTAGGTACACAGATAAAAAACAAAAAATTGTTTATGATCGTAAGGTGGGGTCAGAATTGCTAGTTGAAGGCTTTAAGTATAAATATTTTGGCATAACATTTAATAACAAACTCAATTTGGCAGAGCACATTGGGCAGGTGATAGGAAAAGGTTATAAAATCCTTCAATTACTAGAGAGGGTGATGAGAGGATGTACCAGAGAAGTTAGGGAGTTGGATTACAAAACTTTGGTCAGACCATTGGTTGAATATGGTGGTGTAGTTTGGGACCCACATTTTGGCTATCAAATACAGGAGTTGGAAGGTGTGCAAAGAAGAGCAGCCAGATTTGTTTGTGGACATTATCGCAGGACCCAGTCAGCAACTGATATGATAAGGGAGCTGGATTGGGAGTCATTGGAGGAAAGGAGGAAGTTGAAGAGAGTACTGCAAATGTACATGGCATGTGTTGGTGATGGAGTTTTGAGGGATATTGGTTGAAGAATTAGGAATAGTGCATGGAAAGGGAAAGATAACCATGACCACTAGATGGCACTCGATTTCAGGTATAAGGGAGTGGGAATATTTTCTTTTATAGGTAAAGGTGTCAGGGATTGGAACAAATTACCGAATAATTTACCGAAATAGCTCAAGGAATTTAAAATTAAATTTGTAAATCGTAAAAGTAGAAGGGAGAGGAATTTAATATAGATAATTTAAAAAAATAAAAAAGGAGCAATTAGATGTGTTCCATCACAATGAAATTAATAATAATAATAACAACCTAACCAGTCTAGGTAGACCCATCTGCTCTGACCAAGAATCCTTTACTTATTAAACCCAAACCCTGACAAAAGTTCTTATATCCTCCATACTTAGTCCCCAGACAGATAACCTGAGCTTAAAACTGTCTACCATACTGAGACACACAATCCAAAACCAACCATAATCCTGTCCATCGCACACAGTTCTTCTTGCTTGGAAAATATGAACCAGATCTTTCGTCGCTGTTCTCCTTTCTCAGACCTGTACTAAAATGTACTGCATTATCTGCACTAACTGTCCCACATCACCTTCAGAAGGTTCCCAATCAAAAAACCATCATGCCACACAAATACCAAACTCTAATGCTTCTGGCCTTGCATTCAGGTGGATGTGAGTTCAATTCCCCATCTGACCATCCAGATTTTGGTTTTTCTTAGTTTAAAAAAAAAAAAAAAAATCGTATGTTCCCAATCCACTCTAAAGCTCCTTCCCTACCACAATGTAATACTTGTCTAAGGTTTTTAAATTTTAAATTCAAACTTGTTATTAAAATTGTACTAAATATCCTTGAAGTGAACAAACTCAAAAGTAGTTATTCTATAATGGAATATATGCATTTCACGGATTGATACACTACTGTTCATATACTCTCAGGTTATTTATCATGACACTTTTCAGTAATTAATATTTTAATGATACTTGCTGTTAAGGTGTGGCATTTATCCGAAACTTGCAGAAACTGTTTAATTACCATTCATTCTCTATTGTCACAGTCATCAACTTGTGAGGCGTTACTGCTGGTGCATCGTACTATTTTCTCTACTCCCTTCCTTTTGAAGTATTATACATGACAATATGTCTGTCCACAGCCTCACGTATCCTTTTTTATTTACTTTCTTCCTTCTATATACTTACAAGATATTTACCGTTATTCGAATTTAGCATCTGGTTCAATCCGATACCTTAACATATTAAAAATGTTTACTTTAGTGTCATTGAAGTTTTCATTTATTTATTTACTTTCAGGAATAGTTTGTTCAGTTACCATAGGTTGTTAAGCATATAATTTATTGCTGTAATTCATAGTAACAATATAGTAAACAATTAATACTTATATTTGGTTATTTTCACAATACATTCTTTCCTATTATTACACAATGGCTTACAAGCCATACATTAAAATTCTCTTTCATGTCTGTATGCATTACATTTAACATTGACACATTACTTGCCAAATTAAAACTTCACTGAGAGTTTCTTTTTCGAAACTTTCTATTTCATTTAATTTATATTTCGTTTATGCTTTCATTAAAACCATTTCTATTTCGAATCTTCTCTACATCTGATTTTCAAAGCTTCTCTGCACTGGCATGTTTGACCTTAAAACTAAATTGTCAAAGTTAAAAATACATACTCTGTGACCTAACTACATTTCAAATATATTTACAACACAAACATAATTTTTGGTAAGGACCTGATACCTTACAAAGTCTTGTTGCAAAACTAGTATTATGCACACCAACCTCAAAATATTACAACCCCATCACAGTTAAACCTACCTCCTCATGTACCACATCTTTTGTTATATACCATCCAATCTCCCTACATGACTAGAGTTTTTACATGGTCTGACCCCAAAGCATTTATCCATAAGAATAATAATTGCAAGGAAAGGGAAAATGACTCATCACTCACCAAAGTTGAAGGCAGCGACGAGAGAAGAACATATATTACGAACACACAAATAAACTCAATATTTCAGTTATTAAACCTTATTCATGACGGAGAAAATGAGTCATGAGGCTCGGGAGGTATGCACACACTGAGGGTTGCTACATGACTAGGTGGTTTAGACAAACAGTTCACACCCGCAATTTATATGTTCCCATACCAGAACATGCTAACTATCACAACTCCAACAACTTCAGTGACTGTTTCACTTTGAGAGCAATCAGAGTTTTCCCCGAAACTACCGCTGCCTCAGAACTTCGCAGATAGGAACTTGCTTACCAAAACATCCTAGATACCAGACACCCACCCGGTCTCAACCACAGATAAAATTCCTTTCCTTGATGGATCACTCATTATTAGTAGGATTAGTAGTAGCATTATTGTCATTTAACTAATTACCTTATTTTATTTTTCAAAATTTATCCGTCCATATTTATTTACTTTATTCCCCCCCTTTTTTTGTCTAGTATTAGTTGTACCGCCATCTGAGATTTACTTATTTATATACAATATCTCAGTCCCACCTCCATATTGATAATCCACCTAGTCATGTAGCAACCCTCGGCGTGTGCACACCTCCCGAGCCTCATGACTCATTTTCTTCATCATGAATAAGGTTTAATAACCGAAATATTGAGTTTATTTGTGTGTTCGTAATATGTGTTCTTCTCTCGTCGCTGCCTTCAACTTTGGTGAGTGATGAGTCATTTTCCCTTACCTTGCAATTATATTGGCTATAGCAGTTTCCTTTTTCCTTAGTTTTATTTATCCATAAGAATAAATGACACCATACAAACATATTAAAAATTACAGCCCTAAAAAAAAGAATTATTTTTTAAAAGCAATATGATTTAAAATTTTTGACAAAACAACCTTATCCCCCTTCAAAATACTATCCATTACAATTAATACATTTGTCTCACTGGTGCTACAGTTGTTCTAAACATTTTCTGTAATCATCTTCAGAAATGGCTGACAGCTCCTCCCTTGTTTTTTTCTTGACCTCTTTAATGTTGTCAAATCTGTGTCTTTTTATGCCCCTTTTCATGTAAAAAGATAGCAAAAATTTGCATGGAGCCAGGAGAGGCGAATAAGGTGCGTGGGGTAGTGGAACCATGCCATTTGTAGCCAAGAAGAACCAGTTTCCTGTCTGCCACAAATCAGGTCTTTTTTGATGAACACTGTTGCGTAATCAACTTAAAACTTCCAAATAAAAGGTTTTATTGATTGTCTGATTTGGGGGAACAAACCATGAATGAACTACGCCCTTGGCATCTAAAAAGCAAATGAGCATATTTTTTTTTTTTTTTTTTATTTGACTTGACTACATTTTTTGGACGGGGCAACAATGTCATATTCCATTGGCTTGACTGTTGCTTTGTTTCAGGGTCGTAACCATAGCATCATGACTCATTACCACTAATGAACTTTGACAGAAAATCTGGATCAATCTCAAGCTGTTGCTTCAAAGCACATGTTTCAACTCAATGTTCTTTCTGAACAAACTTGGCAGTAACTCTTTTCATTCCCAAATCTTCGGTTAAAATTTGATGAATCGAGCTTCAAGGTAACCCACTGATCTCTGACAGTTGTGTGTCAACGGTCTGAGAGCACAAGCTCTCGAATTTTTCAACATTTTCGTAGATTCTGGCAGTTGATGGGCATCCAGAATGTGGTTTGTCATCATTCGACATGTCGCTTTTTTTAAACTAAGCGAACCACTTGTACACTTGAGTTTTTCCCATGGTGTCATCTTTGCAAGCTGTTTTCAACATTAAAACAGGTTCGTCAGCATTTTTACTGATTGGAAAAGAAAGTTTCATAGCTGTATGTTGTTCACTTAAACTTGCCATCATCAAAAATGAAACAATAACAAAACAGCGCTGGCAAAAACAGTCACTGCAGATTTACAGAACAAGCCAGATCAACAACACACGTGGCACTATACTGGAAATGAGGTGTGCTTTAAATGCCTAGCGGCAGAAACACGTACTACATTTTGGGTACCCCCTCGTATAACATCAGGAACAGTTTCACAGTGCCATCACATCTCCATCCTGACTCTGCAGATGGGAATTATCCTATTTTCATTCTGGATACTAGATAATACTCACCTACCTGATGCTGGTATACCAGTTACTTTCTATGCGCACACAATTCTCACACTGCTCATAGATGTTCTTTATTAATTCCACAATCTCTTCCTCTCTTTTTTTAAACTCAGCCATACGCTTTCCCTCAGTACTTTGCCGTAGGCCTTTCTTATGTCGATGAAAGCTATTACTGTGTCTTTGCCATATTCCCACCTTTTCTCTATGATTTGCCTAAGTATAAAAATTGCATCCACTATAGATCTTCCTTGCCTAAAACCAAACTACTCCTCTCTAGCTGTATTCTCTTGTCTTTGCTTGATTTTATTTAGAATAATTTTTTCATATATTATCAGGCCATGGCTTAGCAATGTGATACCATTGTAGTTCTCGCATTTCGTTTTACTCCCTTTTTTGTGAATGGGAACTATGACTCCCTTCCTCCAATCCTCTGGTATTTCCATTTCTTTCCAGACTCTCCGTATGACTCTATACAACCATTGCATACCCATTGCTCCTGCTGCTTTTACTATTTCTACTGTCGGTTCATCTAGTCCTTGTGATTTCGCATTTGGCATTTCTTTCACTGCCAATTTGTATATACAAGTTTTATTTAAAAATTTATTTTTTTCTATTTATTTATCTTTTACTTCTTTTAAATACTTTTTCATCCATTTTATATGCACCCTTTTGATTTTATTTTGATTAATTTCATTTGCAGTTAAAATTTTTACTGATTTTGTTGCGCATCTCTCCTGCTACGACCACCATCACCTCCAGTCCTACTGCAACATTCAACATCATCATTCAACTTTAATTTTCTTATCTTTTCATTGTAACTAAATCATAAATTCATGTTTGTAGTAGTGATCTGATGAAACAGTGCTGAAGAATTTAGCAGAGAAATTAGAGATCACCAGTTCATATTTTATATCTCAAGGAAATTGAAAATGACTCAACACTCACCAAAGTTGAAGGCAGCGAAGGGAGAAGCACATACATCACAAACACACAAAAAAAAAAACAACACAATATTTTGGCATTAAACCTTCTTCATGTTAAAGAGAATGAGTCATGTGGTTCGGGAGTTGTGCACACGCCGTAATATCCTACATGACTCAGTTTAATTACAATTCATATTTTAGTGACGTTTAGAAACTGTATAGGCTCTTACCTAACCAATACCTTTATCAAGGCTTGCCTTGTGTATTCAAGATTCAGCCTCAAACTGTTGGTTCTGGAGGAAAATACATTACCAATTTACCTCTGGTAATTACTTGCTCCATCCTTTCCTCCGGCTCACATAAAATTTATAGATCTTCTGCTTTTCTTCTGTTCCTATGAGAACCTTTGTTTATTTTGTTTGCCAATTTTTGATTTTAATGAAAATTCTGGATATCAACAAAAATAAAGAATTGTATGGAAAAAAATTAATTAAACCAGAACTGGCTATAAGTAACTGAAACCAGAAAATTGGTACATATCCAATGTAGGTGTTACGGTTTTGATGCTAAATTAAATTTTGCTGCATGCTGTCCTCTAAATCTCATTGTTAGTACAATAATAAGATCTAAGGACTAGTTGGCTGCATGATTATCAACTTCCTCCCATTTCTAATTGTTATAGTTCATTATCCTTCCACTGTTTATCCTTTTTCATACTTTCTTCGAAACACTTATAAATGAAAAAGAAAATACCATTCCTATTTTGTTTATTATGTTCTAAAACAGGGGTGTCCAACCCAAATGATCTTGAGGGCCACTTTGGAACTGCATCATAACTCCGCGGACCCCATATAAAATTATATATCCACATATTAGATTTAGACCCACTATAGACATTTTTTAGAGTGAATATAATTTAATTATTCTGCAAACTCAGAAATAAAACATGCAATATCCGTCCTATATTTGCAAGATAATTATTTTAAAAACAAAGTTAATTTTTTCTTATAATTTTGACAGTTAATTTATAAAACAAATATATTTTCTAAAAGTGTGATGACTCTCACAAACCGCAAAAAATGCGGCCCACCGACCACGGGTTGGCCATCCCTGCTCTAAAACATTTTACCATTGTAATCTTACCATTAGCACCTGAAAACTTCAGGAACTGCAGGATCTTGTACCTTCATCCTTTAGACTGCACTAAACCAGAATTATCTTCATTTTTACTGAAATACATTAGTTAACCTCTACCTAAACTCATAAATTTAAGAGGCCACATAATTTACTGCTGATGATGATGACATTACTTAGCGTCAATTATGAAATGTGGATATTTGAATGCAATAAATTGTTATATTCTTGATATTGTTTAATAATTATCCCCTTTGTAATGTAGTCATCAGATAAATTTAAGCCTTTAACAATTTACTTTTTTTTCTTGCCAATAGGTTACTCAACTGCTCCACCACAAAAATTAGTGAGGGATGTCCGTAGGATAATGTTCCGTCACCATCAAAAATTCATAAATATTCTTGCTTTACCTGAAGCAAAAACTCCAATTGTGAAGTGTATTCATGTACCAACTAAAATATCATGTGACATCAGCTTTTACAATGCTTATGCGAGAAGAAAAAATGATTACTTAAACTCCATATTAGGACTTGATGAAAGAATACGTCCTCTAATTATTTTTATTAAACATTGGGCAAAATGTAAGAAGCTCATCAGTACATCCAGGTAAGAAATGTTGGTATAGATTATATGCTCTTAGCTGTTTTCATGTAAGGCAAGCCATTTTTATTGTGATCTGGTTTGCCTTGGAATTTTAATGGTTATCTACATTTATAAAATGAAAACGGGGTATATTTGTACCAGAAAAACTCAAAAACTAATGCACAGATTTCGATGCAGTTTTCACCATTTTAAAGATTAGAATCTCAATTGAATTGTTTGGTATGTCTTATGCTCCAATGTAACGTAACACCAGATTGGTAAATATAAATCTAAATGTAGTGTCTGAAACAAAACAAAAAAAGTCATAGATTGTAAAAAAAAAAAATAATAGTCATATTATCACATGTAACTTTTACTTTAATAAATTATGGTTTTTAGTCTTTAAACTCGATACACATCGAATGCGAAGAGGAAACTACGTAAAGTGGAAAATATTAATTTGAATAATATAATGAAAAAAACTTTCAGTATTCTTCTTTGTTTCTTGAAGTTACTATCTGAGGCCGTACTGCTACAATCTCTGATGTTTGTGAAATTATATTCGCTGTTGATATTTAGTAATACATATTTGATGTGTGAAAGTGAACTGTTTAAAACCTTCAGTATAGAACCTTCTGAGAAATTTGTTGCTTTTTTGAAACTACGGTCTCAGGCCACACAGCTACAAACTATGATGTTTGAAAGTGAATTAAAATCACTGTTAATAAATAGTGCATATCTGGTGCATTTTAACATGAAATTGAACTGTTTAAAACCTTTAGTGTTGACATAGTGTTATTTTTTGTAATTTATTGATGAGTGATTCTGTCTTTACCACATTTCCTGAAAAAAATCAAGTCATAGTAAATGATTGACTGGCTCATTACTGGATTATTACAAGATTCACTAGGACGACATAGGCGTAATTTTTACAGCCATACATTACCAGTCTTCACTTCCGGGGGGGAGCTATTGGAATGATTAAGCACAAAAATGGCTTCAGTAGGAACATAGAAACTAAATGAATGAACAGATCCTGGATAGATTTCACAGAAAGGCACAAATTAAGAAGTCTGGAATATATAGGAACTTCAACAAATGTATGATGTCTCTGGTCAGTGGTTTTACTGATTGCCCATATTTTGGAGCAGTTAGTGTTGGGTTCCTGTTTGCAGAAATGGCCCACACCTAGCAAGGAATGCTCTGTAACCAGTGCAGATAAGGATAGCATACAGTGGCAGCACCAGTTTTAAGGCCAGAAACAGCTGACAATTTAAGGAGCTGTTTTCAGTGAAATATTGGGAACAGTAAACCCCACTGCACAACAGCCTAAAATATTTAAACTTCTATTATGTATATATAAAAATATAATATTATCTTACATGTTTTTGTGACTTAAAATCCACATTTCTATGTATAGCTCTGGCCTCACATTCAGGAGAACGTGGCTTTGAATCCCTGTCCAGGTGTCTGGATTTTGGTTTTCCACGGTTTCCCCAAATCACTCCAGGCAAATCTGGGATGCTTCCTCCAAAAGGCCATGGTTGAATTCATTCTCGTTCCTTGTCCCCAGTCCTTTCCCATGTCTAACGATGTCAATGAGGCGTCAAGCCATAAGCAGTAAAAAAATTCTGTGTATATTTATTATATAGTTTGATATAAAGCATATGAATATATAGCTAAACCGATTTATCAGCAGTGTGGTCAAATAAAGTGTATTGCAAACAGTATATTGACAGGTAATTCAAATGCTTAGTTATATTAATAAATATAGAATTTAATGTTTCACTGAAAATCAGTATAACCACCAAGAATTAGTTATAGGTAAAAATGAAAGGAAAGAACTTCCGCGAGGCAATATTTATATGGAAAGACAGATGAAATACACCCAGGACTCATCAAAGTTGAAGGGAGGAGAGCAGCAGCAACACAAAACAAAACAAAAACAAAGAAAAAACTATATTTCGGGTAAAACCCTTCTTCAAGTCAACAGATGTAAGTGGCTGGGCTGGCGCAAGACTTGCATTCGATGCAGCCACTCATAGAATGCAATAGACCGTCGGAGGTGGTGGTGGGAGCAATGATAATACGAGGCGTATTCCAAAAGTAAGGTCCGGGGTACAAGATGTCACAGATGATAGGCCTGAATGACGTTTCCCACCTGCAGCGCCATCTACCAACTCCTGGTAAATATGCAGTATTGTTGGCGTGCCGCAGTAGCCGTATATCTATTGTTGAGAGCAGTTCGAAATGGCCGCGACAATCGTAGCTCCCGCCAGTTGTGAAGTGCGCGGTGTGATTAGACTTTTGTTGGCAAAAGGATCGTCAGCTGCGGACATCCATCGCGAATTGTGTGTAGTGTATGGACCAAACATAATGAGTGAGAAACAAGTTCGACACTGGTGTCGAGAATTTCAAAGTGGTCGCACAGATGTGCACGATCAACAGCGGAGTGGCAGGCCCAGTGTTCGGACCGACGACATCGTCGAGCAAGTTAACCAAAAACTGCGAAGTGATCGGCGTTTTACGATTAGTGGTCTGGCTATGGAATTCCCAAATGTTGCTAGAACCTCAATTTACAGGATTGTCACTGAAGAGCTTGGATATCGGAAGCTTTGTGCGCGGTGGGTGCCAAAACTGCTCACCGCTCAGCACAAAGAGCAATGAATGCATAGCGCACGACAATTTTTGGAGCGCTATAGACAAGATGGAGACAGTTTGTTTTCCCAAATTGTTACGGGAGACGAGACGTGGATAGTGTACACCAACGCAGAATCAAAACAACAATCAACGCAGTGGCGCCATTCCGGTTCACCCAAACCAAAAAAGTGTAAGCAATCGCCGTACACGAATCGCAAAATGATGGCTTCCGTGTTTTGGGACGAAAAGGGCGTCCTTTTGATCGAATTCATGGACCGTGGGACAACCATTACAGCTGACGTGTACTGTGCAACGCTCACCAAACTGAGACGTGCCATCCAAAATCGACGCCGCGGGAATCTGTCGTCTGGCATCATCCTCCTGCACGACAACGCACGCCCGCATACCACTTCCAAAACCAAAGAGAAGATTCAAGAGTTTCGTTGGGAAATCCTAGACCACCCTGCTTACAGTCCAGATCTTGCACCAAGCGACTATTTTCTCTTCCTGCATTTGAAACGGTGGCTTGGTGGACAACGATTTCAAACCGATGAAGAACTCAAGACGAGCGTTACCCATTGGTTCAGGTCCCAGGCGGCAGACTTTTATGCCGAGGGGTTAAAGAAACTGGTACAGCGTTACAGAAAGTGTATAGATATGAACGGCGATTATGTGGAAAAGTGAACTAGATATGTAGTTACATACTGACGTTAATAAAAACCTTGTATCCTGAACGATGTTTTTATTATGATCAAACGGACCTTACTTTTGGAATACGCCTCGTATAATCTATGAGTGGCTGCGTCAAATGCAAGCCTTGCGCAGGCCCAGCTACTTACATCTATTGACTTGAAGAAGGGTTTTGCCCAAAATATTGTATTTTATTTGTTTTTGTGTTGTATTGTGTTGCTGCTGCCCTCCTCCCTTCAACTTAGGTGAATGTTGGGTGTATTTCATCTGTCTTTCCACCAAGAATTAGTGTTATTGTTCCACAGATCTTGAAAATAGCTACATTTTGCATGTGTTAAATGAAAACTATAATCTAAACTCCAAAGAAAATATGTGTGGAAACACGTGCTTGCAAATATCTAACAGGAATTACTTGTAAGGGTATGCAGTTTAGCTGGGATAGGAATATCCACTCTAGAAGTTAAATTTGACCACTATTCTTCATTGATAAAGAACACTATAGAGAAAAGACCTGAGTTTAGATCTTCAACTGTCCGAAGGCAACTAAACTGAATGTCAGCCTATTTTTCACATTGTTAACCACTACTTGGGACTGGAGTAGTGGTACTAAACTTCTCGTTTAATAACACTGAGGCAGGAGGGCTGGAAAAAGGAGCAGGCTCACATTACTAATAATGCGCTATAGAAATGTCGCGCTCTTGTGATTCCAGGATAAATCCAACCACATCTACATAAGATCATCCATATCTCACAATTGCATGGATGGGAGTTGTCTGATTTTACATTCACAAAGGCATTTGTAATTTCGCTATGCACATTGTATGCGGGTTTCACACCCATACAGCCTGGAAGAAATTATAGCTGCAGTGTTGGATATTTTATTATTATTATCATTATTATCCGCAATTTGACCCTGCTATATCATGCAAAGCCTTAACAATTCAGTTTTTTAAGTTTCCATACAGCTTTCATTTTTTTCTCCATGGATTCTCTTCCTTTCTTCAGTTCACTTCATCCCCGGTCTCTTAATGACTTCATTCTCTTGCGGTACTTCCCATTTGTTAATTTTTTCTCTGTACGTTTGTCTGTCTATGATTTCTGATGAGTTTATGTGGGATTTTTCCAGATCTTTTTTGATCTGCTAGACCCAGGGCATAGTTTTTAGCTGTTCTATGTATGTAAAAAATTTACGAATGAGTCTTGTTGCTGGGAGTCTGTGGATATGTCCATAAAATCTTTATCTTCGTTTCCTGATGTCTGCCGTGAGGTTTGACAGTGTTTCTGTTGCTTTTAGAGATTTAAGTCTCCGTCATCTAGGTTTTTTTTTTCCCTGTGCTGTAAATATTTCTTATAATATTGCGTTCTTCTTTCAAAATGCTTTCTGGGTCACCTTTCCTGTGTAGTGTTAAAGTTTCGATGGCATACATGGCTTCAGGCAGGTTGGGATGTGACATCTTTCTCCCTGCCATATGTCTCACCTCTCACATGATTAAAACTCATGCTGAATTATTGTGCATTTTGTTTGTTTTTGTGTGTGTTTTTATGTGTTCGTCTCACCCTCCTGCCTTCATCTGTTTTAAGTGATGGGTATCTGTTTACCCCCAAATCCTATCATATTTTCAGTGCCTCAAGGCAGTTTCTTTGTTTCCATTATACTATTGATTGATTTAGGATGACATATTGTTATTTATTTTTTATTACTATGTTAAATTGTATTATTTTTGTGCAATGGCCACAAGCTAAATAAATAAATAACTATGTATTTGGCAGAAGTTAACTAAACAAATAACTTTATTTTAAAAACTTCACTCATGAGGTAGGCCTGGAGGCATACACAACTTTCCCCCTGCCATATGTCTCACCTTTTATATGATCAAGGTTTTTATTTTATTTTTTTAAAAATATTGTGAAGTGTGTTCGTCTTTTGTGATAATTCCAAGCATAGGAATACTTACTTGTCTCCATTGCGTAACAGCAGTTTTATCAAACACCTTTTCATAATGTATCATGTCTTCACATTGTACCTTTTCAATTTTATTTGGATGAATTCCCTTGCTACTAATTCTTGGGATCCACCAGGCTAACCGAAACAAGTTGTTTTTTCCTGATGCAGTAGCTTCCAGAGGTTGGTTAACCAAAAGATTGAAGTAACTATTTTTTTCTCTTGACTTTTTCACAATTAAAGAAACCACCATAATATAATTTGAGGGTGTTACATTTTTCCTGAGGCACCTTTGATGCTTAAAGTAGTAGGTTTCATTTCCTTCTACAGCCATATGTCACTGTTTGGACTGCTACCAACCTCAAGTGAAAGATGGTACCCTATTCCATTACTAACCTCTATTTTTTGTTAAGAAGATTATGACATGTAGAGAGCAATTTTTAATACTAAGTGATCTTCAAGTCACCAGAAATTTTTTCGTGGAAATAGAGCACATCACATCATGGAAATGTTTACTATGGCTAATATATATTAAATTTTACCTGTGAAATACTGATTATGATGGAGCATTAAAAAACCTCCCATCAGTTTATGCCATTCAGATTCAACTGCTACTGTCCAGCTCAGTGATTTTTTTCTTTTCGACGTATCATTTATTTTGCATACCAAATTATCCTGGATACCAGACACCCACCTTGCCTCAACCACCGACAAAATTCTTCCTTTTGACCCATCATTCATTATTATTAGTACCAGTCTCAAAGCCCGTCGAAAATGGTGGGTTTAATTGAGTATTCTTATAAATCATTTCTTTTTAGTTGCTTACCTAAATAGAATTGTTATAAAATAAAGCTCAATGTGCTGTAATTTCTTGTCCCTTGTAATGTAGCAAAAAGTTTCAGTTGTCAACATGGTCCAGGTTACATTTCAGGCTAACCACAATCTCCGCTAATAATGCTGCTAGAAAATCAAAGCTTCAATCACATGCAAATTAATATATTCCCTGTATCGCATGTCAGTGTCATCATGCATCACGATATGTACTTGACCCAAATTCTTCATGTGTTCTTACAACCTTCTTTTTTATTATCTGTGATGAAGATAGATGTTTTAACGGATTGTACAGCTTACATCTACCCCAGTGAAAATGGTGTATGCTAAAAATAAATCTTAACAACTTACTGGATAAAGGAAACAAAGAAACTGCCGCGAGGCACTGAAAATAAGATAGGATAGGGAAAATAAACAGTTACCCGTCACTTACCACAGATGAAGGCAGGAGGGCGAGACACGTAAAAACACAAAAACAAAAGAATTACACAATATTTCGACTTTTTAGTCTTCCTCATGTAGGAGGCGAGACATATGGCAGGGGGAAAGAATGTGGCAGGCTCGGATGTGACCACATCTTTCCCCCTGCCATATGTCTCGCCTCCTACATGAGGAAGACTAAAAGTCGAAATATTGTGTAATTCTTTTGTTTTTGTGTTTTTACGTGTCTCGCCCTCCTGCCTTCATCTGTGGTAAGTGACGGGTAACTGTTTATTTTCCCTATCCTATCTTATTTTCTTAACAACTTACGTTATGCCATGTAATATTAGTTTTAATTGTGGTTTAGCCTGCATAGATCACAATCAATTTGAAACTTCTTTCAAACCTAGTAATGATTTCAGAAAAAAAGTCTAGTGATAATACACCAATTTAAACAAAATAAATACTTTTCTTTCAGTGTTCTGGCAATTCATTTCTTAACAATTGCTTAAATAAAGTGAAAAAATAAAGCAAAATGTAATTCCTAGTGCCTTGCACTGTAACAAAAAGTTTCTGTTGATATCCCGGTCCAGGTTGCATTTCAATCTAACCACTTACTACGCTAAACTTGCCGCCAGAGAAACTACTTCAATTACATATTAATACATGTACTGTATCACATTTTAGTGGTAATAATGCATTGTGATATAAACTGAATTAAAAATCTTCATGGGTTTTTACATTTTCCTTTCTTGTTATCCATGATTCAGAGCGATATTACAACAGTTGAATGGCTAATCCAGTTACATATGGCTGAAACATGTCATCAACCCTCTTAATTTTCAATGTTCTTTATAGAAATCCACAGTTTTTATCAGATTTAGATGGAACACTGCACACATATCCTTCAAAGCAAAGAGAAACACATTGTCTACATTGTGTTTACAAAACCCAACCCCTCACCACCTTTATCTCATTTAATTTTTGGAGATGTTCTTCATGACTAGCTACAGTTTTTAACCAATTTCGGTATAATTTTGCACAGGTATACTTTAAATCAAACAGAAAAATACTATCGACATTAGTTTTATAAAAACCAAACTACTTCTTCCTTTACACCTCCATAATTTTTGTTCTTTTTATACAAGTATACCCTCAGTTAAATCCAATGTTGTTGGATCTTTGCACATGCGTACTTTAAATCAATGAGAAAAATACCCTCTATATTTGGTTTACAAAAACCCAGCCCCTCTGCCTCTCTACCTCCACCCCTTTTAATTTCCAGTATTATTTATAGAAATCCACAGTATTAAATTCCATCAAAATTGATTCAGCTGTTTTTAAGTTATGGCAGAATATTCACTAAATCAATGTGTCTCAATGTATCAACATGTACAATCAAATTTTAACTTGGGCTCCAAGCTTTCAAGTTGTAAAAACCAATTAAAAGCTGTATTTTCTGCATGATGCCAGAACAAACAGATATATTCCTAATACAGATTTATGAATGTGGTATGTATTAATGCATGGATGGTACACCTTTCAGTTATTGAGCAGCAACTTTAACAGATGTTGTGGATGGGTTGAAATGCAGCCTGGACCAAAATGTGAACTGGTCTTACCATATCACAGTATCCAATTCACCCCATTCTGGGAATTGTTTGGGTATATCAATGTTTAGTTTACTTCTGGAAATGGCTGGTGCTGAATTAATGAAACTTGGTACACACGATTCACGTTGGAAATAGAAAAATACTGTACAGGTAAATCAATCCTGATTAGACTAGGCAGCACTGGGTACTCTGCTAGAATTATATATCATTTGAGCCTTTCCCGAAATATTGATAGTTCACTTCCTAACATTTCACCCCCACCACTTCCTCCCACACCCTCTCTTCCACTGCCCAATCAGTCATGTGGTAAACTTTGGCTTGTGCACACCTCCCGAACCATATGACTCGGTCCCTAGTACACGGATAAGGTATAAAACTGAAATATTCAATGTAGTGCAGCCGGATGGTGTTTTGGAAACACAACGTTTCGACAACCAGCTCGGCTGTCTTCATCAGGTGTCCGGTGTCTACAGGCTGACGAAAGCTGGCAGTCACCGCGTGGACTGGCTTAGCCTCCCAGACGGACCTCCTAATATACCTGTCGGCGAGGTAGAGGATCCGCTCTGATTGGTCGGAACGGTGGCTTCGGAAAGACCCGTTGGTTGGTCGGAAGCGGCGGCTCCCAACCAACCTTTATTTTGTTAGTTTTGATACTAATAGAAGTATAACAGATAAATTAATTTAGTCTTCTTTGAATGTAAAGTTAATGACTTCTATGAATTTGTTACTTTTGGGGACACATAGCTCAGGTGGTAGAGTGTTTGAATAAGGTCCAGATGACTTGGCTTTGATGTCTGATGCAGCAAAGGATGTGTGTTGTTGTGAATTATTAATGGTGCTGACTGTTCCACCTTCACCCTTAGTGCCGCAAGACAAGGTGTGGGATACAGAGCTGTATCTCCTTGAATCCCCAATGCACGGTCTTCTGGGCCCGATGGCAACTTTTACCTTTCTTTTTGCTGCAGGTAGAAATAGCCCAGTAGTATATGGTATGCTTTAAAATGTTTCATATATGGTTCATTGGTTTTCACCTTGCATTTTTGATGATCTGTTGTAACAGGTTGTAGTTGTAATGATGATAGGTTTATTAGTGAAGAGGATACTGCTAAAGGAATGTTCCATATTTTATGAGAAGTTTCTTGTATGAGCTTTGTCCATAAAATAAGGTTCCCAATGATATTTCACAATGAAAAACATGTTTCTTTGCTTTAAAATGTACATTTTTGTGAATTTTAGACTTTTTCCTATTTTTCCACATTATCACCGTTAAGGTCGATGCATTTCTGCATGTGGTATACCATCTTCTTTATGCCCGAGTCGTAGAACTCTCCCGCGCTCCTCTCTGGTTCTGAACTGAGTCCCTCCCTGGTGTTTCTTCAATTGAGGGAAGAGATGGTAACCACGTGGGGCTATGTCCAAGTTGCATTATGTGTGTGTGACAATATCCCATTGAAATTGGTTAAGAAGATTGGTTGTTATATGGGCAATGTGCGGTCAAGCATTGTTGTGATGGATACCCACTCCCCTCGTGAACACGCCTCACCTCTTGTGGCACAGGTTCTTCAACGTCGCACAGTAGCAGTCAGCATTGATTGTTGTATCAGCAGGCATTAATTTGCACAACAATAACCCCTTCCTGTCCCAAAACGTGCCTGCCACCACTTTGCCGGCAGACAGTGTTTGCTTGAACTTCAGCGGCTTCGGCGAATCTGGATGTTTGCACTGACGGGATTGTTCCTTCATTTCTGGTGTTGTGTAGTGGACCCAGGTCTCATCCCCAGTAACTGTTTAATCCAACAATTCTTCGCCATTGGTTTCATAGGCTTGAAGAAATTCGTGGGTCGCTTCAGTACATTGCCATTTATGGTCTTTCATAAGCATTTTTGGGACCCATGTTGCACAAACCTTGGCATACCATAAATGATCTGTCAAAGTTTTGTCAATGTTAGTATTGCTGACATTGGGGATCATCTCGCAGAGCTCACCGTCACCCTTCAATCTTTCAGCGTTTCTTACCGAGTGTGGTGGGTGAGTGATTAATGCTCTGGCCTCGCTTTCGGGAGGAAGCCGGTTCGAATCCCTGTCTGGGCAACCAGATTTGGGTTTTCCATGGGTTCCCCAAATCACTTCAGGCGAATGCCGGGATGCTTCCTTCAAAAGGGCCGAATACCTTCCGGTTCCTTGTACACAATCCCATTCCACCCCTAATGACCTCAGCGTTAAAGAGGCTTAAAAACATAAGTAAAAAAGGTAAGTTCAGCATTTCTTCTCCCAGTTTCGCAATAATTTCATCTGAAACCAGTGGCCCTCCTGAATGCTGTTTATCATGGACATCTGTACATCCGTCTTTGAATTATCTGCACCATTTGCGCACGTGTTGTATGCTCATACACTTTTCTCCATAGACTTCACACAATTGTGGATTAATTGTCCCTGGCGCAGATTTTTTTTTTTTTTTTTTTTTTTTTTTTTTCACACACACAATACGAAGTACAGAGCGTAATTCGCACCCGGGAGCTCCATCTCTAACTGCTGCTTAGCCGAGACTGAGCGTCGCAGAATAGTTCGCCGGGGTGGGGGTAACCAAGCTACATGGCAGTGCTGCCGTATCGCAACTGTGATGTCTTGGGTATGTTAATTTGTAACCTAGGCGGCTAAGACTAGGCAAACAACATCAGTCGTAGTACTTCTCATAGGCTGTACAGTGTATCATTACAAAGATATCCTAACTCTTAATAGCCATTTGTCTCCAGAATCCCAATTTTTGCACTCAAGTGAAGTAAAGGTATGCTTGAATTTGTATACAACTAACCAAATTTTCCATTTTATTAAAAATTAGGTACCCTATTGAAAGGTACATAGAATATTTTCCTTTCATTGATACCTAGTTGTGGTTAATACAGTTTCCTAGTGAAATTCATGGGGGTTTTTTTTTGCACTTTGTAATGTTTAATTATTATGAACTACATTCCCTTAGCTTACAATATCTTCAATTTTATTCTGCAGGTTTTCTAGTCATGCTTTAACACTGATGGTGATATTTTATCTTCAGCAGCTGCCGGAGCCATTAATTCCACCATTTTGTCAGATAACTGTCTACAATATACCAGAATTGAGAGAAAATATCAAGAATGCAGATTCTCTCAGTAAATTAGTTCAATATTTTTTCAGGTATTGATGTTTTAATAAAAGTAAATCTTTTATTTCCATATAAATATCACCTCATGGCAATTCTTCCACTCCATTATGCTATTGATTATAATGTATATGTTTAGGGAATAATGGTCCTGCAACTTGATTAGTTTCTGGGATATATAAAATTAATAGTAAGATTTCTGTGGTTGGCCTTGTTATAGCTTAGCACAATAGTGTACAATGAAATTACATCTGTTAAAAGCGCAGTCGTATTGGCTTTTATTTATAGTTTTGACATATGCTGATGGTGCTTGAAATTATATCACAAATAATTTAAAATAACATATACTAGGACAATAGTATTTGATTCATATGTTTATTGATGACACTCAATTTTCTCTCATAGAATATGACTAGAGCATTGGTGAGTACTACATTGGTTGTCACATAAAAATTTGTGCCTTTACTTTAATTAAAAGAAATGCTATGCTCTATTTTTCAACTTAATCTCTTCAGAGCTCTACAAACTTTCCCAACAACATTCAAATGCTCTTATATCTTTGGAATTTGGTTGAGTGTGCCCTTACTCCTCATGTTGTATGGTGGTAATTTTTAAATTATTATAGTAAAAAAAGTTAAATTTGGGTTGTGAGGTTTGTAAAAACGCTGGAGAATAATGTGTTAGTATTCTGTTTTCTTTAATACAACTTTAGGGGCTATTGTTTACATCTCAAAGTTATGTCTCCCTATATTTTTTGTTATAGCATGACTGAATCTCATTGTAAGTTCTTTTTAACATCATTAGTTTTGTTTTGAAGAAGATTGTATTGTTCTTAAGGATTAGTGAACCTTTTCATTTAATAGAAATCAGTAAATCGTAATCTGAGCTTTTCTTTGTTTACATTCAAGGTTAGATTTAAATCAGATTCTCTCAGAGCAGTGGGCTGCAACCATTTTGCCACGGCATATCTGTGTGCCGGTACAAGATGAAAGGTGTGCCGCAAAATTTTACCTGTTGTAAGGATACAACTGTTGAGTGTTTTAACTATTTATTTTATTCCGGTTTCTCTCTTTTATGTGCTGCGAATTGTTTATTTGTTGTCATATTTTAAGAATTTAAATGTTAACCCTTTGACTGCTCTAGACGTGTATACACGCGCACCCTCGTCGCCCTGTCTGTGCTCCAGACGTGTATACACGCGCCGCCTTGCCGCCCTGTCTGTGCTCGGGACGTGTACACACGTCCAGCCACTCGGATCCCTGTGTGCTCTGCACGCGTAAACGCGCTGGCCTCTTAGCGGTCCCGTCATGTAGCCATATTTCCACTCAGGGTGGTTAGTTGTTTTCCTTATTCGACCTTTGAGCGTTGGCAGCTACGATCTAATTTGTGTTTCTCTTTTCCTTTTAGTTTTCGCTGGGAAATTGGCACGGCGTCATGTTTGTACAGTGGAAGAAATCATGGAGATTCTTACTAGAAGCTACAGTGAATATGATCTCTCTGATATGGATAACAGTGATTACCCTTCGACAGGATCTCGAAGTAATAGTCCTAAGTCGTGTACATCAGCTAGTGGAAAATGACCATTTATCTCCAAAAGTGAAAATTCTTCAGAATTTGAAACTATAGACAGTGAGAGCGAAATGTGTTGAAAATGAGAATGCTTTAATGACACATTTGACCACATGCGCTTGACGATTAAGCTGCGGGATACAAGTGTGGATTATTTTAACATTCCAGCAGTTTGTCATTTTTCCTGATATTTCTAACAGATATGATATGATATGATATGATATCTATTGCTGATGAGACCAACAGATACGCAAGAATCAGTTCACACTATATTTTCACTATGACGTGGTATAAAAAGTTCTTTTTCCAAATTCTCGAATACTGCATTTTAAATGCTCTCGCTATTCGCCGAGTAGTAACCAGTCGAAAAATGCCAGTTGCATCGTTTCATCTGTCTCTGGTAAGGGGGCATCCATAAAATACGTGAGGTGTTTTTCTGGATTTCCGGCCCCTCCCCATCTTGTGAGTTCTGGTTCACGTGAGACCACACCCCCCCCTCCCGCCCCTAGAAATAGCCCTCACAACTTTTTGAGACCTTTATTTTTTTAGGTCTCAACCTTCCAAAGTTGCACTTTTCGAGGAAATACCCCCCCTAAAATCTACTTTTGCGTCATTTGTAGGTTTTTTTTTTAGCTCTACAGTCCAACAATACCCCCCTCTCCCCCTTGGTAAGATTTCGCCGGACCCCCCCCCCTCCTATTTCACCTCACGTAATTTATCGACGCCCCCTTAGATAACTTGTTGAAGCATATACCAAGAACGAACCTAGCAATCGAAGATGCTCTGATAAAGAATATCGTCAAGGATTTACTGGGAGACATTTTTCAAATGTCATTCATATTGAAAATTCAAAAAAGAGCACGCCAATGCGTATATGCGTTGTATGTCCGAAACAGAAAGTGCGTCTAGAAACCAATGCAGAACATGTAATGTACAACTGTGTGTTGTACTATTTTTCAAAGCTTATCACACGAAAAGAATTATTAACCATGGGTAACTGCAGAGTAATAATTATATTACATTTATACGCCTCTAAAACTGAACAAAATATAAAAACATATTTTTAACTTGCCAGTGGCGGTCCATAGCGCGGGTCAAAAAGGTTGGAAAATATTTGCAGATTTTGTGAAAAGTATTCGGAAAGGTATTCTCTCCAGATAAATTACTACGCTCACAAACAAAAAACATTTCAGTTGCTGTAATATCTATTTAGTATAAGAAGTACCTGCATGTTTGCTTAAGCAGATATTCACTTTTAGAGGAGCTTTAAACTGAAAAACTTTAGTTGTAATGTTAACAGCATTTATTTTATATCTGGGGTTTCAAATCACAGAGCGACAGCAGAAGAACATCACACACAACGCTCCAGACATATTCAGTACACAGTGGTCTGGTCGAACGCGGCATTCCAGCGCAGGTGAACAGCTTAGAACGTAAACAAAGCAGCACTCAGCGAGGGCTCGGCCCGGCAAACTGTAGCAGTTAAAGAATTAATTACTTACAGTTATTGTTATATTTAATTTAATTTAATTTAATTGCAATGGAGCACAGGCTCCGGTGGCAATTTCCCTATACCCCCATCTTCCCTCTATCCTGCAGCCACCTACATGTGCCCTCTACAAATTTTATCTTTAAATTATTTCAATTCTACAATGATGTGCCATGTTGAGAGTCGTGGATAGTTTTCATTTAATACAAATCAGTAAATTGTAAGCTGAACTTTTCTTTGTTTGCGTTCGAGGTTATATTTAAATCAGATTCTGTGTCCCGTTACAAGATGAAAGGTGTGCCACGAAATTTTGTAAAGAATTAACTGTCAAGTGTTTTTATTAGTTATTTTATTCCGGTCTCCATGTTTTGTGTGCTGTAAATTGTTACACACTGTCCTATTTCAAGAAATTAAATGTTACTTAATGTTAGTTGTTGGTAATTTTAGTTCATTTTACAGTAGTATGCTATGTTAAGTCATGGATAATTTATGGTAGGCACAAGTAGAAAAAGGTTGTGGGATATTTTAGGGTGAACAAATTTAATTGTAATTGTTTAAAAGTTTTTTTCTTTTAATGTCATTTGTTTTGTTTTATTGTAAGTTTTTGTAGTTGTTAAATGTTGTTTTTAATTCATATTTCAGAAGGTTAAAGCGATTTGCATAATCTGTTGCATTTTTAGGTGAAGCTTACGTTTGCTTTTTTCAGGCAACTGATACAGAAGTAGCTAATTCAAAAGTAAGTTGTTTAGTTTTCTCATTAAATTCTTAAGTTTTTCTGAAGGTATCGAAATGGATAGTAAGTACGGAAATTGCCAGAGATTTATAAAGAAAGAGTGATCACCGGGCTGTGGACCGTGGTTTAACTGGAGGTGTTCCTGGCAGTGACTCTTGCGTTGGCATTGGCTGGAACTGTCACCCCTGCAGGATGAATGATCACAAGCAGCATATTCTGAAACTCCAGAGAGATATGGTGCCTGCAAAAAGGAAATGACTTGAAAGCAGAGAACTATATTCTATGCGTAGGCAGAATGGTGAGTAGAAAGGAGTTAACTGTGGCAGGAAGAATAGAAGACACTGTCTTCCTTATGATTTCCAGCTGGAGACTTCCAAAGTGTTTCAGCCTTTGAAAATCTAGATTGTAACTTTGAGGGCCTTCAAGTTGGATGGAACGATTTGGCTTTTAGTAATCTAAAAGGAAGAACTTCTCAGAAGGTGTCTAAAAGTAAAAAAAGGAAAGTACTGTTACCTGGAAGCCATCACGGGAGGGAAATCCGGGTGATAGTACCGTCTGGCATGGGACCTGATTACGCTTTTAGCGACAGGTTGTAGGTCGTAGAACAATCCATCTTGACCATTCCTGGTGCAGCGTCTTTCCCCTTTAAGGCATAAAGCTACTATGACATAAGAAAAGATAGTTCCCCGATCTAGTAGGAGCAGCATTAGAGTCATTTTGTGATTTTGATTCCATATTTAATGGGACTTATACTAGTGCAGTCAGCTTACGAATAGGCTGCTGCTTCTTTGTCAGCGTTGACCCATTTAGCAACTGTACTGTCAACCTTGTTCCTTCACATTTTTTGAGAAGAGATATCATTCTTAATGATTGAGCAAAAATTTTTCCAACCTTCTCGTTTTCACTGCTGGATAGTTACTCTTGCCTCCGCTTTTCTCTGATTGAGCAATATAAAGTTTTTGATGGTTGAGTCTTGTCTATATCTTTGATAGAGCAATGGCTCTGGTCCAGTTGCTGTTTCCACCAATGTTTTCTGTGGCCAGACCTCTGTACTCTGACATTGACCAGTGGAATACACTCTTCTGTGCTCCTGTTAGAGCCTCAGATTCGTTGTAACATAGCTAGTATGTCAGTTGTAGATCCCAGCTGCATGTTGACTTTTTCTTGCTACATTTTCCAGTTCGCGTTAATACCTTCCTTTAATAATTGTCACCTCTTTTGCAAATCCCTTTTTGATTAATATCTTGTTGCATTTAACATTTCCACTGACATTGTTAACCTCCACACCAATTACAACAGTTGAAAACACCATAGATGATTGACTGCATAGCTTGTTCTCTTTCCATCAGTAGTAAAAAGGACACATCCCAAAGCATTGGTTTCTTTTTTTTTGTTATTCTGTAGTATTTTTGGTCAATGCACACCTTCCTTTTACAACGGTAAGGTATTTGTCTACATTACGTTTCCTTTCCATATTAATATCATGTCACAGAATTTTTTCCTTCCAAATTGTTGCTAAATTTCATAGTACTATACAGGCACTGAAAAAATACCAGTTGTCAGTTAACCAGTCCATAAAACAGGCAACTAATAGGGTTAAAAATTATAGGCCAATTTCTTTAACATCAATGGTGGTGAATTGGTTCAATGAATGATATGCTATTATATTGGAAATGTCTATTAGGAAAGAAACTGGTTTGTGAATTGACAAGCATACCCATGTGAATATCAGTTGGTGTGCTATATATGATTTATGTAGAGTGAAATGGAAAAGGGAGGGCAATTTGATAATGTAGTACTAGATCTTTCAGAAAGCAGAGATGAGAACCAAATGATTACGAAAGCTTCCGTGGTCACTGTGTCTATTATCTCGGTTCTCCGGGTGGAGCCGCGTCGATTTATTAAAATCTAACGTTTCTGCCATCGTGCTGGTGGCTTTCATCAGAGGGTATCTGATGAAAGCCGCCTGATGATGGAATAAACTTTAGGTTTTAATAAATGGACGCGATTCCACCCGGGGAACCAAGATAATACAAGACGAAAACCATTGGAGTGAATGGAAAAATAGCTAATTATTGGGTGGAATTCTTGAATACAAAGCAAAGTGTTAGGATAGGAAATGCAACATCAGAAGAGATGGGAAATAATATGAGAATTCCACAAGGTAGTGTATTGCGACCATTGCAATTCATTATTCTAAGGAATGAAATTAGGTTGTTTGCAAATGACAGAATGATGCACAGTTGGATCAAAATAGGAAAAGACTGTAAACAGTTGCACACTGACTTAGACAGGTTATCTACACCACTGTTTGTCTAGATTGCAGCACCAAGAAACAGACATGTGGTTACAGTGAAATTTGTCCCAGAGATTAGAGACATGACAATACACAAATAATGAGAATCGCGGACCTGTATATTCACTTTTACACAAGTCGCCATCCGGCCTTATCCCAGACAAGTACGGTAGCCAAGCACGAGCCAGATGCTACTCTTTCACTTAGGATTTATAGGCAACCTATGCACATAGACTCCAACCACCTGGCCCTGTGAAAAACTGTACTAACCACACCGGTCTGTCGAGCGCGAACCATCTCGGGTAGCAATAGTTTGTGAGATGGGAGCTTTTCACGCTAAACGGATATTCACAAGAGCAAATATATGGACATTTCTTGTCCGTACTCCGAGCATGTCAGCTGAACGAGAAGAACCACCAAGATCCCTTGCAGTGCTACCTTATGCTGGGAATACCTCTGCGAAATAGGAAGAATTCAAGCACGATATGACATAAGGAGTATCTTTCGAGCACCGGCAAAGATTCAAGACATGATGCGTTCAGTGAAGGAGGACATTGGCCTTCGAGTACTGAGAGTTTATTCCATTCCATGTGAATGTGACTAAATACACATCAGTCAAACAATCAGAGCCATAGAGAAACGTTGCATCGAGCACTAGCGACAGCTGTGCTCGCTGCAGCTCGAAAAATCCGCATTAGCTGAACATGCTGTGGAAAATTTCCATAACCTTCGACAAAACTGAAGTACTGGTTGTAAGCTACCTTACTCTCTATTTTCAATATTCAGTTAAAATATGACGAAGTTTGAGGTTAGCATTCAATACATGATACCATAGTTTGAAATCGAGATAACAACACTTCAGGTTCAGAAAAGTAAATAAACAACACATAACAACCTTAAATAAGAAGTTTCTAATAAAATATAAACCATAAACTTACCTAAATGAGCGTAATCCATAATAATTCTGAAGTAAAGTAAACAGATTTGGTTAAACAACCACATCACTGATATTCCACTAAATTGACCACTGTAAAGCACTTTCATAATAGTAATTTCACCGTTCTATATTAAATTCACCAATAACTCGCAGTTCCAGACTAATTTAAAGCAGTAAATATGATTTTTAAAGCATCACCCCATGTGTTAATTTCAATAATAAATTCCAGCACATCTAAGTAATTTCAGAGCTTTAAAAGTAGATTTAAACAAACTAAAAAACCGGCAAGTCAATATTCTCCAAGTTTCTAATAGCCTTCAACTAATAAACAGAAGATATAAATGAATGAAAATTCGTTATCCTGTGACGTCGTAGCAGCCAACTTGTAATTTGAATCCCTATCTGGCAAATATATTTCATGAACTAAAAACTTTTCTAAAGCACTTAAATTAAATAAAGGTATTTTAAAAATAGTTTCAGGCCACAACCGACTTTAAATAAAAAGTGAAGAAAATCTTGCACCACCAGGAAATCACCAAATTTTAGAAATTCAATAACTTTTGACATCCTTAACCGATTTAAAAGATTTTTACACCACTGAACTCAGCAAACACTTTAAACATAGTATAAACTTGATATTTTAAACTTTAGCAAATTCATATTCCGGATGTGACGTGTTGCAGTACTAAAGTCATTGAGCTTTCCGATTAACCAACTTTCAAAAATCATTTACACCGGTCTGGAAGCTCTGAGAACGAAACCAACCACATCACCACACTTGTTTCATTATGCTCTATCTCTGGCGATTTTCGGGAAGTTCTCCGTTAACAAAATTTTATCTAGATAGACTGTTGTTTAGGTCAGTAGGTCATTTCTGATAAAGGTAGGCCGGCCGCTCGTTTCGCGGCAGTTCGTGGAAACACTTGGTCGGGATAGCATGTAGCACTTTGTTTAGCGAATTTGAGTGAGACCGGCTCGCGGGTGGTCATGGGAGACCGGAACAAACATGGCTGACCGTCGGAATTACCAACCGCAGAACTTTGAACTTTGACGACATGTGTTCATCAGTGCCGGAACTTTAACTTTTACTTTCATTTCGGGGTGGAGCGGTCTGTTCTGTTTCATGACTTGTGATCTTCGGCTTAATGATTAACTCTGATTGCAATTGCTAACTGTGACTTAGTGAAAATTTTAAGAATATATCCTATAGTGATTCTGACTTCAACTTTTATTTCTAACTTAGTACCTTTCTTACAGGAGGTTAATTCTGTGAGTGGCGACCGTCTTCATCATTACAGTTAGCATTCTCCAAGGTTTTTCACGGTTATAGTACTTTTCTCGAACTTTTGGTAACATTTTGGAAGAACTCGAGTTTAGGTGTATAAGCCGATACGTACCCCGGTATCACGCTTTCCCCTAACATGGTGCGCACTGCATATTTCTGGGATTATGTAATCAGAGAATCACTGGAGATTAGATTGAGCACAAACAACATTGATAGAGATGGTGGACTCTTTTTAAGTGAAGTGTAGAAGCCTTCCTTCCAAGATCTTAAACAGCAGCACGCTGGAAGAGAGCCATGTCGCTACTGTACGTTACGGGCCGCTTACTAGGTCGGACAGTGCGGTGGCTGATGGGAGAGTGGTTCTAGCGGCAGCTTCGCAGGCGTCCGCCAGCCATGGGGTAAGCTGCTAGGCATGAACAGTCGGTGTCTTGCTGTCACAATGTAAACACTGTGAATGTATAGACCAGGGAAGCAGTGGTATCCATTGTTGTTTGAAGAAGACTTGCACTTGTTGTGCTGAAATATGGGATGTGAATCTAGCTGTATGAGGGGCAGTGCATCAGTCTCCGACTCATCCCTGATTTAGCAGTTGCTGCTCTAATTGCCCACAGCATGCAGCAGGTGAGATTGCATGTTATTACAAATGGTGTCCCACACCATCAGACTTGGTATTTGTCTGCTACGGCTCTCAACAATTCGTTCTGCTCGATTGTGTTCATCACGGTAGCATACACGTGGGCTTCGCTATAGGACAAGTTGAAATGGAGCTTGTCCAAAACAGTTCATTTTGCCACTTAACGCACCAGTGTTGTTCAGTGGAAGCCACCAGTCCAACCCTGAGCAGACGGCGTAGAACCATCGGTGCAGACATGTACTCATTCTTTGCAGTGCTCATTAAAGACAGAGCTGTTCTGATGGTTGCAGCAATGCCAGATACATGGCAGTCGCTCACACTGAGGTCACTGTAGTAGCTGCAACAACACCAACCCATTTCCTAGAGATCAATCATTCTGCCATATATGAACTCACTCGCATGATAATATTGCTCCCTTTGATGTCAATTAAGCACACTGGTACTTTCATGGACATTTCCACTTTGTTTGGTGGTTTTTTATTGTCTGTGCGTTGTGTAGTGCTGATCCTGTCCGGCTACACAAAGAAAGGTGTTGCTGGGCTTACATGTATGTCATATCTTAGGAATCTTGATGCTTATCATAGTTCCCCTATTGTACACATTCTCTAATCTGCTTGTTCCAATTTCACTAACAGTATTGTAACTGAGTAGATAATCGTGGAATGAACGTTATTTCCAAGAATCAGGTATACAGATAAAAACTAAAGGTTGTTTATGTTTATACAGTGGGGAAAGAAATGCTTATTGAAGATCTTAAGTGTAAATATCTTGGAACAATATTTGATAGTAAACTCACTTGGGCAGGACACACTTGAGCATGGAAAAGGAAAAATAAGAACAATTTTTGTATATATATTTCATTCCCTAACCTAATACTTTTAAGAATTCCTCTATCCAGCAAGTCACTTTTTCATCCATACCAGTGATTTTTTATTTTCACCTTATTTAACACCAGAGAAATCAGGGAACAGAGTTACAAAGCTTTGGTCTGCCATTTGCATGAAACAGAGTTTCATCAGAGAGCTTCGTGTTTAGGAGGATGCAGATTCGAATCCCTATCCAGCCAACCGCATTTGGCTCCACGGTTTTCCCGAGGCACTCCAGGTAAATTCTGGTCGGTTCCTTCGAAAGGTCGTTGCCAAATTATTCTCGTTCCTTACTATTTGTCCTTCCCCACGTCTATTGACCTTGACATCAATGAGACATAAAACTGGAAGAAAAAAAAAACTTGCTTGAATCTCATGGTGTAGCAAGGACAGTACGTTGAACAAGATTAATTCAAATTCTATTTAAGCTTTTTACTTTGTAATAAAATTATTTACTGTATTTTTTATCACATCTTGTACGTCTTGATTGTTAAAAATTTTAATTTATAATGTACTAAATTAATGCAGTATTATAATATGCTTAGTATTATTTAAACTGTTTGATGGGTAACGTTCTTTTGCAAGCTATGCTCTTAGGAGATTAACGTGTATTTCTTTGAGGATAAAGTATGTTTCTATCCTGTTCTTTAGAAATCTGTGATTATATCTCTTGCAGTTACCAAGGGGATTAAAAAGGAGTGGTGTTATGGCAGTACAGAGGCCTTCTCAGTGTATAAAATGTTCTTGGGCCTCACATAGTGGGAGGAGTTACTTGGATAAAAAGTGTCTTACTAATTGAAGTCTGAGACAAACGGTATTGCCTCCAAAATCATAATTTGTTAAATCTACCCGACCTATGACTTGTGTTTTGATTTTCAAAATTGCAGGGAATGTGTATGGAATACATAGATCTCCTGAACAATTGATTATTTTCTTTTTCAGTTTTTATGCAGACCTCGAAGCGGGAAGCAAGGTTTTGTGTCCTTGGGTGGGTGACTTCGTGCACCGTGGAGCGTTTGGTGACGTAGCAACAGATGTAAACATTCCAACAGAGTTGAACCTGTACAGGAATATGGTTGCTAATGGTGCTACAGCTCTTGAAACAAATTCAGCTGTAGTTTTGCAAGACCCATTTGATTGGGAGATAAATGTTACAGGAAGAGTGACAGAAAAAAGACTATTCCGCTTTCCGCAAATGCTGTGCTTGGAGTGTTCGCTGTATCGAGAGAGGTGAATGCCATAAAAACATATAACTTCATTACAAGAGTTGAATAAAGTGTGGATTTAAAGTCAAATTACTGAATGGAGGCATAAGCACATTTAATGTTAAGTCTTTTACTGCTCTGATCTGTTATTCTTTTCATTTCAAAAATCATAACTTGGGCTATAAATCTGTAGTATTTTTTTTTTCACATATTTGTTACCTTTGTCTTCTCAGGTGGCATTATTTTATCCTTTATAACAATTTACTTTGAACTTCTGTGGTTTAAAATCTCATCTGTAATGTCTTTCAGGTGAATTGGCAAAAATTTACGTTGATTCTCTAGAACCAGGCTTAACAGTGCGAGCTGAACAATATTTGATGCCCAAATATTTTACACAAGAACATAATGCAGAGGCTGAAATGCCTAGGAAAAATCTATTTGAGCTTTGGACAAAGGTGGTTTTTATCCTCATCCGACACTTTCTTTCCCACTTTGTAAGGTACTGTATCACCTCATATTCTTGTGCAGTATTCATTACTTGAAAGATTTGAATCTAAATGTTTAATTCCATATGCGGTTTGTGTAGGTTCTGAGAAAAAATATCTACGGTTTTAGCTTTAAAGTTTAAGAATGCATAAATTATAGGTAAATTTAGTGTTACTGATTTATTACATTATTTAAGTGATTTTCATCATGTAAACTGTTTCAAATCTTTTTATGACCGATTCACTGGAAGATATTTATTTATTTTAAAAAATCAGTGTAGTACTGGAATCTGACATGCAGTTGTGACAATGACGGTGTTCCTCGCGGGTCTCACATTATTTTTCAAATTTTTAGCAATATGAATGTTAACTAATTGTTGTTGTGCTTCCAGTTGAATTACTCCTTTGAAAACACGACATTTCAGTGGACGTAAACTCTATCGGCATGCCATTGTCACCAAGTGAGTTGTAATGCTTTGGCCTCACTTTAGGGGTTACACAGGTATGAATCCCCATCTAATCATCCAGATTTCGGTTAGCGACAAAGTTTATAGTTACTGAAATGTCACTTTCCTTCAACGAATTTGCTGTATCAAATGTTCAGAACTTATATTTCAGTAATAAACAACATCTAGAAACACTTCAATGTTAAATTTGATTATTGCCGTTAAAAAAATCTGGTTCTGTTTTAGATGATAAATTAAATCAAATGCGGAAACTTATTTTGTCATTTGTATTAAGACAACTATTCTTGACTAGAGCAGTTACTAGTCACATTCACTAATGGCTACCCACAGAAAAGTTGGATGGGAATCTTTTCTTGAATAATTGTTTTTGTAAAAAAGGAAATTACCACGTTTCAATAGTTTGACTTCAAAAATTGTAATCCACAGTATATGGAGCAACAATCTATTTTCCTTTTCTATTTAACAAAATAATGAAAGAAGATTTTGGACTGAATATAAATCAAAGCAAGACAAAAGTGATGAAATGTAGCAGAAATGATAAGAATCACGGTAGATTAAATATATAAATAGGATCGGATGCAGTAGCAGTAGTAAGTGAATTTTGCTACTTGGGAAGCAAAATTACAACCGATCGCCGAAGCAGGTATGATGTTAAAAGTAGAATAGCACAAACAAAAAAGCCTTCATGAAAAACATAAATCTTTTAGTTTCAAATATTGATCTAGGGCTCTAAAAAAACTTTTTAAATCTCTATGTGTTGAGCACAGAACATTATGGTAGCCAAGCATAGACTTTAAAAATACCAGAAAGAAAGAAAATTGAAGCATTTTAAATGTGGACCAAGCTTGGTCGTTACTAAGACAACCTCAGTCAAGATTGGGCACCCAGCTTTGCAGGCACAATACGGAGCTGTGGTTGGTGGAAACTGTGGAGTGCAGTGGTGGGGAGGGGAGGGGTGCTAGCCTTTAAAAGAATGTGCCGGCACCAGACTGGCATTGCAGCTCTGGTCGTCACAGCTTAAGCACCGAGCCTGAAGACGGCGGCAGAGTTCATCGCCGAAAGCTCGTTTTTCGCACACACAATCCGGGACTGAACCCGCGAAGATTACGTTGCAGCTACATGCCGGGAGAGCCTTCGTTCACATGATGAGGTTAAGATCTTTTTCTGTAGGAAAACCTCAGGTTCAGTCTGTGAAGTAATATCGTATCTCTATCTTTGCTGGTATATCTTGTAAATATGGGTGAAAAAACCTCATAACTACAAAATTGGTGAAGTTTCTAATCGTAAGTAATGTTATCATAATCTGACACCTATATTGTGCAAAGCCTTAGCACCTATAGTCTGATAACCTGCAATTTAGAGAAGCATTACATATGGCGTGAGGGCATTGGGCATCCAGGCAGCATAGAAAAAATTAGCTGTATCTAGCTCAAGGTGGGTATCAAACTTTTTCATTCTTTTCTGATAATTGCAGTAGCCAAAATAGAAATCAATATGAATTTTTTTAGTGGGTGTGGTCTCACTACCTATTAATTCAATTACAAATAAGTTTCTAAAAAATTGACATGCCCAGAAATGAAGGGAGTAATTATACACTGAGAAAGTCAAAAATAGGAATGACATTTATATACAACAGTGGTACACATTGGCAGCCACGGTGGAACAACATGGACTTCTGGCTTTATGCCTCATTGATGTCATGGTCATTAAGGACTGGAAAGGACTGGAGACATGGAACTGGAAGAATTCAGCCATTCTTTGGAGGATGGGATGTCACAGAATGAATTCATTGACAAAACAAATTTCTTCAGTAATTAATAACTGGACAGACACTGAAAATGGTGAAAGGGTAAAATCGTTTTAAGATCAAGTATTGATGCTGAACAAGGAAAAACTGTGGATCTTACCATTCAGATATGAATAACACAGATGACAAAACAAATGATTTTATGCACTAATTTGGAGATCACAGGCCAGGTATAGAACATTATTCAGTAACATTGACACACGTTTATTCATCATCACTACCTATTCCAGACTAAAAATATTTAGATTTAATTATCCTTTGTCAGAAAAACAGTAGACCAGCTGCCTACTATGACTTCTGTCACAACATGGGGATCATGATTGTCCAACCAGACAAATGAGAGATTAGAGTATTTACATGTCATTGTATTGCAATTTTATTGCTTCATTATTCCTTATTTTCTTGATGATGATTGAGATTTCCATCATATTGCATTCCAATATTATTCTGTGTGTGTTTTTATATATATATATATATAAAAGAATTAAAAGCATTGAAGATACTTCAGTTAAGAAGTGAAACGTGTTCAGAAAGTAATTAAATGTACAGATATTCAATTGTTTAGGCTGTATTTATTTATTAATATCAGCCATTGAGAAAAATGATCCCCAATGTCTAGATATCCTGCATATCTGTGCTGGTCAGAAGTAGTAAGTAAGGCAAGGGTAGCTGCCATGCAGTCTAGAAGCGCTCTAAATCGTGTGATGAATCTGACTCGGGTGTCCCCGTAAACTGTGTCACGAGAATGTTTGTTGGTAAAAGAGTGAACCAGTAAAACGCTGTTTCTGAGTGTACCAACCTGCAGGTATTTTCAGATCGAGCGTCCACTATTGTAAGAGTTAATTTAGCACATGTCTCGTATCGACCTGTGACTTTAAGACGTGCATAAGTCTCATAGTAACTGTATTGCAAGTGTTTCGTGTTTGTCATTTCAGACTAATATATTTCTTTTCTAAGTAAACTGTTTGAAAGAATTAACAATGTTTCCTGGAGTATGGGTGGCAGCCAAATTTGTTTCTATTGAACCTGTAAAGCGCCAACTGTATCACATCGGTCGAGTACCATTCAGTTCTAAGCAGTGCACACTCAAAACTGAATAACAGTGTTAGTATTTAATAAAGAATTTAACCTCTAGATGTGAATAAAACAAGTGGACTGACACGATACTTGTCAGCTTACCAACGCAGTGGAGACTTGTTGTTGGTATTAAAATAATAATAGAATAGCCAACAACTTGTTGTTACATGCTGACCATCAAAGGCTCGCTAGCAACGATGTATTGCTAGGGTACAAAGGGACAGCAGCAGTGGCACCACACCTGCAACTACGACGACGCAGGCGACACCACGACAATTACCGACACAGACCTCGTCGGTGGCAAATCGTCAAACATCGATGGGCAGATTTGCCAGATCTTGCTTCAGCACGACCTTTCAAGACATCTTGAGTAATGTCAAAAACAGAGGCATTAACTACTTCCTAGCAGTGCTGATAACATATGGCGAGAGTGCCATACCTCACAGCTAAGTGCCGACGTAAAGAAGTAGTATAACAATTGTTAAAAAATCAGATAACTGTTCACAATTAATTCACGAGTGATGTTTTTAAGTAGGGCGGTTCTCAATTATTACCAAGAACAACACTGTCCTCTGCAGATCAGCTTCTTCAGCCAAATATACTGGCCTTAATTCTAGCTGCAATAATTTATCTTCCATTTTGCTGATCATACGAGCACTTACCACTAGTTGAATCAGCAAAAATAATTCCGAGTGTTTACAATATAATTTTTCCTACATCTTGACATTCTCATTTTCTTTCGAAGTTGCTATGTCAGACTTTAGGGTAATATACTACCTACAGTGTTGACATTGTACGGTTTTACAACCATTTACAAATACGAGAATGTGATTAACATGTTGTTCATAGACTGACCTATTCCTTCTGGAAAAATAAACCTTTTTCTTTTCTCAGAGCAGACTAACGAAAGATAATTCCTGCACTTGCTAGTTCATGTAAATAATGCCTGCGATAGATTAATTATATTTGAAGAGCAGTTTAATTATATGACAGTATACTTTCAACACAAAAACAAAGTTTTTATTGGTCACCACAGAAATTATTTCTTTTGCCGATCTAACATAACAAAACCTTTGGTTTGTTCTGGTATTATCAGTTTTGTAATAGCAGCTTCAACAGTTAATATTTACTATCATTTTGTTCACTTAACAAGCTGACCGGTGGTATTTTTATATTAACTATCTTCCTGTTATATTCATTGTCATTGACTAATAACTACTACTCACGTTAGAATCTAGTGTACCACTTATCAGCTTGTACCATTTTGTTTACGTTTATGTACGTAAATGATAATTCCTGTTGTGTATTTGTTTTATCTTGGATTTTTTTTTAATATCTCATGTCACTCATCAACTAGGTAATGGTGTTTACATTGAGGAAGGTTCCATTCTGACATACGATCTGACTTCATATCACCTGTGTTTCACAGCTCTTAAATTTCTTTTTTATGTTCTTCACATTTCACCTCCTTCCCTCCTTTCTTCAATTGTGATTTTATGACAAGCTGTAAGACCCTAGGCAGATACCAGGGCTGAAGTATGGCCTTAGTGCCTCAACTAACAGTTTGTGGTTGACTCAAAGTTCTGTAGAAAATTTATGAAATGATTTTGATTTGACCATGTAGCCGGATAACTCAACCTAAATGCTTGAGGTCGCCACAATATTTGTTACACCACAAATAGAGAAAAGGTTGCAAGATAACTATGAAATGATAAAAGTTCACTTTCCGAAAATTCCACGTTTTATTTCAAAGTCACAAAATTTCAAATATGCATTTAACAGTTGAGTTGGCAAATCGAACACACTTTACCAAAAGTTTGCAGGTTGTGGAGAGAAATTTAACCGACTGACCCCTTTTGTAAATTTAAAAGTTCATATTAAAAGTTAAAGTTGATATATAACACGACAACATCCAACATGGTCGAACTAGCCAGCATGGCTAGTTACAACCAACCGACGCAAGAAAGACTAAGCGAGACGAAAGACAGACCGGAACAGACGATATACTGGAACAGACAAACCATAATGGCGGCGGGGTCCTTTTATAGGAACCATTAGAATCCGTGACGTAAGCAACTGTATCACATCTTTTTGCTTCTGTGAGATCAAAAGTGTGTGTAATTTATTTGACGATCCATACTATTAAAAATTTTTAAACTTTGTCAGTATCTGGACTTATCTACTAGAAGTCCAACGGCAGTTTAGTGAGAATTTTAGAGTAATTATTTTTAAAGTTTTAGCTGTTTAAAACTTCGCGTAGTGATACATTCTAATTTGGGGAAAATCCCTAAGTGTTCTGGAATTTTACACGCGTCAACAACAATCCGCGACAATCTATTTTTCAAAAACTTAATTACTAGACAAATGCTAAAACTTTTTATGGAAACCAATATATGTACGAAATCGTCTCAGTTAGGGCTATCTACTGATGTAAATTTCAAATTAATATCTCTTTTAATAAAAAAGCTTATTATTTTCTCTTAATTAAAATCACTAATTAACCTTTACCAAATTACTTAATTTTATTACCAAAATATCGGGGACAGTGCTGACTACAGCTGGTGATAAAAGTTCGGTTGTCGCTTTACTCGATTTAAAGATATTGCAAATCTTAGAATTTCTACTTTTCCGATCGCGCGTTTCAAAACATGAACAAACCTAAATATCTTTTAAACAAAACATTTCTCGATATGATAATTACACTTTAAAATGATTTTTATAGCAAATTGTTACTGCGAGCAAGATTACAGGGAAATTCCTTAAAGTTGAAAACTGCTCTTCTCGGAATTTCTAAGTCCCGCCTAAGCAAAACTAGAATTTGCAAAGATTCTAAGGTGCTTTCAAAGCTTTACCATACCTATATTGTTTCTCATATTACTGGTGAGATTTAGATCTTACCCTTTATGTATACCTTTCTTTGTTATTTCTCCTATATTTTTAATTCCAGACCTTACATTTGTCATGGCCTCTTCATAACCTATTTGGTCCTCAGTAATTTGTTCTTCGTCCTTTTTCTCTCAGTTGTTCTTTTATCTCTGTCTGTATCCTTCTTTTCTTCTAATTCATCCTTGATATGATTACCTTCTTTCTAATTTAATACTTCAAGCATTAATATTCTTTATTTTAAGACATCTTGATATGATTCCTCATTTACAGAAAATACATTGACATTCCTGTTTCAATCACTAATATGTACAGTTTCTTCTAAGATCCTTTGACTACATTGTTCTTTCAAAGTACTCCCTACTATGCTAGTTTCTTGTAATATGTTATGCTTTTCTTCATTGCTCTCTCTCTCATTTTTTGTTTTCCAATATTAATTCACCCCATGCCCTCTCAACTACAAACCATTCTTCAATGCATGAACCTTTCTACATAGTCCCATACATATATTCATTCTTATGTTCTTCCTTTTCATCATTTAAAAATTGAAATACTTTTGCTATTGTAGTGGTATCCTTCTTGTCACTCTTATTATCATGTCGTTTTTCATTATCCACTCCTGCTCTAGCAGGTTCACCATTTTCATGATAATCATTTTTCCATGTCATTCTCATGTATATTATTTCTGACTCCCCACCAAATTTCTTCTTGTATTATTTCTTTCACATGATCTTGTTCTTCAACACGCAAGATCTATCAGACCACCATCATCTTAGATTTCAGTTTTCTGACACATAGATGTAGATATTCTAAATCATTTTTCACTTGTAGTTTTCTTTGATCATCCCGTCTTACGTCCTAAGTTTTCTCTCCAAAATAACCCCTATTATCAGTATTCTTTCAGTTCACCTGTTCTCAAATAAATTCTTCTCAATGATTATAGTCTATCTCCTTTCTTCAACTTCTGCCTTAATTCACTTCCATTGTTTTTACAACTGTCACTATTTTGTCACAGTCTTTCCACTTATCTCTTTTACTTAGGGCATTCAGAAATTAGTTTGTGCTGTCACACAGGAACTTCCTTCATTACACCTCAATCTTTTCTTTGTCATCCATATTCAAATATAAAGGTAACAGTGAAAGGAAAGAAATGCCGCGAGGCAATATTTATATGGAAAGACAAATGAAATACACCCAACACTCACCAAAGTTGAAGGAAGGAGGGCAGCAGCAACGCAAAACAACACAATAACAAAGAAAATACAATATTTTGGGCAAAACCTTTCTTCAAGTCAACAGATGTAAGTGGCTGGGCTTGCGCAAGACTTGCGTACGATTCGGCCACTCATAGAATGCAATAGACCATCGGAGGTGGTAGGGGTAGCAACGATAATATAACCGCGAGTGTAAATCATAAGAAAAATTAAAATGGTTGAAAAAATAATAGTAATAAAAAATATAAATAAAAATATAATTGAAAAATTTTGAAAAATATATGAATCTATTGTGCTGGACAGTGATGGGTGTACAGGGTGAGGATGGAAGATATTAATGGAAATTAAGGCCTGGGGGATGTCTAGTCTGTAGGATGTGTTGATATGCCAGTTCTCACCTGCGGAGTTCAGATTGGGAGGTAGTGTCTGGAAGTACTCTAATGGCTCTGACTGTGAAGCAGTTATTAAGTTCGTGGGTGTTGTGAGTACTGGAATGGTGAGCAACAGGGAGGTCCAGATTTTGGGAGTAAACTGTTTGTCTGTGACCATTCATTCTGATGGACAATGAGTTTGAGGAAAGGCTAATGAAGGAACTTGGACAGTGGAGGCAGGTGAGCTGGTAAATGAGATGGGTGGTTGTACAAGTGGCATGACCTATTATGGGGTAGGTTTCACCAGTAGTAGGGTTGCTATAGATAGTGGTAGCTGGATGCGTACCGCAAGTTTTGCAATGGGGTCTCTTATAAGGAAAGGATCCAAGCAGCGGTTTAGGAGCATCAGAGGGTTGATATTTATGTACAAGGATGTTTTTTAGATTAGGCGGTCTGCTGAAGTTGACTCTGGGTGTGGTGGGAAGGATAGTGGGAAGAATGCGGCGCATTTCAGGAAAGGATCTAAGAAAGTCATAGCCCAAACGAAGAATATGGTTTAGCAATTCCAGACCAGGGAAAACCTGGGTGAGAAAAACAGGGTTCTGGTTGGCTTTAGGTTGTTTGTGTCGCTATGGGGGACAGTTGTTTTGTGTTGCTGCTGCCCTCCTCCTTTCAACTTTGGTGAGTGTTGGGTTTATTTCATCTGTCTTTCCATATATATTCAAATGTAGATAACCAGCTCTTTCACAATACTCTTACAAACTCCCATCTTATCAACAATGTTCTCTACTCTCCCAAAAATTATTCCTTATCCTTCTCTAAAGTTGCTTTGACCAGTATTTGTTCAAAAAATGTTCTTCAAACTTCGTTAAACTCACTCTAGTACCATCTGTGTCACTACCCCAAGCACATGTGACTCCTTACCTTCATGCAATCTGAGCAAAAACTAGGCAACTCAATTCTTAATACAACAGAATGGACTCCTATTTGGTTCGAAAATTATTTCAGGATATACCAGGTGGTGTATTCCCATACCAATCTTCATTGTCTGCCCAGCACTGATTAACTCTTGCATGCCACACATACAATATCCACAAGTTGTTTGACAATTTGAATATATTTATGAGTCACTGTCTACTATTCTAACTTGCCTGTACTTGTTACTTATCGTTTTGTTTCCTTTGTTTAAAGATGAAAATCACTTTAGCTCTTAACCATCTTTCGGATATCACACACTGAACATGTGTAAGAGTCATAATTTTATGAAAAGAGCATCATATTCTTATAATTTGACATGAAAGAAAATTATTCCTAATGCCTTCCATTCTTTCCTTTTCTTAGGATCTCTGTCAATCTGCAAATACTTATTCCATCAAGGCCATTTGGATTTACTATTGTTTCCAAGATTCTGTCATGCCATAAGCTTTTATAATGATTGACCCATTATTCTTCTCCAGTACTATTTAGTTGGACATTTTCCTGTTGTGTTTTACTGATGAATTTCATGACTTTTTCTACTAGACTTTGTCTTCAATGTACACCATGTTCTATCATATTCATCATCACATATAGCCTCCAGCTTGGTCTGCTTTTTGCACAAACCTCTCCATTTTCTTTCTGCAACCTCTGTCTGTCACCATCTTGGTCCAGTTGTCTATTCAGTAGACTGCTCTTCTCCTCTCAGCCATATATTCCTTAGTCGCACTGGTCCTCCAGTCTCATACAATGTCCATATTATTTAAGTCTGCCCTTATCTGTCATTTCATGTAGGGATTCCTCTTTTACTGTTTGGCTAATCATTTTGTTCCTTATCTTATCCATTCTTATAACATCTTTACTCCCTCTTACAAAATTTCATTGTACGAGGTTGCATCCTGCTAATATCCCATTTCTTCACTGTCCAGGTTTCAGCACTGCAGGTTAGGACGGGCTCATAATATGTGTAATAGATTACATTGTAACTTCTTAAAAATGCCTCTGCCTGTCTTCCTCTTTCATGTATCATATCATCCTTACACTTACCTCTACAATATTTCAAAGGTATTTCGGACTATTCACCTTCTTCAGCTGTTCTGCTGCCATCACAATTCCTCTGGTTATCCTTCTCATTTTTTTTCTGGTTGTTGCTCACTTATCTTCACATTAAATTTCATTCCATTTTCACCCATGCTGTTTGCCTCTTTGCCAGCTGCCTCTTAGATTCACCAAATCATCTACAAAAGCCATCACCTTCATGGTTTCCTCCCTCATCCTCACTTCCACCTTCTCCATGAAACCATCCATGAATATAATGAAAAGTGGTGTCGAGAGGACTTTTTCTTGTTTTAGTGTTTTTTTTTGTTTTTTTTTTTTCCAGGCAATCTGCTCTTTCTCCTTCTAATGTTACATAGCTAATGGTTTCCTGGTATAATTCTGTCACTCTGCTAATGTTGTATATGACTGAAATTCCTAATGAGCTTTTTGAACCATACTTCTTCTGTGGTTCCTCTTACACTATTTGCTATTCTTTGGAGGCTAGGTAAAAATAACCTTTCACTTACCACAGATGGAGGCAGGAGGGCTAGACAAATGTCACAAAACACACACTACACAATATTTCCTTAATCATGTCGGAGGGGAGACATTTGGCAGGGGGAAGATGTGTGTACATCGGGACCTACCATGTGAGTCCTGATGTGTACACATCTTTCCTGTTATATGTCACTCCTCCGTCATGTTTAAGGTTGAAAACCGAAATATTGTGTGTGTGTTTTCTTGTGTTTGTCTAACCCTCCTGCCTTTACCTGTGGTAAGTAATGGATTATATTTCCCTATACTATCGTATTTACAATGCTTCACGGCAGTTTCACTGTCATAATTATTCACTATTCTTTGTGTTGGATTTGCTAACTATTTATATTGTATTTCTGACTCTTCATTTTCTGTAACCAAATTTTTAAGCCTCTCGCTCTTCTATATTTTTTCCTCTAAAGCTTCTTCCAATAATTATTTTTGGTCAAAAGTCAGATTATCCCATTCCTCATCATCATCATCTTTTGTTATGAGATGTTATAATTGTTTGTTCAACCTTCACGGTATAATTTCTTTTTTACAATTTCCTCTTCTAGTAGATGAATTTTATAAACTTCTAACTTTAATTTGTTATTTAGAGGTTTCTTTGCCTTTTTCAATTTAATTACATATGAATGCCTCAAAGCTTCATAAATTGCTGGAAGCTTCAAATTTCCACTGAAGATGTGATACAAAAGACTGCTGTACCTTTAAATCAGCAAGGGAATAGTGAAACAAGCCTTGACCTATATTTTGTTTCATGTGATAATACTGATGTACCTCTCCCTGTTAACAAATAGTTCTTAGAATTTTCCATACAGTCAACACCCCCCTGCCTAATGTAAGATTGGAATTCAAGTCTCTATAATTTGAGCAGCTCCAAACCCTGAATCAAGTTTTAAATGGGCAAGATGGGATAAATTCTATCCAAATCTTGATAAAGTTATGCCTTGGATACTTGCTAGACCAGACCAATATTGTAACTTTGTTGATGCAGTTCTTTCAACAGTAAAATAGGGGCATACCCAGAGGGCTGAGAAATAATTTTATTCCACAGAGGGATGAGAATAGCAAAACAACTAACTGGAGAACAGCTGTGAAGAGGCTGCAGATTAGTTCAGTTTAGATATGGCAGAAAGAAAAATGGGAAACCGTTCAAAACCTAAATTTTAATCATTCCAGCAAACAGGTGTGGAGCCTGCTTAGGAAATTACCAAACACAACAAAGGTCATTCCAAATGAAATAGCAAACCACTTAGTTAATATATTCAGAGAGAAATATAACAAAAACTTTCAAGAAAGGTAAGGGAAAAAATAACTAAAATGGAGATAAAGTGCCCTGAAACGTCAGACTTATAATCTCCCTTCCCACATAAAAAAATCACCGCAGCTGAAAACTGCAAAAGGTACAGGTTTCGATGGTTTGCACAATGAATTTGTCATGCCTGCTGAAAGATGTACTATAATTTAGGTTGAAAAAATGTTCAAATATCGTCAATACATGAAGACTCCGTCAAGAATTTAATCAAGCAAACGTAATGAGAATCTTAAACCTGGGAAGTCAAACAATCAAGCTACCATTCAATTGTCTTCCTTAGTGTCTGCTACATACTGCTGGGTACCTCTTCTGCCTAACGATTACTCCCGTCCCCTACTGAACGTGCAGGCATTGGTCACAATAAGGGCTCAAAGAATAAGTTCTCGTTCTTACCACACAAAGTTAAAAAAACTAGTACTACTGTCGCGAAATAATCGCGGGAACACTTAGTTATGTTAAGTGGTGCAAGAAACAGCAAGTAAACATAAGAGTGTAGGCGTAGGAAAACGCCGTAGCGATACAAAACCGAAGAAACACGGGATGCTTTTAGGAGAGCAATATGTAGTCAACAAGAGGCAACGCGATAACATTAACAGTGGGGAAAGCAGAAGGTCGGAGCGAGGGTGATACGGCTGAGTGTTGACAGGAGCGGAGGATTCCATTAACACGACCCGACCCGGAAGCCTACGTGACAGGAAACACGGAAGGGCAGATAGGACTGATGCAAGAACGTAAACAAAGCGACCAACACCACAGAATGTTCTAGAAGGTTAAGAGGACACAAATAATGTCGTCATTAAGAAGTATAAAAGAAGGTGGCCGGGCCACCGAGAGCCAGAGTAGGGCGGAGCAGTGACAGTGCAGGTCTGTTAGAGTAGGACCGACCGCCAGAGTGTGGGGTCGGAGCTGACCAGTGCGGGGCATGGCAGCTACTAGAGAGTAGGGCGGAGCAGTAACAGAGCAGGACTGTTAGATTAGGGCAGCAGTAGGACGGAGAGACAGACTAGTGCAGGGCACAGTAGTCGCCGTCGTTAGCAGACTTCGATGCTGGTTTAGGACTTAGTGCCTCTGAAGTCCCATGGACGGTAGTCATGGGGAATTTAAGCTGGTTAATCCCTATGGGAGATACTTTTCTTACCGAGTTTATTTAAAGTTGATGCGGAGGATCCAGTTCCTGCAGAAGGAATTCCCTGAGTTGGAAATGTTGGAGGAATAGTACCTTGTAGCCACGCACCTCCCTGGGATTTAGGTCTAAAATAGATGTCAGTCGGTCTTCGTGAGCTGCAAGCTTGGTCTTTGTAATTTCAGCTTGTATGTGTTTTTATTTCTATCAGTACCCTTCCACACCGAGTTCCCTTGTCTGAAAACCAAAATCCACTTATTTCTGAGACTTCTAAAAGGTAACCTTAGACAGTCTCACCTGAGCTCCTATCTTCCGAACCGCTCGCGGAAGTAAAAGCCAACCAGGACGCAACACTACGTTTGTGAATTCAACAGCGGCTTATGATAGTTTGGAGAGCAGTTATTTTTCACATATGTAATGTACCTTATAAATAATGTGCTGAGCAGTCACTTTGTTCAGGTCATACTGGCTTAAATTAACAACTTAAGAATGTTTAACAATGGGCTCTCTGTCATGGCTCCATTATTGTTTAATTCAACAGTAAATTATCTTATGCAGATCATCTTGCAACCACTATACACAAGTTTGAAGAGACTCTAATGGAAGACCTGGTAAATCTGTGCACTTATTTTACTTATGCCGGCTTTATCAAAAATGTAATCAAAACACTCGAAAGACTCATATAATGCTCAATTGCCTCATGTTTTGATCTTTTCCTATCCCTAAGGAACTTGGAAGTAACCCTTGATAGAACACACTATTTCAATAAACATCGCTTCAACCTTGCCCAGAAACAAAAGTTAAGCACACATGACAAACTTCACACCTCAGCAATGAGCCTTGTGCACTTCACTATCGAATATTCATGTGCCACTCGGTTATACGATACTCTCATCAAGAACCTGGACATGTGTTCAGTATCTGGCAGAATCAAGCTTACCATTTTTAAGCTATATAAAATCATCTTCTATCAAAGCAAATGGACTCAATTGTGAATAGTAACCTACAAATTAAAACATACTGCATGTAAATTGCTGGTTCTCAAATGACAAATATGCTAACATACATTCACTACATTATTTAATATTTAAGAACAGTTTATAAGTACATCTAGATAGAAAATTTATGGTTCTTGGCGGTGCCCATAGTCTTTATTTTGATATTTGTTATGTTATTTGTCCTAAATATCACTATTTTTGTGTGTTGTCATAAATGATTTCTCACTCGTGTGAACAATTTTTTTTTTTTTTTTTTGGTCAGATGATTTAAATGCTACTATCAATCTTCTAATTTCATAGTTGTTAGAATTTTTTTCAACTGTTATTAAATTAAAAATTTGGTTTGAAACAGTTTCAGTTGAAGATCTGGCAAATGAAGGAATTAAGAACTTTAAATATAGCATTGCTGTTTTAGAAAATTAATTATCGTTTATCACAAATTTTTAAGCTAAAATACATGCAAACTCATTCCATTCTTTAAAGGTTATGATTACAAAGAAACTTACTAATGTTTAAAAATGGCACTATTGTCAGTGGGGTATAACCTATATCTGCTCTATGTTGTTGCTGATCTAATTTGCAGATCTGAGTTTAATATTTTTTATTAACATCTTGTTGAATTATTTTATGTATGTAGAGTGACAAATGCTGTTAACTCATTATTGACAAATACACAGAATCTAATCTATATCATATGTAGTTGTCAGGTACTTATGTAATTTTTTTGAACCTTAACTTTTCAGGATTGATGTAAAAGAAGAGGAGAAGGAGGAACCAAGGAAAAAAACGGCCAGAACATCAGAACAGTCAGACGTTAGTGAAGACGGAAATAATAAAAGTGGCTGCAGTGTGCGAAGTCTTTATCTTTTATGCTCCGGTCACGCAGTAGCCGTGCCGTGGCAGATGCGTAAGAAAGTAGCTTCAGCCCTCCAGTTGCAGTCGTCGTCCGTTTCATTCATGAAACGGGAAGCTCTTATCTCTGAATATTTAGTGCAGAAAGATTCCTCTGTGCATGTGGAATTTAATTTACAGTTGGACATAGACAGCTCAAAAGAACTGATATGCTTTACTTTCAATAACTGCAGTACTGAACCTGCTGCTTTTCTGTCTGTTTGTAGACATCTTAGAGATTTAATTCCCTTGTGGTTGAAGAATGCTTTTGACTCTGGTGCTTCTTTGAGGTGTGTCAGTGGCACATATGTACCACTCTCTGATGACGAAAAGTTTCCAAACTTCAATAACCAAGGCATTAGTGGTGATATCCAGACTATTAAAAATGAAAGTAATGAGATGGTTACAACACATGGACAAGATACAGTTACTGCTGAAGGGTTACGTATAGAATCAAATAGTCAGGATTGTCCACACTCTGAGAATTTAAAAATGATAATTCAAAATGAGAATAGTACCAGTCCAACTTCAGACACACTGATTGAACCAAAGGGAGAAGTAGATGAAAAATAAAATTTAATGCTTACACTAATACAATTAACCGAGTGAAAATGGTTAATTGCCAATCTAAAAGTAAAAGAGGAATTCATGCTACCTGACAAATGTTTCCATGCAGTATTATTTATTGTTAAAACCTCAGGAAAGTGTGACGATAGCTGGGAAAGGCTAAACAAATAAACAAAACACAGCCATTCTGTAGCAGTAAGTGTGGCAGATTCTTTGCTTTGAATTAACTTGTTATTCTCACATATATTCTGATAGATCACCAATAAAAGATTAAATTCATAAATTTCAGACAATGCAGTGCTGACCTGTTCATTGATTAGTCATCTCCGCTTTGAAAATTTTCTAATTTAACATGATTTAAGTGTCTTGTATATTAAGTTGACAAAATCTCTATCTACAAAAAGGGATGCTGGTGTATATATATATATACAGGAATCAGATTAGGATAGGGAAATGAGCCACCAATTACCTTTAGATGATGGATGTGGGGCGCGAACACACAGAAAAGACACAAACACAAATAATAAAGAAATTTTCGGGAAAAAAATCCTTCGTCAATGAGGGAACATTATGGGAAGTGGGTGCAGCCGGAGATTGCCTCACAGAAAGACCGCCGGCTGAGAAAATGGTGGGGGTAAATTCAAACATCGGAAAAGTAGAGGGGCAGTGAATCAGAGCTAATACCCGAGCATAGATAAATCTCCAAACTAATCTCTGGTTGGTGGAAAGATCAAAATGTAATAAGAACTAAATATATATTTAAAAATATTTATATATATAAAATATTATACAAATACAAATAAAAAATAATAATTTTTATGAAGTAAACATCACCTTACGTTAGTGGTGGTTCAATATAAGTAATGGAAAGGAGAGGAATAAAAAAAGGTTAAATATATGTAATACTAATAACAATGACCGGGTATTATCTTAAGTTGAGACCAGGTGGTTGCCTTGTGCCAAGTTTGTACTGGTATGCAAGTTCCCAACTTATGAGTTCAGAGAAACTGCTGCTATTAGGGAGAACTCTGATAGCACGACTGTGTAACAAGAGTTGAAATTATTCAACTCGTGGGTTATGGCATGGGCAGTAACTGGGTGCTTTGGGTTCTGTGTGAACACCGTCTGACGGTGGCCATTCATTCTTATGGAGAGTGCATTTGTGGTCAAACCTATATATGAAGCCAGGCAGTGGTTGCATGTTAGCTGGTATATTACATGCGTGGTTTCACAGGTGGCGTGTCCTATGATAGGGAAGCTTTCCGCTGTGACAGGGTTGATGAAAGTGGTGGAAGCAGGGTGTATGTCACACATCTTGCAGCGTGGTCTATTACATGGGAAAGAGCCTTGGGGTTGACTGTTAGGAAGAGGAAGACTGTGTTTGTGGACTAGAAGTTCGCTGAGGTTAGGAGACTTTACATAATTGAAATGATACTACTTCACCAAGATGGCTGCCAGAAGGTATAGCAGTAATGGAACTATTTACAAGGCCAGCGAGCGGCAGCACCGCCTGGACCGACAGCAGAACTGCTCGACACCAAAATCCACATTTGACTGACTGGAAGCCTGAGGAACCCCCAGTATAAACCTCCAAGCCACGTGACTCCCAGAATATAGTGCCTAGAAATTACGTACTTAAGGGCTCTCAGATTTTAATATTATTTAGAGATGTACATAACAATCGTTTTATTCCCCTTCGACTTTTATCATAAGTACAACGGTTTAGCTGTAATAACTTGAAATATGTTTTCGTGAATCCCTACTCTCATGGGCGCCGGCAGGACTACTTTAAGGGAGGTGCATCCGTATCTTCTTTATACATTATATGTAACACTTATTAACTAAGGATACTGAGTTTATTGACAAGTCGTTGAACAAATTTGGACAACAACCTAGGCGCTTTAAGTTATTATTCAAACAGTGAGTTTAATAATAAATTTTTGTTTATTAATCTTTTTCTGTGTATTTTCTTTGATGGAAGGGGGTGCAAGTGCACCCCCTTGTACCCCCCTCCCGGTGCCCATGCCTACTCTTTTGAAGGAGAAGGGGGTGGGGGGGGTGTTTCCCTTGATTTTCACTTTCCGCGAAAATACTCTGTTTTGGGTTATAAAACATGTGTCAGGACTTTCTACAGCTGCAATGCTTTCCAAAACTACCTCTCTCTTGTATACTTTTGTAATGATTGAATTTCTAAAATATCGGTTTGTTGATGTCTGGCATCCATTTGAAAAATTTCAAAGATTTAAAAAGTTAACAGCAAATTGCTCTGAAAGTAAAGCCTATTTCAAAAAGGGGTTTTCAGTAGATGATTCTACGTTTTCCATTACATTGTTCGAAAGTGTTTTTATTTCCTGACTGTATTTACTTTGACTGTGAGAATTTATGTTAGCAGACAACGTGCAAAATTAGGCACAATAAATTTTTCAAAGTCCTTTCAGATTTGATTAACTGTACAGAACTGCTTGAAATTTCAGTACAGGGAGAATTTATGTTTGTATAAAAATATCAGATGGTATCAGAAATGCTTTAAATGTGTTGTTATCAGTGTTTAAAATTGCCAGTTTGTTTAACTGGATTTTAAAACTTGTGTTTTCATATTTTCAAACTGTCTAGAACTATTGATCATGTGTTCTTTATTACAAAATTTAGTTTCTCCAGTTGATTATTATTATAACTGCTTTTCACCGCTTCAAAAATTGTTGTAAAATGACGATGTTGTCTCATAACAAAAATTAAGTGCCTACAAGCTGGATTATTGATGATGTGAGTTTAAGGGTTAGTTTACATCATTGAAGTTCTATTTAAGGCTGTTACTATGTGTTAAGTTAGTTTTTAGATTTTAAATCGCCCTGTGTTTGGCTATAGGCTGCAGTATGAGCTCTTCTAAGATACCCGTTCCCCATGTTTGGTAACAAAGAAACAGAATTTAACAAATTCTGAGGTAGCTTACAAGGGGTTTGACTTCTCTAAACCAAATGTATTTTTCTGTTGTTTTTTTTTAAGTATACATGTGCATACTTACTTCAAAATCAGATAGAAACTGTAACTTTATATAAAGAACATAGACAGTAATTAAAGGGGTAGAAAGGGGGTAGGATATGGATTTTTGTAAAAGTAATGTGGACAGTATTTTTCTTTTTCTCTTTGTTTTAAAGTATAAGCATGCGAATTTACACCAAAATCAGACTAAAATGTGGGTTTGTACAAAAATTAAGGGATGCAAAAGAGGAGCTAGGGTAGTTTTAGTATTTTTTGGTCAGAAATCTTCTCCATTAAAAAATACATATATGTGCCAACTTTCATAAAGATCGGTCAAATGGTGTCTACTGTAGCTTTTTAAAAAGATAATTGGCAAAGATCAAGGAGGTGCAAACAGGGAGAGGGGTTCAGTTTTTGCAAACAAAAAGTAGACATTATTTTTCTCTTTGTTTTATAGTAAAAGTGTACTAAGTTCTATCTAAACTGGATTAAAACTGTGGTTTTGAATAAAACTTAATCAGTTTAATGGGGAGAGGGGGTGGTTTTGGATTTTTTGGCCAGAAACTTTCTTCTTGAAAAAATACACATAAGCGCCAACTTTCATGGTAATCGGTCAAACGGTGTCGACTGTAGCTTTTTATAAAGAACACTGAAATAAATTAAGGGGGTGGAAGGAGGGAGAGGGGTTGGGCTTTGGCAGACCAAACATTGACGGGAATTTTCTCTTTATTTTAAAGTATACATGTGCAAAGTTCAATCAAAATCAGATAACAAATTAAGGAGTGTAAAGGGGAAGAGAGGGTGATTTTTTGGTCAGAAACCTTCTCCATGAAAAATTACATGTATATGCCAACTTTAATGGGAGATCAGCTAAATGGTGTTGACTGTAGCTTTGTATAAACAACATTGACAAAAATTGAGGGGGTGGATAGGGGAAGAGGGGTTCAGTTTTTTCAAACCAAAAGTTGACGGTATTTTTCTCATTATTTTTGACTATACATGTCCAGAGTTTCATCGGAATCTGATAAAAAATGTGGGTTTGTATTGTAAAAATTAAGCGATGTAAAGGGGTAATTGGGATGGTTTCTCAATGAATTCATATGGGACCACTTTGGAGGTATTCTTATCCACTAAAAAAATTTCATTTAAATCAGTTCAAAATTGGCGACGATATCGCTGAATCTACATACAAAAAATTACAGATGAATTGAGAATCTCCTCCTTTTTTTGAAGTCGGTTAAAAATGGTCAAAGTTTTCCTGCCTCACAATTCAATTCAATTATGGCCAATCATGGTGACTCGGGACTTCTATGAGCTGCACCCTGTTGTCACTCTCTATACTATTTCATTTCTATCAATACTATTTTGTCCACCCCCATCCTCCTTGGAGAAACCCATTCAAAGTGATTCTGTACCTTCGATTATCCGCCCTAATATTGAATTAAGTTTAAATAACTTTTTACCTAACTGATCCTGCCAAAGCGAGCCCACCACTTTCCCATGGCTACTACCTGGCAATAGAAGCTTTTTCTATTCACGTTATTCCTAGACACTTGCTGCTTCTTACCTACTCCTATATCTGCCCGAGGTTCCTCCTATCTTGATTCAGGTTAGAGGTCACACCTATTTTTCTCAAAAGTACCAGACTCGTTGTCACATGTATCCCATTTCTTCTACGACCTGTTGACAGCTCTCTGCTTAACTACCATCTTTCTCTTCCCACCTTTAAAATACTGAGCCTTAAGAGCTCTAATTGTTTTGTCCACTTCTTTCCTTATGCCAGCTCTGTACTTTTATTGAATACAAAGCACTTAACAATCTTGCTTCATGTGCCTCAAAGGGCTCTATTCCATTGCAAAGTATGGCCGAATAATGATGAATCACCAAAATTGTTGTTGCATTTATGAATGATCATTGATAAAGTATTTTAATTAGAATGTAGTATAAACAAATGTAACACAGCAGAACAAGTTATATTTGTTGATAATTCTGTGTGATTAATAGATGGAAAGGGTATCTCTTGTATTTGTTTTACCAAAGCATCATTTAAAATAAGCAGTGTAAATAATCATATTCCCAAAATATATTAAAAATTAAAATTAATCAGTTTGATACCATGGTTAAAAATATTATACAATTTATTCCAAAGTATTATATTTACAAATATGATGGATAACTTGTGGTTATCATACATATTATTTCTATATGATATTTTTTTGTCACAAGCCTGTATCTTCCTTCATACTTAACCAAAATCAGTGAATGAGGTGTCATTTTAAAGCATATGGTCTCCACTTTGGTAACATCATATATCAAGAAATTAAATTTTCGGAATTCGACCCTTAAAGGGCAAAATTTCTAAAATGCCGTTTTCTGTGTTACGAGTCATTTATATCCCTGGATACCTAACTGAAATCGTTTAATGAAGTATCATTTTAAAGATTAAGATCTCCGCATTAGTGACGTCATATATTACGACAGAAATTTTTCGGAATTCGACCCTTAAAGAGCAAAAGTATCAATATTTTTTCAATGCATTTTTGTGTCACGAGCGATTTATCTCCCTTAATATCTAACCGATATAGATAAATGAGGTATCATATTGAAGAATAAGGTCTACGCCGTGGTAAAATTATATTTTTAGAAAGGAATTTTTCGTAATTCGACCATTAAAGGGGAAGAATGTCAGTTTTTCTAAAATGCGTTTTTTGTATCTTGAGCCATTTATCTCCCTGGATAAGTAACCAAAATTGATAATTGAGGTAGGATTATGAGGAGCAATGTCTCAGCTTTATGAAATCATATTTTAAGAAAGAATGTTTTTGGAATTCAACCCTTAAAGGGAAAAAGTATAAATTTTTATATAATGAATTTTTGTGTCACGAGCAATTTATCTCCCTTAATATCAAACCGATATAGATAAATGAGGTATCATATTAAAGAATATGGTCTCCGCCATGGTAACATTATATTTCAAGAAAGGAATTTTTCGTAATTCGAACCGTAAAGGGCAAAAATGTCAATCTTTTTAAAATGCGTTTTTTGTATCTCGAGCCATTTATCAAAATTGATAAACGAAGTATCATTTAAAAGACTGAGGTCTTCGGTTCCATTACCACATTTTAAGTAAGAAATTTTTTTAAATTCTAACCTTAGAGGGTAAAAGTATTAATATTTTTACAACGCACTTTTCTGTCACCAGCTATTTATTTTCCTTGATACCTTATCGAAATCAATAAATGAGGTTTTTATTTAAATATTAAATTATCCACTATGGTCACATCATATTTTAAGAAAAAACTTTCTCCAAATTCAACCTTTTTTTTTTTTTTTACCTCGCTTAATAACTAACTGAAATCGATAAATGAGGTATCATTTTAAAGACCAAGATGGCTGCTTTGGTCACACCATATTTTATAAAAGGAATTTTTTGGAATTCGACCGTTACAGGACAAAAGTATTTATACAATGTGTTTTTGTTTCTTTCCTTCTTCAGTACCTAGCCGAAATCAATAAATGACATATCGTTTTAAAAATTAAGGTCTCCAGCTGGGTAAAATGATAAATTAAGAAAGAATTTTTCGAAATTTGGTGCTTAAAGTGGTAGCGCGTATGAGACTGTTCAGAGCCAAGTCCCTAGATTGCAGCAGCGGATATCACAGAGATGTCAATAAACTTCTTTTTTTTATTCAATAAGTAGCTTTTCGGATAATTTTTTTTTTTTTTTTTTTTTTTCCTCTGTTACAGAAACACTGTCGTTTTGCTATACAGTTCCAATGTATTCACACAGCAACAAATATTTCAGAAATGTTGATATGTTGTGTGCATTTTGTTCAGGTTGGTTTTATTCTGTTAAGGTCAGTGGTAGTTTGTCATAAATACAATGTGCTTTAAAATTTCCTAACTGTTTCATAATATGTTGTGAGTATTTTGATGCGTACCTATTACACTAAAAAAAAAAAAATGCTACAAAAGTATGGTTCTACTTTTCCTTATATTACAAGCATTCAACCTCACTATTCCATCACATTTTATTCGCGAAATTTTTGCACAGGTTGTCTAGTTTACATATATCTACAAATGTTCTATGTGTGCTCCATTGGTCACACGACACATGTCCTGGCGGTAGTTCAATTCAGTCCAAACATTTTGTAGGGTGACCGCATCAATGCATCACTGATCTGTTTCTTCAGCTCTTCTATCGTTTTTGGTAGTGGGGGTACCTAAACGATGTCCTTAATGTGTCTCCAAAGGAAGACATCACACGGCGTTAAATCTGGTGACCTGGGAGGCCAGGGTAAGAAAGCGAGGTAATCATCACCAAAACAGTGGGAGTTGATGGTTCAGGTAAGCATGAAGATCATGGTTCCAGTGAGGGAACTTGAACTAGTGCTGCCACCCCTCCTTGTGTACAGACTTGGATATTTTGTGGTAATTTTCATATATCAATCATATTTGTAAGTATAATATCTTTGAACAAATCGGGTTTTGAAAGTGAATTATTGTTTTGTAGTCAGTGGCGTAGCTAGGTGGAAAGGGGGGGGGGGGGCGGTGGGTGCGGTCTGCCCCGGGTGTCACCCGTCTAGGAGTGACACCCGCCTTTCAAAATAGTAATCGAAATTAGTGTGATAAAAAAATGTTTTTTTGATAGACTTCTTTTATCCTTTGATGTCGAAACATGTCTACCTTTAATGTTTTGAATATTTGTTTTTAAGTTGATCTATCACTTTTTCAAATACGATCCAGGGAGCTGTGCTCTTTCATTACAATAGAGTATAATTATTGGCAACACCGCACGCTTAAACAAAGAGTGCATCGCTTTGTAGCTCCAACAATCACAGGAACTCATTGTGCTTGCGTTCCGTCACTGTTTGGTTTGTTAGAATCGGCGGTTGATATAATGTAAGTTTTCTTGTATAAAGAGAGGTAGTTTTAAAAATAAGGGATATATTATATACATCTAAAATTGTTAAAATCATGGTAGTTAGACAGTTAAATTCAGGCAGGCATCCATAAATTACGTGAGTTGTTTTTCCGGACCCCCCCCCTCCCCCCTCTGGTGAGATCTGGTCTGTGAGAAACCCCCCCCTAGAAATCGCCCTCGAAACTTTTGGAGACTTTATTTTTTTAGGTCTCACCCTTCAAAATCCGGTCACACCCCCACTTTTCAACGAAATGCCCCCCTAAAATCGACTTGCGCGCAATTTCTAGACCTTTTTTTTTCTCACAAAACCTCACGTGAGATTTCCGTAGACCTCCCCCCCCCCTTGGTAAGATTTCGCCGGACTCCCCCCCCCCATTTCACCTCACGTAATTTATGGATGCCCCCTTGTAAATCCTCGAAATTATTCAAGAAAAATGTTAAATTTCCTTTGAAAGTAAATTTAAAAAAAAGCAACCAAGCATATGTCGGAATATGCGTAGTCTAGGCTTCAAAATTATTTTGCTTATTTAGAATTCCATTAGCTTTCTAGCTAAGATTCACAAGTGCATAATGCATTGAAGTATTTTCTAGTAATTTTTGAATTTATCACCTGACAGAATTGATTACATCTCGCTTTATCCGATTTACACTCTACGTACCAATTGTGACAGTGCACCTATAGTCGACATGAAATCGTATCATGTTCGAATTTATGCAAATAAAATGACTTGGAAAACTGCATTAAACTAGCAATACTGTCAGGTTTCAAGTCAATCCGAAAGAGTCCAAGTGTTCGTTGATGGTATCGTCTGTCGTTAGTAATCAGTTTTTGTAGGTCATGTGTTTAAAACAGTCGGAACTGCGTATCTTGCTAGCGAAATCGTAACAGTAGTAAGCATTTTAACTATAGGTTCATGTAAGTTTGCTATGCTTTCTACTGATCGAGAATATTTAAATATGATCGCGATGAAATAAATAAGCGTATGATTCTCTAAGAATTTTCCATAATAAATTTACAGAAGAAGATTTCTATTATGGTAACCTCTCTGTCGAATACAGGTACGTAAATTCTTATGGATTCCTTAAATTGACAGGAATGTCGACTTCTGTTCCTGAACAAAAATTGAGCTTTAATCATAAACTGAATGACAATTCGAGCCGTTTACATCTTTATTTTTTTTTTTTTTTATTTTTTTTTTTTTAACAGTTTAACGTCCCTTTTTAACAACGTGGTCTTTAGAGACGGGAAAGGATGGGGGCAAGGAATGGGAAGGAATTCGGCCATGGCCTTTTTGAAGGAAGCATCCTGGCATTCACCTGGAGTGATTTGGGGAAACCATGGAAAACCCAAATCTGGATGCCCGGACGGGGATTCTAACCGCCGTCCTCCCGAATGCGAGGCCAGAACGCTATCCGTTACACCACCACGCTCGGAGCAGTGCTAGAAACCTAAAATTTACACGTGGAAACGGTCTTCAGTACATGCAATGTCATATTTAGGAGTCTGTAGCTACGTATTTCTTAGGCGTGTGGTAAAATACTTGTTAATTACTTCATGTAAAAACAGCAGATATCTCAAAGGCATGTTATTTTATTATCTGACGCGTTGTTTTTTTAATTACGTTTAATTATGTATTTATATTTTATTTATTCTTCTATTTTTATGAAGGAACGTAATTTAACTCTGACTATACAGTATCCCCCAGGGTCTCACAACTTGTGGGACCCGGATCCTGGGTTTGCACCAATGAGACTGCATCTGGGTCTGGATTTGCTTCTACTTGGATCAAGCCACTTCTGTTAACTTTCCTCTCAATATCCCTTGGTGCTGCAAGTACCGAGGTTGCAAAGTCATTTAAATACAGCCTATGTTACCGTTTCAATAACAAATGGGTAGATTTCGACTTTTAAAAAAAATTTATAGCGTAATCTTATGGTTACACTGGCGGAAATTAAAATCACAACACGCATACATGAATGGTAGAATTTTAGGAAACTTTGAAGAGATATCCAAGGCCATACCTAGAAGAAATGATGATAAATGTAAATGGATCAGGCTAAGTTATTACCTTTAGAAACAGTTGTCAGTGAGAAATGCGCCCAACTTGAGCACCAATACATTCGTGGATCCTTGCCGGCATTGACACAACAAGTGTTCGGATGTCTTCTTGGTGTATGTCTCACTACGCGCGCATGTCTTTTGCAGTCAGTTGTTGCACAGTTTGTGCTGAGTGACCATGTGATGTAATGTGTCAACTCCTGGTATCCTAGACATGCTCTATTGGGGACAAATCTGGGAACCGTGCTGTCCAAATTGTGATCGAAACTCCTTGCAAGGCTTGTGTGACGATGGCCGCAGTATGAGGACGGGCATTATCTTGTTGGAAGATGCGATTTGAATGGTGAAGATGAAGGGTATCTCAATAAGATGCAGTACCCCGTCCACATAGTGGTGAGCTGTCATTGCCTTCAACAACAGCCGACTCAGTCATACTGTCGAAACTGATTGCCGCCAAAACATGACACCAGTGGCTGCACTTGTGTGACTTTGAAATCACAGTAGGTAAGCGATTTCTCCACAACGCCTACGAACATGTCGTCGATTATCACTTGCCACAGACAGAATCGAGACTCGTCTCTAAACACAAATGTATGTCATTCACATGTCCATTTGTGTTTCGAATTACACCGGGTTAGATGATGCTGGCAATGAAATTAGATTAAAGGGACACGTTGCACAGGGGCCAGAGTGTGTGACCCAGCTTCAAGCAATTCGTTTTCTATCGTCTGGGGAGGGGGAGGGGGGGTGACTATCTATAACCACTGCTTGGATCTGGCCTGCAGTCAACCATCTGCCAGCAACAGCCACCAACACCATTTGGCGGTCTTCACGTGCTGTTACCATCTGATCTGTATGGACCCAAGCCTGCTCTAGGACTATTAGAGCCTTCTTTCATCCACTGTGTAACTAGTCTGTATACTGTCATTGCACTACGGCCAATCCTTTGGGAGATTTCACGATATGATGCACCCTTTAAAAATACACTTCAATTCTCCAACCTTTCTCACAGTTAGACATTTGGGTGTAGAGAGTTGTCACTCTTCACCTTGGCATACTTAGCCAACAAAGTGTCATGTTACACCACACTGTTCGCCACTTATACGCTAAAAAGAAATTAAAAAAAAAAGAAATTGAAATTTACATAATGAATAGCACCGTAATTCCCATATTAAAAACTTTCAATTTTTAATCATTTAATACTCTTCATGCGGGCATACTTGGGGCCAAATTTCATTCATTTATTACAACACCGTCTGGTCGTTGGGATTTTAATTTGCGCCAGTTTGTGTATCAGTTGCTAAGTGTAAAAGGTCGAGCTGCACTTTGCCAATACTGGCCTGTGCCGTCATGCAACAACAGTCGGTCGAGTGACGGCTCCTCGCCCCAATGCGTCCACACTTTTCCATAGCTCACCTGTGTTCATACAATGTCTGTAGTCTCTTTTAACGTTTTCAAGTGATTGTTTCAGGGAATCAGTGTTTGGGATGACAGGTAGGTTTGACACTCTACTTTATTATAAAGTTCTGTACTTAAGTTTGCACAGTTTTGGTACTAAAGTACATTAAAATACTTTTTTATCTGACTCACGTAATCACCTAACTGGTTGATCTTTTATGTAAAAAAATAGTATCCCAGCACAGTATTAACAGTATCAACGCAATCTCAATGAAATGTCAATCACTTCGCACTAGACGTGGTTGTTTTGTCTGAGGTTCTTTTCGATTCACTCGGTACTTTTTGTTAGTCAAGAAATTAGAGAGATTATAACATATTTTAATTTAAATATATGTCTTAAAAATTTTGTATCGTAAAAATAGTAATTTCATAATTATCTCAAAGTTCTAGTCACAGAGTTTCATATTGGGAAACTCGCAGTGCACCTAAATCGTAGTCACCTAACTTGAAATTCAGATTAACATGAAATTCGAACCACCAAACATCCTTCGCGTTAACAGATAAAAGCTTTGCCAGTGGTAAATGTCAATTTTTTAGGCCCGCAAAAATTACAGTCGAGACCGGGATTTGAACCGGGACCTTCAGTTTCCAAATCACACGCAGTAACCATTTGAGTCACCAGTCCGAATATAAGTGTAATGAAAAATAAGTTTTCAAACATGATAAAATAAACACTCTTTTTCTATACCATTTATTTTTTACTATCAAAAGACTTGAATACATATTTTTAGTACTTCTAAATTAGTCTTGTGGCTGGTTACGGCATGCGATTCCGATGTGGGAGATTCGTTTACAAATGTGGATCTCAGCTGCAATTTCTGTCAGTCTTAAAATTGATCTTCAACTCTCGCAGAGCATTGATTTTTTAATGCGAAGATGCTACGACTCTTCCTACATTTTACGAACATCTGATGAACATGGATAAAAAAAAAAAAAAAAAACTTTTTAAAGGCTTATAATAACATGAAAACAACATTTAGTCGTAAGGTAAGGGAAATTTCCGAGAACTCTCTCGATGCGATTCTCCACATCCAGCAGGCCAACACTGATCAACACCGTCAAAACATAAACTTATCCAATGACGGCCGAGTGTCGGACTGAGCCCCGATCTTCAGAGGAGGTAACATTCATCCAAGACCACTTTCGATCACCGGTGAGCAACACGTGGCTAAAATCTTGCCATATTGACTATTGAACATGAAATAACTCAAATTGATAATTTTGAAGATGTGATTTACGAGTTTGCAGCTGTTAAAGCTAAAAAGAGGAGATTGTGAAAGCAATTGTATTTAGTTTATTTGTGAATTTTTTTTAAATGATGTTAATATTAAAATTTTATTAACTATAATTTTTTAGTAACATTAATAAAATATAATTAAATATACATTTATTATCATATTTTACACTTACAAGATGATATAGTTTACTTAATTTTGAATTTAAGTGTTCAAGGGGTGACACCATCAATAACCACCCCGGGTGTCACCCACGCTAGCTACGCCACTGTTTGTAGTAACTCAGTATTTGACAAAATTATTTTTTTATGTTCACTATAAGAACATTGGTCTCCAGGACACTAACTGAATTCATAATAAATCATTAGAATTTTTTTCACTGACTTTCCATTGTGAAACTGCATCGTTTGTCAGTCAACACTACCATGTAAGCTAAAAACAAGCATTTCTCATCAACAGATGTTGTCAGGCCATACTTAAATCTTCACATAAGACATGATCTCTAAAAAAACACCAGCCACTGTGCAAAAAGCTGACAGTTCTTGAGATGCACTTTTTTTATCCTCAAGAGGACATGGGGGCAAGTTGATTTTCCCTTTTATCTTATCTATCAAATCCAGTTGATTGTAAATAGTTTTTTCTTGAAGACTCGAGAACAGTAATGATGCAAAGCAGAAATGAAATAAATGTAAGTAATGCATTCTCATCCCGATTTCATCTAGGTTGAATGCAAGTTTTTCAGCAGTTGGAATAGGTTCTGGTAGTAGTGAGATGTTGGGTAGTTCTTGATACATATGGATGTGTGTAGTTACTTTTACAAAAAATTTCTTAACAATGGAAATGGACTTACTCACTCCAGTAAATTCTGAACACATCTGCTGAGCCAAATGGTTCAAGGTATAAGGAATGCAGTTTGTACGAAGCAAGGAAGGATTGTATAGGTGGCCTCATCAGTATAGATTGCTAATACTTTATTTTCATCCATGTTGTTTGGGAAAAGTACTTTGATATATACTGGGAAACTCTTCTGCTTCATTTTTATTAACCGTCTACAGGAGGTCATATAAAGTTTAGATGTGTCAGTATCTAAATTGCCTACAGACAAATGAGCTATATAACTACCTAAGCTGACTGTTGTCCTATCAACAGAGATCGAAATGTCCGAATCACCTATCATTTCGCTTAATCTTCTTATTGTGGCCACATATTTCTTTCTCAATATAGCTTTTGGTGGAATGCTGCAGTGACAATGTTTTTGCAGCAAGTGGTTCAAATGATTGTTTTGAAAGAAATATTTGCCACAACAAGGGCTCAGCACAAGTCTGAATTAAATTTAATTTTGTTTCATTTGATATTCTTTGAACATTTACTTGATGTTTGATAACACTGATTGTACTCTCCCACCCCCCCACCCTCCCATTTATATTGCTCACTCTGATTTGACACTATTTAAACTAAACTTTCCATTGTTTTGGGAAAGCATATTAAGTGCTAAACACATACACACTGTACACCTTTACTGTCTTAATGTATGGATGGGAGGAGAAGCTTGTCTAATGAAGTAAAACATTTTGTTATGTAATGAACACACAATTTTTATTTACTAGTGCAAAGTCAGGTTGAAGTGTGTGTTTCAAGTAACATAACATTTAAATATTTTAAATTAAAAGTACAAATGAAATTCAAATATTTCATTGGCATTTGCTATGAGATACCATTGAAAGTCTTAAAATAAAATGTCAATTGTATAGTAAAAATAAGTTTTCCATATGTATTTAGCATGTTTAGTAACATCATCATCATCGCTCAGCAATCAGAAAATAAGCATTCATTCCTTCCGTTCACATTTTGAACACATTCAGCTCTGCCATTCAATATTTCCATTTTGTATACAATAATAAAACAAAAAAGTAATTCATAATATCTACAAATAAATTGTTTTACTATACTTGAGCGAATATATACTTTCACATACGTTAGAAAATTTTCATTTAATAAAAAAACATCTCTCTCAGGCACATTAAAAATTATACTTGTCTTGGGCAAATGTAACCTCATTCCTTATCCAATTGTGGGTCAACTAAATTTATTTCCAAAACATATAAAAGATGAGACAGATAAGATATACACTCACACAAAGTTAAAATTTATGATATTACAATTTCAAGATATCATTTAGTGTATGGTGACAATTTCGAAAGTCCAGTTCAGTCTGGAGTAAATAAGGGAAAGGGAAGTTTCCCATGTCTTGATTTGTCAAGGAAAAATTTTGTGACAAAAATATCTAAAAGTAACCATTTCAGTGATTTTAAGATCTAATGCAGTGATTAAAACTGCAGACCAATTAATATTTCACACTTGAGCCTATTTTCATGTGAGGGTTTTAGCACAAAAATTAAACTCATAATTACAGAAAATATGAAATTTTAATTAGTATAACTAAATTACTAAGTAATGATATGCCCCACGATGTGATGCATATCTGAAAGTTATTAATATACAGGGACATCCAAATATCAAAATAATGATTCAGTATTACTCATTTCATTAGTACACACAATGCGCATGACTAACAAATTTACCATTAACACATGAAAATTACAAGTTCGAATACTGTATAAAGTTCTAAAATCTTACATTTAACTGCAATGTTCTCAAGAGTCTTCCACAAATTCAGTATAACCCGATTTGTTCTTCAGAATTAATGCCTTAGCAAATATTCAAGTATTTCTGTCCCCCTGCAAAATACATCATAGCAAGTTTCAGTAATGCCACAATATATAACCCGAATCTAAATGAACATTCAGGCCAACACAGAGTCGAAATTAAATACAATCTTGCAACCATATTATTTCATTATTGTTTGATGCCTTTTACATGTTAAGCCAGTCTGTGTTGCTTGAAAGTTTTAGACGAGGAATCTAATAAAGGGGTCAAGGAAATATATGGCTGCAAATAATGACTACTTCCAAGATGAAGAACTTAAGGTGAGATTAATAGTTTTAATGTATTCAGCACAATCTCGATAAGTATCATCTCATAAAATGAAGCAATAACTGCTCAGTGTATAGGAATCTACCAATCATCAGAGACTTTATTTTGATTGTTCCATTCACCCATTCAGTTCAGTGGATTTTTTTAATCAAAAGAAAAGAAAACAAATACCTGTCTCTATGCCATGCTGAATGATCCAGATGAAGAAAAAATATTTGTTATAACAGCATTTAATTCAAAGAATAAATCCAGTTGAAGGCTGTTTTGCCAACTACTTTGGTTTTATAAATCACAAAAATTAATATCTTTCAAAGGTTTTTTGGGTTAAGGCACATAAATCGGTTTGTGGAAAAAATGATTTGTGCACTACAACTTGGCCGCTGAATGGTCATTGCAGCAAAATGACTTCAGGTTAATGAAATTAAACATGTCGGTGTTCTCATTCTGACAGGGGAACTCACCGTAATTTTTATAAATAAAAGAAGTCTCTTCACAGAATATAAGCAGACTATATTTTGTTAAGCACTTTTACCACACACAGGTGTTGAAAGAAACTGCTTCAAAATGTGTAAGATGATAAACGCTAAAAATTCTATATATATTCTACTGGGCTTCAGATGGATAAATTCATGTGACTGGACACCCAAGAATTATACATAGAATTAGTAAGCTGGAAAAGATTTAATTCACACAACACTCAAAATTGTATCTTTAAAATAACTTCTGTTTTAAAAAATTTCAATTGCGACTGCGAAATAACAAGAAGAACAATTCAATCACATTCTCTCTCTCTTTACAATGAAATTTGATCCACTAGACTTTTAAACATGTAGAAAAACCGAATGCACAAAAGAATTCGGAAGTATGTATAACACCCATCAGAAAATATCACCTCAAATGAAATCCTCATCTAAGTCTTTCTTTCATTCTTATTTTTGTGAGCAGACAAAACACACACAGACACTTGTTACAAAATCCTCATTAGTATTTATATTTATTCTCAAAGTTTTTAAAACTTCAGTTTTATTCAATCTTCAAATATAACAATTACTGGATGCTCAATCAACTTTGACAACACTGTAGATCTTTCTCACAAACCAGAAGCAGGCAAAGAAGCCAATAGTTCCTGTAAATAAGAAAACTTAGCTATAAAACCATAATCACGTAACCAATGAAAAATATTTTTAAAAGACACAGAAGGAAATAGTAATTACTAGCTTTTGTCCACAACCAGCCAAAAATATATATATATATATATATTAGACATTGGGATAGGAGAAAAACCACCGCTTACCAAAGATGAGGGCTCCAGCGGCGTCAAAACACGAAAAAACACACAAACACAAACATAATACAAATTTTCGAGCTTAGCTCTTCATCAGGTTGTAGGATGAGGTGGCTGCCCCACGGAAGCTAGCAACCAACTGGTTGCTAGCTTCCGCGGGACAGCCACCTCATCCTACAACCTGATGAAGAGCTAAGCTCGAAAATTTGTATTATGTTTGTGTGTTTTTTCGTGTTTTGACGCCGCTGGAGCCCTCATCTTTGGTAAGCGGTGGTTTTTCTCCTATCCCAATGTCTAATATATCCGCTCTTAGCGCCTTTGTTTCCAAACAATCTATATATATATATATAATAACAATGAAAAAAAGACGCTAAGTAGCGGAAAGGAATCAAATTAGGATAGGGAAATGAGCCACCACTTACCTTTAGATGATGGATGTGGGGCGCGAACACACATAAAAGACACAAACACAAACAATAAAGTAATTTTCGGGAAAAAAACCCTTCTTCAACAAGAGAACATTATGAGAGGTGGGTGCAGCCGGAGACTGCCTCACAGAAAGACCGCCGGTTGCGGTCTTTCTGTGAGGCAATCCCCGAAAATTACTTTATTTTTGTGTTTGTGTCTTTTATGTGTGTTCGCGCCCCACATCCATCATCTAAAGGTAAGTGGTGGCTCATTTCCCTATCCTAATTTGATTCCTATATATATATATATATTGTTTTGTAAGAAGTTTACTCAAATCTAACCATGATCTTGTATTGCAGGTGGTTCCAGCTCAATTAAAAGGTTAAATTTGTTTTATTTTCTGTGTTACATTGTCCGAGAAACCTCCGGTGGTAACATACTTGTTCCTGCCCCTTTCAAATAAAAACTTTCTTTACCTATCTGATATCCATTCCTCGTGGCTCATTGTTCCCTGCTACTTACTGAGAAGGCATAAGTAAACCTTTTCATTTGCTATCAGTATCTAATTCAAACAAATTTAATAACGGTAAGTATCTCCAATCTTGCTGAATAAATACAAACGTGAAAAAGTAAAACAAACTTGAAACTGCTGTATGAACTATCTTAACTCACAAAGAAACAACACCACAAACTCAATATGTAGGGCTGCCTACTTATGTACCTGAGAAACAATGTCTTTAGCAATGTAAGTATATTTCTGGATTATTCAAATATAAATTCTCTAGACTATTTTTATTTCCAGAATTTTGAGTTCCAGAAAAGTAACTGGGCGTGATTCATTTACTTGAAACGATATAAAGGAAAATTGTAGCTGGCACTGTTTTAACTAACATGTAATGAAATAATACCATGTAATCAACAACACGTAGTGTAGCACATCTATAAAATGACCACATGCTTCAATGTTTGTCCTTGGAAAGTGGGATAAGGCAAAAACTAATTCATGTTGAAACATTACTCTAAAAAAAGGTCATGTGTGAATGAAAAGTGAGAGCCATAAAGTACTTACTACATAACCTGTATCACCCATCCATTCCCAAAAAATATATAATCAAGTTAATTGTTCCCTAAATAGGTAGAAACTGACACAGCAATTCTTTTGCTTCGGACATCGCTGCACTTGATCTGAAGTAACACTTTGCACCTACTTTTATATTACCCTCTCATGCACATATTACACAATCACAAATCCCTTCCATACTACCTCTCAGGAAATGCTAAAAAGGGGAAAATATTTATGTAGGTTTCAAAATCCTTAATGTGTGCAACTTACATGACTAAAGCACTTTTGGAGGTCTATGTTTCTTAAGTTAATTATTTGTCTATTAGTACCTCTGTCCTATTGCAGATTTCTTTTAATTTTTGACAAATATCTAATCTCAGTGGAATAATGCATACCTGTTAAGAGGAAGAACAAGAAAACCATTATTAGAGTGTACCCAAAATAAAGGAAAGTTGATGCAGCATCTTCAATATTTAGCTTCGTCACAAAATAATGATTACAGTAAACAAATAGGTAGAAAGCTGTGAATCCACTAGTGAGAAAACTGCGCCACCACCAATGATAATCCTGGAAATAAACCATAAGCCAATTAATATCACGAATAGTTGTCATGACTCTTAAAATAGTACAGAAAATAATAAATGTAATGAAAATAACAAATAGGAAAAACTAAGTAAACATTATCTTCCATCTGCATAAAAAGTGACTGAAATTTTGGGATGGGCAAACATTTAGAAACATTAGCCAAAGTTCACCTTTTGTGTGGCTCTAATGTGGAGAATGTTTTTTAAACATACAACACTATGAAATCTTTTGAATATACACTGAAGTGCCGAAGTAAAGTCCACAAGGGGAAGGTAATGCTGAAAATTATATATTCATGACATTCACTATGATATTGTGGGTTGAGGAATATTGAAATTATGAACAATTTTCGAAATAGAATGCCCTATATGTCTAGTGCCAACTAACACTATACACATTGGTTCTTCAGTGTATATTAAGTACAGGTAGCCGAGATGCTGTCTCAGAATAAACAGAGTTTATCTAGTAATATTTTACTTCTAGATTACAATATGAACAGGACATATACTTTGTAGCAGTGAAACAATACCTTTCATGACAATAAATAATTTCAAATTTTTGGTTAGGTTACATAACCAATAAGAAGAGACTTAACCAGTCACAGCTTATACTGGCACAAGACAGAAAATAAGAATAGAGGAACAACTTATGGAGAGACATATAGATCTATAATATATTATTTTTTTCCAAATTTGGACTTACCTCAGCACATAGGTGGAAGTAACAAAGTAATATTGTCGTTTCAGAGCAGGTAATTACAAGAATTATGAACACCAGGAACAAGAAGCCAAACATGTAATACATCTGACTGGACCTAGAAATAAAAATTATATGCATAAGAGCGTAACAAACTTCATAAAAAATATTTAATAAAGTGCTGCCAGGGAGGAACCAGCACTTGCTACAGATGGAGGACAATCCAAAAGCAGATAACCACTCAAAAGTTTAGAAATTTTCAGTCATAAATCCTTTGTCAGTGGTGGAACATGAAATGCTCAGAATATAATTCATAGAACAAACACCAACTGATTACTTGATGTCAGCTAACTATTTCACAAGCTACAGGATAAAAGGTGAATATATACAATGAAATAAAAGGCACTAAGTAGTGAAAAGGAATTAAATTAGGACAGGGACATGAGCCACCACTTACCTGACAATGGATGTGGAGCATGAAAACAAAAACGTAATGCCTCGCAGAAAGACTGCCGCCCAGATTAGACGCTGGCTCTGTGATGCAAGCTGGCTGCCGGATGGTTAGCCAGATAATATATTTTTAATGTGTGACCTTAGTACAAAAGTGTACTATTTTATTGAAAAGTGTTTTTAGATTTATGTAATATATTTTAACTAGTTCTGAAGAAGACCCCCTTAAGGCGGGTCGAAACCGGTCAATAAATTAATTGAATATTTGCAATAGGTTTGGCTGTGTTTCCATTACACAATTGAAGAAATACCGTTGCTGTTGATGCTGCCATGCTCAAGATTTTGCAATCAGTTTGACATCAGTGGTAGGTAAATTAATGGAAAGATTGATATGCAACCACATCAGAAATATATGTGAGGAACGTAAGTGGTTTTCAAGCAGGCAACATGGGTTCAGGCAAGGATATTCATGCGAATCTCAGTTGGTGGGATATATGCAAGATATTTCAGATGAAATGGACAAGGGAGGCCAAATTGATAGTGTAGCACTAGATCTGTCAAAGGCGTTTGACAGAGTAAGCCATAAAATGGTAGTAAATAAGGTAAAAACCATTGGAGTGGATGAGAAAGTGATTTGCTGGGTAGAAGAATTTTTTAAAAGGTAGAAAACAGAAAGTTAGGGTAGGAAATGTAGTATCAAAAGAAGTATAAGTAAAAATGTGTGTGCCACAGGGTAGCGTATTGGGACCATTGCTATTCATTATTCTAATGAATAATTGTGTTGATTGTTTACTATCTGAAATTAGATTGTTTGCAGATGACATAATGCTGTATAAAAGAATCAAAACGATAGAAGATTGTAAACAGTTGCAGGGTGATCTGGACAGGATATCTAGTTGGGTTGGTAAACATGGGATGAAGATAAATGCAAAGAAGAGTAAGCTTATTAGATACACAAATAAAAAACAAAAGGTTAATTATCAATATAAGGTGGGGAAAGAATTGCTTGCTGAAGACTTGAAATGTAAATATCTTGGCATTATTTTTGATAACAAGCTTAACTGGGCTGGACACATTGGACAGGTGATAGGAAAAGGTTTCAAAGTTCTGCACTTGTTGGACAGAGTGATGAGGGGATGTACGGGAGAAGTAAAGGAACTGGGTTACAAAACTTTGGTGAGACCATTGCTCGAATATGGTAGTGTAGTATGGGACCCTCATTTTACGTATCAAATACAGGAGTTGGAGAGGGTGCAAAGAAGGGCTGCTAGATTTGTTTCTGGAAATTATCGCAGAATGCAATCAGTGACGGATATGATAAAGGAGCTGGAATGGGATTCATTGCAAGACAGGAGGAGGTTGAGGAGGGTCATGGGAGTGTACAGGGCATATACTGGCGATGAGGCATGGAAAGATATTGCAATAGGTATGAAAAGTAGTGCATGGAAGGGAAAAGATGACCATGACCACAAGGTGGCATTCGATTTCAGCCACAAGGGTGTAGGAAGATTCTCTTTTTTAGGTAAGGGTGTCACGGATTGGAATGAGTTACCAAGAGAAATGATGAATAATTTACCGAAAACTTTGAAAGAATTTAAAGATAAAATTTGTATAGGGCAAATGTAGGTGGGTGCAGGATAGGGGAAAGATGGGTGTGTAGGGAAATTGCCACCGGAGCCTGTGCTCGATTGCAATTAAATTAAAGCAAATTCTGACAATCTCAGAATATTGAACTCCTAGTACCTATAGTGGACCAAGGTTTTAGGAAGATCTATAGGGACGTATACGAGGATTTTTACAGAGAAGTATAGAAAGCTAGGTCATCTGCGACGGTGAATAAACAATTTAGCCAGAAAGAATGTTTAAACTCGCAAAGCTACGAATTGCCAAGTAGGTGGTGGTCATCAGCAGCTTTAAGCAAACAACGACATAACAAGGTCGGAATAACCGCATAGAGGTGGTACAGGATTGGATAGCCGCCATCCCCACCTGGGAAAATGTAGTAGGGAGCAATTGATGGAGAGAGGTCTTCCACGTCGCCGAGGTCACAATCGGTTGTAGAGCTGACACTGGGAGTCGACAAAAAGGCGATGAGCAGTGGCAATGGTGGCAGACGGCACATTTCAGTGTCACTGTAAAGACAGGTGGGAATGAACCTGCTTAGATATGAGATATAAGTTTTTCTCGGCGTATCTTCGATATAAATTCTTCTCGGGTTTGCCGCCGAATTACATTTTCTATTGTCAAGCTTTCGGCAACTTTCACTGCCGCCATCATCAGGACTGTTGTGTCTGAAGGAACAACAGAAACTGGACTGAATAGCGGAACTGAACGAGCCAGGAATGTTGCCGACTTCCGATTGGCTGACTCCAATGACGTAACTATTCCTTTACTGCGATTGGTCCGTTGCGGAACCAGGCGTAGATATACACCAGCGTTGTACTGATAGTTAGCTCCACAGCGAAACCAAAGCCGAGGTTGTTAAAATGGATAGACGATGGATTACCTACGTTAATGTTCACATAACGTCACTGTTCATATTGCATCACCATTTACATTATTCACCACTATTAATTATGATGTTTAATCTCGATAATCCTTAGGGAGCCAAGCGGAATTCTGATTGGCTGACACAATAACTGTTCTCATAGCGTCATCGTTCACATTATTCTTACACAGAAAAATCCAAAGACTTCTTTAATGAAAATATTCTTAAAAACATTTACTGTCATTAATTATGATGTTTAACTCGAGAAATGCATAGGGAGCCATGCGGTCTTCCGATTGGCTGACTATTGTCAGTGATTGGTCGGCTACAGATTCAGCTGTAGATGTAGTCAGACCGATACGCCGTGTTCCACTCTCCACTCTCCTATCGTCCGTCAGCGAGACACTTGGTTGTTTAAGAATGGCAAAAACTGGCTTCCATGTGTCACTGAGCCATACACCCAAGTCCCTGTTCATATTGTTATTATTCAGGCGTATCTCAATCGCTTCTTTAATCACAGATTCCCAGAAGAAGGAACACTTGGCTAGAACCCTCACGTTGTCAAAGTCCATACTGTGACCATTTTCGATCACGTGTTGTGCCACAGCAGACTTTTCAAGTTGAAACAACCGGATGTTGCGTTGGTGTTCAGTCACACGGGCCTGGATAGTGCGGATGGTTTGACCAATATAACTCTTACCACATTGGCACGGTATGCTGTACACTCCCGGTGTTTTTAAACCCAAATCATCCTTCACAGGACGCAGCAAATCCCGTATTTTGGCAGGAGGGCGGAAAATGCACTTGATTCCATATCGTTTTAAAATCCTGCCGATTTTCCCGGAGATGCTACCTGCATACGGGATGAAGGCAAGATCTTTAGGCTGTTCTTCTTCCTCAATATTACGTGTATCTGCCTTTTTCTTTCGAAGTGCCCGTTCTATCAATGGGATCGGGTATCCATTCCGCATGAAGGTATGGCGGAGATGTTCGAGTTCGTCTTGCAGATTGTCAGCGTCTGAAATTGCCCTTGCTCTGTGTACAAGCGTGTAAAACACCGTGTTCTTCTGCGCCGGATGGTGGAAACTATCGGCATGTAAATAACGGTCCGTGTGGGTTATCTTCCTGTAAACACTATGTGACAGGGTACCATCAGGTCTCCGCTGGATTAAAATATCTAGAAAGGGCAATCTACCATCTTTCTCTAGCTCCATAGTGAATCTGATGTTTTCATGAATGCTATTGAGATGGTCCATGAATTCATAAAGACCCTGGATCCCATGGGGCCAAACAACAAACGTATCGTCCACATAACGATAGAAATATGTTGGTTTGAGGACGGAGGTTTCAATTGCTCGATCTTCAAAGTGTTCCATAAACAGATCGGCTACTACAGGAGATAATGGAGACCCCATTGCCACACCATCAGTCTGTTCATAAAAACTCCCACCATAGGTAAAATAAGTAGAAGTTAGGACTAGTTCGAACAGATCCACCAAGGTAGGTTCAAAAAGACCTTGTAACAGCTGCAGTGTGTCTCTCAAAGGAACCTTGGTGAAGAGCGAGACGACATCAAAGCTGACCATAATATCAGACTCTGACAACCGCATCTTTCGGAGCGTATCGACAGACTGTGTCGAGTTTTTAACATGGTGCGGACAATTACCTACGAAAGGTCTAAGCATCTTAGACAAATACTTGGCCAAGTTGTATGTGGGACTACCAATAGTACTTACAATCGGTCGTAAAGGCACATCCTCCTTGTGTATCTTTGGCAGGCCGTAAAGCCTAGGTGAACGCTATGAGAACAGTTATTGTGTCAGCCAATCAGAATTCCGCTTGGCTCCCTAAGGATTATCGAGATTAAACATCATAATTAATAGTGGTGAATAATGTAAATGGTGATGCAATATGAACAGTGACGTTATGTGAACATTAACGTAGGTAATCCATCGTCTATCCATTTTAACAACCTCGGCTTTGGTTTCGCTGTGGAGCTAACTATCAGTACAACGCTGGTGTATATCTACGCCTGGTTCCGCAACGGACCAATCGCAGTAAAGGAATAGTTACGTCATTGGAGTCAGCCAATCGGAAGTCGGCAACGTTCCTGGCTCGTTCAGTTCCGCTATTCAGTCCAGTTTCTGTTGTTCCTTCAGACACAACAGTCCTGATGATGGCGGCAGTGAAAGTCGCCGAAAGCTTGACAATAGAAAATGTAATTCGGCGGCAAACCCGAGAAGAATTTATAACCTGCTTAGATGCCAACGGTGCACCATAATGGGACTTTACAGGAACTGTTAGTCTCTAGCATTAGTCGTGAAAGCTTAACTGAACTGGCTGGTATATGGGAATGGTCGGCCTAATGGATTGCTAATGGTTATCACGTACATTAACATATAAACATAAATACTTGTACATAACCAGCTAGTGTATTATTTACAATTCTACCGCTCACATGAGAGTAGGTTTTCCTACCCACATATAAGTTCTCCTCTCACTGGTGACAAAGCGAAAAAAATAGCAGCTGGTCCACTTTATATCAAAATACTAACTGACACCTGTCAATACTTCCTAAGGGCAATGTGAAATCTCGAGCATACTGCATTGGCTACTGGAACCCGTAATGATGTTCTAAAAAATACATTTGTTTCAACTTCCTTCCAAGTCACTGTCTCAATCGCCATATACTTACTCTAACGTCTATATTCCCGAATCTAGAAATTTCATTGCCTTTAGCCATAAATATTTTATCCTACACCACAATCATATATATTATTTCTATAAGGGTTTCTTTTTTTGTCACAAGCCATTATCTCACTTGACAACTAACCCAAATGTATGAAAGAGGTATCATTTTAAAGCTTAAGGTCTCCACTTTAATCACATCATATTTAAAACAAAGGAATTTTTCGGGATTCAACAGACAAAATTTCTAAAATGCGTTTTTTTTGCACCACAAACCATTTATCTCCCTGCATTCCTAATTGAAATCAATTAATGAAGTATCATTTTTAAGACTGAGATCTCAGCTTTGGTGACATCATATATTAAGAAAGGAATTTTTCAGAATTCGACCTTTAAAGGTAATATTTCTGCAACGAATTTTTGTGTCGCACACCATTTATCTCCCTTGATATCTAACCGATATAGATAAATGAGATATCACATTAAGGTTTTAGCCATGGTCACATCATACTTTAAGAAAGGAATTTTTTGGAATTTGTCCCTTAAAGGGAAAAATTGTCCTTTTACCTATAACAATTTTTTTTGTTTTTTCATGAGCTATTTATCTGCCTTAATATCTAATCAAAATTGAAAAATGGGCTATTATAGAGATTAAGGTTTCCGCTTTGGTCAAATCATATTTGAGGAAAATAATTTTTCGGAATTCGTCCATTAAAGGGCAAAAGTATCAACATTTCTACTACGCACTTTTGTGTCACAAGCTATTTGTCTCCTTTGATATCTAACAGACATAGAAAATTCAGCTATCATTTTAAAATGTAAGATCTCCGCTGTGATCACATTATATTTTAAGACCGGAATTTTTCAGAATTCAATCCTTAAAGAGCAAAAGTATCAATATTTCTGTAACATATTTTTCTGTCACGAGCCATTTATTTCCCTTGATATATAACAGATATATATATATAAATGAGGTACCGTTGGAAAGATGAAGGTCCCCACTGTGGTCACAACATATTTTAAGAAATGAATTTCTCAGAATTAGACCCTTAAAGGATAAACTCATTTTTTCCATTCCCCATCATTGGTCATGCTACTTGCATGACAACATACCTCATATATCAACTTACATGCCTCCATTGTTAAAGCTCATATATAGGCCTTACAACTAACCCCCTTGCTATCAGAATGAATCGCCACAGGCAGACAATAAGGCCCATCCAGTTGCAAAACATGCCAGTTCCCACAAACTGAACAATTTTAACATCAAATTATTATTTAGTAAATACGTCAATACAACAGTTGTTGGATATTCTTTATTTTTCGGACGCGTTTCGGCTCTCGTCGAGGTATCTTCAGCGTAAAATGTTTTCTTTAATATGCGATTAGTTATAATTTGAAAAAAAAAAAAAAATGTTTTTTGTTTTGTTTACATATAACGAAATTATTCTATCTACAGGATGCATAATATGACTTATATTACCATATCAGTTATGAATTATCATATAGAACGTTTGTTTACATTGGTGTAACAGGATAGGATTCATATTGCAACTTACATTTACATTTTGAGGTGTGGTAGTTGGTCTTCTGTGACCTCAACCAGCATGCTGTTTCCACTATTTAGTTATACAGTTTGATATAGTGTGGTTCTCAACTCGGTCGGAAGTGTCGTGAACAGAGAGTTGAATTGTGTAATTGCATTCATGTGTGGTTTGCTTTGTTTTAGCTAAAATGTGCATGTGTGGTGGATGGGGGAGACGCAAAGTGGCATTAAATTACTGTTATGGTGAAGTTGGTGTATTTAATGCTGTTTTGTGTCAGTTTCGATGTTTATTAATTTGAATAAGGTTTGGTTTGTTAAGTTTACATGGTCATTAACTACGTGTTTCCCAGGACGAATACTGCCTCTGAGAAATGAACCACAATAACAGGGTGTATATGACACCAAGAAAGAGTGTGTGGACAGTCTCCTTTCTTTTTGTTTGGATCCCAGTAGGGATCACAATTACGAAAAGTGAATAAAAGCCCAGCTAACCGTTCATGAAATTGTGGTTGGTAAACTTGGTTACCACAAATTTTGTGCCAGGTGGGTTCCGAAAATCCTAACGGAAGACCACAAAAAAACAGACTTGCTGCAGCACTGACATTTCTGGAAGACTATGACAAAAGTGGAAATCAAGTTATCGAACGTATCGTAACTGGCGAGAGACTTGGGTAAAGCACATCACCTGTGAAACAAAACGGCAGTCGATGGAATGGGGACACACGCATTCACCCAAGAAACTGAGGAAGTGCCTGCAAACGCTGTCAGGAGGAAAATCATGGCTACTGTGTTTTGGGACGCCCATGGAGTGATTCTCGTTGATTTTCTTGAACGTGGCCATACAATCAACTCTGAGAGGTATTGCAAAACAGTCAAGACAATTAAGACACGCAATATAAACAAGCGGCGGGCAAAACTCAGTGAGAAAGTTTTGTTTCTCCACGACAACGCTCGTCCACACATGGCCATCTGAATCCAAGAGTTATTGGGTGGTTTTGGATGGGAAATTTTCAATCATCCGCCTTACAACCCGGATTTGGCGCCGAGCGACTACCACCTGTTCCCAGTGATGAAGACGTGGCTCGCTACGCAACGCTTTGCCACTGACGCTGAACTGCATGCCGATGTAAACCAGTGGTTGAACTTGAAGGTGGCAGATTTCTACAAAGAGGGTATTGAAAAGCTTGTACCACATTATGATAAATGCCTTAATTTAACCACAATTAAAACTAATATTACATGGCAAAACATAAGTTGTTAAGATTTATTTTTAGCATCCTTTGTTTCACTGGGGTCATTATTTCAGCCACATATAAGTTGTGTCAGCCGTTAAAACATAAATCTTCTTCACAGATAACAAAAAATAAAGATGTAAGAACCTGTAAACATTTTGGATAAAGTTTATATCGTGGTGAATGATGACACTGAAATGCAATACAGGGGTTGTATTAATTCATGTGTGATTGAAGCTTTGCTTTTCCAGTGGCAATATTAGTGGGGATTGTAGTTAGACTGAAATGGTACCTGGACCAAGTTGACAATTGAAATGTTACAGCAAAAGGGACGAGAAATTACATTGATCTTTATTTTATAACAATTCTATTTAGTTAAGCTATTGCAATAAAATTAATTGCCTGAACACTTCGTTAAATCCATCATGTTTAACAGGCTTTGAGGCTAGTTGTAAATATCAATAATAAGCTGTGCGCATTAAGGCAGGGAGGAACAATGCGGTGAGGGTCCTAATTGTGATTTTAGGCAGTTTCCCAGAATTTTCAAGGAGATTGCTGGGATAGTCCTCTATCTCCACTTCATAAACTACACATTTCAAAAACAAAAATACACTTATCACACAAATAACATAGCTAGGATAGTGTAATGAACCACTATTTACCTTAGATGATGGTTGCATGGTGTGAATGTACGAAAAAGACAACAAGAATGACAGAACAGAAATGTCACGTGTGTTCTTGTCTTTGTGTGTTCACACCAAACAACCATCATAAGTGGTTGTTCATTTTGCTATCCTAATTTGTAATTCCTTTGTGCTACTTAGCACCTATTATTTTCTGGTTACCAAAGATCATAGTTACATTTTTTGCAGATAGATGGAAACACATGATTCCTCCAATAGTGTGTAAATAAATGCTCCAGATCTAACAAATCTAGTTCTATCATAGGTAAGGCACATGGCCTCCCACTCTCATAATTACGCACTGAATGTCTGTGCACAGATGACGGTGTATTATGGTCCACCAGGGCCGATACGAAAAAAAGAATAGCATTATCAATAATATGAACTGACGATATCCCTTTTCATTACAATATACAACATATCAATTTAAGTAAGGATAGAGAAATTAAACTTATTAGTCACCAATTCTGAAAGCAGAAGCGTTGCAGACAAAGATAAGATGCACAAGACAAAAAAAAAAAAAAAAAAATATTTTTAACTTACACTTTTATGCCTTGTTGTAATTTAGATCATTAGAGGTGTAAAAGGGCTGCAAAAATATAATGAGAATGAATTTGGCCTCGGCATTTGCCCGGAGTGATTACAGGAAATCACGGAAAACCCAAACCTGGACGGGGATTCAAACCCACATCCTCTCAAATGCGAGGCCAAAGCATTACCGCTCATCCACCAAGTTCTGTAAAAAGTTCTTGGTGCACCACCTTAATCATATTAGAGTACATGAGAAACACAGCAAACATGTCAAGGGCTGTTAGTTATAGCCATTCCACAGGACCACGCATGAACACTCGCACATGATAAACAGGTCACCTGAAAACTGTTTTTCTGTTCTTATTTAATGTTGATGCAACCATTGTTTCTTAAATTTTTGTTCAAATCCACACTGCTCCATAAAACATATTGGTTGCTTCAGACTGCGAGGCCAGAGCGTTACCGCTCACCCACCATGCTCGCTGCCAGTGAGCAGATTTGATATATGGCCTCAACTTGTACCTTATCTACAACACATAGTATACTGATGGCATTTGTTATGAAGTTTGTTAATTAAAGGCTCTTTTTGCTTATGTATACAGGCTGTGATGTGTAATGGAAGTAAATTTTTTTGCAATAGATAGTCTATACCAGAATTACAGTAATCATTCCAATTTAGGACAACTTACCAGATTGAGTTCAGTATGAAGAATAACTGGATGAAGATGCATCCAAAAGGTAGAACACCACCCATTATTATTCCTGGCAAGGGTTGAGTATATATACTCTGTTCAGGAATCTTGCGTGGAATCTGATTTGTCCTCACAGGATGCTCAATGGCCTAATGAAGATAACATCTTTCAGTTAAATGTTGCAAAGCAATGTATTCTAAAGTAGTTACATTCATTACTAATGCAAATTTCACAAATATAAATGCAGTCTTGAACATCATGCCACTTACTCTTTTCCTGAAGCCAAAATAAGCTCCAATGAAGGTAAGAGGAACTGAAACACCAAACCACAATGCCAGAAGGGCAACAAGAGTGCTGAATGGAATTGCTGCTGAACTTCCCTTGCCCCAGAGAATCAGATCCATTATAAAAAATAAAGTGAATACTACTCTGAAAAGTAAAACAAAAAAGGAGAATTAACTAGCATTGTTACCAGTAAAAAAATTAAAATATAAAAAGGTATAATATAAATATTTTATCAACGAAGTTCTTTCATTCCAGAGTATTATATCTTGTATACTGAACAAGCAAAACAATTAAAATAATACTGCCAATCTGATTCTACATTGTTTTGTAACCTAAGAATACTAGGATCTACAGGAAGTACTTAGCAAAATTTTGAAGGAATCTAAATATGCTTTCAGGTATTAAGAAAATGTCCCGAAGACAGGCATCTACTAAAGGGATCCATGAGGGAATCATATATATTATTTCTATAAGGTGTTTTTTGTCACAAGGTATATCCCTTGGTAAGGGAGGATGTATAAGCCATGTAGCTCCATTTTGGCCGCCTTTAAAAAATTTACATCCATTTGGCACCAACAGAGAATCATTCTCCGCTATTGGTCACCAAAAACCAAAACACACAACAGTTCACCTGCCTTGATATATTGTTTGTATCACCAACTATCCATCAAGATGAGAAAGAATTCACAACTAAAATCTCTCCTACTCGCTGACTGCCATACCAGTTTCTACAACTAACAATTTCAACACTTGTTTGGCACTATCAGAGTTCTTCACAAGTTACAACTCCATTGGTGGGAACTAACTTTCCAACACAATTTTGACTCCCGATATTTCCTTGTCCTAAATCTCTCTTAACCCTGCAGTAGTCGCACTCTGAAAAGTCCCATTAGAAATGGCTTGAGTGGACTACATATGTAATCCACGCGACCAGTGCAGGGTTAATACCTAATAACATGTTCTCCTTCCACACCAATAACTTAAAAACACAAAAAATAATAGTTTTTATATCAAAATAAAAATTAAGTTGGGGGAACAAACTTCAGGCAAAGTTGGCGCATAAGAAACAAACACATGGAATATTGCAATTATATCTTTCATCATTAGAACTATATCATGATCATATATTATTTTTACTTTCTAGTCAATATTTACTCCCATCTAGAGGGTGGATGTTTTCTGCCAATCAAACTATGCTCTCACCTAAACCACAGCTCTTCCCATCCACTCAACTAACCACCAATAGCAGATTCATGTCACTGTGATCTGTGTGCTAAACGTTTCATCGTCCTGTTACATGATTACAGAATAATCCAAAGCATTAAGCACTTGTATTTTACCATGTTACATTGTCACTCCGTCACCATCAATAAGTATCTAAGCTTTTAATAACTATTTAAAACATTTTTCACAAGTAGTTACAATGGAAAGGTATCACCACATTGTAAGTAGGCATACACCTAAGTTTTACTCTCATTAAACCAGTATGACCTAACAGTAAATGAGAAACTCATGAAAATAGTCTCTGATTAAATCTTGTGCTTTTAAAAAAAGTTAACCCTTCAATCTCAAAATCAACCGAACTACTGATCCATGAACCATATCAGAAATATATACTCTTTTATATGCTTGTTGGTAATATCACTATACAACTACCATTTACTCATTAATGAATTCAATAAAATTCATGTCACAAGTAAAATGTATTATTTTAGTACATAATTGTTTTCCGTACGAAACTAAAGAAAAGTCATAAGATAAAACAACAACTGGGCAAGGAATGGGAGGGGCAAGAGACCCAGAGGATTAAATATGCAAGAGGCCCAAACAACAACTATAAAAAAGCAAACCTCTCACTATCATCTTAAATTAGTTCTTTACAAAAAAAATCTTTTCATGTGGGGTATTTTGTGTCTGTTCATGTTTACTCAGAAGTTTCATGATAAACTTTTGAAATAATGAAGCTTGCCCAATTAATTTAATGAAAACTGAAATATAATCTGAAACAAGATAGTAGAGCCCTAAAGTTATTGTAATAGATTACCGGGCATTGCCTGGTCTTGTTAAACACAAGTACTAAGTTTAATCAAAATTGGTGTCAGCTATTGATTAATTAAAGATAATGCACATTCACCCACACTCTGCCTAGAAAAGAGGTGTGTACGTTACCTTAGAATTCTTCAAATTCTAGTTAGTCACTTTGATAAATGGAGAACAGGCATAATGCAGAAACCGATACCACAGCTTATAGCCACATACGCAATGGATTGAAGCCGAAAAAACTAACTAAACAGATAATATAGACCATAAACCAGCCTTAAAGAGTGAGAATAAAAATGAAAACTTACCTATATAACTAAAATAGTGAAATATCCATCTTGATAAATATAAAATTTTATTACAATACTTTTCGATGCTGTAAAAGTTCTTCATAATAACATTCGGTCATTAGTAAATAAATTCTGTTATAAACAAACCATAATCAAGAGCTAGAAGCATTTAAAATAGGAAAACACTGGTATTCAAATAAACTTGCATCTTCAACTCTATAAAATCATATGTTTTAAAGCAGTATTTGAAGTCGGCCGACAGTGTTCAACAAACTAAATAAATTCCTGCATAACATACTAAAATTTTAGATCGTTCTATAGAGCCAGACAAGTCAGAGATAATTTTGAAATTAAATACTTGGAAAATACCGCATTATGTACTTAGTTTGATTTAGCAGTAAATGAGAATACTTTCGGGATATGTAATAGAGACCAAAAAAATTTATTATGCAAGCCTTTTTGCACAACAGTCAGCATCTTCATAAAAATCAAGTGGTAGGCCTATACTGTTTTTCAGTATATGGCGTCATTGAATAAGGAAGTAGAAATTTTTAGAAATTCAATTGTAAAACAACCACGGCAGCTAAAGAGGAGATCGAGAGTGTTTTGGAAAGCTGAGAAACTGTAGAAGCCAATGGAATAAGTTTTAAAATCCAAAATATAATATTCCCACAAAATTTTGTATTGCATAAGGATACACTAACAGGTCCTTGGTGACCACTAGCAGGATATGGAGGGCTTTTAAAACTAATAAATAAGTAACCCTTATTTGGTATTAAACAAAAATATATAATTAATAGAAGCTCTATAAAACTAACTTGAACATTCTACCACTTCTATAAATGGAGATATTAGCTTTTGCGCCTTAACAGATTTGTAATTATTACGGCTAAACGGCTGAGTTTACAGAAAAATTCATAAGGAAGTAAATTAATTGTTGTGGGTTATTCCAATTACCATTAAAGTTTCAGAAATCTACATTTCACTTTTCCATAATTTATAGGACTATGTCATGGAGTGGAAGGCTACACTTGGTAGAAAGACAAGGACCATATAGGGCAGGGATGGCGAACCTTTATTGATATACGTGCCATTTTCTCTAAAGAAATGTTGTATGAAGCCATGACGTACCATCAAACAATCACGACATAGTAATTAATGGGAAAAGAAATAAAACTAAATACTATCACCTTAAAACTTTATATTTGCAACAAGAAATATACAATTTTTTTATACTAAGCAATAATATCAACAATTTTGTGTTTATTTAAGAAGATGAAGCTAGTGTGACTTCTGTTCTTCCAAATTAGATGCCAAGTAACTTGTATTAGATTCATACTTCATTACTTTTAGCAGAATGCAAGCTGAAGTGGAATCATGACAAAGTGAGACCTTAATGTGAATCATTTCTGAAAATAATCATTCACAGGCAGATGAAATATTGTTAAGATAGCAAAAGTCAGCTATTTAAATGTGTCTGGAACTGAATTCCAAGTTGCTATAATTATGGTATTACCATTTTTACTGATATTGCTTGATAGTCTTGCTAATTCGTTTAATTCCAACTCCTTCATTTCAATGAATTTTTGAGTCCTCAGACAGATGTATTTCATTTCTTCAATTTCCAACCAATCAAATTTCGACAAGTTCAGTTCATCAGGTGAAGAAACATCAGAATGTATAATAAATTTGTGTTTCCGATAATTCTTTGAACTGAGAAAATTTCGTTGAAAATTCTTCTATTGAAGAATTAATTAAAGATAAATCTTTAGTTGAGTTTTAATTGGTCTAATTTTTCGTGTTCATCCAAGTATCTAATAACTTTTTTTTTTCAAATTTGGGAAATACTTTTAATCATTGGAAATAACATCTTCACAGAAAGCTTACAGTTTGGCCTCAAAAGCACGAATCACATTTAATATAACGATAACTGTATTGTTTGCAAAGAGATTTGTGATTTGTCTCATAGTCCCGTTTTACTGATAATGTTCTACATACCACTGTTCCAGAACATAAAACACACCCCGCTTTATCACCTTTATTAATCATGCCCATATTTCTCAATCCACCAAGGTTGAAATTCAGTATTACAATTATTTTGCACTTTTTTTCCAAACTAGCTATGTTGAATAATTGTAAATTAAACTCAAACTTAAACAAGCAGCTGAGTTAACGAAATTAGTTTTAAAAACCGCAAGAACTATGCATAACTGGTGAAACCAGTCAATGTCGTCAGCAAAAACAAACAAGTCAACTGCGCTAGCTCAATCGGTCAGAAAATTCGCTCAAAATCCACCTCTTTTACACAATCTGTATTTGTTCGGGCACTGGTAGCTTCGTTCACGATGAACTTTGCTACTATGGTCTCAAATTATATAGACGAAAAAATAAATTACTTATATCGATTAAGTATCTATTTAATTATGCCGTGCCCAAATTATTTGGTGGCGTGCCACTATCGGCACGCGTGCCATTGGTTCGCCATCCCTGATATAGAGAGTAGACACAGCATCTTGGGCCAGTCGGGGTCAAAATCTAAAGGTGAGAGGTTGCGTCGCTCTGTGTAACGTTAGCGGTGCTAAGCGTTGAAAGAGCCGGAAGTAGGTGGTTGCGAACCATGCTTGAGGTCAGCCATGATGGTTTTTTTAATGAAGTGCAGTTCGGTTCTAACAACTAATATGTGACTTTACAAATTTAGTTTAGGGGTTGGTATGTCTATTAACATTTCATAACCCACAATAATTTTGGTGAAGAAACATTCAATTGCTTTTCAACTGTAAGAAGTGTACATTATTTAAATAATATAATTTTGGGTGACTTAGTAATTTGAGTTTTGAGTTCATAATGATTATCTATCCTTTCCTTTCTTGAGGTATATCAAGCAAAGTGGCGGCCGTCTTTAATCTATTACAGTTGATTTCTCCATAGGCATGTTACAAGGTAAACAGTTTTATTTTCAGCAAAGATTATGATTGACGATGTAAGTAGTGAGTTAAGATGATAACTGATATTCCAACCCCGGTATCAGTTTTGTCCCTTACAGGTGGATTGTGATTGATTTGCATTATAGTATTTTCATTTAGTCAATGAATATAAATAACAAAATATAGGGAATATGACTAATGAAAGGATGTACCAGAGAAGTAAGGGAATAGGGTTACAGAACTTTTGTATTACTATTTCTTCTATATGGTGGTGTAGTATAGGACCAACATTTCGTCTATCTACAGGAGTTGGAGGTGATGAATGACGGGATGCTAGATTTGTCTCTGGAAGTTGCCACAGAACACAATCAGAAACTAATATTATTAAGTAGGTGGAATGGGATTCATTTGAATTGGGGAGGAAATTGAAGAGAGTCAAGGGAAAGTACAAGGTGTATCCTAGTGATGAGACGTGCAAAGACATTGATGGAAGAATTAAGAGAGGTACATGGAAGGGAAAATATGATCATACAAGTTGGCACTCAATTTCAGGTTTAAGGGTGTGGCAAAATTCTCTCTCATAGGTAAGGGAGTCAGGGATTGTAATAAATTATCAAGAGAAATTGTGAATATTTTACCAAAAATGATGAAGGAATTCAAAGCTGAAATTCTTAGAGGACAAAAGTACGTAGGAACAGGAAAGAGTAAAGAGGAAAAATGGTGTGCAAAGTGAATTAATTGCCACCGTAGCGTGCACTCCGTTGCAATTGAATTAAATGTTGATTGACTCAGGAAGAAATTGCTTAATTCAAAGTGTTACAACTCAAAAGCAATATAAAACAAAATGGACAGTAAATAAATACATATTTTTGTGTGTATTTATGGTACACCCTCTTTTTTACAATCATAAAATCTAAAAATCAAACTGAAGTCAAAATAATCAGTATACAAACTGCAAAATAAACGGAAGCAATAACAAATACAAATTTAGAAAGGGAAATCACACAGTGGAAACACAAAATAAGAAGATAAAGGTGACTCGTGTAACTACATTGATATTCTTTACGTTTTGTCTGCTATTCATAAGTGGCTAACAGATTAATTAAAGCTTCTTTTTTTAATCTGCATAACATCTCTCTAACAGCGAGGTCTTTAGAGACGGGAAAGGATGGGGGGCAAGGATTGGGAAGGAATTCGGCCATGGCCTTTTGAAGGAAGCATCCCGGCATTTGCCTGGAGTGATTTGGGAAACCATGGAAAACCCAAATCTGGATGCCCGGACGAGGATTTGAACCACTGTCCTCCCGAATGCGAGGCCAGAAAGCTTGCCGTTACACCACCAAGCTCGGTGAAAGCTTCTTGCTTTCTGTTAAAAGACTGATTTCTTAGTTTTAGTGTCCATTTTTTAATACAGATTTCCCAATCTTTTCACACTACAGTCACTTATTCCACTTAATAAAAACAAATCTATGGTTTACTTATCATGTGTATACATACCCTGGACTAAGCATTGATGTGAGAAGAACATTTGATTTCCATTTTTCTCCACCAAAACTTTTGTAAATTCTAGCCGACACATAACCAGCGGGTGTCCCAAAACATACATAGAGCACCATTGCACATGTCATTAAAGCCCCACGATTTGCTGGTGAAAGGAATCCCAGACATGCAAAAGCTGAAAACAGACCAAGTATTAATTTTAAACAATAATTTACATTGTGTAGCCAAACTGTACATTTTAATATCTTTTAAAACAACATACTCAACTAAAACTCACCAAAGTTGAAGGTAGGAAGGCAGCAGAAAAAAAAAAAAATACACAACACAAAAAATACAATATTTTGGGCAAAACCATTTGCTAAGAACTTAGAAATAAATGGCCATGCTTGTGCAAGCACCTGTGGTCAACAAAGCCACATACAGAATCATGTGGCTGTGTTACTGACAAAGGGTTTTGCCCAAAATATTGTGTTTTTTTCTGATGTGTGTTACTTTTTGTTGCCGTTGCCCTCCTCACTTAAACTTTGGTGAGTGTTGGTTATAATTTATCTTTCTATTTCGTATAAATATAACCTCAGGGCAGTTCTTCCTGCTCCAATTTTACTGAGATATTGTACATTCTGCATTTCTTTTCTCTGTTCTTCTTAATCTCATATTAGCAGTAACTGTATTGTATACAATGCTCTCAGGTGACTAGCCGAGTCAAGAATGCATTGTCTAAATTCACTGTCGCCATCTTCTGGTGAAGCGAATAACTGTATTTTCCATTAAATTCCAAATTTAAAATAATGTCAGTGGTACTTCAATGGTTATTAGTGTGTCTGCATCCTAAGTTAATATATAGTGTTGCTTAGATTCACAGATGATACTTTTAATATGGGAACATGCAAGTAAAAACAAGCATCATTGGTAACCGATACCACAACCAAACTCAAAATTTCACTTGATTCTACACACAAATCTATGCCATATCCACAATTACCACTTCTGTAGCTTGTTTCACCACATTCATTAAACTCCAACAACCATATACCTCATAAAAAGTAATTCTTCGCTTTCTGCCTGTAAACTCAAAGTAGACAAGACCCTGCCATCATTTCCTCACCCCATATTCCAGTAACACTAATCCTTTATAAGTTGCAACCAGCCAATTCAGATGGTAGCAAAAGAACTTGCCTGTGCTACTTCACAGTCAAAAACATCTAAAGTCAAAAACAACCAACCATAGTCCAGTTCTTAATATTCAATTTTCCCCAGGTCTAAAATTCATCAAGATTATGTTACTTAGACAGTTATTTCTTAAAATGTCCTAAAATACAAGTCTTTCTCGCCAAAATCCTGCCCGTGGTTAGCAAAACATGCCTCATTAGACTCCCACACTTCAGCAAACTACTGATCACAAATCTCATAAAACTTGAAAACCCCATAGCTCCTCCCTTGTTATCACATGTGTAAACTGGTTCCACCACTCTCATCAAAACTATCAATGATAAAGGTTTTCAAAAAAATGAAATAGTATTCAAGAAACTTCCGATCTCCTTTACCAATTAACCTTCTTTCCCTACAGGCCTGACTAAAAATTATTTAACCGTCAAGATAAATATTAGTGTCTGTTGTGACAAGTATCAATAATGAATCTCCTACAGAACTGTCACAGTTTAGTTTTATAGACTTTAAATCTTTGTACCTTTTTTAAGTTCATGCATCTGTGAATCTTTCAAATTAATCTAATCCCTTTTTAATCACATTAATTACAAATAGTGAATTAATACTTTATGGTTAACATAATAACATTATTAATTCCAAATTATTTTATAAAGTTGGTAACCTGCCAATTCGGGTAACTTTTTCCTTTAAAAAAAATAGACCAGAGAATAAAATAATATGAGCTATTGCTTGTGTCAACTGCAACACAATGAAAACCTGATGTGATTTCCAAAATAAAATTTTGAAAAGGAAAAAGAACCACTATTTCATGTAGCATCCATATCATTTCACATAGCTGAATAGGCTTTAGGTGGTGTTCTATACTTACTAGGATTTTTATAAGTGAGCACGTACCAGTTGCAGAAGGAATTTTCTGTGCCATTTGAGGGGTAATCATGTCCAAAACATGATAAATTAGTGAAGTTTTGCAAATGTGCAATACGCAAAGATGCTACAATATGAACTACTGGAATATGAAGTGGAGTGTACTGGACAAGCATACAAAGTCTACCACTGTTGATAGTGCCCTGACGACTGACCAAATCTTCACATTTTATCTAAGCATGCCTGGCATTTAGTCAAAAATTATATTCATCAAGAAATTGCATTGATAAACGGCAAACTCAATGCAGCCTATAACATTACTAGTTCAGAGTCAATGAAAATTGCACACAGTTAGCCCTCTATCAAGTGTGGAGTAATACAGGATGCTGAAATTTTTGCCAATGGTGAACAGTTGATCACAGCCACGAGAAAAATATGGATATCAATGAGCAGTGCAATCGCACAGCAAATTTTTCCACTACAACATTAAAGTCAGCTATTCTATTTGGCACATTAAATGTACCATGGTGCAGAGCAGCAGTGCCCCAGTATGAAAATCCAGTCATTCAGACTCATCATTCATTAATGTTCAAAAAAGTTTATACTGCACTCAACAACTGTCCTACAGTATGAATGACCATAGGTGAAACGTTTATCCTGCAAACCCGGTGGCAGCCCATTCCAGCTCACACGATTCTAACAATCTTAACACGTGTGTCTAAGGATGGAGTTGTCAGTTTTCCCAGACACCACAACCTATGTGGAACTTTGCAGCTGGGAACTGATCTATCAACACATCCTAGACACCAGACATACCGCTGGCCTCAACCTGCAACAACGAGGAGACCTCACAGTCTCGGAAATTCAGTTCGGGATAAGACTTCGCAGATTAGTAGTACACATTACGGGTGTCCACCCAGTAAAGTAGTAAAGCACAATAGCCACAAGATTCCAAGAAAAAGGGCTCTAAAGTTTTATGCGCAGCTCAAATTCCTGTCAATTTGTGTGCAATACTAGCACAGCGGAAGTGGCCAAGTCTGTAGCCATCTTGCTTACTATGCAGACGATCCGGGTTCGATGCTACCTCGGGTAACTTAATTCTCTCGAGCTTCAACACAACGATCATTTGTGCAGGAATTGCTTATTGTGCACTTATCAAATTGATTTCCCCCTTTTTATTTCTCCTTCCCACTGGGATAAATATTCCTTCTTTTTTAACCGGCTGTATCCTTTCTTTGTATTGTTTGTAGATTCCACATAGGGTGAGCCTTTATGATATTAAATACTTTAATTTTTAATCCAAAGAAAGATTGTCTAGCTATCTTCATTTTTTCTGGTTTATATTCATCTGATGAGCTATGATCCTTGACTTTTTCAAAAGGTTCCTCATCACAGTTTTCATTTTATGAGCAAGTTCTTTATCAATCACAAGTATTTTTTCAGGCAGCAAGTTCATAGTACATTTGTAAATTTCTTCACTCATCAAAATTGCTTCATGAGAAATTGAAGTTCAAGATGCCGATATCAAATTATTTTTAGCAAGCAAGCTTTTGTAATAAACAACCACATCTCTTAACCTCAAGTTAGACATTTCACTGTATAATGAATCTTCACCGATTTCATCTGCAGCTTCTGATGCTTTTGTGATTTCTTCATTAACAGACATTTTTAATTCACAATGTTTTAAAAATTCAGATAATATTCCACAGTACAGAATGCTCTAATCTCTGCGAAAGTGAAGAATGAAATATTATCTTTAATTCACATTTTAATTAGATGTAACAGTCATTTAATAAATAAAAAATTAATTATGATTTAATTCATAATATTTTAGGTCATTTACTTTATTTAAAAGTTGTTATAATTTTTAAGAGCGTTCTGATAGCTCAGTGGCTAAGGCGCTTGCTTTCAAAACATTCGCTACTCCTGCCCCAGGCACGAATCCTGGCAGGCGCAGGAATTTTGAGAGTTGTGTTGAATCATATGAGCTATGCCAGGACGCTCAGTGGTTCGGATTCCACGTTAAACTGTAGGTCCCAGAGGAAAGGAACTGGCCGTCCTACCTCTGACACAATGGCTGAGCATGCCTCCTTCGGGAGGATCCCACCAACCTTCGGGTTGTGGACTAAGTTAAGTTAAGTTATAATTTTTAAAACAATTTATAAAAAAAGTTACCCGAGGTAGCATCAAACCCGGATTGCCCACGTAACAAGCGAGGTCGTTATAGACTCAGCCTCTTCGCTGTGATGGCCTAGCGTAAAAATCTATTAGCATATGAGCTGTGCGTAAAACTTTAGAGCCCTTTTTCTTGGAATCTTTTAGCTAGTGCACTTTACTACTTTACTGGGTGGACACTCTTAAGGGATACTACTGAGTTGCAAAGTCTTATCACAAACTGAATTACCAAGAACATAAGGTCCCCTTGTAAGACCTCCCATGTAAACCTGACACAATTTTATGGCCAATTTACATTTATGTTTTGTTAGTATATTTTTATTTTATTTATTTACTTTTCTGTCACACGACACATAAAAATTATACTTTTGAAAATTTAGTTTACCTTGACTCACGATCACAGAAATTATTCTGTCCCACAATTATCTTTGGTCAATGTTCTCGCCCACCACCAGTGCAATCCCCACTCTTCCCTCTTGATTCATCATTGGTTTATTCATGTGGTAGGTCTTGATGTATGCTTATCTCCCCTGCCCAATGTCTCACATCCTGCATTTCCTAACCAGATTATTGTGAAGTGTGTATTTTTTGCGTTTTTTTGGTGTGTGTTCGTCTGCACCTCCTGTCTTTATCTGAGGTAAGAAATGGATTATTTTCCATATCCTATCTTCTTTCAGTGCTTAGCAACAGTTTTATTGCCACCAGTATCTAAACATATATTTCCTTATGTAAAAAACAATAATAAACTGAAGACATGAAGGCTTTCATATGAAGAGTGTAAACTCGTGGACAGTATTTCTCGAGACAAAGCCACGTTTATCACGATTGAGATTTGCAACCAATGAATAAGTGTCTCCACGCCAACTGACAAATAACAATGAATTGACTGCCCCAGTCAATGATAGATGCCCTGAAGATGTGAGTGTGTGAAGTTAGCTGTTGACAGAAACCCATTCCACAAATAGATCGATTGGACCATAGATAAAGGAAGGAACATAGCTCTGATTTATCAAGTTTTCAGCTTATATATATGCCATAGGTCTCTTAAGCTGTGGTTCAAGTCTCATAAGGACTTATTCGAACTTGTTAATAAGGCATTGTGGAAGATCACTGTGGCATCATAATGGTGTGGGACACATTTACCTGGCACGAACAGGGTCACCTAGTCGAAGTGAATGTGTCCACGATAGGATACAACCGTGCTCAGCTGCTCGGTGACCATTTGCAGCTATTTGTGGACTTCGCATATTTCAATAACTGGTAATTCTCAGGCCAATGATGTGCCTAGGTATCAGACTCAGGTTAGCTTGAGGTGCATTCTGAACAATTCCAGTACATGAATTAGACACCTGGATCACCTACATAAAGCATGTTTATAATATAATCGACAGAGGCATTCATGCAAAAATTCTAACAATACATCAATCAAACAAACCATGGACAGTTACTAAGATAGGCTGGCTGCAGATCCCACCTCAGACTGGCTCTCAATAATTCAGTTCATTCAAAATGCAGCAACTCGACATGCTGCTGTATTTTGCTGAGCCAAAGGGAGCCCCACACATAAGAGGGGTATCTTGTAACTTCTGGCACGTACGAGGGTCGATTGAAACTAAAGCCTCATATTTATTTTCATGGAAACTACAATACATACAGAGAGCACAATAATCTAATATTATAATGAGCAACTGTCAGCTATGACGTCGTCTATCACGGCATGACATCGCGCAATGACGTCATGCTTTACGCCATTATTCTTGGTAACTGACGTTATTTAATAACATTTCCAAGCATCCGCGAATAAATTAACTGACAGAACACTGAAATAAAAGTATGTATTGCGTAAAATCATTAGATGCTTATACATACATAATATTCTTTTGATATATACAAGTATTCCTTAAATATGTAAGATAAAAGCTTTGTGTTTCAAGCATCAATATAGTGAAAGATTTGGTTAGATTGTTACTTAGCATGGGTCAGAATTACAACTGGCATTTGATGTTACGGCAGAGGGCATGAATAATCTTAGTTTTTATTTTTATTTTTTTCAAAATAATTTAAACTGTGTCCTATTATTGAAATTATTAATTCATTTAAACGGAAATAGTTGCACACTGATCCCGATCTGTGTATCCTACACTACACTTAAAACAAATATTACGTGGCATAATGTAAGTTTATAAGATTTATTTTAATTTCCTTTGCTTTCACTGTGTAATACTATTGAGCATTTTATTTCAGCAACTGTGTCAGCCATTCAAACGTCTGAATCACAAATAACAAAAAAGAAATGTGTAATAACCCTTGAAGATTTTTGATCAAATTTATATCACTATGCATTATTGCCACTAAATTGCGATACAGTTCATGTATTAATTTGCACGAGATTGAAGTATTGTTCTTCTGATGGCAAGTTTATCGTACTATGTGGTTGGGTTGAAATGCAACCTGGACCGGGATGGAAATTGAAACCTTTTGCTACAGCGCAAGGCATGAGGAGTTATATTAAATTTTATTTTATAACAATCTAATTAGTTAAGCAATTACTAAGACATGAATTGTCAGAACACTGAAAGAAAATTATGTATTTCATTTAAACTGGCATATTATTATCAGTTTTTTTTTTTTTTTTTTTTTTACTGAAATTATTACATGGTTTGAATGAAAGAAGTTCCAAATTGATCACAAGATATGTGGCCTAAACCACAATTAAATATTACGTGGCATAGCATAAGTTGTTAAGATTTATTTTTAGCATCCTTCGTTACAACTGAGGTCATTATTTCAGCAGATGTAAGCTGTCTCAGCCATTAACATATCGATCTTCAACACAGGTATTAAGAAAGAAAAGGGTAAGAATCTGTGAAAATTTGGGATCAAGTTTTATCTCACGATGCATTCGATACAGGGAATGTATTAATTCGCGTGTGATTGAAGCTTTGCTTTTCTAACAGCAATATTAGCAGAGATTGTGGTTAGGCTGAAATCCAACCTGGATGGACCAAGTTGACAACTGAAGCTTTTTGCTACAGCACAAGGGACAATAAATTACAATGAGCTTTATTTTACAACAATTCTATTTAGTTAAGCAACTGCAGAGAAATAAATTACCATAACACTCCATTAAACCCATCATTTTTGACAGGCTTTGTGGCTAGTAGAATTATATAGAGCATGATTTCAGTTACCTACAGTTATTTTTCCAAAGTCAACACCATTTCTTATGCACTTTTGCCAGAAATGAACAGGAGCCTGCAAACCTTGCCTATAAAGTCTCAGAGGATAAACACTTTTTTTTTTTTTTTTTTTTTTTTTTTTTTTTTTTTTTTTTTACAGCTGTGATGACAGCATCCCTGTCTGGAAAATGGTGCCCTTATAGTCCACTTTTCATTGGCCCAAAGAGGTGTAAGTCTTAAGGTGCTAAGTCCAGACTATAAGGATGATGTGGAGCACAATTTTTAAATATGCACAGAGATAGCAAAACTGGCATGGGGTCTGGCATTATAATGTTGAAAGCTGAAGATTGTTTTCTCTCACCTGACTGGCTTTCAGCTTAGTCAGAGTCTTCTTAACTGCCAGAATTAACAGTTTTCCCAGGCTCCAGGCTGTTAAAAAACAATTACACATTGTAAATTCCAAAAGACATACTTTCCCTGCAGATGGCTGTGTTTTGAACTTTTGTTTTGATGGGGAATTAATGAGGCACGACTCCATTGATTGTCTTTTGGCTTCTGCCTCATAATGGTGATACCATGTATCATCTCCAGTGATGATACTGTTCAGGAAATTGACACCTATATCCTCAGACTGATTCAGCAGGTCCTGACGGACACACATTTGATGATTTTTCGAGTCCTGTCTCGGGACCGACCTTGCACAAACTTTGCGATAACCCGCCGTTCCTATCATCATCTGCAATGCACTGAAACGACATTAAGCTATGTACAGTTTCTTGGTCTAATCCTCTGATCCACATTAAATGAGCTCATTGAGGCACAGTTCATTCTGAAGAGTGGCAGCAGAGCAATGATCCCCAGACGTGATTTGTCGGGAATGTCCGTTTCACCGCACTACCCAGGGCCTCACTGTACAATCTCCGTGCACTTGAAGCAAGCGTCGCTGGATTTCAATAGGTTGAATTTGTTTGACAATGAGGAATTCAGTAATGCATCTGTGCTTCGTATGCACCTCACTGTCTGATGCCATTTTAATCAACTGTTCCGCTGCTGCTATCTGCCTGAATAAAACTAAACTGTCAGGTCATTACCACCAACACCAAGCTCAGACACTTCACATTCACACACAAAAAAAGGAGGCATTAGTTTCAGATCAATCCTTGAATATGTAGTTCTATTCTCCATAGCAGATCCCATCTACTTTCACACACTTATAAGATCTTCCCAGAGAGAATAGAGATCATAAAATGAACAATATGTACTATAATATGTTGGGTATTTCATCCTGTTCTTATTTGACCTAATGGCTCTTTATTTATGAGAGACCAAGGGTTGAGGTTCTGTATGAAGAGCCCCTTAACTTAAAACCATAATACAGCCAAGAATATTTAGGTGACCTGTTCCAACACTGCAAGTCACGTGTTCAAACTCTGTATATATAACCTTCATTCCACCCCCCCACCCCCATTTTCTCCAACTGCAATTCAGTTTTAACAATATTAGAAATCTATGCATGCAAAAATTTATCAAAGTTAATATTCTTATTGTTGTAATAAAGTATATTTGATTTAAATTTCTAGATTCTGATATTTCCTCAGTTGATTACAAACCATACCAGTCATATTTTATCACATCATAAAATACAGGCACATGCAAAATATGCTGATGAGTGGAGGTACCAGAGAAGTGGGGAACACTGTTACAAAACCTTGGTCAGACCATTCCTTGAATAGGGTGGTGTAGTATGTGACCCACATTTTGGGTATCAATAACAGGAGTTGAAGAGGATAAAAAGAAGGGCAGCTGGATGAAGAATGGTAAAAGAAATGTAAGAAGTACATGAAAGAAGAGATGACCATAACAACAGGCTGGCACTTTATCTCAGGCATAACATAGTGGAATAATTTTCTTTTATAGACAAAGTCAACAGTTTTATAAAAACACTGAAAGATTGAAAAAGTAAAATTCGTAAATGACAAGCATTTGTGGTGAAAGCTGATTGAAAAATATTTAAGATTACCAAAACAGAAAAAAAAACTTTAAATGGGAAAACAGGTGTGAAGGCAGATTGCCACTAGGGATTGTGTTCTATTACAATTAAATAAAATTAAAAATGAGAAAAATAAAAATCATCAGTGAATGATGTAAGCCACAGATGATATAAATTAAATTAAGAGCTACTGAGGCTAATCACTTAACCAACTACCACCATGCCAAATTCTTTTTTACAAAAGTTAAAACGACAGCACGCGATGATGTACAGAAAACATAACTCGTCTTACACATAAAATACTAACATAAACAATTTATAATCTGTACCTAGTGTCACAAGCGTCATGCAAAATACTTGAGTTCCAGATCCAAGTAGTACAGACAGCAACATTCCCTTTCGTGGTGGTCGGAAAACGTCTCCATGGACAAGTTTCCATCCAAATTCTTCTTGGGCGTCTTCTCCAGAATCAATCTAGAAGCACAAGATATTCCCTTTCAAAAAAATTAACAATTAGAAAATAATAAAGTATCAAATCACATAAAAGCAAAACAATAATCCCAATTTGTGCAGGAAGTGCAAAGTGGATTGTGTTATTAAAAAACTTATTAGGAAAGATAATTCAAATGTGTAATTCATCACAGATGATTTTTTTTTTACTTATGGCTTTACGCCTTGTCTACATCGAGGTCATTAGAGGCAGGATGGGACTGTGGACTATGAACAGTAAGGAATTCAGCAATGGCCTTTTGAAGGAAGCATCCCGGCATTCGCCTGGGGTGATTTGGGGAAACCATGGAAAACCCAAATCTGGATGCCCAGATGAGGATTCGAACTGGCGTCCTCCCAAATGCGAGGCCAGAGCATTAACCGCTGACCCACCACGCCTGGTTCACAGATGAAAATAGCAAAACCAGAGTGAACACAATATACAACATTTCAGTAAAAGTCTTAACCATGATTAAATATATGGCAAGAGGGTTTGATGTGTTCACACTGAGACCAACTGCATGACTAAGCCAAAGATGAACCTGTTGGAGGGGTGTCGGGGGTGGGGGGGGTGGGGGGGGGGGAGGTAAGGCAACAGTTTGGTGATAAGTTTACTAACAATAATTGCCGAGAAGCATTATATCTGAAACAGCCGATCAAACTAATAAAAATCAGGTATTGAAAAATGATTATAATAATAAAACAATTGAGGAAGGATAAGGAAATTCAACCCACCACTTACCATAGATGCCATCTGGGAACAACAAACACAAAATGTGAACACGTGCAACACAGTATTTCAGTGTTGAACTTTATTCTAAATAAAGTCAGTGAATGGAGAACCCAAGAGTACAGCAAGGCAGCTGGGGTGATTGTGCAGAGGATGAGAAAATACTGAAATGATAATTCTGGAAAAATAGTAAGAAGTGGAAGAAGTAATTAACATTAGAGGATAAATATTAACAGAAAACTTTAAGCTGGATATATTGTTATCATTCATTCACATTTCATAAATGTGAGATCTACTGGAAGGAACTAATTGGAAACTAAGGTCAGAAGGATATTTGGAGTCAAGTATGTGTTTGTGGAGCTCAAAGGAAATTGTGGTTTAAGAGAAAACTGACAGCCTTTACTGTAAAGCTCAAATTGTGGGTAATGGCATGTTCTGCCACTGAGTAGCATAAGTTGCCAGTATAAAGTTTGCCTGATTGTTTCTTCTCTAGCTTCCAGCTTTACATCTCACTGACATCAAGGTCATTACAGGCAGGAAAGGAGTGGCAGTGAGGAACAGGAATGAATTTGGCCACACCCTTTTGAAGGAACCATTGTAGTATTCGCATGGAGTGATTTTTGGGAAACCATGGAGAACTAAAATCTGGATGGCTGGATGGGGAATCAAAACCACACCCTCCCGAAAGAGAGGCCAGAGCGCTAAGACTCACCAACCACACTCTGTTTGCCGACAGTCGCTCATTATGATGTTGAGGCCAATATATGAATTGGTGCATTGCAGGTAGGCAAGTTGAAATATGAGGTGTGTTTGTAGTATAACAGGCTACCATAATAATTACTCTGTGAAATGGGTAACTAAGGAAACGTTTATATAAACAGAAGAGGTTAGATCCAGACTAGACAAGCTTGGTGAAGGCCGTGTCGTGTTCGCATTTTGAATTACTGTGGAAAAGAACCTGTACATATTCAGATGATTAAAAATGTTATAGAATTATAATAAAAAGGGAATTAATGCACATTAGGTTATTATTTATTTGGTGTAGCTGGATGATGCGGAACGGAAATTGTGTTTCTTATTTTTTCATAGGAAAGGAAATAAAACTTTAGAAGAAACTACAATAAATAATTAAGTAGATATTTTCACTACGACGACAAGGGAAAATAAATAAAAATACGAGAACAGTAAATAGAAGTACGAGACGTTCTGAGAAGATGTAAATAGAAATACGTGATCAACAATTAGAAATACGAGATGGCGACCGAGACGACAAGCAGTGACGAATAAAATACAAATTGTCACGACACACAAGAAACTAACCAATTGTCGGTGAAGAAGAAGAGCATTCTACTAGAACCCAACAACAAATCTACGGCAGCGCCATACTAACTACCCGAAGTAAACATCGCAGACAGCGGACAGCTGTTTGCCGATCGAGGAGTACCTTTGCCTGCGCCGGCTGCTGTCTACGTCAACAAGCGATGCATGACGTTATAAGTTATAAAGATAAGTGATTTTTTTATATATATACTGAACTCAAGTGGTGCAGATTATCATGAAGTACGAAACATTGGATGTATGACAATTTATTGATAATAATTCGAGGTTAGTTTTGGCTTGTGTTACTTTCTTCAACTATTTGAATATGCAGGAGCCTGAATATCCTGGGGATGGGCAGTCATCGAGCCGTTCTCAGAAAATAGTGCTAAACAGTGATGACGTTTCGGGAAATTTTTATGGGTTTCCCGAGAGCGCATCATCGCCGGTTACTCATGTTGACACACTAGTACCGAACAACGATAACCGACCGCAATCGGACGTAAACAATCAACTGTTGGCAGAAATCTCTAATTTGAAACAATTAGTATTAGGACTCTTCTCACAGTTCAAATCTGAGTTGAAAGAACAAAAAAATGAAATTGGGAATCAAGAGAAGAAAATGGAAACAGACATCACTAAATTAGTTACTATTCAAATGGATCCTATTACAGAAGTAGTAGGGCAAAAAACACCCACCACCTGCTTAGTCCAAAACTCTGATACACTAGGAGACAACCTAAGAGATATGGAAACTGAAGTTAATACCAGGCAACAGACATTACAATTACATGATTTGCAATTAGCAGAGGTACATGCAAAATGTAAAGAGGATAGCCAAGCACTATTTTCTAGTGTTATTACAGCAAATATGAAACATGAAAAAAGATAAGTATATTCTTGAATCAAGTTACATTCTATGTGAAGACTATTGTTGGGCGATTTTCCTTTCATGACATGAATCCTGAAATAGAAGAAATAATGCGAGAAGAGGCTGTGGAAGCAGAGAAAACAGCAGAATTGAAGAAGGAAGTAGATGTATCTGATCAAGAAATGACTAGACAATTTAACAGTCTCGTTAACTCAGTGCAGCAGAAGTTTATGACAAAAAAGGAGAAAAGAAATATTTGCAGAAAGAAGGTAAGATGAAAGAGGAGGAAGTTGCATCTCCATGAAGAAGCAAAGAATGTGATTAGGAAGAAAAGAAGAGAGAACAGAGAATATTGGAAAAAGCGAAAGAGGAAGAAGTTGCATCTGCATGAAGACACAAAGAATGTGATTAGGAAGAGAGAAAGGAGAAAGTTGGAAAAAGCGAAAGAAGAGGAAGAAGTTGAATTTGTGGGAAGAAGCAGGGAATGTGAGCAGGACGAAGGAAGAGAGAAAAGAAGAAAATTGGAAGAAACGACGGAAGAAGATGTTATTAACACCATGTCACAACTCTACTTCGGTAACAAGTTTTGAACACATGTTTAGAAAGAGAACAACGAGATAAAGATATTTAAGTCTCATATACAGTAATCGGTAGAGACCATGGGAATTCGTACACAGTATCCTATCTGAAGGAGGAAAAGGTTAGAGAAAGATATAATGTCATTGCACTCAAACCTTTTAAGCATATAACACACAGTTAAGTTGGTAGATGTAGTTTATTGTTAATAAAATAGAGACATTCAAAGACATGTTTTATGTTGACCATTGTTGTGAAGATGTTTTGAAGCAAGGACCACAGAAGTGGTGTAAATAAGTCACTTGTTTTGTGAAATATTGCTGTATACTGCCTCAAACTTATGATGCTAAAATATATTTTTATGGTCCAGGGACCTTTTTCCTGTAAATGAAGAGTTCGTTCATGAACTAATAAGTGACTAATTATATGGATTATACCTGTGAAGAATCAGTCTTTTATTTATTATTAATGTATATATCTCAAAACATAAATATGTAAAGGTCAAGAAAGTAATAACAATGACGATGACGATAAAGTTAACATTTGTAAATACCCGTTAGCTATGTACTCTGATGAGACTGGAGGTAACAGTTTAGCAAATTTTTAACACTGATGAACTGTTATGTCAATACAAATATTTGTTACACCATATTTTGTTTTCATGTTCTGTTATGATATAGCTGATAAGAGAAATGATACCCAAATGTTATTACAAACGTTTCGTTGACGCATAGTGGTGTCAGTGACACCAGAGTGGACTGATAACGGTGCTGAACTCTCCTGACAGGACATGGAAAGCAGTGTTCTATCGGCCTCAGTGTCGTCGTAGAAAATTATACATGTATGATGATTCAAAGCGAAGACATAAGGTCCTCAGCAAGTTTACCAGAATATTTGTTACTACAAATATATATGGCAAACTAGAGGGGGGCTGTAGTATAACAGGCTACCATAATAATTACTCTGTGAAATGGGTGACTAAGGAAACGTTTATATAAACAGAAGAGGATAGATCCAGACTAGACAAGCTTGGTGAAGGCCGTGTCGTGTTCGCATTTTGAGTTACTGTGGAAAAGAACCTATACATATTAAGATGATTAAGGATGTTATAGAATTATAATAAAAAGGGAATTAATTCACATTAGATTATTATTTATTTGGCGAAGCTGGATGATGTGGAACAGAAATTGTGTTTCTTATTTTCTCATAGCAAAGTAAATAAAACTTTAGAAGAAACCACAATAAATAATTAAGTAGATATTTTCACTACGACGACAAGGGAAAATAAATAAAAATACGAGAACAGTAAATAGAAGTATGAGACGTTCTGAGAAGATGTAAATAGAAATATGAGATCAACGATTAGAAATATGAGATGTTCTGAAAGTGAAGTGTTCAATAATGGGAAACCAACTACTATACAGTGCACATCATTTCCAACTCTAATTACCAAAACCCAATATCTTATCTGTTTTAGTCTATCAATACCCCGCACATCACTGTTGCCTGCATACATACCAAAATGATCAGTGGTTAACCCCTCATACACATCTCTGAACCACAACTGTCTATTCTATATAAGGTACTATCTTTTTCACCTACTCATGTAGGTACTCATGTAGGAACTCCACTACCCCTATCAGTTTTACACCACAGGAGAGTGACGACCAGCATGACGAGACTCACACCAGCCTTCAGCAGTTCAAACTCTCATCACAACTGGATCTACCAAGTAAGGGGATGGGATAGCCATGCCCACAGCCCTCACACGCAAGTCTGAAATTTCAGTGTCCCTATAAGTGAATGAGAAGTAACAGCATCCGTCGTGTAACGCGTTATTAGTTTTCTTGTCAGCTACGGTGGGAAATTGAGTGAAATATGGAACAGAATCCAAGGACAGTTTAGAGTTTCTAATCTGAATAAAGCCCAAGTGACCAATTTGGTCAAGAAGTTATGAAATAATGGTGATAAAGTGGAAAATTGAAGCTATAAACAATGATCTGTGACCAACGTCAATGAAGCCAGTATTCAGGCCTTGAATGAGCTTACGAGAGATGAGCATCGTGTTCCTGTTGCAGAGATTGATTGCATCAAGAGGTCTGGGTAAGTGCAGGAAGTGTCAGACATACTTGGAAAAATATCAGCAGAAAGACATCTGTCACTGGCTTCTAAGGAGGAGAGGCCTTCCGACCATATGTTGACGTGCAACAAAACGTGGGCCGATCATTATACCTCGTAAAACAAGAGGTTGAATATCGAATGAAGGAATGTTGTGGAGAGGGCACTGATCAAGACCAAGATAAAGTAATAGTAACTGTTTTGGAACTCAAAAAGGGTCATTTTTATTGAAGGACAGTAATTGTGTCCTATTACTGGCAGCTGTTGAATGAGGCCAAGGCTACTTATCAAACACCAGCAACTGATTCACAACATTGCCTTTCTGTAGCACAACAATGCATGACTGCATACAACAGTTCTGCCTCATGATAAAAATCACAGAAATATACTGGCCATCTCTTTAACACCCACCTAACAGTCCAGACTTGTTCTCGTGTATCTATAATATGTTTGGTTCACTGAAGGAGTTATCAGGATAGGAAATATGGCGTGGGAGTCGGTCAGCACACGAGCAATTGGCTGCTGGGGAAGCCATCTTCCTTTTTTATATGAGAGGATCATAAACTTCCTATCTGATGGAGGAAATGTATTTTGGTTTTCAATTTTATTCATCACCAATTAAGTTGCATGATAAAAAATTGGTTTATATTTCAATGTCTCTCGTACCTCCCCTTCACCAAAACCATCTCCTATTCCAATTTTTCCTTTTTTTTCTTATGGCTTTACACAGTCTCAAAATAAAGTTTATTTGAGGTGGTGAAGGACTGGAAGCAAGGAATGGGAAGGAATTCAGAGATATACTTTTGAAGAAACCATCCCAGTATTTCCCTGAAGTGATCTAGGAAAACTCGATAGCCAGAGGGGAATTCAAACTCGCGTACTTCCATATTCGAGGCCTCTGCATTACTGATCACCCAATACACTTAGTGCCAGGTGTTTGTCACATGTACCCTGCCCTAACGATCTTACTTCATTAACCACTACAATAGCCTCAGCTCCAGACCTTGAGAGAACTGACCGGGACCAATCATTTTCTTAGCTGATAATAGTGATGGGTTAATTTTTCATAACCTTTCTTATTTTCACTGACAAAGAATATTTTCATTGCCACTATAATCAACTAAACTCTCGGATAATGGTGATAATAAAACTGACATTAAGCAATCAAATATTGTAAGGTTGTGTGTGTGTGTGTGTGTGTGTGTGTGTGTGTGTGTGTGTGTGTGTTCATCTGGCTACTGTTATGTTTAGGTAAATTAAATATTACTTACACTTATTAAGTTATCTTAATGTATTGTTTTTTATTTTAGCGCATCTACTACAGTTAAAAAAGTTTATAAATTATACAGGAAAGGGAAATTAACCCACCACATACCAAAATAGATGGCCGTGATAAGAGAAAATACGCTAAGGCGTACACACAAATACAATATTTCTGTATTAACCTTCTTCGTGTAGCAGAGAAACGAGCCATTTACTTTTGGACATGTGTGCAGACAGACCGTTCCCAATGACTGGCTAGGTAGTGCGAGAAATGGTGAGGGAACGGCTAAGCAGTAGACTATCGAAATATCAGCAATGTCCGATATAATTGCAGGCTATGGTAAACTGAATATATAATGCAAGGGTACTTAGTTCTGATGCAAAAAATAATTACTAGTTAAAATATGTAAGCAGAGAGGAAAAAATTAATTGAATTAAAATGTGATGGGTTAAGTGGTAGGATTTTATTGGTGGTTAGGGCCAGGGGTGCGTCTGGTATCCAGGATATTCTGGTACACTAGGTCCCCATCTCTGGAGTTCTGATACAGTGGTGCTATCAAAGACAACTCTGATTGCTCTTAGCAGTAAAGCTGTCTTTGAGATTGTTTGAATCATGGCTATTGGTATGTTCTGGTATTGCGTTGCGGGTGTGGACTGTTTGTCTGTGGCCATTCATTCTGACTGCTGCTGCTGTGTGGAGGCCTATGTAGGAACTAGTGCAATGGCAGCTAGTTAGTTGGTATATGACGCGAGTCGTTGAACAGGTGGACATGTCCAATGATGGGGAAAGTTTCCCCTGTAGTGGGAATGGAATATGTAGTGGTGGGTGGAAGCATGCTGCAGGTTTTACAGCGAAGTCTATTGCATGGCAAAGATTCATATGGTGTTTTTGGAGAGTCTGACGGAGGGTATTCATGGATTAAGATGTTCTTAAGATTAGGTGCTCTGCTAAAACATGCACGGGGACTGTCAGTAGAATTTTGTATAGACATTGCCGATACTTCGATAGTCTACTCCTTGGCTGGTTCGTTTCTCTACTATATGAAGGTTAATACCAAAATATTGTATTTGTGTCCACCTTACATGTTTTATCTCATCACAGTGGTATGTGATGGATAAATTTCCCTTTCCTTTGTTATTTATATCCCCTACAAACTGCTTCATTTTTCCTTAGTTTCATAAAAAAAAATCTTAAGAAATAAATGTCCATACTCAAAAAAGCAAAACAGAATCAAAACAGTAGTAGTGCAAACTTTTGTGATCAATGCTTCTCAAATACAGAGTTTGATATGCAATAATACTCTAGGTGATATCTTTCCTTATTGGTGAGTGATCTCGGGCAGGTGTTTTAGTCCTGTGTAATAGGTATCTACTAGCGAGTAACTTTAAGTGATGTAGGCCATGCGTAAGTACTCAAAGCACTTAGCCAAGTGATAGAATTACCGAGAACACATTTGTTGGTATTACGAACTAGCGCACAGATGTATTTTTTTTGTATTAATACATAAATTGCAAGATTTTTTAAAGGACTCAGTCATATGTGTGCCACCCATCTGCATGTTGTAAAGAATGAGAGAAGTTTTCAAGGGTGCTAAGTTGAGCTTAATTTCTCGTCTGTCCCTCCATAATGTATAAATCCTTGGACTGAATAAAGTCTTATAATGGTATACTGCAAAGGTGGTATATCTTCTTGTAGCTGAACGATTAAATAACAATGAAAATAAAAATAAAAAACTGGATTAACACTTATTTAAATTTTTTAATTTAAACTATGTGATTCTTTTTTAAATTAAAGAAGAAAGTTTTCTCACTGTTAGCTCGTCAAGTATTAAATTTCACTTGCATTAAGGACTTCCAACACGAGAGAATATTGGCAATCTTCAATTACATGGTAATGTGGAACTACTTGGATTGTCGTCGTTGTAAAGAATTGCTAGAGGGCTTCAAAATAAAAACCAATACAAACTGATCTATAAAATGTGAATCCATAACTGATAAAGTAACTTAACATACTATAAGACGAAAATGACTATTATTAGCAATTACTGTTTGGGATTTGTATTACAGCTATAAATACTACCTGATTGTACCGAGCAATGTCTTTGTGCAATGTCCTTAGCATGATCATTGCCACCATCCCAGACAAAAACAATACAATTACGAGGGAATTCAAAATGCTGAACCACTGGATATTTGTATGAGGCATAGATTCTAGAATATAGTCCCAACGTGATGACCATTTGATTGTATTATTTTTCTGAAACAAATTTAAAAAATTAAATTGCACAGTGGAAAAGAAACTTTTTATTTATAACAAATTTGCACACCAGTGTAAATATTATTGCAATCAAAGAGAAAATAATGTTATTAAAAGATTAGCTAATTGGAGACTTCGGAATTTTAACAATCATCTACCTGAAAGGGAAGATTTTATTAATGAACACACATTCATACTGTCAACTGACCAGTAATTTTACTTTTATAGTAAGAAAATTAATAAGTGTATTCTACAACATCTTCACAAAATTATGAAGGCACACACAGTTATCACTTACCAAGTCAAAGGCAAGATTAATTTAACAAGAGAAAAACAATAAACACTGTTTAAGTTGACCCCTTATCCATGTGTAATAATGATACACACGTAACACAAACCTTGTAACTGAAATTGATTGAATTTTTAATTGATGGAGCACATGCTCCAGTGGTAACTTCCCTAGTCATCTAATTATCCTTTCATTATTTTTTATTATTAACTTATATACTATAAATATTAAATTTCTCCACCCATCTACTTTTGTCATTCATGAACATTCATTTTAAATTCCTTCAACATTCCTGGTAAATTATTCATCACTTTCCTCGGTAATTCATCCTAATCCGCGACACCTTTACCCACAAAAGAAACTCTCATATACATGAAATCAAGTGCAGCTAGTGACCACGGTCATCTTAACCTTTCCATTCACTATTCCTACTTCTTCGACCAATGTCCAGCCGAACCCCGTCACGAACATATGCTCTGTACACTCCAAGCATTCTCTTCACCCTCCTCCTATCTTCCAATAACTCTCAATCCAGTTACTTTATAGTAAATAGGGGCTTCCCCTCCTCCTTTCAACACATTCATACCATCATACATGCTGACTGCCAACAGGAAAGTGTGTTCATTCACCCAAAGCAGTGACTACGGAAGACTTTGCTACTTTAAAAATATTCCATGAAAATTAAGGTGTGACTTAAGAAAATTGTGCAACCTTTCAGATTGGATTGCCAGTAGTGTGAAGTTTGCACAAACTCCTTTGCGTAAGACAGGTTTCATCCCATTACATGGCTCACAACTTGACAGATGCATGGAAGTGCACTCAAGTTAAATAATGCAGGCGAGGCTGGATTTTTTGGTGGCAGATACTTACTGGTGATTAAACCTGTATTTAGCGGTACAACCCAGAGGCTAAACGTCACTCAAACCTCTAGAAATAATGTAAAGTGTCCATGGAGTGTCAGCATGAAAACTTTGTTTATATGGTGACCAATACTTTGAAGGAGCAACGGACTGTCACAACTCAGTGTTACATCACAGTTTTCCTTCACAAAGTTTCCCACTCACTTTGAAAACTGCAACTAAAGAAAGAGCTGCAAAGAATCCATCTCCACCATGAAAATGTCTGCCCACAGGACCAGCATCACCATCGATGGTTGTTCAATAAGTTTTGTCATTCGATAAGAGATGGCACTCGTAGGATTGTGGTTTTATTTTTCTTAAGTTGGTACTACTTTTTATGAACACGTCTGAAGTTTTATGTAGATCTGATAATGCATTTGTATATTTACAGCTGTTCGAAGTCACAGTATATTGGTGAAATGGAAAAAATTGAATTTCGTGCAGTAGTGACTTAAAGTACAAACTGTTGCCGCATCCAACCTATTTGCCAGGTTTGGCTCCCTCTGATTCTGGCTGTTTCCACATCTAAAAATCTTCACGCGTGGAAAACGAGTTTCATCGAATGAAGAGGTAATAGCAGCTGTGGAAGCCTACTTCGACAATCCTCCAGATTCTCACTTCAGTGATGGAGTCCATAAGTGAGAAGATAACTGGAATAAGTGTACTGAAGTTCAGGGACATTATATTGAATAATAAAATGTATTTAAAACAATAAAATCATGTTTTTCTTATCGAATGACAAAACTTATTGAACAGCTGCCGTAGTTCTTGGATTCCAGAGATCAGATTTGTGGCTCATCTTCCTCATAGTCCTAATCCAGCTCCGTTGGTAAAGTGGGAAGCAGTTTTCGGGCTATAAAGAAGCAGTTGCTACCAATGAAAGGAAGCTTTTAATCACTGAAGAAAAGTGATGGTAAGAGTTCTTTCAGAGAATGCAGAGCTGTGAACGGTGGTGGTGACTACTACATAAAAATGTAGAGCGCAGAGTGATTTTATATAAACCAATCTGGCTGCGTCTGGAAACTTTCATTGTGACCCTCATATTCATGGACTGGTATGTAAATGACTCTTAAAAAGACAGACTAACAACTGTAAATAATCAGTCATCTAAAATGGAAAGATGGAGGAGGCCTTTTTACTTCTTTTCACCTTCAGGAGTCACCGAAAACAATCTAATAATAATTAAGTTTGGAAATCATGAGTATAAGGAAGCAGCAAAACGAGATGAAACTGACAAACTACAAGAATGGGATGTGAAGCACAAGCATAACACAGTTCTAAAAACAAGAAATGTGCTGGTAATCCAATAAACAAGAATAATCATTACCGTCATTACTAGGATAGCAGGATATCACTAGAAATCTATATTTGTTATGAAAAAATTAATATAACAAAGTTAATGATACCAGTGGAAGCATCACATCAATATACAATTTATCATTGACCTAAGTCTACATCATAAAAAAAGGTCATTGCTAAAATATGGAATTTTCTATAAATGATTTAATTATTACAGCTATTGTTGATATATTTCAACTGAATGATTATCACATATTCAATAATACTATACATATAAATTAAGGAGTACAGAATACGTTGACACTATTAATTAACACAAAATTTTCAATAAGGGAGTTTATATTTAAAGAAATACAACTTACCACAAATTTAACACTATATGTGTATACTATTGAAATTTTCTGGCCTGGTTTAGACTGAGATGGTATTGACATAGGTTCTTTCATTGTACAGTCAATATGATCTGGTGTATGTTTGATGCTACGTGGAACGACCTTTGCAGCTGAAAGAGAAATGTGCAATAAAAGAGCCAAGGTACTCTCAGTATACAAGTTGCACAAAGAGGATTTGGCCTTCCTATTAAGATGTTCACTAAGCAACATTTCGATATGAACTTGTGTTCTGATCATATTTTCCTGCAGTAGATGGCATTGGACCATTGTCACAACTACAATATGTGCTCACTAGGTGAGAAGACCAAGTTCTTTTTGTGCAGAGAAATACATTATTGGTATCGAAATAAAACTTTACACATCATTGAAAAGAAAGGGAAATTAACCCACCACATACCAAAGTGGACGGATGCGATGAGAGAACACTAATGCTGACAAACAACCAACTAACATACCAACTAACTTGCCGCTTTTGCACCAGTTCTTACATAGGCCTCACCACTCAGCAACTCTCTGTTAGAATGAATGGCCACAGACAAACAGTCCATACTCGTAACCTGTACCTTCCAGTACCAGAACATGCCAATAGCCATGATTCCAACAACCTCAACGACTGTTTCACTGTGAGAGCAGTCAGAGTTTTCCCTGACAGCACCACTGCAGCAGAACTCCGGAGATGGGAACTAGCGTACCAGAATATCCTGGATACAAGACACCCACCTGGACTTAACCACCGTTAAATTCCAATTAACCCATCACTACCTTTTTTTTTTTTTTTTTTTTTTTCCTATGTTTATACCGTACCATTACTACATTTTCTCTTACCATCGCCTGCCAAAATATTAAATATATTATCTCAGACATTGTATACCGACATCGATAGTTTACTCCTTATCCGTCACCCCCCCCCCCCCCCACCACAACACGGTTAGTCATTGGGTAACGTTCGGTGTGCACATGTCAGCATTAGTGTTCTCTCATCGCATCCGTCCACTTTGGTATGTGGTGGGTTAATTTCCCTTTCTTTTCTTATTTATATCGCCTAGAAGCCGCTTCCATTTTCCTTAGTTGCATCATTTACACATCATTGGTAAGATTTATCTTACATACTATATTAATAAAATGACAATCATTGTAAAAATTAGTAGTTACAACAAACAACTATTACAAAAATAAGGTTGTCATGCAAAAATACTTGCAATCATATTGATAACATAAATCAACAAATCATACTTACATATTATCCTGCCTCCTTTGTCTCGAAAACCCAAATCCCACTCTTGGCCCTCGCCACTGTGGTATGTAATTATTAGGTCAACATGGTTAAAGATGTAGTAGGTGTCTGTTTTGTGCATATTCTGTGAGGGGAGAAGGAAAAATACATTTGAATATCATAAAAATAATATAGTGAAAAGAATTAATGAAGTAAGAAAAAGAGATGCACAATATTTTAACTGATATGTGAAGTACATTGTACTTCTTAGTTTATGTTACACATATTTTATCATATTTAATATTAAATTTTAAAATAAAATAAATCACCACATCCTGTAATATAACTACTACTTTCCTGGCTACCTAAATTAAATCATGTTGTCGATTTTAAAGCATATTTTACACCATTTTCAATGCATACAGATGTTAAATTGTATTCAAATTAATTCCAAAAGCTTTCGAATAATTTCTATTAATATTTAAAACCATTATGATCACTAGATTGTTAACAGAAAAATTAAGAATGCTGTACTATATCACTTGGCCTTCAGCTATTATATAGGTTGCTCGGCACTTCTGATCAAGTTGGAAATCCAACCAAATAATATCAGGCTCCTTCACAATTAATACGGCAAATTTTGTCTTATTTCTTGTGCCATCAACTTTGGTTACTGATGTACATGAACTACACTATAGTTGCTCTGTGGTTAAGATAAGTCCTGTAGCAAACACAATAGCTTAGTATACCAACTTTTGCAAGATCCATCAATGTTTCGCATTGCGTATCAAGCTTTAAGTTGATTCTCATAATAAATAATTATAATTGACTTAACTAACAGAAAAATAATCAGTTAAATTACTAGTACATAATAACTAGACAATGATAATCTAGCCTAGTTGAGTGGTGCCACCAGATCAGAATTGTGCCGCAGTCCTTTGAGAAATACAATAGTGAATTTACAATGTCGCGGTTAACAAATTCGCCCAATCTCATTGGATGTTAGGAAGTGTCCATATACCATGTAGCTCCATTTTGGCTTCCTCTGAACCTCCCTCTCCCCCACCCCATGTAGCACGTAGCTTTTTTCCCTTTTGATTCCAGAAGACATTTTGTACTGTTTTCTCCTGTCAGACTACTGTAAATTACATATGGAGATAATTAACTGAGGGAAATATTCACATGCTGTTGTGTGTTCTGTTCGTTATTTTAACTGTGAAAAATGTTATGAAAGGAAAGCTACATGGCCTGGCTCGGTAAACCCCCCCCCCCCCCCCACATAGCTCAGCGTAGCATTCCAGCCAACCCCCCCCCCCCCCTGGACCAAGCCACGTAGTTTGTGCATGCTCCCTGAGCTTTGCACCCACAAATCACCAGGGTTAATTTAAGGGAATCACGTGACAATTGATAAGTCCAGAAACCTTCTAAGGACTCGAGTCCAAACCACAAAAAATTACTGTTGTATTGCATTCCAAAGGTGGACCAACAGGCTACTAACCAGGTGATCATAATGTTTTGGCTCAACAGTGTATCTGCTCCTCACTTATATCTGCAATGGTTTCAAAAATTTAATATGACACACCATGATGAAAAATTGACTCCAAGGTTTCTGAAAAATCATTACAAACAAAAATAATTTGTCAAGTATTAACCACATGTGAAATGAGGAGACTGAAGTTGCTGTTACATAAAACTGATCAAACCGTAGTTTGAAAAGAGCAAAATTATTTCCCAAACAATGAAGAACAATTCATTTGACATCACACACACTTCATGTAGATTCTGACAGTTAATACCAAATTAACTGATAAAAACTGACTGTAAAATGGTAAGCAATACCTACTGTAACATTGTCACAGCCCTCCAATTTTTTTATTATTGATTATTAGTATGCTAAATAATTATATAAATTTTTGTAACCTGGTGTATATTATCTCCAGGTTTCCACAGACAGTAGTTTGTATTTCATACGGGGTAGCATACAAGGGCATATCCAGGATCAGAGCTGGGGGGGGGGGGGCAACATCTGAATTAGGAGGGGGGAGCAACTCTTATTTTTTTCGAGGAAGTGGGGTGGGGGACTGAAAAATGTCAATTTCTTATAAAATAAAACTCAAACCTATTGAGGAAACTATTTTTATCATTGATTAATGTAGTAATCCAAGGACCTACTACGCAGTTAATCAAGATCGTAACTCAATTATAGTTTTTTTATGTAAACATTAATCGTCTCGGATTCTCATAATAATTTTCAGTAACTTTCTTTGTTAATATCTCATGGTGTACTTTCATGAAATTTCGATGCATACTCATTAGGCTTAATCCAGCCAATCTTTCCTCTCCCATAGTGCTTCTGAGCCAGTTCTTCAATCGTCGAAGTGTACTGAAGGCAACTTGATTTTTCTTCTGGGGGAGGGGGGGCAGCCCCCCCCCCCTGACCCTCGCTGGATACGCCCATGGTAGCATAGTTAGTTCGTCTTTAAGAATAGTATTGTAGTATCTTTGGCCCACAATTAATTGTTCACTGGCAGAGAGATTGAGGTAGGTGTGTGTTACACTGCATAGATAATGTGACATGACGCAAGTTTGTGCTTCACTGCAAGGAAGCTATAATGAGTTGTTAAACGAGTTATGAAATTTGTATGGATGTAATACAATGCGTAAAAAAAAGTGAGCAGCAGAGCTTGTTAAATTTATTGGTATCTGGTTAGAAAATTCATTTTCATTCCTGACTTCATGGAAATACCTTCTGTTTGTTTGTGGTTATGTAATTACATTACTCAAAATTATCTAAGCTGACAATTTGCATATGTTAAGTGATGAAAAATGGGCCTAAATCATCCAATAGTGTGGCAATATTAATAATTGAGTTGTTTCTTCAAAGACTGTCTTGGCAAAGTACATCTGCAGTTTAGCCATACTAATTACGTGGAAAGCTTACATAATTTCATCTTTTGATACTAAGGAAAAAGAAATGGCTTCATCCAATGGCAACCTTTTTCTTGGTTGTCTGGAGGAACATTTCCTTAATCACATCCCCTTTAAACCCATTATGTGGTTCAGATAGATATATTTATGATCTTCAACCATAGTGGAAACAAACCCCTGTACTTCCTCAGTTGCCTCTTTTGCTTCTGGCTTAATGCCTTGTCATTAGATGCAGGTAAGACTAGGAACAGAAGGAATTTGGCTATGGTCTTTTTGAAGAAACCATTCCAGCATTGCTTCTGATTGGGGAAACCGTGCAAAACCGAAATCCGGATGGCCAGATAGGTATTCGAACTTGCATCCTCCTGAATGTTAGGCCAGAGTGTTACCGCTCCCCCACCGTGCTCGGTCCCCGAGTTCCCTTAAAAATTCGCTGTATGTACTCCCACCACACACCCATCACATTGCTTAATGTAGGCACTGTTCTACAACAGGGTGTCCTTCACATCTCTATCAACATCCCACCCAGCAATACCTACACATCGACATTTGTAGTTCATTCCATGTTCCCTTCCTTACAGCCTTGCCATTTGTGGCAGATGCATCTGTCATGATTAAGAATCCCTTTGCTGCCATCAAAAACCTGTCACAAGTCATCATCTCCTGGTGGATCTTATATAAAAGCAAATATCTTGTGCTGTGATCCACCATGCACATAACTACTCACCCTGCAGCTCTAAAAACCAACCACAGCCTTGTGTTCGTTACTCAGCTATCTACTGGTCTCTAGTTCATTAATAAAATCCTGTGACATGGGAACGATTTATTATTCTCCTTCCCTGAAATGTGTTCCCTTCTCCCTAAAATTCTTCCTATTGAAATGAATTCTTCACAGGAGCTCAGCCGGATAGCGTTGTAAAATGACAACATTTTGACAACCTGCTCAGTTGTCTTCATCAGGTCTACTACTTGAGATATTATTGCCTGAAATCACAAACGAGACTGGCTTAGCAGCCGGCGAAAATCTAACTCCGTCTACCGATGATTGCCAGGATGCCCAATCAGCGCACAGTAGAACTGGAAAGCGCGATCTGCCAACTGAGGGTATATGTTGCAGACTGCGTATGGAGCCATACCCAGTCACCCAACCAAGTACTCGCCATGCCCAACGTTGCTTAACTGGTAGCCGGATGTGCTGGTGAACTTAATCTATGGCATCAATTTGCATCCGTTACACCTTGTTGAGAAGATTTCTCTCTTTCAAGATGTAGATCCCTAATAATTTGTTTCCAGACTTCACTCAGGCTGTTCCTATTGATGTTATAATCATCCAACTGTATTTCCAATGCCTCCCCAATTACTGAGTCCCAGAATGAAGAGATCCTGGCCAGCACCACAGTTTTAACAAACTCTATCTTATGTTCTTCATCAAAAGCACGTTCGGCTATCGTGGACTTTTACGCTTGTACCAGCCTTAAGTGTTGTTTGTGCTCGGTAATATGTTCAGTGATCGTTCTGACTGTCTGTCCGACGTAAACCTTGCCGCATTGACAAGGTATGGAATAAATTCCAGGAATTCTTAGGCCTAAATCATCCTTAACCGAACAAAGCACATTACGTATCTTGGCGGGCAGCCGAAAATGCTTTTTGTACCAGACCACGCCAAGAGCCTTCCAATCTTTCCCGACGTGTTACCAGCATATGGCAGAAAGGCAAGAGTTTTTCGTGGTTCAGTTTGTTCAGTCGGTGGTCTCGGTGGCTTTTGAACAAAGGTACACTCCTTCACCGAGAGTAGCCATGCTGTTCAAAAACAGTCCTTAGATGATTCAACTCCATCGGTAGGCTCTCACGATGGGAAATGGCTCTCACTCTGCTTACCAATGTGGTCAATATGGAGTTGTATTGTGCCTGGTGATGGTAACTGGCTGCATCCAAGTAACTTTCAGCATGGGTGGGTTTGCGGTACACACTATGTGCCAGTGATCCATCAGGTTTGCGCTTGATTAAGATGTCCAGGAACGGGAGGCACCTATCCTTTCTCAACTTCTTTCGTAAACCATATGTTGGGATGGATCCCGTTAAGGTAGTAGAGAAATTCATCCAAAGCTTCCATACCGTGTGGCCACACGGCAAAAGTGTCATCAATGTAGCGGTAGAAGCAGGTGTGTTTGAAGGTAACACTCAAGAGGCCTCTTCAAAATCCTCCATGTAGAGATTAGCTACTACCGGTGAGACATCCACTTATATAAAATACTAATCTGGAGCCTGTATACATCGTCTATAACTACTATAGCTATTGGCTAGAGAATGGTCACATGCCAGCCGTCACTCGCCAATCAACTGCCATCATATTAGATTCGCTCCTTCATGTTGAATTTTGTTTATTTACGAAAACTAGATGCAGAAACTCATGTAAGTAGAATGGTGTTCAATTTTTATGTTATATTATATGTATCAGTTATAAAAACTAGGTTTAACCATAACCTAAGAATTTTTTAGCAAACAATAACAAACAATGAAGCTTATTAAAAATTCGGAGAAATGTACGTAATCGCGAAATGTGTCGGTCAAATAAATAACAGTTATCCGTTTTCGAAATTATAGTCTCCGTCATTTAAAGTAAAGTAAAATGCATTTTTTTAATAAAAATTCTAACCAAATACTCTGGTAATCTAACCAGAGTATGGTATACATATCACGAAAGACATAATTAAAAATGATTCTTATTTGTTTTTCCTTACAAGCTTTTCCAGAATAAATTCCTACTACCATCATAGATGATACCCTTAGTATTCGATAAACGTGTTAGCTATTAAATAAAATTTAAGTTTACCTTTTTATCAACTCAGTTTATAAATACTAATTCAACAACGATATTCTTGCAGCCAAATAATGGCAAGCAGAGATATTAGAAATTATTTTCACAGTTAATTGCCATAATACAGGCATTAAGTTTGATTTTTGAAACATTTTATTCTTAAAAAATGTGGAAAAACATTTCGGTTGAAAAAATGTGGAGCTACGAGTACTTTTCGGTAACATGTCGCTAATGAAAATAAACTTTAATTTATCATGGTCTCTGATATAACTGTTTTACCAGATAAAAAATAATATTCTGTTTTGGAACTAACTGAATAAACATACAAACAGCAGCGATAAAAGAAATTAATGCGAGGCAATCATACGTTACAAAGTTACAATTGGTACATTTGTTTAAATTTACATGTTGCTTTTTGTTTATTTACGACAACTAGATACAGAAATTCATGCAAGGAGAAGAGTATTCCATGTTTGCGTTATATCATCTGTATCAGTTATAAAAATTAGGTTAAAACATAACCTAAGAATTTGTTTGGCAGAGGATAAACAATGAAGTTTATTAAAAACTCAAAGTTTACACGAAGTGTACAAATCGCAAAATATATCACAGTTATACGTTTTTCATATTATACTTTCTATTATTTAAAGTAAAGTAAATAAATCGGGATTACTGCATATCGCAATTGCGCCAGGAATTGCCGTGATAACATGCAAGAATCCCCTAGAAATATTTTCTGAAGTAAATTTAAACACGTAATGCCAGTCCAGGATGTATTACAACCTAATTTCTGCTTGAAAATAATGGTAGTCTACAGGCGGTATTAGAATGGAATTACTACTTGAAAATAATATGTCTTGCGATTGACTACAGCAGAATTATGATGTCATTACTGAATGTTATTTTGGCGGAATCGCGATCTCCAGTAGACCTGATCGTTATTCATTTTTCCTTACAAGCTTTTCCTGAATAAATTCCTACTTCCACCATAGGTGATATCCGTCATTATTCATATGAGAGTAATAGAAGCTATGATTTTCGAATGCAATATTAGTAGAGGTTGTGGTTAAGTTGACCAGAATCGCAACTGACATTTTGTTACAGCATAATTCACTCTGTAATGAGTTTTACAAACCAATTAAACTGCTTTCATAAGCACTATGTTACTAAAGACATTAATTAATGCAGGTGGAGTAGTTCCGTACGAATTATGCTGAATTTTGCCTGGACCAGGAATAAAACTGATATTAAATGGATAGCAAAAGTTTTTTTAGATTCCAAATTGTTTTTCATTTCATTGGTTCTATACCTCTGTCATAATTAATTCAGTAGAAGTTACTACTGTATAGCTATGTGAACTAGAAATGAAATATGTAGAACATTACAAAATCAAGGCAGTTTGCATTATGTAATAACAATTCTGTATAATTAACCAACTGCAAACAAGTGAACTGCCAGAATATTGTGTTCAAACTGTCATTTTTGACGGACTCTAAGCTAGTACTGTAATATCAATAAAATTTTCAGTTTTATTATGAGCATCTATTGATTGCCTATAATTTTACACACATAGACTACGTCCACTAGTGAACAAGTTAAACTAAGTAAAATACTAAATACGATCTTTTTGTAAGCAATTTACTTATGTTATTCAATATATATTTTTATATTCTTATTTTCAGAAAATTCAAGTTCAATAAAACTGTACAATAATAAAAACTACTTGTGCCTAGTAAAATTAAGTACAACCTTTATTAAATTATTAACACTGACATTATAAACAAATTCCAGAGCCATAAAGCAAGTTGCAATGTAGTCAACATAAAACATTTTTCTCTTCTCATTGTTGATATCAAGGTTATCCATCATTAATTACTTTCTTTTTGCGCCTAGCTTCCTCATTAAAGAACTTTCCGCGTCTTTACAAAAAAATGTGATGTTTAAGAACTCCCAAATTAATTCTTAATTTGCATCATATTAAATCTTCTCTGAGCATCAATTAATTCGTTACCCATCCAAATTAATAGATTCACTGCACCACATCCATTTATCTGGTTTAAAGGCTGAATACCCAACACTTATAGAAAGAATCAACTAATGGATTTCACATTTCTTTGTTACAGTTTCGATCTGATGTTAATTCTCTGCTCCACCCTCAAATTACATGATTTGATGAATGGCATACCTCAAATTTTAGTGCAAACCCCTAGTTTTCAAATGGTGGCAACTCCCATCAAAATTTTAAATTAGATGCTATGATTGTAAACAGAAAAACCGATCAAACTTTTTCAGAAGTTTTTGTGTAATATCAGAACCTACAGACAGAGGCAGTTACATATTTATAATTGTGCTCCCTTGTGCCTGCAGCTTCACTTACATTATTAACTGCAAGCAAAGCAAACAAATCTAGACTGGACACAACATACTGCACATTTTAAGTCAGATCCTAAGCTTTCAAACTGAGAAAACAACCTCAACATAATTTTTTATGCAACTTTGAAACAAATAGACATAACCCACTAAAGATTTAGATACACAGAGATAGAAATGTAACAGCAATAATAAAAACATTAAATAAGCAAACTGCCAAAGTGAAAGCACTATTTTATTGGGGAGAGACATTTAATTCCTCATTGATTTAAAAAAAAAAAAAATCCTGGTAATATTTTCTGAAAAGTTTTAACAGGACATTCATTAACATTTAAATAATTACATGAAGATATTTATTGGAATAATAATCCACAAAAAATAAAAGAACAAGCCAACATATGCAGTAAATCTTTAATATTTAAATATGAATTATCTGTTGGAACTGGACAAACATTAAATTACCAAAAATATCTTTCTATCTTTAAACGAGCAATTCTTGTATATAAATATATATATATATTTTGGTTCTCGAAAATGTCTATGACGATTTGAATGAAATTTCATATTTAGATAACGTTTTGCTTTTTAAGATTATATAAATAGTTTCCTTCTCTACAAATACACGATTTCACAAAATATGAACAATTTTTGCTCTTGGTATCTCGAAAACAGCTCTAATGCCATCTTGTAGACGATTAAGGTACCAGGGAGCCTACTAACGAACAATTCATGTATACTAACTGAGCCATGCGAATATTTCACACAATATCATTATCAATCACCAAATGGTAATATAATAATTAGAAAATAAGTAAATACAAGTATTTATTAATGAAAGGAATTTTATTTTGAAGAGTAGTAATAAATATCATTTCCACTGTAAGAAGTCGTTAACATTAAATACTACATAAATGTAAAATGCCATTACCATTAAATACTATATAATTAATTGTTAAACATTTCAAAAATAAATATTTAAAAAATATTGGCTTTGTCAGAAGTCATTTTTTTCAATCTTTTTTACTTTAGATAACTTCTCTGAAAACAATATTAGCAGTTGTAATGTGGTCATTGTTGATTTTATAATCGTATCTATATTGGACACAAAAATAAATATTAATGAATCTACAAACTCGTGAGAAAGCCACATATGTGTACCTATACGAAAAAACAGGTTCTGATAAATATAATCCTGCGTTTTGAAGCGTCTGATCTTGTTCTTTTTTTAATGTTCAAATTGTTTTGTTCACTGTTGGTTGTGTGAGATTAATGCGAGGTAATAGCATAGTTTTACCGGAGTGAATTAATTTAGCACTGATGATGTACACTAATCTTGCACCATTAATTAATCCCTGATTAGGATTAATATTTCTATTTAACATACTAATAACATTTTTCTTTGGAAGACATTTATGAGGTGGTAAACCAGACGATCTCAGATACTGTAGATAATGATTTGCTTTTCAAGTTTGTAATACGATTTTACACACACACCAAAAAAAAAAAAAAATCGGTTCTTGGATTTGGTATTTCGAAAACAGCTCTAACCTCATCTCGTAGGATTCAGGTACCAATAAGCCTACTGATTCTAGCTAAACTTCTCCTTGCAGGGAGGGAAATGTTCCTATGAAGCCTTCAAAAAAACCTTTAACTTTAATCAAACTTTACTCAAAATCTTGCATATTTAACAGAAATCGAAAGATGCCATGTGAAGATCGGTAACCCAGGTACAGATTTTATTAAATGTACACAGTTATACATGCTCATGATAAAACTTTTTCACAATGAAGGAAAGTTAAATGAATAGATGCATTGAAATCAAAGAATTTTGCAGAAAAACAGTTTGAGCAGTAAATAATCCTTTACAAAGGTAGTAAATTATCTGTTTCAGATCAAACATTTATTCTAATCATTTATTTCTTGTTTCGTAAGTGCTTCATATCTTAAAATCGCTAATTTGAATATATATCAATTAAATAATCCTTAATACATACCACAACTGAACAGGTATCCTGACCAGTTCTTTTTTCCTTTACATAACATCCCATTGGAAAACCAGTGCTACAATAGTTACGCCCATCTTCTAATTGATAACACCAAGTAACCGGCATATTATCTGAAAACATATACACAAATTGTTATTAATATTTTCTTTTCAGGTATGGAATGAGATTTACTTGTTAATCTAGCACTTGTTAATCTAGCACTTCATAATCATAAACACATCTGCAAAGGAAATACAGAAAACCACCCAATTATCCATTGTTACTTACCAATTTTTCAAGCTTATCTCCTAAGCTGAAAAAAAAAAAACATCCCCACAACTACACACAAATCTTAAGAGAAATGCTCAGATTATGCTCAGTTAAGTTATAAACATAATTTGGAAAAAAAATATTAAAAATGGCTAATGCAAAAAATAAACATTAAAAGCAACATTTTCTTTAAATGTTATCAGCAGCATTATTGAGGCAGTGATAGAATTACAAGGATCATATCCAGAAGCATCCCAACACTTCTGCTGAGTGATGAGGAAATTGTAAAATGAAAAGTGGGCAGTGAAAGCAGTATCCAAACCTCATACTAACAACTTGTCTACAGAGTGAGTAGGAGAATTTTCTTTTGTGGGTAAGGGTGTCAGTGATTGGAATAAATTATGGAGTGAAGTGATGATTAATTTATCAAAACGCAGAAGAAATTTAAAATTAAATTCATAAATTGCATATATAGATTGGGGGGGGGGGAAGGGGGGTTGGTGGAACTTAATACTCAAGTATAAAAAAAAGCTAAAAAAATAATTTAAAGAATGGATAATTAGCTTAATAGGGGAATTGCCAATGGAGCATGTGCTCCATTACAATTATAATTAATTATTTTATAAAGTTGTTTTGCTAACTCCGCCTGCAGCAGCTACTGGGTGGATTGAGTAACTTGGTAATTGCTGTTGCCGGTCCCAAGCCCGGATAAAGGAGAAGAGTTGGCTGAGAACCGTAAAAGATTAGGCCAGAAAACAACTTGAGGCAACCTCTATGGCTCATTACCATAGTTATAATACTGAGATCAACAAAGTGTGATCTCCCCATACTTTCAACTTAAAGCTTTATGGTAACGTCTGCTACCAAAGCAACTACCCCAGGACCTGGTAATCATACTATGTTTTCTCGGTCATCGGATTCTGGGGGACCGAGAACACCATGCGGGAATGTATTGGAGCTTCCCAAATCTCTTCGTCCGAAATTCAAATATTTTCTTGGCACTTTGAACATCAATACACTTCTCAAAGTTGGTAAACTTAAGGAACTAACAAAAACATTAGACAAATTCAACATCCAAATTCTAGCCCTTCAAGAAACAAGATACACAGATGAAAATCATTTTGAATCAGGAAATTACAGAATCTACAAAGGCAAACCAGTAATCTCAATCCCTAACAAACCAACTCAATTTTGCACTGGAATTGTAGTCAGAAGAAATATTACAAACTCAATATTAAACTTCACATCTCCTTCTGAAAGAATCTCAGTACTGTCAATCAAATCAGGAAATAAGGCGTATTCAATAATAAATGCACATGCACCTACAAGCAACTATAATCAAAAAGATCCGCAATACGTGGAGGACTTCTGGGAACTATTAGAAGAAACGGCAAACGAAATTCCGCTGCACCATATTAAAATTCTGATGGGAGACTTCAATGCGCAGATTGGCTGAGAAAAGAAATTCAGAGCCACTGTAGGACTCTATCCTGCACATAAAAGAACCAATAAAAATGGAGAGCGACTAATTGCCTTCTATGACAATTCTGATTTAAAATTAATGTCAACTCATTTTCTGGCACTTCCACACAAGAAAAAAACCTGAAGATCACCAAATTATCATTTAGGAGAATTTCAACTAGACCATGTTGCCATCTCCAAGAAAAATCAGAAGGAAATTATGAACGTTAAGGTCAAAAAAGGATTAATTGACTCTAATTAAAGTAAAATTTCAACCAAATAGAGTCAAACCCAGAATACGACAAAATGTGTGAATCAACGCTGAATTCTTGGAACAAGAATCTTAAACTTTTCTTGCCAGTATAGCCAGTCAACATCCTACCAATTGGCCAGAACTCAAAGACGCACTCCTCAAAGCTGCTCAAAGCATTGGCTTACCTCCCACAAAATGCAAACATAGGTGGTGGAATGAAACCTGTGACAAGGCTATTGAACTTAGAATTAAAGCCTGGCGAAATCGGAATTCCCACAAAACCATTCAAAATTGGCAGGAATTCATTAATACGCAGAAACAAACTTCAAAAACCATTAGATTAAAGAAACGTATGTATGATAGACAAACTAGTAGTAAGAAAAACAACACAAGGAACTTCTACAGAACATTCAAGGAAGAATTGTCAAAATACCAGGCACATGGCCTCTGTTTCAAACTTCCAGATGGTACTCTAGAAACAAATAATATGGAAAATTGTAAGCTCCTAGCAAATTACTTCAAAGACCTTCTAAATTGTGAAAACCCTAAAGGACAGCTTACCTTTGAAAAATCCACTCCAAATCCAGAGTCAGAACCTCCAACTTTAGAAGAAATCCAACAAATAATCCGAGGACTTAAAAATAACAAAGCCCCAGGGGAAGATGGCATAATTGCTGAAATGTGGAAAATAGGTGGTACGAGTCTTGCTAAAAAAATTCTTATGATTATTGAAGACATCTGGGTCAAAGAAAAAATCCCTGAAAACTGGAAATGTGCACTAATTCACCCACTTCACAGAAAAGGGGATAAAACTGACATTAATAACTACAGAGGAATTTCCTTGTTACCAATTACTTAGATAATTCTATCCAAGGCACTTCTCATGAGACTTGAAACACAAACAGATCATCTTATTGGTGAGTGTCAGGCAGGATTTAGAAAAGGCAGGTCACGTGCAGAACAAATTTTAAATCTCAAAACCATCTTACAAATCCATAAAAACCGATACACAGTAATCACCTTTGTAGACTTTAAAAAAGCTTATGACTGTTGAAAAACTAACACTTTTTAAGACGCTAGAAAAATACAAAGTAGACAGAAAAACCAGAGAATTAATCAAACAGACATTAACGGATACCATTTCAAACGCAAGGTTCTTAGGTGAGGTGTCGGAACCTTTTAAAATTGGCACAGGAGTTTGACAAGGAGATGGACTGTCACCTCTTTTATTCAATCTTGTTCTGGACAAAGTAATAAAAACCTGGGAGAATGAAGTAAAAGAAATAACCATTGGCAGGCTACTCAGAAATACACTTGCGGTGTTTGGCCTTTGCAGATGATCTGGCAATTCTCTCCAACAACAGGCAAGAGGCAGTCTACGCACTTGAAAAACTGCATGAAATTGCAGCTAAATGTGGTCTCCAAATCTCATATGCTAAAACCCAATATATGGAAGGATCTTCACGGTACCAAGATGGACAACCCTTAAAAACGCGATTTGGCAATATCTCTCAAGTAGCTACATTCAGATATCTAGGAGAAATTATTCAACCAGCAGGATTAAATCGTGAAGCAAACAAGGAGAGAATAACTAAATTACAAAAAGCCTACAGAATCACCTGGAACAGATACATCAAAAAGTCAATATCCCGAAATGCCAAGTTAAGACACTATAACACTGTAATCAAACCAGAGGAATTATAAGCATCAGAAACTTTGATTATTGGAGGCAGATCATTGATTAAAGATATTGGGAAGCAAGAAAGGAAAATTTTAAGAAAAATCTTTGGCCCTGTTTGTACCAGAGGAATTTGGATGAAAAGGAAATCAAATGAACTATATCAGCATTCAGAAAAAATTTCAGACACATTCATGAAAAGACGAATTAAATTCTACGGCCATATTATCAGAATGAGTAATAACAGACTAACAAAAAGAATTCTAAACCTAGCCATTTCAATGAAAATTAAAAACAACTGGCTAATTGAAATTGAAAAGGATGTCCGGGAAATAGGAATAACAGATGACATCATACAGGACAGATGCAGATTTAGTAGCATGGTCAACAATCACCAGTTTGCCAACAGCCAGTATATCAGAAGAAGGAACAGGTGGACGGAAGAGCGAAGGAAAGAGCACAACGAAAGGATGAAGAGGTTTTGGGAACATAGGAAAAACACATCTTCTAAATAAGTTCATTCGCGCTCCTGAGTTGGGCACAACAATGGAAGAAGAAAGTTGTATTGGTGCGAGTGCAGCTACTGTACTTAAGAATGTAGGGCTTGAAAGTTTGCAAATAATCAAGATTTTGCCATAAGATTTTTTTCAGCACTCTTCAGAAAATGGATTATTTATTTCACCTTTCTCTACTTTATTTCAACTCGGACTTCTTTCCTTATATAGCATTACAAATATATCTTCCATTTCCCTACAAGCCATTTAGCTTAATTTTTTCCTTACAGCACTTTTATCTTCCTGTATCAACATGTAATAATATATACATATTTAATTAAATTGCGATGGAGCACACGCCCCGGTGGCAATTTCTCTACACACCCATCTTCTCCCTTTCCTGCACCCACCTACATTTGCCCACTGCAAATTTTAGCTTTAAATTCTTTCAACGTTTTCGCTAAATTATTCAACATTTATCTTGGTAACTTTTTCCATTCCCTGACACCCTATGCACCCTGACACTATCAATTTGGCCTCCCTTGTCCATTTCATCTGAAATATCTTGTATATATCCCACCAATTGAGATTCGCATGAATATCCTTGCCTAAAGCCATGTTGCCTACTTGAAAACCACTTACGCTCATCACATATATTTCTGATGTGGTTGCAAATTAATCTCTCCATTAATTTACTTACCACCGATGTCAATCTGACTGGCCTGTAATTTTCGACTATTTCTCACCTCTCCTTTATGCACCCACCCAAATATTGCACTTTTCCAGTGCTCTGGTAAGCATCAAGTATCCAGACTCAATTTAAATATTTCAAGGGAAGGTACAATGTCACATACGGCTATCTTTAAGATGTCTGTAGTAATATCTACACCAGCCCCTTTATGTTGTTTCAGCTTTATTATTTCCTTAATGATATCCTCAGGATGAATTTCAGTTTTTTTGGTCTGTTCATTTCTAATTGCGCTGTTAAGCCCAGTCTCTGAATTAGACCCTCCTGTTTCTGATTCATTGTCCCTAATGCTCTCACTAAACCAGTTACTTAAAATCTCTGCCGTTTTGAAATCCTCAGTAACTTCCTCTCAATCTTTATCTATAAGCATCTCAACATCCTCCCTTCTCCTCAGTTTTCTAACATAGCCATAGAAATTTCTAGATGGTCCCCCTGAACTGACAATACTCTTCATAAACCTATCTTTAGTCACCTTCTTAGCTATTACTAAGTCCTTGTTTAGTTGTTTTAAACATTTCCTACTACCCTGCTGTCTCTTAACTATTTTATGCTCTCTTCTTACCAACCTCTTTAACCTCCTCACTTCCCTATTATAGGACACAGGTTCTCTACTTCTCTTTATTTTCTGGTTTGGAATAAATTTTTCTTCCTCCTTTATTATTATCTTCTTGAACTCCACTTTCAACAGCAGACAGAAAACTGCACTAAAAAAAAGGCATCAAACAATTTAAAAATGTACAATGTTCTTCATTAAGGAAAGTACTCAGTTATGGTACCACCAGCATTAATGCCATGATTTTATCAGTTTTACCACATCACAAACTCTATCATGGGAAATGATGGTCTCTGTGTCCTCAACACACTTATGTTAATAGATAAATTTTCTTTCCGCTGTCAATATTTTCTGCAACTGCACTCGCCCATTGAACTTATTTGCTCATCAATTCCTGAATAAGAGACAGGTTACTCAACAGATGTTGTTCAAAATGTGTTGGTGGGCAATTCCCATCTACAGAGTTCCATAACGTCAGGAAAAATTGACATTTCTTACTGTAAAACAGATTCTGAGGTTGTCTCAATACCTGTTTTACAGTGAGGGCTGTCAGTTTTTCACCACACTGCTAACCCTCTGGAACTCAGCAAATGGGAACTGGCCAAACAAAAAATCCCAGACACCGGCCATCCCCAGACCTCAAGTTCTGTTAAGATCCCATCTGCAAACCAGTCATTTTTTATCATTCATTTTTAAGCCTATTAAATATATATCTTTTAGGGAAAAAAATATTCATTTTATGTTTCTTGAATCGGTTGTTACAGAGATTATACTTTCCCACAATCATCACTGGTCTACTCACCCCACGCCCGTTTTTTCCCACAACAACCACCACACAGCAACCCTACCCTTCCCATTAGTTCATCTTTGGCTCAGTCATGTGGTAGGTCTGATGTGCATAAATCTTTCATCTCTCATCTCCAAGATTTTTTACCGATCTATAGTAAAGATTGTTCGCATTTTCCCCCCCTCAATCCTGGCCTCCTGCCTTCATCTGTGGTAACTGATAGATTATTTTGCCTGTCGCTGATTTCATTGCCTAGCATCAATTTTCATTTAATTCATTTCTAATAGCTCATTTTCATTGTGCCAGTCACGCATTCATTATCATAGATAAAGACAGATCTAATTGAGACTTTATATGTTATTAAATAACAAAGGATAAGGAAAATGACTCATTACTCACTAATGTTTAAGGTTGCAACAAGTGAAAAATGTGTGTGAAAAAACAAAAACATACACAATATTTCAATTCCTCATCTTATTCATGTGATAGGGAACAAGCTACGCATGCTCAAGGAGGATGATGTATAGGAATGATTTAGAAAAGTTAGCTGAGACAAGAGAAGATCTTAAGAATGCGATATGCGAGGCCTTTAATGACTTTAGAAGCAACTAACTTTCCAAGAGTCTCAACGAAAACCCAAAGAAATTTTGGTCGTATGTAAAAAAAGTTAGTGGCAACAATATGTCAGTTCTACTACAAGACGGTCGGGAAGTTGATGACAGCTGCAACAAGGCTACCGTATTTAACACCGAATTTAAAAATTCTTTCACTGACGAAAACATGGGAAACATTCCCGCTTTTGCACAGCGTGTAAAATTTGAGATGGATCCAGTTCAAATTGATAGTGTAGGTATCATAAAGCAATTAAAGTTCCTGAAGTGGGGGAAGGCACCGGGTCCTGATGGTTTACCAGTAAGAGTATTTTCAGAATACGTGGAAGGAATAGAACCATTTCTGTCATATATATTTCACAAATCTTTAGAAGAAAGGAAAGTACCATCTGACTGGAAAATAGCGCAGGTGATTCCCGTTTTCAAGGAAGGAGATCTGAGAGATCCTAGGAATTATCGACCCATATCTCTAACATCTGTTTGCAGTAGAATTCTGGAGCATGTCATATGCTCTAATGTTATGAAGTTTCTAGATGGAAAAAGAGTTATTTACAGCAAACCAACACGGATTTCGGAAGAACCGATCGTGTGAAACGCAACTGGCTCTATTTTCGCATGACGTAATGAAGGTGTTCAATGCAGGATCACAAGTTGATGCTATTTTCTTGGATTTCCAGAAAGCTTTTGACTCTGTACCACACAATCGGCTTTTGGCGAAGATTCGAGCGTACAGTACATCTGATCAGATTTGCAAATGGATACGCGATTTTCTAACTGGTTGGTTGCAGTATATCGTCATTGACAGGGAAGCCTCTTCAAAGCTAGATGTTACTTGGGGGCTCCTTAAGGAAGTGTAATAGGGTCACTTCTTTTCTTAATTTTTATAAACGATCTCGGTGACAACGTTAATTGCAGGATGCGATTTTTTGCTGATGATGCACTTATTTACAGGGAAGTGAGGTGCTCTGATGATTGCTTAGAAATTCAGCGCGATCTGGATGTTATTTCGGAATGGTGCTGTAAATGGCAGCTTACACTTAACTGCAAAAACTGCAAGGCAATGCAAATAAGTAATAAAAAGACCCCATTTTCTCATGAGTACAAAGTTAACAATTCAGTTGTTGACACGGTAGACTCCCTGAAGTATCCAGGCGTGTACAAAGCAACATGAAATGGGACTTGCACATAACTTCTGTCATAGGCAAAGCTAATTCTAAACTACGTTTCATAGGTCGTATTTTGAGAAGTTGTAATGCTCATATAAAGGAAATAGCGTACAAAACTCTAGTTCGTCCGCATTTGGAATACTGTTGTGCAATTTGGGATCCGTATCGCAAGGGATTGATTGATACGCTAGAGAAAGTACACAGGAGAGCCACTCGATTCGTGACCGCTAGTTACAGTCCTTGAGTAAGTGTCACGGAGTTGATACGTGGGTTGGGCTGGGATTGTTTGGCAGACAGACGACATCGTTTTCGTTTTTATTTGTTGGAGAATATGCGAAATACTTCTTCTGCCAACCTATTTAGGTCGCAATGACAGGAGGGATAAGATTCGAGAAATAAGATGCCGTACTGATAAATGTATGTATTCTTTCTTTCATCGTTCTGTTTGGGATTGGAATGCACTGAATTAGGATTAGTGATTAGCACCCTCTGCCACCCACAGTAATTGTGAATTGCATAGTATAGATGTAGAAGCTATATGGTTCGCAAGGGGTGTACAAGCTGAAGTTTACCACATGACTGGATCGCAAGCAGAAGACAGGGTGGGGGAGGAGGTGTTAAGGGTGAACTGTTAAGAAGTGAACTATCGATATATCATACACAGTCCAGTCACATTAATGTGACCACCTCTCAAAAACCAGAATAACCACCTTTGGCAGAGCGGACCGCTGCGAGGCGTGCAGGAAGAAAATCAATTAGGTTTCTGAAGATGTTCACTGGGATGTAGAGCCATGCCGACTCCAGTGTCGTGGCCAGCTGCGCTAGATTATGCGGTTGAGGATCCATGGTGCGAACAAAGCGATCGAGGTAGTCCCACAGATTCTCGATTGGGCTTAAATCAGTGATTTTGCTGGCCAGGGGAATACGGTCAACTCATCCTGGTACTCTTTGAACCACGCACATACACTGCAAGCATTGTCCTGCTGGTAGATGCCATCATTCTGAGGAAAAATTATTCGTATGTAGGGGTGGACATGGTCCGCAAGGACAGATACGTACTTGTGCTGATCCATCGTGTCTTCCACAATGATGAGTTCACCCAGTGAATGCCAGGAAAACATTCCACAAACCATAATGCTCCCTCCTCCACCCTGGATCCTTCCTGCAATTGTTGCAGGGTGTTTGCTTTCAGACGTTTCACGCCATATGCGCTAACGTCCATCTGTCCGATGGAGCATAAAACGTGATTCATCAGAAAAAGCCACCCGTCGCCACTCTGTGGACATCCAGTTGAGGTAGTGGCGTGCAAATTCCAGCCTTCATCGCCGATGAACAGCAGTCAGCATAGGTGCATTAACCAGGCGTCTGCTGCGGAGGCCCGTGCGCAGCAACGATCTCTGAACCATTGTTGAGGATACACTCTTGGTAGCCCCTTGGTTCATCTGGGCGGTCAGTTGCTCAACAGTTACACGTCTATTTGTCCAAACACATCTCCATAGTCTTCGTTCACCTGTGTCATCTATAGCCCGTGGTGCAACACGCCGCTGATTTTGAATAGTGCCATTTTGCCACGCACGTATACTTTTATCATGGCGGCACGTGAACAGTTCACAAAATTAGTCGTTTCCGAAATGCTTCCACCCTTGGCCTGAAAGCCAATAATCATGCCCTTTTTGACGTCGGCTAAATCGCTACGTTTCTGTATTACGCCAACAATTGAAATGCTTTCCGATGCCCTAGGACATCCTTTATATACACTCCACTATAATGTGCTGCCACCTGCCTTCTGTGATTGGTTATTTCACATTGACGTCGAAAGTAGATGGTGGTCACATTAATGTGACTGGACTGTGTATATATTGTATATTTATTTATTTTTTTATACTTTTTTTAAAATTATTACTTTTATTTGACATGAATGATTTTTTTTAAGTAGCTTGAAACTAGTGTCTTAATTGTTTTTGATTTATTATTTCTTCATACAAATTCTTATTTCCATTCACTTTCAACTTACAGATGTTTTTAATATAATCATACAATTTGCCCTTTCAGTGTTTATAACTATACTGTAGTCTGTTGCTAGAACATTGAAAATAATCTCAACACTTACCAAGAAAAAAGGAGACCAAACTAGACAGTTTCAAAGGAGGTATTACCCATCCTGTATCTTCATTTGTTCAAGTTTTTTATTGCTTTGTAAACAAACCACCAGTTATAAAAAGACTAGCAAATCATGATGCTTTAATTTGTTACATAGGAAGGAAAGGCTACATTTTAGCATAATAAGATAAGGATCAGAGGCATGTTCACATAACAGAAGGCACAGCAACAAAAACCATTTACGCACACACACAAACATATAAAATATTTGTCAATCATAAAAATAGGCGAGATCCAGTTAGTAGTCAACTGTAAGGATATAATGAACTAAGTAATAGTGTTTAATAGCTTAATAGAGTTGCATAATATACAAACAGGTGCACAGATAAAAGAAAGAGTGCTAGACAACAAAGTTTTTTATAGGGGTTACAGAGTATACTACAGAAACAGGGGAGGACCTGAAGGGGAGCATTCATACTGGCTATCACAGACTAGTACAGTTTGCTGGTATTCACAGATTATAGCCTAGAGAGATGCAAAAGAAAAATAATAATAAGGATTTTGGCTGCTTACCACACTGGATGATTGAGTGACCAAAATGAGGTCCTTGGAGGAAAAATTAAATTCATATTTAGAATTCTGAGGTGGGCATGGGATGGTCATGGACTATATTGGATGTGAACTGGGAGGGTTATTGGATTTAAAGCACAAGAAAATAGAAGTTTCCAAATATATTAGTGAGGGAAAAGGGGGGGGGGATTTACACAAGTGGTAAAACAGAGCATGCGAGCACAGAACATATCGGACCTCTTTTTAAAACCAAATGATAACTTTGTGCTGTCTAAGGTGAAAGAAGGAATAAGCGATCACAAAGCAGTTCTGATGGATATAAGAGGGTTCAATAAACCAATGCCCAGAACTGAATATAGCTATGTGTACAATTATAGAGGCACATTTTTCAGAAATGGAGTGATATTGCAGGGAAAAGTTCAATATGTGAAAGGAGAACATGTGCACAGTGGAAAGGACTGTTAAAGAGATTGGTAAGAAGAGAAAATAAACAAAATTAATAACAGCAGACTATAGGAAACATTTAAAATAATTAAACAATGAATTAATAGTAACAAAGAGGGAAGTTAAAGACTGGTTAGTGAAGAATATTATGGCTGTAGGGAAACCACTACAATGCACCAAAAAAGCTTAGCACCTATATCAGAAAACTGAAGGAAATGTATACACACAATTGTTGTCAAGGAACTTAAAGTTAAAGAGGACTTGAAAAACAGCAGAGATATTAAGTAGCTGAAACAATTAAGAACTTTGATTCAAAGATGGGAAGAGGAAAATCAGAGGAGTTTTTCCATATAAGCAGAAATAAGCAAACTAAAAAATTAGAAATTTATCCCGATGATATAATGAGGCAAAAAAAAAAAAAAACCTCTAAATGGACTGGTGTGGAAAATATTACTATAGATAACTGTACATTTTCACAGCAGCAACAATTAAAGTGATTTCTTTTTTTTTTTTTTTTTTGCTTACGGCTTTATGCCTCATTACTGTCGAGGTGGGAAAGGACAGGGGGCAGAGAACGGGAAGGAATTTCCCCATGGCCTTTTGGAAGCATCCCGGCATTCGCCTGGAATGACTTGAGGAAACCATGGAAAAACCCAAATCTGGATGCCCGGACAGTGAAGGTAGCTCTACTTTCATTATCATGCCACTGCTTAATGGTGAGTGATATATTGGAAGGGTGAATGCAATACTGTGCCATACATTGAAACATCATTTAGATCGAGTCTGGAGACTTGCTGCTTACTAGAGTGCCAAAGTAGTAATGGTGCATAAAGGAGGTGAGATAAATAGCGTTGAAAATTACAGGCTTATTAATTTGACATCATTGTCAGGTAATTCAGTACAGAGATGAACGTGCAACCACATAAGAAATGTCAGAGGAAAGATACTTATTTGCAACTGGCAGTATTGGTTCAGACATGAATATTTATATGAACCTCAATTACTGTGCTACCTGTAAGATATTTAGGATGAAATAGAAAATGGAGGCAAAGTTGATAGTGCAGCACTGGATCTCTCCACTTGACAGAGAGGTGAAAGTGATAGTGCATCAGTGTAGTGATTGCGAATTATTCTAATGTACAACTGTGTTGGTGGTTTACAATCAGGAGTTAGGTTGTGAGATTGAAGGCTTTCACGGCGTATCGATGAAATGTAGTCTTCACGGGTTTTCTGCCGTATGTTGTTGAAATGTGACAACGAGCTTTCGGCGGCTGACTCTGCCGCCATCTTCAGGTTGGATGTTGTGCAGGGAGAACCAGCACTGCACTGGCGATGTCTGGCCTCCGCGCGCCTTTATAAGGCCTGGCCTCTCCCCTCCCCTCGCTACCTCCCGCGGGTGCCGCCTTGCGCTCATCGTTGATTGGCTGGCGGAGTGAATGTCCTAGCCAACCCCAGCAAGCCGGAAACATTTTCCAGCGGTGCCTCGCCACCTCTCTGATTGCAGGGTGCATTCACCCTGCAATGTTTCCGGCTCCTCCCACCACCTCCTATGGTCTATTGCATTCTATGAGTGGTTGTGTCCAACGCAAGTCTTGCGTAAGACCAGCCACCTCTCTGTTAACTTTAAAAAGGGATTTTCATCCGAAACATTGTTTTTTCTATGTGTGTTGTTTTGTGTTGCTGCTGCCCTCCTCCCTTCAACTTTGGTGAGTGTTGGGTGTATTTTCTCTTTCTTTTCCATGTAAATATTGCCTCGCGGCATTTCTTTCCTTTTATTGTTACCTATCACGTCATTATCAAACATTTAAAAAGCTTTAAGTATTAATTTAGCAGTTGAGATTCCCTTGGCTTATGATTGACACATGATGGCGAATTTATTTTGGTTGCCCATTACTACATTCCTCCTAACAGGTCTGCCAAAAAACTTATGCTCTCCACATGGCCCATTATTCATGTGGCAGAATTATGCATGTAGTGTACACCTGACCTATTCAGGGATTTCTTTTGAGACTCCACCCTATAGCAAAAAACAAAATAATCTGCAGCCAAGATCATTATAGAATTTCCTTCCATCAATTCCGTCTCTCTTCTATTTGCTTCAAGCTTTACAGTTTATCAACATTTAGATAGAGAGGTTTGGGAGAAGGAATTTGGCCATGGTCTTTTGAAAGAACCAATCTTACATTCACCTGGGACAACTTCACGAAACCATTAAAAACTGAAATTTAGATGTCTAGAAGGGTATTTGAACCTGTGTCCTCACAAATGCCGGGGCCAGGGTTTACCAATCACCAACCAGTATCAGTTCAGCCGCTGAACTCAGTTCTGAGCCATCTGAATTTGAACAGACTGTCCATACTCAAAAAAAGATATAATAATTTGGAATCCTTTTGGTCCTCATATTAAGCTTGCAATTTATTTTGCGATACCTATTGATTGGAGATCCTCATTTTCTCTGTCGTACACTCTTAGTGTCAAGACAACTGATCAGCAGAACAGAACCAGAAGTTTGTAGACAACTGGTAAATGCATTGAAAATGTTTTTACAGGTGACAGAATAGAAATATATTTAAATGTTTTTATTTAATAGCAACTGGAATCAGTAACTTAAGAATTCAAAGTAAAAATTTCACTGTCCCATAAGCAAACTATTTTTTTTCCACAAATAACTTGTGAACAGAGAGTATGTATTTCTTTTCTTGGCAATATCAGCGCCTTGGCAATATTCTCCCATGTGTCATTTTTCTTTATTTTATTTCTGTAATCACAGTTGGAATTGAAGCAGCATTGCTTTGCACACACTGTTGATATCTCGAGTAGCAATTTGCATACTCAAATACACTTGGTACCAAATAACACAAAATTGACGCACAACATGTATTCGTCCTGAAAGCAGCAACATGCAATATGTCCTGCATCACATAAACGTTGTGTGCAAAGTTGTGGAGCAGTGGGCAATGCTGCAGCATCACCTCGAATCGGTGTTGCTATCGTGTTACAGAAAATTTTCCCCCATAGTGTATCAAGCCTTTAATGCCCACGGCATACAAACAAAAGTTAAATGAAACTATGATACTACTGATAAATCTGAAATAGATTATGTAGCATAACAGATATTATAATGACATCTTTGAAGTATAAGTTCCATAGCACGGGCATATCAATACTCTTTTAAAAAGGGTTTCCATAGCAACAGATATACAGAGATTACCTAGGTCAGCGCTAAGGATAACTTGCAGGAAGAAGTCCAATTATGTATTTAAGAACGATGTATTTAATGTAATAAAAGAGTGATTTAAATTGTGCAGAATAACGGCTAACAGATTAATTATTTACTATAGCAGCACAAAAGGCATATTACGATATATATAAATAAAGATAAACATATTTAAAACCACTTCGGAGTTAATAATAATAAGAAGATCATAAATGCAACACGGTACCTTTTCTTAATGATAAACAGTGATCATTTAAGAAATGCTACAATTACTGTGACTGTACTTAGAAAATACTTGACAACTGTCAAACATTCTATATCTTTGTAATATTTCTTCAAATGATGTTATCCTATTTCTCTAATCTAAGAGTTTAGACCATGTTTCAATCGTTTAAAGATTTATTTAAAAAAATCAAACAATCTCAGGTTCCCCACCAGTGTTTTACTAAAATTGGTTCATCTTATTCATTTTCTTATTGCCTCCTTTGTCAAGTCAACTATTTTAGCTTGTACTTTTGCTGTTCATTTATTGTTAATGTAAGTTAAAAATAAAACAATTTCTGTAACACACAAATTTCATAATGGAGGACATCCAAAACACTAAATACATTTTCACACAACTACTGGATAAACAGTGTGAACTTGCACTATAAATACATTCTCTTAATGACAACATCTGTTTCTACTAGGGATATTCACTAAACATCGATGCATCGTATAAATTCGATGTTTATCATACGATACATCGGATTCATTCGATGTTTTGAAGAATAATTTCTCTATTCGATACATTGATGTTTTTAATAAAAACATCGAATTAATAAAAAAAAACTAATTCTGGCTGATAATGACAAAATAAAAGAAAGAAATATTAATATTACTAAATTTATTCAAGATTAAATTAAATTATTTCAATTTAAAGTCATTAACAGGTGGTGACACCTGTGAGCAATTAGCGGAACATAACAACAGTGAAGATGAATTTTTCTTGCGGTTGGCTATCCTGTCCGTATGAGAGAATGAGTAAAATCAATTTATTAGGTTCACTCCTACTGTTTGCCGGTGTTTGCTATGAATGAAAATAAGATATTATTACTCTAAAACAACTAAGTGTTATGTAATACTACTCAACATTTAAATATAAGCCAGGTTGGGGCAACATCTGATTGAATATAGTTGCGACTTCTGTTGCATCCAAATGTTTATTTTAGAAGGTTGTTCAAATAGTCAGTCAGCAAATGAACAGAATGAAAGAAAAACGATTGAGTCAACTTTTGTTTCTGCAAAGTTTTCCTAAACACCATTGGTGTTAAGAGGTTAAAAGATTTAAAATTAATACTTCTATGCAGATTTAGACTTTAGTATCCAATGTCTGGTTTTTTTATAGTAATGGCCTGGTATCGTATTAAAATATTTCTGTTAATTTGTAGTTTCTGTTTCACTCACAAAGCTATGCCTCACTAATACAACACTACTTAACCAGGGCCGACTTAAGGAATTTCGGGGCCCCCTGCGAAGTTTGATTTCAAGGCCCCCACCCCCTTACTTCATTTCTAGATGTACTTTTGCCTACACTTTTGATAATAGAGACGCACTGAGGTTTCTTTAAATCTGTGTACAAACGGGCCAGCAGTTTATTCAGTATTAGCTGGACGGGACCAACTTCGCCGAGTCTTTGGTGTTGTATAAATGCATCTCGTATGGATCTCCCAACTACTGTCACTTTCATTTCTAGCTAAGCCCTGCTGCCCATTGTGTCAAATGAAGTTATTTTTTTATTCAATTTTATAGCTATTATTATATTTATAATACACTTTTTGTATACGACATTTCTTTTCTTGCCTTTCTTTCCTAGTACATATAGTTTTTTGGGGATGGAGACACGTGAGCAGGCATACACATCTTAATTCAATAACTTTTTATATGAAACATCAAAAGATGAATGATTTTATTCGAACGAAAACATAAATTGCTGAAACAGGTTCAGAGCAATACACGCCTTTAAATATATAGGCATATTGTAAATACATCAGATACAACTTTCTCAAAACTGAATCTGATTAACATCTCGTGCAACTCCACGATTCGGAAACGTCTATTATGAACGCAGCTTGTTAACATTCTAAATTTTTATATTATTTATTTTAGCAGGAAAATTGTTCGTTAAGTAAGGACAAACTTTTAAGGAGATAGTGGCGAGAGGCCCCCTCAAGCTTGGGCCTCCCGCTATTGCGGTAGCCTTAAACCGGCCCTGTACTTAACCAACACACAAGATCATAAAATTAAGGTAACGCTCTGGCTTCGCATTCTGGAGGACGCGAGTTCGAATCCTCGTTCGGGCGTCCAGATTTGGGTTTTCCTTGGTTTCCCCAAACCACTCCAGGTGAATGCTCTAAAAGGGCCATGGTCGAATTTCTTCCCGTTCCTTGCCCCTTGTCCTTTCCCGCCTCTAATGACCTCGACGAGGCATAAATCCGTAAACAAAAAAGCATAAAATTAAAGACATCATTACAGCTACATCATTACAATGCTCGTATAGTGTTACCCTGTGTTCACACGGAACAAACGAAAGACAATGAACTATCTGCGTTCAGCTGGAAATGGAATTTTCTCCTGGCGATTTTAAAGGAACAGGTAAAAAAATATATGAAACGACATTTGCCAACAAATATTGTTGGTTTGTATTTGTTGAGCTAAGAAAAACATAAAAGTATTCAAAGTTGAAAAAACATCGCTGTTTTAAGCGATGCATCGAAAAACATCGATGCATGGTTCCGATGTTTTACATCGAATAAAAACATCGACGTACTTTCTACATTTCTGAGAGCTTACCAACAATCCAATGATGTTGATAGTTGAGAGCCATGCCTCTCTTAAGCAAAAGCAGTTTTTTTTCAGATTCCTTTTCACCGCCAGTATAATTTTTTATACATGCCACTTTGCAAGTTTGATCTTCAAGGAATTTGATCTGAAACGAAACAAATAAAATTACATCCCAGAAGCAATTAAGAAATTTAAATTATTTCCCATTCCTTGTCCCCAACTTCTCCCAGCTATAATATCCTTAATGTTAAACTATAAAACCCAAAACAAGAGAAAAGTTTTATTAAAAAAAATTACATTATAATAATAGCATGGTTAAAAATTAATAAAATAGTGAACAATTACAAATTCCTACATAAAAGAAATAATGAAGCTCTGGCAAACAGAAGGTACACACTTTGACAATAAATTTGGCCGCTGCTGAAAAATTCGATGACTCATATATTGCACAATCTGACATCAATGTCATCCCAGGAAACATTAATGCAATACTGGCTTGCCAGTATTGAGTTACTGTTTCTTAGGATGACATTGATGTCAGATTGTGCAAAATATGACTGATAGAATTTTTCAGTGGTGGCCAAATTTATTGTCAAAGTGTGTACATAAGTGTACAATTTATATCTTACCTGATAACATGATGGTCTTATCCTTTCTCCAAACACCACCTGTCCAAGGTTTTCTACTGGAGATTTTGATTCATCAGTTTGGCAGAAATCAAAGCTGAAAATTGTAATAGTTTCAGAAATAACAGTGAAAAGTGTATGCTATTAAACATAATTGTACTCGAAATTAAGAACCTTGATGGACAAACATACTAAAACTTTTAATTGTAAGGAAAGGGCAAACGACTCATCACTCACCAAAGTTGAAGGCAGCGAGGAGAGAAGAACATATATCATGAACACACAAATAAACTCAATCTTTATGTAGCAACCCTCGGCGTGTGCACACTTCCCGAGCCTCATGACTCATTGTCTCCATCATGAATAAGGTTTAGTATCCAAAATATTGTGTGTTCATGATATATGTTCTTCTCGTTGCTGCCTTCAACTTTGATGAGTTATGAGTCATTTTCCCTTTCCTTGCAATTATGTTGCCTAAAGCAGTTTCCTTTTTCCTTAGTTTAATTATACTAAAACTTTTCAATTATACCTACAATAAATAATAGTGGGCAGGTAATACAGAACAAGCAAAACAAGTGAAAAAGAAATAATGTGTGTTCAGTATTACTTCTCATTGAAAGATTAACATCAAAAAAATATTTTTTGCAGGTTTTACTTTCATCTGGATTAAAATCTGCCAATTTCTTTAAAAGGCACAAATACACAAAGGCATGGAAATATGTAAAACACTGAAATTTTCAAATTTATACCTCTTATCATCATAGCATGTGGGAATCTGGAAGAAAGAACACAATGGACACATCCATGCCCTGTCTCCTAACATTTAAACACTCAAGTACTGAAATTTTATGTAGAAAAGGCAAAAAGTTCTATATTTTATCTTCTTACACAAATGATATACCAGAAATGGTATAGTTTTAGTATCAATGATATTATGCTACCAAATAGATAAGAAACATATAAACTTTTCAAGCCAATTCTTTTGCCCTTACAAATTACTTTATTGCACTTGCCCCAATGAGCCAAAACATTGTCACCATCACCCTAATAGCATGTTTGTCCACCTCTGGAATGCAACACAGCAGAAATTCAGTGTGGTACGGATTCCATACTTAATATAAAATTTCACACTTTTCGCAGGCGTCATTCTTTTTCGGGGTTTGCGCTGCATTTTTTTTGTTGATATCGCCAACGATTCGGCTCCAACCTGGAGCCTTCATCAGGGCTTCTATCTATCCACCTGGTTCTTTTTGATAAATTTGAACACTAGATTCATTGTTTATTTTTCACCGGCAAAGATGATTTTGTTTCTCCGCCAAAGAATATTTACTGTTCCAAAGAGGTTTGTGTATTATGGAGCGATCTTGTAGTTGTTACAACGTGTTCATTTGCTAGTACACATTCCACATTTGGTTCAAACCGTAGCCGCCGTTCTCTGTAGAAATTATTAAGATTTTTGTAAATTTCTATGGATTCCCTTATTTTTGGTTCTAAAAAATCCTGATCAGATGTACATTGGTGAGACATACCAAGCAGTCTCCATTAGGGTGAAAGAACATCTTCACCATGCGAGACTAGAACAAACCACAAAATCTGCAGTGGCAGAACATCATGGAGAAGGACGACACAAAATTCAGTGGGATAAAACTACAATCGTTGCAAAGCCAAATGATTTTTTTAGAATGAAAAATAAGGGAATCTACAGAAATTTACAAAAATCCTAATAACTTCAACAAAGATGGCAACTACAGTTTGAGTCAAATGTGGAAGTGTGTACTAGCAAGTGAACCCGTTGCAAAAACTATAATAATATACAAACCTTTTTGGAACAGTAAATGTTCTTTGGTGGAGAAACAAAATCATCTTTGCGGTGAAAACTAAACAGTGAATCAAGTGATCAAGTTTATCAAAAAAAAACCAGGTGGATAGAAAGAGGGAAGCCCTGATGAAGGCTCCAGGCAGGTGCCAAAACCTAGGCAATATCAATAAAAGCGCAGCACAAACCGCAAAAAAGAGACGATTCCATACTTGCTTGGTAGGTTTCCAGAGGTATCAGACACCAAATGTCTATGCACCTTAAATTATGGCCAGTGATTCGTGGCACGACAGCTTCACAGGTACGTACTTTCGGATTGAGATCAGGAGAATTTGGTGGGCGAGACATCGATAAGTTCAAGCTCCTAAAATCGCTACAGCACATAGACAGATGGCCATCATGGAAGGCATGAAGCATGAGGGATACAGGTGATCTGCAATATTTTTCATATAATGACATAGTGCCTTAGAACACTACCTCTCATAGCACATCACTGTCGTCAGTGGCGCAATGCATTTTTTTCTTTTTCTTTCTGGAAGACGATGTATCCAGATATGACCACTGACCTGGCATAGCAAGAAATGTGATTCATCCATTAGAGAAAAGACATTTCCATTGATCCATGGACCAATCTCGATGTTCTTGTACTCACTACAATCGTAATTGACTATATCATTGGGTCAACACGAGAAGACAAAGGGACCATCTGCTGTCGAGCCCTATGATCAACAATATGGATTGAATGGCGTGCTCCACACTTGTGCCTGCACCAGCACTGTAATCTGCCATCAGATCTGTCAGAGATCGCCTCCTATCCTGCTTTACAGAGTGAGCAAGCCTCCAACATCCTCATTCTTTTTTGAGGTGTGGACGTTCAACACCTTGTCGCATACTTGTGATTTCACCATCCTTCAACCACTTTCCGTAGGTGTTCGCTATCATAGTATGCAAACACCCCCACTGTTTCTGAGACACTTGTTCGCAGGTGCTATCCCATCTGCTGTTTGTAAAAGTCACATGTGTTACCCCTGCATCTCTGCTCCACTTATATACTTTCCTTACTGCATGACATATCCGAAATGTATTCAATATCACGGTGGTCAGTGATGATAATGCTTTGGTTCATCATTGTATACTACGAAGGTCATATGGATAGTGAAAAATATGTGGCTTCAGTAAATGTAAAAATTGTTGATCTTATAAATACTGGTTTTCTATTCAAGTACCATTTACGGTGAAAGATTTCATGCAAGTTTACATAATAGTGGTAGTGGGAGGTGCAGGGAATAGTACTGATACAAACGCAAGTACTTTAGAGAGAGACCTGAGGAAGGTGAAGAAGGAGGTACAGCATACAAGGGTTGAACTCGTGCAGGTCCTAAGTCACAATGACTTGCCACAACTGAACTATGCTGTGAGGCAGGTAAATGTGGAAAGGCATTGGCTCTGTCTTGGGGGTTGTGCTTGTGAACACCACTGGTAGGTGGGGTTTCATTAGGCGTGGCCTACATCTGAATAGAAGGGGCAGGGGTTAATTTAGGAGTTGTTAGCTTAAGCTGTAAGAGAACCCATTTTCAGTGATGATGAGCTAAGGACTGTGGTTTTTTTTTTTTATGTAAGGGGCTGCTATTGAAGGGATGGAAACAGATGATCAAAGTGATACTGATTGCAAACCCACAATGGGAAAATCACATGTGTTAAAGAAATAGAAGAAGTTGCTGAAAAAAGTAACTGACTGGGGTAAAACTGGGAAAGAGGAGGTAAATGCTGAAAATATAAAGCCAGTAATAAGAGTGTTACTGGTGAACTATAGAAGCATAATGAACAGAATAATAGAATTTGCAAACTTAATAGAGATACACAAACCAGAAATAATTATTGCAGTAGAGTCTTGGTTAAAAGAAGAAGAACTAGACAATGAGGTTTTTTCGAATGGTTACAGAGAGAGAGGAGCAATTGGTGGAGCAGTTTTCACACTAAGGGAGCTTCCATAAACTATGTTGATCGATTTGGGGAGGGGGGAGGGTTGGCTGAAAAGATACGCTCAGCTACGTGGAAAAGAGGGGAGGGGGTTCCAAGCCAGGCTTTTCATTCACATTATTTGTCAAAGTTAAAATAAGGAACAGAACAATCAACAGGATGAAATATTTATTTCCGTCATGTAATTATCTCCATATGTAATTTAACAAGAGAAGACAGTGCAAAATGTCTTCTGGAATCATTACGGTAAAAAAAGCTATGTGCTATGTGGGGGGGGGGGGGGGAGGAGCAGTAGACGCAGAAGCCGCGTTGAGCTACATGGGGGGGGGGGGGGGGAGGTTAACAGAAGGCCAAAATGGAGCTACGTGGTTTATGGACACTCCCTAGTTAGCAAAAACTACGACAGTTCATACATCATGACCATGAGTTACTAGGGGTATTTCTGGAGTAGTAATAATAATAAGTACTTGGGTGACCGATCTTCGCTTGGCATCTTTCGATTTCTATTTAATATCCCAGATTTCGAGTAAAGTTTGATTAAAGTAAAAGGCTTGAAGACTTCCTAGGCGTTTTGAGGTGCACAGTTAACTAAAGTAAAAGGCTTGAAGACTTCCTAGGCGTTTTGAGGTGCACAGTTAACCAAAGAGAAACTTCACTAACATCATTAGGTTTACTGGTACCTGAACCTTCTACGTAATGAGGTTAGAGCCGTTTTCGAGAAACCAAATACAAAAATTGCAACCTCTTTTTTTTTTTTTTTTTTTTAAATCGTGTTAAAAACTTGAATAGCAAAACGTTATCTACATATGAAATTTCATCCAAATCGTTAGATCCATTTGCGAGACCGCCTCATAAATTGCTTTCAAAGAAAAATGCTATTATTATGTTAAACAGAAATTTTAATGCCAGTCAGGGATTGATTAACGCTGTGAGATTTGTGTTAATTCAGGGCATTCTACGAAAACCCTTGATGATGGATTCTTATGTACCTCAACGAGAAAAATTTAAAGTACAAAATATTTTTAAATTTATATATCTCGCTTAGTTCTCGAGATATCATATCGCAAAATTGACGTAGTTGGTTGAAATGCGACCTGGACCAGAAGATAAATTTCGTCACAGCCAAGTTTGATGATGAATTCGTATGAAACTCGTCGAGAAAAATCGAAAATAAAGAATTTATTTTTCTGATACCTCAAGTGAAGAGGTTAGGATTAGATCCGACCTGGACCAGAAAAAGAATCCACCAAAAGCACTATGTCGATACGGTGGAAATGTACTTTTAATGTTTTATTTTGTTCCAAATGGTTGTTGTTAGGTTGAAATACAGCATGGACCAGAAGAAACGTCGCCAAAAGCACGAGGAACTATACCTATAACTGATTTTTGACATGCTATATCTCGTAAACCAAGCGAGATATCAAGAACATTTATTCTTTATTTTCGATATGTTTCGTCGCGTTCTATAAGAATTCATCATCAGATTGTGATGTCACGGTAATGATAGAACATCATCAGTGCTAAATCAATTCACTCCGCTAAAACTATGCTCATACCTCGCGTGGTAGTATTTAATGACAAATTAACAACCACTTTTTACAGTCAAAAAGTAAACGGTGATTAGTTTATAACTGGTACCGGTAATATTATTTTCAAAGAAGTTTATCACCTCTGACAAAACCAATCATAAATTTTTAATTATCTTCCTTTTTAAATGTTTTACAATTAAACTTGCAATGTTACTATTTCCACGCCTCAGCCAGTATACAAGAACTGTTCGTTTAAATATTCTTTGAAATCAGAGAGAATCTATTTGTAGGCTTTCTGGTACCTGAATTGTCTACGAGATGGCGCTAGTGCCATTTTCGAGATATCAAGTGAAAAAATTGTTAGTATTTTGCAAACTCGCTTTTTTGTACGGAAGAAACTATTTAGGTAATCTTAAAAGTCAAAACATTATCTAAATATCAAATTTCATCCAAATCGTCATAGCCGTTTCCGAGATCCGATATATATATACAAGAATTGCTCGTTTAAAGATATAAGATAAGGGTGTTGACTGCTTACCGCAGTAGAAGAACGAGAAATTAAATTCATACTCAGATTACAGAGATGAGAATAGAGTGGTCATTATTGCTAGGGATTTAAATTTACCAAGTGTAAACTGGGTGGGTAATAAGATCTATAACACACGGGAAGAAAGAATTGCAAATACCCTAATAAGGGAAGGAGGATTTACACAAGTGGTAGAGCAAACCAACAGGGGACAAAATATCTTGAATGTATTCCTAATAAAGCCCGACGATAACCTAGTGGGGTGTCAAGTAACCGAAGGAATAAGTGATCATGAAGCAGTTCTGATGGATATTAGAGGATTCAGTGAACTAGCAGCCAAAATTGAAGGGGGGAAGTTGTACAATTATAAAAAGTCACAGATTTCAAATTTGAAAAGATATTTCAGAGAACATTTCAGCAAATGGAAAGAACACACAAGTACAGTAGAGTCAAGGTGGAAAGAGTTCAAGGAGATAGTGAGAAATGGGGAAGAAATTTTTATTTCTAAACAGAAAATAAAGAGAAGTAGAGAACCTGTGTAGTATAATAGAGAGGTGAGGAGATTAAAGAGGTTGGTAAGAAGAGAACATAACAGAGTTAAGAGACAGCAGGGTAGTAGGGAATATTTAAAACAACTACATAAGGATTTAATAATATCTAAGAAGATGGCTAAAGATGGGTTTATAAAGAGTATTGTCAGTACAGGGGAACCACTGACAGATGCGTTGAGAAATTTCTATGGCTATGCTAGAAAAATGAGGGGAAGAAGGGAGGGTGTCGAGATGTTTATTGATAAGAATGGAGAAGTTACTGAAGATTTGAAAAATGCAGAGATTTTGAGTAATTGGTTTACTATTATTACTCCACGATTCATTAAAAGTGTGTGGTGGAGGATGCATTGCACCTATCCAAAAGGGTAATGGTTTGGAAGGGATATGGCAGGAGGTGCCCATGGGCTATTGTGAGGAACCATCCCAGCATTCACATGGGAGTGATCCCAGAAAACCATGGAAAACCCAGATCAGGATGGCCGGAGCACTTTACCGAAAGCTAATCCTGTTGGATTTTAAGTTTACTCATCTGGTAAAATCTTTCTATTCTATTCCCTAATAGCTTGTGGGAAAAATTAGTACAAAAATGAATTGGTTATGACCATGATTTCTCCTATCTTATTTTCACGGTAATTCCGGGATATGAAAGTTGCTGGTAGCAATATTTGTTTGCTGTCATTCCGAAAAATGTCAGTCGAGAATTTTTCAATTATCTTCTGTTGAGAACAACGACTTTCAGGTCTTCCCAACCTAACTCCTTCAACATCGCACTTACGCTTTCCCTCCAACTATATATACCTGTGACGAATCGTGTGGCCCTTCTTTGGACCTTATCTAATGCCTCCGTTAAGCCATTTTGATAGAGACCCCATACAGAACAATAATATTCTAAGTGAGGATGCACTAGTGACTTGTATACAATCGATTTAATTTCCGGAGTGCATTGTTTTAAATTACAACCCACAAATTGGAGCATACGATTTGCTTTCCCAATTACATTCTCACTATGCTCATTCCACAACAAATAATTACGAATTGTTATGCCTAGGTATTTAGCGGAATCTACCGTTCTAAGGACAGTATCATTAACTGTATATTCAGAGCTAAATCGTGTCACCTTTTTACTTACACACATGACATGGCACTTTTTAGTATTTAACTCCAACTGCCAGTCTTTTTTCCACCATGCAATTATTTTCATAATATCGTCTTGTAACAAACAGCAGTCATCCTGGGTTGTAATTACACAATAAATAATAGCATCATCGGCAAATAATCTTTTCATTCCCCTTATTGTGTAGCACAAATCATTAATGTATATGAGAAACAACAGAGGCCCTATCACACTTCCCTGGGGAACCCTGGACCTCACTTCGGTAAGTGATGAACGCTCACCATTGAGAACTACACACTGTATTCTGCCCTTCAGAAAGACTGCAACCCAGTTGCATATTTGTCTAGATATGCCGTAACCACGAAGTTTCCCAAGTAACCTAGTGTGAGGCACAGTGTTGAAAGCTTTTTTAAAGTCTAATAGAACTAAATCAACCTGGGATTGCTCATCTATAATACGGCACAAGTCATGAATTAAGAGTGAAAATTGTGTTTCGCAGCATCGGCCTTTTCTGACTCACTGTTGATATGGGTTTAAAACTCACCTTCAACCAAAAACCACATTTGAAGAGATGACGTGTTTTAAAATCCTGCAAAATATTGAGGTTAACGAGATCGGCCTATAATTTTGAGGATCATTAACATTCCCATTTTTAACACTGGACTTACAATGGTGATCTTCCATTCGGCTGGTATTTTTCTTTGATCCAAGGAGGCTGTATATAATTTCATCAAATATGGTGCAATTTCCCTTGCGTGCCTAGAGTAGAATCTTTTAGGAATACAGTTCTATGACAACCGTGGCACCAAATTGATGATGGATTATTATGAAAGTAGACATAACAAACCAAAAATGAAGAATAAATTTTTTTGATATCATGCTTAGTTCTCAAGACATACTGTCTCAAAAGTGATGTTTTTGGGTTAAAATGCAGGAGAAAAACTTCCCAAAGTCAAATTTGATAATGGATTCTAATGTAATACAACAAGACAAATCGAAAGTAAAGAATAAAAATTTTCAATATCTAGCTTAGTTCTCGAGATATACTGTCTCAAAATTGGGGTGTTTGGTTGGGATGCGGCATGGATCAGAAAATAATTTCGCCAAAAGCCACAAATAACTACATCCTGGACATACACAAGGGGTGTTTTTTTAATGTCACCAACGGTGTGAGGAACTATATCTCAAGTACTAAGGGAGATATAAAAAAAAATCTCTCCTGATTTTTGATTCGTCTCATCAAGTTACATACCAATCAATCAAATTGCATCGCCACAGTTATGATAGCGCTGCCCACTTCAACACACAAAATTTATTGTGAACTACATTTCTAGCAACAACATTGCCACAGGATCCCTATTTCGTGTAGCATAAATTATCACAATTTCATCATGTACCTTCGGTATGAGCTGCAATAAAACTAACGCACACACAGTAATAAATTCACTATACTGTGATGTAAACTTGACCTGAAACTTCACCTTGTATGCTTCATACTAATAGTAATAGTCATTTCCTGTACACTTATTCGGATGATACTGTACTAGTAGTAGATAGGACTACATAAATTTGTCAGCAGCATCGGTGAATTTATCTTGTTACCATACATCAAAAATCGGAAGCATAAATTAGATTTTCAGCACTTGTTTAGAATAAAGGCTAACAAAATGTAAAAAATTGTTGTTGAATTGAATTGATGAATAATTTACCAAAAATGGTGAAACAATTTAAAGATGAAATTTGTAGAGGAAAAAGTAGGTGGGTACAGGAAAAGGAAAATTGGGTGTGTAGGTACATTGACACTGGAGTGTGCATTCCATCGCAATGAAACTAAACTAAATTAATGCTGCATATCGAACCATTCTTGAATAGCAGCTCACTATTTTTTTTATATACAAAAATAAAATCAACTGCAAACAAATATTTTAAATGAATAAAGAGAGAACTGGCCCATGGTGTGCAATTCATCAAGTGACAAAACAGCAGAAATTAAGGGCCAGTCATCTCAATCAGTATGTGTACTAATGCGGTCATTCCCTTTATAGTGAAGCTTGTAAGAATACACAGCCTCTTAGTTTTAAATAATTAATAATTAATGTTTGTTTTATATTATTTCAATGGGAAGTGTTTTATATCGGGTTATTATTATGTCTTAAGTATTGTATCAAAGAATTCCAAGCAGCGTTTTTACCAGATGAAAAGTACATGAAAATCTCTGGACAGTACAGGAGGAGGAAGATCTTTGGACGATAGAGAACAGATGAGAAGCAGAGATGGTATGTACAACGGCGAAGTTTGGAGGAAAGTATAAATGTATTGGTTAATGTAAAGAAGCAGCAATAAAAGTAAAAAATGAAGGATGATATAATATATAAAAGAATAATAATTTTACAAGCTATAGGGCAACATTTTGATAAATATCTGTTTTTGGGCAGTTGACCTCAGCAATGTAGTTCAGGAAAGCATTGGCGCCCATGCCCGGGGACAGGGGGGGGTCACCCCCCCCCCTCCCTAGTTCTCAGGGAATAGTGCAGTGTTCACAGTTACAACATTAACTGCTTTATTTATTTTGTGTTATGCAAATGACTATCTTTTATTTATTCTTTTAGTCAACCTGATATATAATAATACAGTATTTACTTGCTAGTTTAGCATAACTGCAGTATAATGCTGGTTCAAATCAACAACCAATCAAGCAATACTACATACCTTTGCGCTACACTAGGAGACGCACGTTTCAGGTTGTGCGTCGCGCTCGCAGTCAATGTGTGTGTATATATATATACAATATACGCCGACATTGCTATATATCCCAAAAGTATAGCACCTAATCAAAGCCTAATCTAATCTTACTCTTATATTCTCCCACCCTGAAAGACTAAGTCTTGCATCTTTCGGTCATTAGTGGTTTGATGAATGGAAGAGACATCGTCACATCCTTGATCTTGCCCCTGTTGAACCTCAACCCGCAATACGACCATGTTTATTCATTTCCAGTATCAGGCTTCATCTTTTCTCTCAATAAGTATACTTCCACTTTGATCTCGCAGAATAGTGGCTCACTCGCTCTGACCTAATCGAGTCAGAAATATTTATTTCAGGGATGGATATCAGGAATTTCTTTGGACAAAAAGGGGTTTCTGCTACACAGAAAAGGAACATCCAAGACTCATTAAAAGTTCCAGATCCAATACCTTCGAAAGTGCGTCCCACAACTACTTCTAAATTCTCAACACCAAATTCTGACTTCATGTTGCAACAATGTCCTTCCACCATTAGCCCCGAGTCTGTTGATTTCATTACTCCTGATGCTACTGACTTGGATGACGTCAACCCGCCCGCTTCAGTCTCCACTGTTAACAAGCCAGAGATCGTTAGTAGTTCATTAGCAGTTAATCACAGCGTTAATTTTGGTGAATACATAAATGATTCAGTGTCAGACGAAGTCAAGTATCAATTAACAACAAACATACGTGCTCTAAATATGACATATGATTTCAAAAAGGACACTGATGAGGAAAAAACTATCAAAAGGCCTTTTCAAAAAACTTGGCTATAAAAGTACTCATGGCCAGTAACTCGCCCAAGTTGAAGGGGGACCTTTGTAAGTTTTGTAGTCTTTTCAAACCCGTATTAAAAAGAGGAATATTTGGTGTTTTCGTGATAAAGGTTCATCAAGATTACAAACATTTTTATGAAGGTGTTTGAGGCCATGAAATGAGCAGCTGGCATCCAGAATCTACATCTACATCCATACTCTGCAAATCACAAACATTGTGGGTAGCAGAGGGTGCTAAGCACCAATCCTAAACCCGCCCATTCCAATCCCGAATAGTGCGAGGAAAGAAGGAATACATAAAAGCATCAATACGGCATCTTATTTCTCTAATCTTATACCTCCGGTCATTGCAACCTAAATAGGTTGGCGGAAGAAGTATTTCATTGCACTCGAAATTTAAATATTTTTGCATATTCTCCAATAAATTTGAACGCAAGCTACATCGTCTGTCTTCCAAACTATCCCAGCCTAATCTATGTATCAATTCTGTGACGCTTTCATAAGGGCTGTAACAACAAGTCACGAATCGAGTGGATCTCCACTGCACCCTCTCCACTGAGTCAATCAGAACCTTGCGATACGGATCCCTAACTCCACAACAGTAATCTAGATGCGGACACACTAGTGTTTTATACGCTATCTCCTTGTATGAACATTACAATTCCTCAAAATACGACCTATGAATCGTAATTTAGAATTAGCCTTGCCTACGACGGAAGTTGTGTCCCATTTCATGTTGCTTTGTACTATCACCCCCAAATACTTCACGGAATCAACCGTGTCAACAGCTTAATTGTTTATTTTGTACTCGTGAACAAACTGATTTTTTTGTTACTTATCCCCATTGCCTTGCACTTTTTGCAATTAAGTGTAAGCTGCCATTTACGGCACCAATCGAAAATAGCATCCAAATCGCGCTGAATTTCTAAGCAATTGTCGGAGCACCTTATTTTCCTATAGATAACTGTATCGTCGGCAAACAATCACAACCAGCATTTGACGTTGTCACCAAGATTGTTTAGAAATATTAAGAAAAGAAGTGATCCTATTACACTTCCTTGAGGAACGCCCAAAGCAGCATTTATCTTAGAAGAGGCTTCCCCATCAACGACGACATACTGTGATCGACCAGTTAGAAAATCACGTATCCACTCGCAAATCTGAGCCGAAATACCGTAAGCTGGAATCTTCGCTAAAAGTCGGTTGTGTGGCACAGAATCAAAAGCTTTCTGAAAATCCAAGAAAACTGCATCAACTTGCAAACCTGCATCGGTAACTTTCATTACGTCATGGGAAAAGAGGGCTCTATGAGTAAGGCTAAAAGTTTTTGAGAGTCCTCAGAAATGAGAAAGAAAAACGTGATTGAACAGTTAGACAGTGGCATCACGGAGCTTGTAAATACCAACAGGAAAAAAATACTGAAATCAATTCTTGCTACTTTAATTTTCTGTGGCAATCATGACATATCCATTAGAGGGAAGAATTCAAGCGAAGGAAACTTTCAGGATTTACTTTTGTTTAGAGTAAGTGCGGGGGACAAAGTGTAGGAGGATCATATGCAAAACTATTGTGGAAAAGTGAAATATACATCACATAGAGTGCAAAACGATTTAATAAGTACATGTGGCTCTGTGACACAAAACGAGATTGTTGATGAGGTAAACAGATCATCAGCGTTTTCATTACTGGCAGATGAAATGGCTGAAAGTGGGAAAGAGCAACTGTCTGTGGGAGTACAATTTGTAGACAACTTTACAGTAAAAGAAGAATTTTTAGGGTTTATAGAGCTTACTAAATTGGATCCTGAAGGAATTTCTTCATCTATTTTAAATTTTGTTGAAAAATTAGGCCTTAATACGAATAAGCTGATTGGCCTTGGCTTTGATGGATGTTCAACAATGGCAGGCTATGAAACTGGAGTGCAGGCCAGGATCAGAAGGAAGTATCCTTCAGCTGTCTATTTACACTGTGCATCGCACTCAATTATCTTAACAGTGTCCAGGAAATTCGTATCACAATCGGAACGATAAAAGAAGTTATTAGGTTTTATAGAGAAAGTCTATAGCGTAGGAAAACAATACCTAACATTCCACTGCTTTGTGAAACTAGATGGTCCCATACATATACATCAATCAGGATATTCAAGAAAACTTCTAGGTAATAAAGGATAGTCTGAATCACCTGGCATATAGCAGTGAATACAATCAAGACAATCGATCGTGTGCCAGCCAACTTGATTGCGCAACATCATCAACTACATTTATCGTTTGTCTATACATTATATCGAGGTATTCTTGATATCTAGAACCAATAGTGAACAAACTCCAGGGTACTGATATGGATCTCCACTGAGTTTACAGATATGTCAACACTGACTTGATAGCCCATTTTCAAAAGCAGAGAATGACGAATTCAGAAACATTTTCGAGGCAGCGAGAGAAGATTGTAAGGAACTTGACATAGATGTAAAAATCCTAAGATTGACTGGAAGGCAGACCCTCAGATGCAATGTGAATGTCCATTATTCATCACCCCAAGACTATTTCAAAGTGGCAATTTACAATCTGTACATGGATTCCATAATCATGTCAGTTATCACAAGATTTGAAAAAGACAAAGACATACCTTTCAGAGGTGGGATTTTTCACCCACATTTAATGAAAAAGGAGAAGAAAGATGATTTCATGAGAGATATAAAAAGTTTGTAAAAGTTTTACCAAATCGACAACTTGGAAGCAGAAGCCAGATTATGGTATGACGTATGGACAATACCACACCTTGCACCACAAAGAGTTGTTTCAGCACACTGCGTAGAGCGAAGACGTGGCTGAGAAGTACTACTGGTGAGGACTGTCTGTCCAGCTTGTGCCTTCTTAGTGTTCACAGGAAAAGAGAGGAAAACCCTGGTTTCCAGGACAAAGTGATTGACTTATTCGGCAAGAAGAAAAAAAAAAATTATAGTTTGCTTTTTCACATAAATATTAGTGTCAAATCCATAAACCAACCAATGTATAATAATTAATTTCACAGTTTGATTTTTATATCACTACTGGTGTAAAATCTTCTGAGGTGTGTATTTTGAGTTTGCATTCTGTATTAAAGTTGTATTCTGCATTTGTGTTGCTAAATATTAAACGGTTTCAATATAGTACTTAATGTGTTATTGTTTTGTTACAAAGTGCCAGTATAAAGCCGCGGCTGAGGCCGGCCACGTGGTCTCCCCATTCAACACAAATAGTAGAAGCAAAAGAGAGAGAGAAATCATTTTATTTAGCTTTCTCAGCTAGTAAAATCTGTACAAAAATGTTTGTTTTAACAAAAAATTAATATGAGTAGTGGTCTACAATGTATTACAAATTGTTAGTGCATTATAATGTTATAAAAGATACTAATATATACACAACGGTTTATAAAATTACTTAAATAAATATTGTTTTTGGTAAACTTGTGCTGCGAATGTAAGTAATACAATTTAAATAACACGCATAAAAGTATAACAGACAAGCTAAACATATAATAAATTAATAATAAATATATAATAAATTATAAACATTTAGACAGCGATCAGAATAAATAAAAACACATATTTCATCATACCTAATAAATAAATAAATATCTTAAATATTAATCAATAAATTATACGCATTAAAATTCATCAATTTAAATACATTCTTTAAACCTTCTCTTAAAAGTATCCAAATTCATTACATCTTTATACTCTGCAGGTAATTCGTTAAAAATTTTAAAACTGTTGTAAAATAAATTTCTTTGAGCGGACAAGGTGCATTTAAATGGCAGTGCAATATGATTGCTCTGCTGTGTAACTCTCCCTGTCTGATTTCCTACGTATTCCCGCACATTTCTGGAGTTGTTATTCCGCGTACCATTTTAAAAATCAATATTAAAATATTTCGCTTTATTTGCTTGCCAACAGATAAATAATTTAAAACGTTACGCATATCCCGCATTGGTGTGTATATATATATATATATAATATTAAGGAAGGATAGGGAAATATGACCCAGCACTTACCACAGATGAAGGCGGCTGGGACGACGAACAAAAAACAAACACAAGAGAAGTGCAATATTTCGGCCTACAGCAGCCTTAAACGTGCAGAAGGTGAAGCCCCAGGCGGCGTCACATGTGTACACATAGACAGCCGACTGGTGAATGGCGTCTCAGGCACGGATGGTAGTTTAGGTGGTGGGAGGGGGGGGGGGAGTAAGCTCAAATATTAGATCGATAATCGATACTGATAACGATATGTTATTATTGAAAGAGATGAAAAATAACTGGGTGGGGATATATATATATATATATATATAACTATAATTGAAAAGTAAAATAAATGTAAGTAGCATGGAAAATAGTAAATACAGAACTAAAAATATATATATATATATATATATATATAAATGGTATAGATAATAAGTGCTGGGTCTAGTGGGCAGAAATTATTGGAGATTGAGGCCAGTAGGATGTCTGGTGTCAAGGATATTCTGGTAGGACAGTTCCCATCTACGAAGTTCAGAGGGGGTCGTATTTTTTTTTTTTTTTTAGTTCTGTATTTACTATTTTCCATGCTATTTACATTTATTTTACTTTTCAATTATAGTTATATATTTATATATATATATCCCCACCCAGTTATTTTTCATCTCTTTCAATAATAACATATCGTTATCAGTATCGATTATCGATCTAATATTTGAGCTTACTCCCCCCCCCTCCCACCACCTAAACTACCAATCGTGCCTGAGACGCCATTCACCAGTCGGCTGTCTATGTGTACACATGTGACGCCGCCTGGGGCTTCACCTTCTGCACGTTTAAGGCTGCTGTAGGCCGAAATATTGCACTTCTCTTGTGTTTGTTTTTTGTTCGTCGTCCCAGCCGCCTGCATCTGTGGTAAGTGCTGGGTCATATTTCCCTATCCTTCCTTAATTTTATTGCCTTAAAGCTTTACCCTGCTCATTGTTATTATATATATATATCGCAATGCAATATAGTTCGAATTGACCTGTTCTGCAACTTCTGAATTTCCTCCTGATTGGCATAAAGGAGCACTTTCCAGCAATATTCCACATGAGGCGCAGTCATGATTTTCTAAATTAGGTTTCTCGTATAGGCTCCAACTAAATTAACTACCCTATTCAGAGAGAGAGAGAGAGAGAGGAGTAGAGCAGCGCACTCTAATTCTGTTATTCTTGAGGATAAATATGTAAGTGAGAAATTATTTGAAAAATTACTGAAATTGTGCTTAAAGTTTGTTGGTGCATGCATGTATACATTGACATATGCCATATGAAAAATAAGTTGTGAATATCTTTTAGTAGTAAAGAAGTGATAAATTAAAATGTCAGACATGATGTTGAGTTTACTGCATTCAAATGTAAACAGAACGAAGTTTTTGAAGCATATATGTACCTATCACGTCCTAAATCCTGCACTATGTGTCGCGGGATGATGTAATTTTGTTGAAGCATTCAGTAGTATATGTAGATACTCTCTGCAGTGTGTCAATAGTTAAAAAGTAATAAGTTAAAACATTATGGCATATGCTGAAGTTTGACCTGCATGAACAATGAAAATTTAGTAAGCAATTATATTTTTTTTCATTTCATTTTTTTCGGGGGGGTCAGCGAGAAAAATTTCAGTATAGGTATGATATTAAAAATACCCCAATCGATCAGGTCTTGCCCCCACCCCCAACAAACTATCATATGGGCGCCCATTCAGGAAAGGTACATCAAAATTTGATTCTGAGTCTTCATCTGCTCATTCTACGACTACAATAATTCTGCAAGTAGGTTCAAACATTACTGTGAATGGTGAAATAAATGAAAAAATTGTTTTTAAAAAATAAAATAAAAACTACCAGAAATCACCATGCAAGCCAAAACACAAATAGGCAAGATATAATAAACCTCTGGAATGGAAACAAACTTCAAGAAAGATGGAATTAAATTCTCTCACAACAGTAATAATGAGTAAGATCTAGCTGCAAGACAGTTATGCTATTGGTAATGACCAAATGAAGGTCTGACTTTTTATTCATGAGATCTTTGTGTATGCTGATGCCAAAGAAGAGGTATTAGTCTAAATGTCTGGCTGCAACAGTAACAGAATAATGTCTTATGTCCAGTAAAAAAAAAAAAAAAAAATAGAATGTTGCACAGAGAAGCAGTTAGTCCGATGACTTGGCAACAGTCAATACACAGCAGAATAAAACTGCCACATATAGTACAAGCACATTGTATATTTGTATACACATTGTATCATGAACCATTCTCACAAACTAACTGAAAAACCATAAGCCCAGACAATGCCAGGTTTGAGAAACAAGGACCTTGTCAGAAGCAATATAGAACAGACAAAACTGGGACAGAATACAGAGATGAACAGTAAATGGACAAACTGTAGGAAGGGCTATTACGTAACCTCTTAACAGAATTGATATATATCAATGTGGATATGCCACAAAAATGTTAAATAGAGACTATCTAAAAAAAAAAAAACTCTAAAATGATGTTAACATATGAAAACACACACAATAAAAACACTCAAAATGATGCAATCAGGTTCAAAACGTTAAAATATGACTAACAATAATTATAATGATAAAACTAAGGAAAGTGGAAGTGGTTTCTAGACGATATAAATAATAAAAGAAAGGGAAATTAACCCACCACATACTAAAGTTGAGGCGGACAACAATACTTGTTTGTCCGCCTTTGTGTTCTTTCTCATCGCAGCCATCAACTTTGGTATGTGGTGGGTTAATTTCCCTTTCCTTTATTATTTTTAACAATAATTATAATAATCTGATACCATGTTTGAGAAAATGTGACAAGTAAACATTAAAAATTTGGTATACTCATAATTACTAAAGATATTGAGGTCTGCCTGCAAAACTTACTGATGGTATTCGTAGGGTATCACAGATTCCTCTGTATTCAGCCGGTTCACATAAAGGGTTACACTGGTCTGGAACAAAAAAAAAGTTAAAATATTTTGGGAGCATTTCACAAAAACTATAGGTTATTCCTCAAGTTATGGCAATCCACATTATTACTACCCAACATGTGGAAATATATTTCAAAGTCTGATTACGAACCAGAAATGAGACTCTTGCCAACAGAGTGGTGTTACCCTACTTTACCACGAAAACCCCCGGTCATGCACATTTTGGACACTCAAGGTGTTATGATGTGTAACGCATTATAGAGGCCAATTTTTCAGTACCACCTGCAGTTTACATTTCAGAAGCAACATCATTCCTTGTTTACAATATATCTTATATAGTAATGATGCTGCACCCACACCGGTACCTATTATTTGTTATGTTAGTAGGACGGTGTGTAAAGAGAGAGCAACTAACTATTTCCCCATTCTTAGTCCATGTGACTATGATTCAATTCCACAACTGAGGCAGCCATTGAATGAGATGCACTTACAAACAGAACGCAAGTCTTAACACCATTTCAACAACTGCTAGCCCATATTAGTGCATCACACTCAGGTGACCGTATTTTATTTTTATTTATTTTGGCTTTACCTCTTGACACCAAGGTCATTAAAGGTGAGAAAGGACCGAGGAACAAGGAACAGAAAGAAATTCAGCCACGGCCTTTTGAAGGAACCGTACCTGCATTTGCCTGGAGTGATTTCAGGAAACCGTGGAAAACTGATAGCCGGATGATTGTATTCAACACCTTCTCCTTTACTGGCAAACTGTTGTGGATAATCAGAGTGACAATTGTCAAGACCATTTGTTTCAAGTACTTTTCTTTGGTGGTACTGTATATTACTGTTCATTTTGTACACTACTGTAACTAAACACCAATATCAATTAGAGTAAAAATGTTTCTAGGCAATGCAAATATAAAAGGATAGGGAAAGTAAACTCATCCCTTACCACAAATGAAGACGGGGCAACAATGAACAGTTTATTTATTTCGTATCAAACATATTGTTACACAATTACAAACATCAAACTGTGCTAGACCAAAACTTGGCCACCTCCAGTGTATTTTCTGAGGCCTCATACAGGTCACCTTCCGAGCAGGATGCTATACACCAGCATGATCTTGCAGGCCACTTTGGAAATGCATCATAACTCTGCGGGCCCCATATAAAATGATATATCTCTATATTAGAGTTAGACCCACTACAGACCTTTAACTATTATTCTTACATGTAAACATAGATAATATAATAATAATAAAACTAACCGCATATTTTAAAGCAATACATAACACTAAAAATTTATATTTACATGGAAAAGAAAGGGAAAATACACCCAACACTCACCAAAGTTGAAGGGAGGATGTCAGCAGCAACACAAAACAACATACAAACAAAGAAAAAACAATATTTTGGGTGAAAACCCCTTTTTCAAGTTATGTGGCTGGGCTTGCATTCAACGCAGCCACTTGTAGAAGGCAATACACTGTCGGAGGTGGTGGGGGGAGCAATGATAATATAACCGCAAGTATAAGAAAGATAAAAATGGTTGAAAAATAATAATAGCATTAAAAAATACAAATAAATAAAAATATAATTGAAAAATATATGAATCTATTGTGCTGGCCAGTGATGGGTGTATAGGGGTGAGGATGGAAGATATTAACAGAAATTAAGGCCTGGGGGATGTCTAGTCTGCAGGATGTGTTGATAGGCCAATTCCCACCTGCAGAGTTCAGATTGGGAGGTAGGTTTGGAAGTACTTTAATGGCTCTGACTGTGAAGCAGTTATTAAGATCGCAGGTGTTATGTAGCAGACAAATGAAACAAGAATCTTACAGTCAATATTTCAATGCCAAGTGTTTAGTCAGAAGTATAAGTGTAAACAGTTTTCTACTGAAGATCTGTAAAATGCATAAAGTGCTGTTCCAGAAAGCCATGTAAATATCATCAACCTAGCTCCACTGACGATGCCCCACACCATAAGGGCGAAACACGTATGGGAATAAAATAACATTAATAGTTGTTTCCAGACGGAATTTTGATTTATAAACTATTAACCAACAACTGCGGAAGACGGCCTAAAACCAGATTTGCAATTATTTTGCAGATCGCAGGTTGTTTCCGTCATAATTAAAAAAGCGATTCAGATATTCAGCGATTTGGGTAGTCGCAGTTCGGATAATTGGAGTTCTACTTGAGTGTACTGGTGGCGCTGCATCGTGATGTACACAGCCAACCTCCATTCTGACCTCTTCTTCCCAAACAGAAAAGTATATTTTTTTTACATCATCAGTATTGGATGCTGTTGTATACTAGTGGTCTGCTGCATGTCTAGAGAGTTCAGTCTTCCTGGCAATCTGGATGTCCAACCCATCATGTGATTGTTAGCTAGGTGGTGTGTGGCACAGCATGGTGGGGGTGGGAAACACATAACCTGTTCCATCCACACTAGAGAAGTCGGTTAAGAACGCCCGTGAAACTGACATGTGGTGTGTGAAAACCAGCTCCCAACAGTCTCCCTAGAGCTGCTGTGTTATGGCTTTACGGCTTGTCGACATCATAAGAGGTGGGAAAGGATTGGAGAAAAGGAACTGGAAGGAATTTGGCCATGGCCTTTTGAAGGAAGCATCCCGGCATTCGCCTGACTGATTTGGGGAAACTGTGGTAAACCCAAATCTGGATGACTGGATGGGGATTTGAACTACCATCCTCTCAAATGCAAGACCAGAGCGCTAACCACTCACCCACCACACTCTATGCGTGTACGGGAGTTTTGACCCGCCTTTCAATGTTGCACCTTTCTTATGTATCATTATGTATACAAGTTAGATGCATGTAAGAGTTGTAAAGAATTGTTGGTGTGAGCTGTTTTGGCTAAGGATTCTGCAACTTCGGAAATATATAGAAGTCTGATGAACCTTGTGATCGCAACTGGTGTGGGTGGGATTTGGAACATTATATAAACTGTCAATTGTTAATTCAAAAATTAATTTAGTTGTTCTCCTTTTTGTGATTCTCGTTGCCATTGTAAAGTGTGTTGAACAGCAGAATCACTGGCAACTATGTCAGCAGAGTTTTTTCTTCTTCAAACATTTGTACATAAAAAAAAAATGTGTTAAATCCCACCATCTGCGGGCATTAGTGTGCGCGGTTGAAAGGGTGAAATGCGACGCTTGGCCACCGTTAATCTTCTTGCAACATCAGTCAGTTGTTTTCAAAGTTAATGGCCCAGCTGGTCATGGCTGCATAGTGTGCCATTGTTGACTTGTTTGTGTTATTATATTTATAGCTCTGTATGTGCTCTTGCATTCTGTCCATACAGTGCACACCGTCTCTCCTACGTACACCTGACCTGGCGATCTGCAGTGTCATTGACCTTTACTAGCAAGTTGCCGACATCGCAATCCATCTAATAAACAGGTTGTACATCGACTTCTCTCAATAGCTTGCCAGTTCTGTCAGTAATGCCTCTTATGCAGCGCAGAACTGCTACTTTGTGTTCCCGAGTGATGGGTTGATTTAATGCTGTTTGCAGCATTCATGACTCTCCCTGTCATGGCTGTAAGCAAAGCCTATTTATCATTCAGAAACAAGCTACATCGGAAAATAAGGTAGTTACTGCACATCCTGCTTAATTTCTGACGGGGACTCTATCATTACCGTGGCGCCACAATCTGATGATTGATTCTTATGCCTACAGAACTTGACGAGACAAATTGAAAGTAAAGAATAATTTTTTTTATATCTCTCTTAGTCCTTGAGATGTTGTATCTCAAAAGTGAGGAGGTTAGGGTGAGACCCGTCCTGAAACAGATTTTTTCCCCCACCATATCTACACAGCGGAAATGCACTAGAGGTGGTTTACTTTCTTCCTAGTGATTGTTGCTAGGTTGAAATACAGCCTGGACCAGAAGAAAAAACACCAAAAGCAGAAGGAACTATAGGCCCTACCTATAACTGATTTTTAACAGGCTGCATCTCGAAAACCAAGTGAGATATCAAAAAAATTTATTCTTCATTTTCAATTTGTTTCGTCAAGTTCTACAAGAATTCATCATCAGATTTTGGCGCCATGGTAATGATAGAACTGCCTTTCTGACAACCAATCAAGGGAAGAAGACATACTACCCATACAGCATTAATAAAAACTAAATTCCTCGCACCTTATGATACATCATCAGTGGTTATTCTGGTATTTCAATCAAACCACAAATTCAACTAGAGTACAGCTGCTTGAATTACGAAGCATCTTAACTAAACTAAAATTCCTTGTAGCTTATGCCATAATAAGTGTAAATTGTCTTTCAGGTCTAAGCTGCATTTCAACATAACCACATATTCCACTGATTTACGGCCACTCTCAAAGCAGCTAAAATTAATTTTTTATTAAAACTAAATTCCTTAAACACTACACTGTAGAAAGATTGTCAGTTTTCAATTTTGACAAAACCCTTTCAGTAAGTTTAGCTGCATGCAAAATGCCTTGAAGTATTAACATTCACGCAATGAAATATGACCATCATACATCACTAAATACTGCAGAACATTTTGTGTGCTGCTATTTGCATCACGGATGCAGAATGTAGTTCTCTCTTCGAGAATTAAGATCCACTTCAAACAAAGATCAACAGATTACACAATTATCTTTTGAAGGTATTAATCTAATTTAATACCCACATGTCGAAACACTTTATTTCATGACTTTGGTGTCTAAATTTTCTTGTGTAATAGGCCTACATACTACACAAAGTGTGTAACCAATAACACTATTGTCGGTAGGGACTTAACCCCAAAACTAATATTCGTGAGAAAATTAGGTTCTTTTCAAGCTTATGGTCCCACCGTTCAACCTGTTATGAATACCTAGAGTGTTTACTTAATACTATGACTTTTTGTGTAGAAGAACAAATTTTAATTTTTAAGTTCAGCAATTTTAACATAGTGCAGTTGGCTACAGTAAATCCTGCGTGAGAAAGACATCTGATATTCTGTGATACAATATCAAACACTTGACATGTTACATCATAGGTGGCATGTTGAAACATCGCTATTTAGTAAGTAGTAGTTTTTGCAGTATATCACAATTTTTATCCTCCTCTAATCACAACATTTGCAAAAATTATGTTACGCAGGTTGGCGGTACCATTTGCTAGGAAAATAGGAAAAACTTATATTTAAGGGTAAATATTCTAAAATAGCAGAAATGGCGAGAGAAAGGTAAAAAGTAGCAGTTTTCCGCCAATACATTTCAAAATAAACTTGGGCGTACAATGAAATCAACCACCACCATAAACCAATTACTGTATACCCAAAAATGTCAACAGTGTCGATAGTTCAGTATTTCACAGTACTATCAAATTTTAATGTGTAATATATGTTCAAAATCGATAATTTACGAGATAATATTTAAATCTATCTACAATATACCAAAAAGAACTATGAATCATAGTGGATTTGACATTACCTCACAACTGTCAGGGACATCATCAACTTGTTTACAATAGTTCACCGGGGCAAGGCCTGGTAAGTAAAACCCTTGAGAAGGATTTAATAACGCAGTTATTACAAAAATTGCAATGAAAATCATATTAGACGCTGATGGTGCAGTGCAAACGGATAATAGTGTTCCCGTGAGATTTCAAAACACGGACGGTGCCAATTACACACAGAATTTAAAAAGCAGATCTGTTTCAGCGTTGGCGTCACCTGCCAACAAAACTGAACATATTCTTTGACACGTAGAACAACAGATAACAACCCATCTACCTATAAAGCTCAAATACCATTGCTGAGATAATAGTACTAATATGAAAGATGGTTGAGTTAGGGCAAAGATGTCAAATATTTAACGTGTTAAACAAAACATAACGCAGTGACATCTCTGACATTAATAAAATTATTAAAAATGTTAGTTGCTTTCAAAAACTCTTGACAGGCATAAATGTACGTATCCTCACAGCCTTCTATTAGTCGGTATAATTATTTATTATTAATTTTTAATTAGATGGAGCCAACACTCCGGTGACAATAGGGTATTTAAATGTGTGTGAGAAAAAAATCTAAAAATACATAAATAAGGTACTTATCATCATAAGTAATCGCTATCTCTTGAGTTTAACTCATAAAAATACAAAACGTAAAAAATATTTCATTTTAAAAATTCAGTATATTTCGTCTGTCACGAAACGGTATCCGCCATAATGAATTCCTAAATGACGTAATTTTATAGTAAATATAAAGGAGTGCCTCGCACTGCGCAATTCGGAAGCGACGCGACTCATGTTTGAGTATCGTCAATTTGAGTAGCCTGCAGGTGTGATACCCTGAAGTGACAATAACACAGGATACTGTGAAGTGAAACGGTCTCTCCAGTCTGCCTCTAGACGTGGCGAGCGTCACGTCGTTCTAATAAACATCCCTGCTGTGCCTTCTAACCGATTTTTCATTAAATGACGACGAAGTCAACGTCACCTATTGTTCCTACAACTATTATAGAAAAATCGGAAGAATGTTGTGCCATTCTTAAGTCACGCAAACAAGAAAAAAACACAATGTGCAGTGGCTAAATAAACAAACTTATGAAAAGATAACGATTACATACGATGTTTTGAAGTTAAAACTTGTGATAAAAATATTAAGCTGAAGAAAAGTAAATAAATTTTCCAAGTTTCTAATGTGGATTTAATTGGTTAAATTATCTGTTACGCATGCCCAACAAAAGTCGATATTTAATGGGGAAGAAAACATTCTCTCTTAACACATAGACTAATTACAACTTCCCGAATGTTTTGATCAAATGACAGGTTTACTACCGAACAAATAACGGCTCACAAAAAAAAAATATTTTATTAAACTGTTCGCTTATTCTTTCACATACACATATACGTATATCTGATAGATTAGTACAAAAATGTTTGCTGTTGATTAATATTGCTTGTTAACTATTTAATATTTTAATGAATACCGCTTGTTCTCTCCACACTTTCAATTCAATTATATTGCGCTATTGCGACAAGTGTTTCATGAGAACAACATAGAAAATACAGAAAAAAAAAACTCGGAATCAATACAAAGTGGCTTATGGAATTAACTCAGATATTGAAAAATAACACGCTTCCAAATGCTACGAAGTAAGCCATTGATGGGAAACTTGTTGCTGCTATTTTAAATTAGAAAATACTTAGATTAGTTCCTTGCTACAATCCCTTTCATCTTGACTTTCGAACTTGTTTTACAGTTGACGGTTGTTGTTGGCGATATACGAACGTCACAAACCAAAGCAGCATGGCGACGAGCCTTTTCGCACGGGAGCTTAAAACGTAAAATTTAAATGCCATTTTGAGACACCTATCGATTTCAGAAAAATGAAATAAAAATTCAAGTGGGTGTCTTAGTATTACCAAAGGATTAAATAAAGCTAGATTCCAAAAAAAGGTGTAATATCCTATTCCCCCAGGATCCATTTGCCTCTTTTTTTATACACATATCTTTTTTAAATTTTCTTTTATAATTGGATTGTTAAATTCTCCATTTTTACTATGATATTCAAATTTTAATTCTAAATTCCTCAAGCGTTTCTGGACAATTGTTCATCACTACACTTGGTAATTTGTTCCAATCCCTGACACCCTTACCAACAAAAGAAAATCTTCCAGCTCCCTTATGCATTAAATCGAGCGCAAGCTTGTGGTCATGGTCATGGTCATCTTCCATGCATTATTCCTAATTCTTTGACCAATATCCCTCCAAGCTCCTTCACTAACATATGCCCTGTATGTTCCCAGTACTCTCTTCACCCTCCTTCTTTCCTCCATTGAGTCCCAACACAGCTCCCTTATCGTATCAATTAGTGACTGAGCCCTGCCATAATTTCCAAAAACAAATTTATCTGCTCTTCTTTGCACGCCTTCTAACTCCTGTATTTGATAACCAAAATGGGGGTTCCAAACTACACCACCATATTCAACCAATGGTCTGACAAAGTTTTCGTAACCCAACCCCCAAACTTCTCTGGTACACCCTCTCCAGTAAATGAAGGATCTTGTAACCTTTTCCTACAACCTGCCCAATGCAGGACCGGCGTTAGAGAGGGGTAAGCGGGTCAAATGCAGCCGGGCCCGCCCGGCTCATGGGGGGCCCGATCACCGGCTGAAGGGGCCCCCAACTCGACAAGGTCACCTATTTGTTCTGAGGGAGGGCCCTAACTGCTAAATTCGCCAAGGGCCCCCAACTGATTACCCCGGGCCCCAAAATCCTAGCGCCGGCCCTGGCCCAATGTTCTCTGCCCAACTGAGTTTGTTATCAAACGTTATCAAGCTTTCATCAAGCAATTCTGACCCCACCCTATAATCGTAATTGACCTTTTGTTTTATATCTATGTACCTAATAAGCTGAATTTTCTTGGGATTTATTTTCAGTCCATGCTGACCAACCAATTTAGATATTCTATCCAGGTCACCTTCCATCCGTCCACAGTTATCATCAGTTTTGATCCCATTTTATACCATTATATCACTCTGACCGTAATCCATAAACACAGTCTATTATTAGAATTATGAACAGCAATGGTCCTAATACACTACACTGTGACAGTCTCATATTTACTTTCATCTCTTTTGATAATGTATTTCCTACTCTAATACTTTGCTTTCTGGCTTTTAAGAATTATTCTACCCACCTAGTAACTTTTTCATGCAATCCAATAGGTTTTCAGTTTATTTAAAACCATGTTATGGCTCACTCTGTCAAACGCCTTAGAAAGATCTAGTGCCACACTATCAACTTGGCCTCCCTTGTCCAATTCATCTTAAATATCTTCATATAGCCCTCCATCTGAGATTCACATGAATATACTTGCTTAAAACCATGTTGTCGATTTCTCACAGACATTTCTGATATAGTTGCATATCAGTCTCACCATCATTTTGACTATCTCTGATATCAAACTAATTGGCCTGTAATTTTCAACCCTATTTGCAACCACTCCATTATGAACCGGTACTACTATCGCTCTTTTCCAATCCATTGCTAAGCAGCAAGACTCCGACCTCATTTTAAATAAAATTTCAAGGTAAGGTACAATATTATACCCCACAATATTTAATAAATATGTAGTAATATTATCTACACCAGCTCCTTTACTTCTTTTTTTTTTTTTTAGCTTTCTGAGTTCCTTCATAACTTCCTGAGAATTTATTTCAAATTTTTTGGTTTCCTTACTTATACGTTTAGGGAGACTCTCTTCTGATTAATTCCCTCCCATCACAGGATGATTGTCCCTAGTTGTATCATAGACCAGTCACTCAATAACTCTGCAATTTTAAAATCCTCAGTGACTTCAACTCCATTCTTATCTACAATAGTCTGAATATCTTCCCCTCAGTTTTCTAATATAGCAGTAGAAGTTTCTAGATTCATAATTCATTGGTCCTCCTGCTCCAATAATATTCATCATAAACCCATCCTTTGCTTCTCTCTTTGCTCTTATTAATTGCTTGATTAGTTTTTTTAAAAATATTCCCTACTGCCATTCCGTCTCTTAACTCTGTTGTGTTCCCATCTCACTTAACATCTTTAACCTTCTCACTTCCCTGTTGTAGTATATAGGTTCTGTACTTCTCTTTATTTTCTGCTTTGGAATAAACAGTGCTTTATGATAATGAATCATCTTTATTTATTAAAAAAAATACGCT